>CM065808.1:73264093-73889093 GCA_033398695.1 Orobanche coerulescens | reverse complement strand
CGCGGTCGTGGACGCGGACGGAGAAATGCCGAAAGGGAGGCGTCGCCTTCTAACCAGGCCAGTCATAGCTCCGGCGAGCCACAGCAATCTATTAATAATGAACCAGATCCTGCTGTACCAGATATCCTTCGTCAAGTGGTGAACCAGATGACTCAGTTCGCCCAGGTCGTGGACCGAATGCAAGTGGCGGTGGGACTACAGCAGGGAGAGAGACAGCAAGGGATCCCAGATATGGGAAATCGAGGTGACCGATGGCTGCAAGAAGTGGCGAAGATGCAACCACCCAAATTCGACGGTATTTCTGAGACTCCCACCTGGGATCATTGGTTAAAGGAGCTGGAGAAAATCTTTGCCGGAATCAAGCGCCTGCAGACCGGAGAGCCTCTATCGCTCAATATTTTACGATAGGAGAAGCATCCGAATGGTGGGAAGCCATCGGCTTTGTAGACCATGATGCCGATTGACAGAGTTTAGATTGATGATGGAAGCCCAGATTGCCCTCGTCCCGTGAGGGAAGCCAAAGTTCGGGAGATTTTATCAGCTCAGCCTTCGATGTGCCGGTATCCTGTGCGATCAAGACGCGTTTAACCAAAGAATGGCATTTGTTCGACATCTGGTCAGAACAGATGTAGAAATGATGATTCATTTCGATATGAGAATGAAACCAGAAGTTCAGAGGTACATGTCCGGATTCGAATGTACCACACTCCGCCAATACCAGGATAAGGCGTTGGCATATGAGATCAAGGAAGCAGCCATGGAGAAATTTGCGGAAACCAAGAAACAGAAAGTCTCTGGTACTTTTACAGAGCACAAAAACAGCGGGCCCCGTAAGGCCCAGTCATCTTTTCACTCTTTCAAGAAACCTCCGCACCCAGCTAGGAGCGGAAAGAACTTCGGGGCGACATCAACTATTACTGATGTTACCAGGAAATGCTTTAACTGCGCCCAGACGGGGCACTATCGACGGAATTGCCCCCTTCCTGCAGTGACTTGTTTTGACTGTGGACGAGAGGGACATCGGGCGGTGTTTTGTGAAGAGGCTGCAAAGTCTTTTAGAGCCCGTACACCACAAATCCGAGAAGGAGGCCAAGATTCCACGGACGCAGCAAAGTGTTCGATGCCTCAATTTTGGCTGCGGACGAGGCGAGGACAATGGGACCGAAAGGGGACATCGAGTGCCGGATCTGCTCCCCACGTGCATGCGAGATGAGGAGGACAGACGATCGTGATCTTCTTTGTCGCATCGTCTTGTCCAGATCCTTTCCCAGCCAGTTAACGTTTTATTCGATACAGGAGCTACACATTCTTTCATATCTTTGTCTCGTGTAAATCGTTTGAATATTTCCGGTTTTCATGCTTGTGAACCTTATGTTGTTGGTTTACCGAGTGGAGAGAGGATTGTCGGAAATTTAGAAACTAGAAATTTCCCTGTATCATTTGGAGGCAGAGAGTGGCTCTCAAACCTGATCGTGATAGAAATGCAAGGAGACGACCTGATACTCGGAGACGATTGGCTTAATCGATATGGAGCAATTGTGAACTACCGAAGGAGGAATATCTCGCTGATCGCTGACGATGGTTCCGAGATTCTGTTTGAGAGATGGAAACCGGGAAGCTCAGGAAAATTGATCAAGGCGATGAAGGCTGTCAAATTGTTGAAACAAGGCTGTACCGGGTACTGGTGTTACGCAATGAAGAAAGAAGAAGAAATTGTGGAACTTTCATCTATTCCTGTTGTGAACGAATTTCCAGACGTATTTCCTGATGAATTACGGACTACCTCCACGAAGGGATGTAGAATTTACTATTGAGTGGAACACGGAGCGACACCAATTTCTAAGGCGCCGTATCGTATGGCACCTCTTGAGATGTACGAATCAAGAAGCGATTAGAGGAATTCTTGGATAAGGGCTATATTCACCAAGCGTTTCACCACGGGAGCGCCAGTTCTTTTCGTCCGAAAGAAGGATGGATCGCTCCGACTGTGTATTGACTATCGAGAGCTGAACAAGATGACGATTAAGAACAAGTATCCGTTGCCACGGATTGATGATCTATTTGACCAGTTGCACGGGGCAACGGTATTTTCTAAAATTGATCTGAGATCAGGATACCATCAGCTGAGGATTAAGGAATCTGATGTTCCGAAATCAGCGTTCAGAACTCGCTACGGGCATTATGAGTTTGTAGTGATGCCGTTTGGTCTCACTAACGCACCTGCTGTATTTATGCAATTGATGAACAGAGTGTTCATTGAATTTTTGGACAAATTTGTGGTCGTATTTATTGATGACATCCTGGTGTATTCTAAGAGTCCGGAAGAACATGCGCAGCATTTGCGGATAGTATTGGAGCTTTTGAGAAACGAGCAATTGTACGCCAAACTTTCTAAGTGTGAATTCTGGCTAAAGGAAGTAATGTTCCTCGGCCATGTGGTGTCAGCTAGAGGAGTCCGAGTAGATCCTCAGAAGATCGAAGCAATATTGGATTGGAAGCCTCCAAAGAACGTGAAAGAGGTCCGAAGCTTCTTAGGACTTGCCGGATACTATCGTCGATTCGTGGAAGGATTTTCTAAAGTCTCCCGCCCACTTACTCGACTTCTGCAGAAAACTCAAAAGTTTGAGTGGAATGAATTATGTCAGATTAGCTTTGATGAATTGAAGAAGAGATTGACGGCACCGATTCTATCACTTCCGCAGGGAACTGAAGGATTCATAGTTTACAGTGATGCTTCGAACCAAGGACTTGGGTGCGTATTGATGCAGAATGATAAGGTGATCGCCTATGCGTCGCGACAACTGAAACCTTATGAAGTGAATTACCCGACACATGATTTAGAGTTAGCAGCAGTGGTTTTTGCCTTGAAGATCTGGAGGCATTATCTGTACGGGACTCACTGTCAGATCTTTACGGATCATAAGAGTCTCAAATACATATTCAGTCAGAAAGAGTTGAACATGCGGCAAAGAAAATGGTTAGAACTGATTAAGGACTATGCCTTGGAGATTTTATATCATCCAGGCAAAGCGAATGTAGTGGCCGATGCACTTAGCCGCAAGCCTGTCTCTATTCAGATGCTGGAGACATTGACCTCCCAACTTAGCCTTCAACGAGAGATGATTCGTGAAGGGATTGAAGTGTGGTTACAAAGAGTCCAAGGACAGCTGTGCGTGATGGAGATAACTTCGTCATTAACCGAAGAAATCAAATCTAAACAGGCAGATGATCCTCTGATGATTCGGTTGCATGATGAAGTGATCAAAGGAAAGGCCCCCGGATTCATAATTCATGACGATGGAGTTTTGAGATTTCAGAACCGACTCTGCGTTCCCGATGTTGATGTTCTGAAACAGACGATTATGAAGGAAGCTCATAGTTCGCCCTATTCTGTCCACCTAGGCACCAGTAAAATGTATAAGGACTTGAAGCAGAACTTCTGGTGGGACAACATGAAGAAAGACGTAGCGGACTATGTTTCGAAATGCTTGACTTGTCAGCAGGTTAAGATCGAGCATCAACGGCCTGCTGGAATGATGAAGCCGCTCCCGATTCCTGAATGGAAGTGGGAGGACATATCGATGGACTTCATCACTAATATGCCGAAAACCAGGACAGGAATGAACATGATTTGGGTGATAGTTGATCGTTTAACCAAATCTGCTCATTTTCTAGGCATTAAGGATACGTGGGGACCAGAGAGGTTGGCACGAGTATTTATTTCGGAGATAGTACGATTGCTTGGTACGCCGAAGACCATTGTTTCTGATCGAGACGGCCGTTTTGTGTCTCACTTTTGGAAAGCAGTTCATAAGGCCTTGGGGACCGAATTGAACTTCAGTACAGCTTATCACCCGCAGACTGACGGACAATCTGAGAGAACTATACAAACGGTGGAAGACATGCTAAGGGCATGTGCCTTAGATTGGTCAAACGATTGGGAAGTTCATCTACCGTTGATTGAATTTACCTACAACAATAGTTGGCATGCTTCTATTAAGATGGCACCGTTTGAGGCATTATACGGAAGGAGATGCAGATCGCCCCTATGCTGGGACGATTCATCGGACTTGATCGGAACAGAACCAGAGTTGATTGAGCAGACTCGAGAGAAGATAGCCTTAATTCGTGAAAGGCTGTTGACTGCCCAAAGTCGCCAGAAATCCTATGCGGACGTACGTCGTCGCCCATTGGAGTTCAATACTGGAGACCATGTACTTTTGAAGGTTTCTCCTACCCGGGGAATCTTTCGTTTCGGAAGGAAAGGAAAGCTGAGTCCGAGACATATCGGACCATTTGAGATCCTCGAGAGAGTTGGGGAGTTGGCATACAGATTAGCATTGCCGCCGTCATTGTGCCATGTTCATAACGTGTTCCACGTATCCCGATTCTGGAGATATATACGGATCCAGTCATATCATCGATTTGGCGAGATCAAGTCGAACAGGATGGGACGTTTGAAGAAAGACTACCAAGATACTCGAGAGTCGAGTTAAGCAACTGAGGAACAAATCAATCGTTTTGGTCAAAGTTCAGTGGTCACGTCATGGAACGGAAGAAGCCACCTGGGAAACGGAAGCTGATATGAAGTCTAGATATCCCGAGTTAATTTCGTCTTGAGTTTCGGGACGAAACTCCTTTTTAGTAGGAGAGTATGTAATATCCGGATTTATTACAGTGTATTTCATCTGTATTCAAACCATGTATTATTTTGGATTGGTGATTTTGGTTATTGGAGAATGATATTTAGTGCATAGATATCATTATGCATAAGTATAGAAACTTGCAAAATTGTTCAAGCAACTTCGTGATAGCGCATGCTAAGAACGTATCTTAACGCGCGCTATCGGGCCATTATTAGCGCACGCTATGCAGGTATGAGTAACGTGCGCTAAGGACTCAATTATTGAGCGGGACAGCTAGCTCATGCGCCAGCGGGACATGGGTCCGGATAAGATTCCCGCTGACGCACCCGGACAAAATCTGAAGTCAACCATTATTAGCGCACGCTAAGGGATGCTTAGTAGCGTGCGCTAACTTGTCAATAATGCAGAATATTATAAATGGGACATTAACCGTGTTGGCTTGCATTTCTTTCGCACTTTCCTCAATCTTGAGAGTTCAGAGAGTTGTAGTAATACTCCTATACACTTAGAACATTTAGGAGTGATCATTGAATGATTGAGTATCACTTGTGAGTGATCATTGAAGAGAAGTAACACCTTGGAGGGGCACATAACCAACCGGAGTCGGATTTCACCTTGTGGTTCAGTGATTTCGGCATATTAAGGTATGTTCAACCTATCACCAGTCTTAGATTTGGATTTCCAATGGATATGATGATCATGTTAACGAGATACTGAAATTTATTAGTGAATTATTTCAACAACATCATGTTTAGAAGATTGGGATGTCTACAATTACGATATTATTGTTGGAACCTTGAAGTTGGAATCTTAGTACTTCAAATGATGAGAGAAATATTCGGAAGTTAACCATTCGTATGATTTATGTTATCTTTGTGGTCATGATTTGGAAAAGATGTTATAAGAACTTAAAGGAAGAATCATCTTAGGAAATATTCTTTCGTATAAGTCGGAATTGTTAGTTCACCTCAAGATGAAGTCTGAATATGTATAATGATAGTAGCATCTAATACATCAAACCGGAGATCACCAACTTTGCATGAGAATCGTAATCAAGATGGATTATGGTGTCATGATGATTATACGTATATTTGCATCTTGAAGTTGATATCATCCTGGAGATCATTCATAAGAGTAAGAACTTAGTATTCATGGAAGTAACATGAATTATCACGCAAGATTTCGTTGTTTCAAACATGGCAAGAACAGTTTACTGCTCAGCAGTAAACTGCCATGCATAGATAGCGCACGCTATGCTATGTAATGTAACGTGCGCTATCGAGCAGTAGTTGGCGTGCGCTACGTTTGGTACGTAACGTACGCTAGACCATCAGACGAGTCAGTTGGCTGGTCAGTGAAGTACTGACCATGCATCATTAGCGTGCGCTAGGCTTTGTTGTTTGCGTGCGCTATCGGGCAGACGTAACGCACGCTACACAGAGTACTTAGCGTGCGCTAAGCTATTCGGGCAGATTGCAGTTTATGAACTTTTGACCGTTAATCGAATTGTTGAACATTCATACGACGTGAGATAAATCCTATATCATTTCTTTTGTTAAGGTTTGGTCTCGTTATGTGATTGATTGAGGAGGACGATCTTCGAGTGTTCATTTTCGTGGAAGTATTGTTATTATCTTCAAATCGAGGCAAGTACCTTAATTGTTTTATGTATTGTTGTTATACATATTGTCGTGCATGTATGTCGTGATTGTATGTCCACCTCGTGTTGGTCCGACGGGATCATCGGGGGATCTATGCTAGCGTCATGTTTGGATCATCGGACGGGTTTTTCCACCACGGGTTGGTCCGACGGGATCATCGTGGGTTCTAGGCAGTGAACGCTGGATCGATGGAATTACCATGTGTATGTATTGACATCATGTTGTGATTATCAGTTGTGTATGTTATGTTTGAGTTTCTCGTAGGAGAAGACTCGTTGGTATGTTGTCGTTTACGTTATTATTATTCTTCGTGAGATATGAATAATATGTTGTGGTACTTGTACTAGCATCGTTGTGCTAACCCCTTCGGGGGTGAACATTTTGTTTGTGTTCAGGATCCAGGAGAGCGGGGAAACAACCACTAGAACTGTATGGTGACGAGGGTGCAGAGTGATGTCCCGACCGGGTTTATTTATCTGTCGTTTATTCGTTATTTCAATAAGTACTCGAGTACGAAGTCATTTGTGATGGGTTTGAATTTGGTGATGTATTATTAAGTTCTGTTGAATAATTGTATTATTTCTATATTTGGTCAGAACTGATTTATTGTAATTCTGTTATTTCCATTCGTCAGTACCTTTTTATACTTGTTCAAGTCTTCAGCCTTGTAAATCCTTATGTAAAGGATTTACGGCGCTGTAATATTCCCGAATATATTGGGGGTGTTACACGTTATGTATGTTTTGATGCATTGTTGATTTAGGTATTATGATACTTGTACTAAAATCATTTGCTAACCCCTTCGGGGGTGGGCATTTGTTTTGATGTCCAGGTAGCCGAGGAGCGGGGAAGCAACCATAGTACCGACATGACGATAAAGTGGCTCAGTGATGTGGATCATATTGTCTTGTTTTTTCTGGTTATTTGTCAGTACTCGAGTACGCGTATGTTGTTGATGATTTTGGGAATGTTTTGTAATAATGGACTCATTTGAATTGTTGAATGGGTTTGAATTATAACCTTAACGGTACTTTGATATTATTATACTTTTCCGTAATTATTCCGAATATATCGGGGTGTTACAGATTGTATACTTGTAATCGTTTGTTTTCCCTGAAGTTTTGTGGAATAAACTCTGATACTTCCATTGTTGGTTAAGTGTAGTCGATTACAGCCTGATAATGTCCGATAAATTGTTCCTAAGGGTAGAACTTAGGGTGATTCCTTACATTTCCAAAGTGTTGAGGTTGATTTAATATCATTATGTGTTAGGAACGTATTCTTGAGGAGAGCTCAGACCGAAGTCCTTTCCGTTCACCGTTTCATCACATTGTAATAATCAAGGCAAGTATATGTATTACATTATGTTATGTATGATGTGAATTCGACAGGAATGATGATTTGTGAAAAATGTGTGTGTGTGTGTTGTTGTTGTTTTTCCACCTGGGGACATTTCGACAGGACCTCTGGGGGCCGATGCTAATGGGTACGGCCTCGGAAGTAATTTCTCACTAGGGATGGTCTGACAGGATCTCTGGGGGCCGATACTAATGTGTACGGCCGCTGGTTACCAAGTGTGATTCTAGTGATGATGAGATGTGAAGACATGGCTTTCATGATGATGATGTTTCGATGACAATGTTGTATTCCGGAATATAATTTTCTAAAATACTTTTCAAAATGTGATAATAGTGTTGGATTATATTTGTATATAATGTTGTGTAATTGTGTACTTGCAATATCTATTCGAATGTTAACCTCTTAAATGGGGGAAATGCGTCTCATGCATTTCAGTTTCGGATGATCTGAGGAACCAGCACAGGGGACACATGCAAAGGATTGTCAATCATGATGTTATGAGGCTCAAGTTTGAGGTGTTCATTTTAGTATGATCATGATTCCTGTCGGAGTCGGTTGAGTAAATATTTTTTGTTTTTAAGTTATTTGCTGAAGTCCCCTGTGTGGGCAATGTATTTATTTTAGATTCTGTCACGACCTAATTTACGTTATTAAATATTATGTCTTTATGAGATTATTGTGGAGTTGTGTGAATGTTTTAGCATGTAGACCTTGATCAAGGTTTTACGGTGTATAATGAACCTTATTAGTATTGGGATGTTACACCAAAGAGGTATCTCCGTCAGCAAGTAAAGACATGTACGCAATTGGTCAGCGCATTTTGATTTATATGTAATTGTTATAAATGTGGGTACTAATTTGTAATTGGACCAAATGATAAATGTACTATACGTAATTTCCACTAGTTTTAATATAATATTTATTATATACTTATTGTTGTTTAATATGGTTGTAACACCTCCAGAGCCATTCGAGGATATTACAGCGTCGTGGGCCCCACACCGGAACCCACAAGGCTAAAAGACATTTTCGCAATTGTTTCAAACATGCCAAAAGGCCAAATACGGTAATATATTTCAAATACTAAAATACTTCCCAAAATCTGTTTCTCCAAATACCGCAAGGCCCCATCATTTTCAGAATGTATGTTAAGTCCCGCTTACACGTACCGACAAAATAGTTTAGGGATTAGGTTTTTCAAAATAAATATAAGTTCGTAGAATACAGAAGGCCATTTAGAAAACACACACAACGGATATGATAAAAGTACATTTGCAGCGGAAAATAACAAACAGTCAAAGTACACGATTCCCAAATATATGTCATAGCCAGTATCACCTGGGAAGCTCAAGTTTTTTACAACCGCTACAAGCTCGATCTCTGAGTACCTAAAATAAACTCCACGATAAGGCCAGCCACAATACTCAATAATAATAACGACCACATAAACATAAATAATTACATACCAATGTAACTAAAGAATAAGAATACTATCAATGTAGTCTTCCCGTCATAACATTACCAACTCGTGATAATCCTCATCAAAATAATCATTACCATATTCCACATATCGTATTCTCAACAACACAATGAACTCATACACAAACATATATACAATATCCCAAACAATACCCGGATCCTCAAAACATCATCATAACTCACCAATACGAAATATACAAGCTCTGACCGATCTAATCCATCGGATAACATCATCAAATTTCAACATGATAATCGATTGTCAATCAATAGACAAATACCAAGAAGGAAATATGGAACATACCTCAAGATACGCAATGCCACGACGAATCATGTCAATCTAATCCGAGATTAAATCCACGTAACATACGGCCATTGACCTAACAAAAGACCTACGATGCACACACTCATATGACAACATCAATTTAACACATGATAACGACAACAACAACATATGATCATGGTAATCTAAGATCCAGTATTCACTGCATAGATCCCAAAATGATCCCATCAGACCAACACGTGATGGAAAACCCCATCCAATGATCCAGAGCGTGCCAACATAGATTCCAAGATGATCCCGTCACACCAACACATAGTGGATATACGACAAACAATGCAAAAATGCATGCTGACAACAATACACATTTGCATGACAACATGATAATGACAAAATGATTAGATTACTTTTCCCGAATCCTTCGAGATCAACCTTGTTGGGATAAACACAGCCTATTTTGATAATCACCATCGTACAGCAAGAAGTCTTTAGAGTTAGAATTTCACTAAGTATGGAACCTGTTAGGCAACTCCATACAGCTTATCCATACCGCAAGAGATCTTCCTACATAGTAGAATCCTACAGAGTCTACATCTTCACAATGTTGAAATTGCACAAATTAAGAGTGTTGGATACATCAGTCTGGCTGTAGTAGTTTTACTTAGGAAAAATAAAACACATCCAACTGGACTGAAGAATAGCTTTAAACTGTTGTGAAATAAACTATGTTTATTCATAAAGTATTCACTGTTAAAGTAGCATTTATTGCTGATAGGAAAATATTTAATGTGGTCGAAAGAGAACAGTCTGAACGCGCTGAAGAGCATTTAATGGAAAGTCAAAAAGAATGTTTGAAGCATTAAATGCGAATTACCTTTAATTCAAACATTAGGCAGCCGCCAATCAGAGACATCAAAATCTCAACTGGCCAACGGCTACATTTATAATGGATCTATTTCCAAGGTTATAAATAGCCCCAAGCAAGAGGACATTACCCTGTTCAGTTACTAAATCTCGGGCAATACATCTGACAAATTGCTCTGACAATCAAGTTAAGAAAGAGCAGTATATTTCCTGAGCATACAACAGTATCTAAGCGAACAAATATACAAGTCCTCAATGCAGACAGCACAACATACAGTAATTGCTCGTTAAAGCATATAGCTGATATTTGAACTTATTCTACCATATTTACCGTTGAGATCAACCATAGCCCTGTAGACTAAGTCCTTGTTAATTTCGACCTGTGTGGGAAGAATAGCATTGAAGATGAAGCTTCAATCTGTGTGAGAAGAAGCAGGTCGAAAAAGATGAAGTCAATATATGTGAACAGACAAAGCTGTGGTCCTTATATCAATCTGTGTGAACGATAAAGAAGTTTAGCTAAAGTTACGTCTGTGTACCTAGTGATTTTAATAAACGTTTTACTCCTGTGTGGAGGACCAGTGGACGTAGAGGTGTTTATTTTGAACCATTTTTATCTGTGTGTTATTTACTTTCGTCCTTACTATTTCCATTGATAACTGTGATTTATAATATACATTGTGAAAATCCTATACGCATCAAGAAAACAAGAGAGTACTTAGTTATTGTACTTACACCAACTCACTATTAGACATCCGCTATGCAATTAATATTGATAATGTCACGCCCCCAACATCGGGAAGGACGAGGGCGCGACGCATCGGTCGATCAATCAATCAAAATGCGACAATAAATAGCGGAAGCAAAATAAAGATTGGATAACATTTCAAACAACCATCTTAGCCCGATGTACTAAGATTCGCTGTGACAAAGCTGATAATCGAAATTACACTGTTCATAAGTTTGCAGGGAAAATACCAAACGAATTAAGTACGAAGCATAACTAACTATTACAAGTTGGGATAACAACAGAAATTCTAAGAACAGAAGTCCTAAATCTTGAAGGCATTCTTCTATTCGGCCTCTTCCACGAAGCCTTCTTCGTCCTCTGGTGTTTGCTCATTCTCTGGTTTAAGAGGGAAAACGGTGGGGTGAGACAAAAGGTCTCAGTGAGTGGGTGATCGTGTGCGAGTGTGGCTCCTTTCTTTGAAAATTTTTAAGTGATGCATGGTTTTATCAATTATAAAAAAATAAGAACAATTACAATTATGTCGAAATTTTAGAAACAATAATCAATGTATAGTTGTAATATTATAATCCTGTCCCTGTGAACGGATATCAAGTCAAGCAGTCAGTCAATCAGTCAATTCAGTTTCGAATCCTGCCGATGTGGACTTTGGATTCTAGACTCTCCTTATTACTCCTAGCAAGATAGGCCGTCGCCCCAAGATTTGGACCGTCGCCCCAAGATGCTGCGCCTTCGCTCTCACACTTAGCGTGTGCTTCCTTATCTCTTATATGGGCTCGGTATGTCCTTAGTTGTGGGTCAATACCCGGATCACACCATAATCGCGATTATACCCCAAGTCTACGACCCAGGTCCCTCGGAATACTCCGTTCCTCGGTTATGGGAATAGGAAACAACGGTAGCCTTGTTCATAAACCGCACTCGCGCTGCTCAATCCAAGACTCGGTCGAACCATCCCTGACATGATTTGGGACTCTAGAGGTGGCTCCTACAGCTCAAGAGGTGGCCCCCAGATTGTAGGTCGGCACTCTGTTTCATATGGACTCAAGAGGTGGCCCCCATCCGTCGATGTGGCACTTTGTTCTGATAGAGTTAGAGGCGGACCCGTCCGTGGCACTTTGTTTGTATAGCACTTAGTTCCCGGACAGACACAGTTATCAATTTGACGCGTTTCACAAGTATCACGTAAACGTTCGATCAGTGTGGTTAATAGCGTCTTTGATTAAGTATGGAATATGGTTAGTTTTATTTGTGGCCCGGTAATGCGCAATGGGACATGTATATAGACTCAAAAATATTCTCAATAATTTATTAATGGTCTGATGAGTTCAGATCTGATATATTAAATGGGTAGGTTTGACGAAACAAAACGAGAGTTTCGTAAATAGTTTTTAATGACGTTTTTACCCTTAGGTTCAAACCCAAGCGTTGGAGTATGAAACGAAATCGGATGGTTATAAAATTTTATGAGAAAGCCAAAAATAATTCCTCGACTCCAGATTTAAGGAAAATTCGGAAATTTCCAGTTTCGGGACTGAAATTTCCAGAAATTACGATATTGCCCCAAAACTTAAAGAAATCGTTCTGAGGCATATAGGGCTATGAATTTAGCTCGGAATTTAACAAAATTTTACGAGATGACTTATGATGAACCTGGAATTACAGAATTTTTAAAATTCCATAAAATTTCGGACCTAGTCCAGAAGTTTGGAATTCTTGCATTTTGACCCCGAAATTATTTAAAACTTGCGATTTGGATTATTAAGTTTAGATATCGAACTCCAAATCGCTTGAAACTTTATGGACAGCCTATACGGGGTATAATATGTACTTTCCACGGTCCAGAATATTGTATTTTTCGAAATATTCAGTTTAGTCCTCAAACTTTAGGAAATTACAATTTATGCCCAAAAGCTCCGTTTACTCGTTTCAAGTCCCATTTTGGCCGCAAATAAATTATTCATATATCATAACATAATCATATAGCACAAGATTTCAGAATTTGGTTGGGTTTCAACAACACATAGAAGAAAACGTATAACTTTCAAGTTATCACAAAATCGGCATCCGAATACCAAATCGGTTGTCGTTTAAATTCGATAAATCATATTGCATGTTGTTATAACCATTACATTCATATTTAAAAACATGCATTTATACAAGAATTTCAGATTAGTATATACTTTCATATTTTTCATAATATTTGATGATTATGTTTAAGAAAAACGAATATTCACATGGTTATACATAAAATCATAACATGAAATTATAACATGAAGATTTTAACATAGATCATATCAAAAGAATCTTGAAATACTTCAGATTTATCACATGCATCACAAAAAAAGAATAGATTTCTACTTTAAAGTTTGAAAGAATTTTCACCCACCTTGATCTTGTCGGATTTCGTCGGTTCTAAGTCTTGAAAGTTGGAAAATGACTTCTGCTCTAATACTACATGGTTTGGCCGATCCACATGCACCCCCAAGGTGAGAATTATGTTTGCATGTATTAAGATTAAGGTTAGGTTATGGAGGTTTTCATAATAAAAATATGGAAATAGTTATAAGGGGTGAGATTACCTATTTCTTGTTGAAAATTTTTCTTCCTCCTCCTTCTTCTTCCTCGTGGTTCAGCACTCTCTCTCTCTTAGGCTCTCAATGCAGATTTTTTGGTTGTGGTAAGTGTAAAGGGTGGTTAGGTTAAGGTGTAAGTATTTAAAGTTGGGATAAGGAGGGTTGGGAAGTGAAATGTGTAGAAGACTTGTTACATGTGTCAAGATGTTTCATGCAAGTCTTGCATGTGATGAGTGAAGAATCTAGAGCTTCACTCTTCCTCCCTAATGGCCGCCCATATGTGTGTATATATATATATATATTGTTAAATTAAGAATATAATTAAAATGGTAAAGGATTTAATTAGTTGGGTTGGGCTTTGAAGTGTAACTTCAAGTCTTATGATTTTTAATAAGTTGGGTGGAGTCCATTAGTGAGTCCACATATAGTTAAGTGTTGACAATTAGCCCAATAGGTGAATCAACACACTATTTTAATTTTTATTATTTGGTTTATTAAATAAATTATAAAGTCAAAAAGTGAAATAAAATTAAATAGATGTAGGTTATATCATGTCTTAAAATAACTATTATTAAATTACATCATGATTTGATACATTGTACATGTGATAAGTTATCGAATTTAGGGGGTTTTAAATCCTTCCCTCCTTAGAAGAATTTGGTCCCCAAATTTCTACTTGAACAACTCGGGGTAAGATTTCTTCATTTCTTCCTCAGCCTCCCACGTCGCATCTTCCTCTCTGTTGTGATTTGACCAGGCGACTTTAACCAAAGGAATTCGCTTCTTCCTCAATTCGCGTACTTGCCGGTCGAGGATCTTGATTGGCTTCTCTTCATAAGACAAGTTATCCTTGATCGGCGGAATGTCAGAAGTAAGAATGTGCGTTGGGTCTGATGATACTTCTTTAATCTCGAAATATGGAAAACGTCGTGCATTCCAGACAGATTGGGTGGTAGCTCCAATCGGTACGCTAGTCGTCCAATCCTTTTCGTGATTTTGAATGGTCCTACATATCGGGGACTTAACTTTCCTCCTTTTATTGACACTATCAAACCTTTCCGCGGTGTTAACCTCAGGAATACTTGATCTCCTACTTCAAATTCTAGATCCTTCCGACGTTGATCGGCGTAACTCTTCTATCTGCTTTGTGCTGTGCGGATCCTATCCTTGATTAGTCGTACTTTATCTACAGCTTCCTTCACCAAATCTGTGCTTATTTATGAAGGTTCTGATCGTTGAGTCTTCGGCGTCCAATGGTCATCAATTTCCAAATGGAGCGGGGATCGACACTTTCTCCCATATAGAGCTTCATAAGGTGCCATTCCGATTGTCGCTTGGAAACTGTTGTTGTATGCAAACTTGGCTAATGGCAGGTGGTGATCCCAATTTCCTAGAAAGTCCAGTACGCAAGCTCGTAACATGTCTTCAAGGGTTTGAATGGTTCGTTCCGATTGCCCGTCGGTCTGGGGATGCGCACTTGTGCTGAAGCTTAAGGAAGTTCCTAATTCCTTATGAAAGACTTTCCAAAAAAGAGATACGAATCTAGGATCTCTGTCCGATACTATGTCTGTTGGCACTCCATGGAGTCGAACGATTTCTCTAATATAAGTCCTAGCCAGTTTTTGCAAGCTGTCGTCCTTTTTAACCGGCACGAAATGTGATGATTTTGTCAATCTGTCGACGATCACCCAAATGGTGTTATAACCTCCTCTTGTGGTCGGCAAATCCGTGATATAATCCATGGTTACCATTTCCCATTTCCATTCGGGGACTTCTAGTGGCTGTAGTAGTCCTGAGGGTCGCTAATGTTCAGCTTTGACTCTCTGACATGTGAGGCATCGCGCCACGAATTCTGCCACTTGGTTCTTCATGTTTACCCACCAAAAGTGTTTCTTCAAGTCCCAGTACATCTTGTTACCTCCTGGGTGTATCGTATATCTTTAGCAATGAGCTTCCTTGAGAATTCGCCTGTTGAGTTCCTCGTCGTGAGGAATGCATAATCGTCCCTTAAACCTTACAATTCCATCCTCGGTAATTGTAAACTCGGGTTTCTCGCCCTTAGCGATCTTGTCCTTGAAGTTTAGGATCTCTCTCTTGGGCTAATCGAATATCGTCCAATAGATTTGGTTTAACCGTGAGGTTGGCACAAATTAAACGAGTACCTTCATGAATGGGTTTCAGGTAGCTCAGTTCCTCAAGAGTTTGCCATTCCCGAACCATGAGTCGGGCCACTCTAGCCTTTCTACTTAGGGCATCGGCCACGACGTTTGCTTTCCCTGGGTGGTGTTGAATTTCACAATGGTAATCTTCTTAAAGTTCTACCCATCTTCTCTGTCAGAGATTAAGTTCCTTTTGAGAAAATAGGTATTTGAGACTTTTATGATCCGTAAACACGGTGAATTCAACGCCATATAAATGATGTCGCCATTTCCTTAAGGCGAATACTATTGCAGCAAGTTTGAGGTCGTGCATTGGATAATTCTTCTCGTGCGTCTTGAGTTGCCTGGAAGCATACGCGATAACTTTACCTTTCTGCATTAGAACGGCACCGAAGCCATCCTTTGAGGCGTCAATATATATGACAAATCCTTGGGTTCCTTCTGGAAGTGTCAGTATAGGTGCGGTGGTAAGTATCTTCTTGAGTTCCTGGAAACTTGACTCGCATTTATCCGTCCATTCAAATTTCACTTGTTTCTGGGTTAGCCGGGTGAGGGGTCCCGCTATCTTCGAGAAGTCTTTGATGAATTTACGGTAGTAGCCCGCAAGTCCAAGAAAACTTCTGATCTCAGTTACATTTTCTGGCCTCTTCCAATCCATAATAGTTTCTATCTTAGATGGATCAACTGCAATCCCTTCTCCAAAAATAATATGGCCTAGAAATGCCACTTCCCTCAACCAAAATTCACACTTGATGTACTTGGCATACAACTTGTGCTGCCTTAGTGTATCCAACACTAGTCTAAGATGTCTCTCGTGATCTTTTTCCGACTTAGAGTACACTAGTATGTCATCGATGAAAATTACTACGAATTGGTCGATATATGGTTGAAATACTCTGTGAATTAAATTCATAAATGCCGCAGGAGCATTTGTGAGTCCAAAAGGCATCACTACGAACTCGTAGTGGCTGTATCTAGTTTGTAATGTAGTTTTAGGAACATCTTCATTCCTAATCTTTAACTGGTAGTATCCTTGTTGAAGATCGAACTTGGAATATATCGTAGCTCCTTGGAGTTGTTCAAACAACTCATCTATCCTCTGGAGAGGATACTTATTTTTAACTGTAACACTGTTGAGTTCACAGTAATCTATGCAAAGCCTCAACGTTCCGTCCTTCTTTTTGACAAACAATACCGGAGCTCCCTAAGGTGATACATTGGGTTGTACGAAACCCACGTCGAGTAACTTTTGCAGTTGGACCTTTAACTCTTGCAGATCCAGTGGTGCCATTCAGTATGGTGCCTTTGCAATGGGTGCCTTCCCAGGCATGATTTTGATATTGAATTCAACTTCTCTGTCAGGTGGTAGGGAGGTCAATTCTTCGGGAAATACATCAGGGTATTAGGATACCACACGTATAGTTTCTATGCCCGACTTACTCTTGGGTTTGTTGATTATGAAGGCTAAAAATCCGGTTGCCCCTTTGGCAACTGCCTTACTAGCTTTGATAGCTGATATTATAGGTGCTAGTTTGACTCTAGCGTCTCCAATTAATTCCACAATTGGCTTGTAAGGTTCGCAAAACCTAAGTATCTTAGAATGACAATCCAATTGTGCGTAGTGCTTAGATAGCCAATCCATTCCTAGGATGATGTCATATTCTAATATTGGAAGCACTACTAAATCAGCAGAGTAACAGTTACCACTGATGATCACATCACACCCAGAATAGACTTTATGTGCTAGCTGACTAGCTCCCATCGGGGTAGATACTTCTAGGCATAATGATAAAGATTCTAATGGCCTATAAAGTTTCTTAGAAAAATGCGGTGCAACAAACGAATGGGATGATCCTGGATCTATAAGTGTTCGTTCAAGTTGATTAGATATCAGGAGTGTACCTTCCACCACATCATTGTTCTCTGGTGCCTCCTGACCAGTCAATGCGAACACTCGAGCTGGGGCTTTCCCTTTGTTGATTCCTGGTTTGGCTGCAATAGCTGGTTTGATTGCCGGGGTGTTCATATCTGGGCACTCTCGAATTTGATGATCTGGGCTGCCGCAACGTAGGCACTTTCCGAGCTTTCTCCAACACAACTCTGATTTATGCCTTTTCCTTCCACAGTGGGTGCAAGGCGCTGTTGGTTTGTTGAGAACTGGTGCCTTCATTCCACTTGAACTTCCTTGAGTTCCCGTCCTCTTAAACTTCTGTGGTGGCGTGGATGTTGGTTGGGTAGCAGGCCTCTTAGCGTTTTTGGAGAAACGGATTTGCTGTTGAGTTAACCTCGCAGTTCCGCTCTCGATCCGGGTAGTGGCTTCTACAGCTTGGGTAAGTGTCGTCAGCTGAACAGTTAGAAGACTCTGTTGAAGCGACTGCCTCAGTCCTCTAGTGAACTTATAGTGCTTGTCCTTTTCAGTTGTAACCAATCTTGGTGCGTATTTAGACAACCTGTTAAACTGAGCTTCGTATTGAGCGAATGTCATGGTTCCTTGCTTCAAGTGGTAGAACTCATCTCGTCTAGCCTCTCTGGCTGCTGCTGACACGTATTGAGTTCGGAAGTCGGTCAAAAAGTTAGCCCATGCCTTGAAACGGTTTTCTCTCGTCCAGCATTGGTTGACATTCCTGCACGAGTCATGAGCTACGGCCTCGAGTCGGAATGTAGCCAGTGATATCCGCTGTTCATCAGTATACTGAAGGGCGTTGAAAATTCCCTCAATTTTCTCTAGCCAGAGTTCAGCTTTGATATCGTCGGGTTCTCCGTCAAAGGTCGGCGGGTTGAAACGTAAGAATCTTTCCAGGGTACGATCATGAGTTTCATTGTGATTCCTGTTGTTAGGAGTTTGTTGCTGTAGAAAGTTCGTCAGTTGAGTGAGGGCTTGGGTCATGGCATCGTTCCCATTTCCTCCTCGTAGAGGAAAGCGTGAGCGATCATTGCGTTGATGCTGCTCTTCACGATTCATGCGAGGGCGAGATTTTATGAAGATGTTTTTGAGGATTAGTAAACTATGAAATACTAACGGTTTTAAGAGTTCATCACGGTTCACATGTGGATGCCCGCATCTGCGGTCAGCCATCTATTATAAGTTAGGGGAATGTGTGACGATTCTTGGTCTTATGTGGAATTATTAGTATTATGTGTTGTCATGTAGATTTAAGCGCATAATTGAGCATGAATAATCATTGAGGTATTGAAGTTAATGATCCAACAAATATGCTTATACGTTACTATTGACCAAGAATAAAAATACTCCATTTTTAAGAAGACAATGAAGTTTAGTGGAGTTTAAAGGAACTTCCTCAATTTTGAATGAATAGTGACATGACTTTGAGAAATGGATAAGTGAAGTAAGTTATATCCATTTCAAGAGTTCAATAGAAGAGTTAATTCAGTTGGGAAATGCCGTGGGTACTTAATAAAGCACTTTGGCCAATGACCTAGGAATTTTGAAATTGACTATGCATATTCCAAGTGAATAGCGACAAGTCGAAAGAGATCTTTAATGAGAATTGACTCGAGAAATCTACATTAGGTCTCAATCGTATGATTTACTTCGTCCTAGGTGGAATTCCCATCTAAGTCCGAAGAATCTTATCCTGGTTAGCCCGTTGTAAGTGTCCTTCTCACAAACCGGGCTCCGATACCACTCCTGTCATGCCCCCAACATCGGGAAGGACTAGGGCGCGACGCATCGGTCGATCAATCAATCAAAATGCGACAATAAATAGCGGAAGCAAAATAAAGATTGGATAACATTTCAAACAACCATCTTAGCCCGATGTACTAAGATTCGCTGTAACAAAGCTGATAATCGAAATTACAGTGTTCATAAATTTGCAGCGGAAAATACCAAACGAATTAAGTACGAAGCATTACTAACTATTACAAGTTGGGATAACAACAGAAATTCTAAGAACAGAAGTCCTAAATCTTGAAGGCATTATTCTATTCAGCCTCTTCCACGAAGCCTTCTTCATCCTCTGTTGTTTGCTCATTCTCTGGTTTAAGAGGAAAAATGGTTGAGTGAGACAAAAGGTCTCAGTGAGTGGGTGATCGTGTGCGAGTGTGGCTCTTTTCTTTGAAAATTTTTTAGTGATGCATGGTTTTATCAATTATAAAAAAAATAAGAACAATTACAACTATGTCGAAATTTTAGAAACAATAATCAGTGTATAGTTGTAATATTATAATCCTGTCCCCGTGGACGGATATCAAGTCAAGCAGTCAGTCAATCAGTCGATCAGTCAATTCAGTTTCGAATCCTGCCGATGTGGACTTTGGATTCTAGACTCTTCTTATTACTCCTAGCAAGATAGGCCGTCGCCCCAAGATTTGGACCGTCGCCCCAAGATGCTGAGCCTTCGCTCTCACACTTAGCGTGTGCTTCCTTATCTCTTATCTGCGCTCGGTATGTCCTTAGCTGTGGGTCAATACCCGGATCACACCATAATCGTGATTATACACCAAGTCTACGACCCAGGTCCCTCGGAACACTCCGTTCCTCGGTTATGGGAATAGGAAACAACGGTAGCCTTGTTCATGAACCACAGCCGCACTGCTCGATCCAAGACTCGGTCTAACTATCCCTGACACGATTTGGGACTCTAGAGGTGGCTCCTACAGCTCAAGAGGTGGCCCCCAGATTGTAGGTCGGCACTTTGTTTCATATGGACTCAAGAGGTGGCCTCCGTCCGTCGACGTGGCACTTTGTTCCGATAGAGTTAGAGGCGGACCCATCCGTGGCATTTTGTTTGTATAGAACTTAGTTCCCGGACAGACACAATTATCAATTTGACGCGTTTCACAAGTATCACGTAAACGTTCGGTCAGTGAGGTTAATAGCGTCTTTGATTAAGTATGGAATATGGTTAATTTTATTTGTGGCCCGGTAATGCGGAATATGACTTGTATATAGACTCGAAAATATTCTCAATAATTTATTAGTGGTCTAATGAGTTCAAATCAGATATATTAAATGGGTAGGTTTGACGAATCAAAATGAGAGTTACGTAAATAGTTTGAAATGACGTTTTTACCCTTAGGTTCAAACCCAAGCGTTGGAGTATGAAACGAAATCGGATGGTTATGAAATTTTATGAGGAAGCCAAAAATAATTCCTCGACTCCAGATTTAAGGAAAATTCGGAAATTTCCAGTTTCGGGACTGAAATTTCCAGAAATTACGATATTGCCCCAAAACTTAAGGAAATCGTTCCGAGGCATATAGGGCTATGAATTTAGCTCAGAATTTAACGAAATTTTACAAGATAACTTATGATGAACTTGGAATTACATATTTGTGAAAATTACAGAAAATTTCGGACCTGATCCAGAAGTTTGGAATTCTTGCATTTTGACCCCGATATTATTTAAAACTTGCGATTTGGATTATTAAGTTTAGATATCGAACTCCGAATCGCTTGAAACATTATGGACAGCCTATACGGGGTATAATATGTACTTTCCAAGGTCCAGAATGTTGTATTTTTCGAAATTTTCAGTTTAGTCCTCAAACTTTAGGAAATTATAATTTATGCCCAAAACCTCCGTTTACTCGTTTCAAAACCTATGATGTGTAGTCAAACTTCTCTATCATTGGACTTCTCTGACGATGACTTCTCTGATCAGACTGTAACACCCCCAGAATACTTCCGGAAATGTTACACGCCGTAGGCCCTTCTTACAAGGATCTACAAGGCTAAACTCTACTAGACTACAAAATGACTGACCGACCGGGGTCAATCTAAATACAACACAGACCGACAAGGTCATTAAAAAATTCAGAAACAAATGAACTTTACATCTCAATGATGAAAATAAAGATGAACACAGAAAAGAACGACAATTCATTTTAATAAATGAAAACTACACCCATGCAAGGGTGAATACTCGAACGACAGAGGAATACCGACCAAAATGAAACAAAAGAAAAGACTCTAACTCTGGTGTAATTAGTATCATTGTCCTCCATCTCCTTCCCAGCCAATCCTGTGTTGCTCATTTGCCAAAACCTGAGCGCATAACAGGCACCCACCCCCCGAAAACTCGGGGGTTAGCAAACTGGAATTTTGCTAGTGCAAGTACATAACACACAAGATATACGAATAATAATAACACAAACTCAACAGTCGTGAAACCTTAACACAACCCACACATTCAAATGGCTAACACAGAATAGTATTACATACACAAGGTGAAAGATAATCACATTGTCATATTCTCCGTACAGAACATAACACAAATGAAACTTTAAACGAGCCCAAGGAGTCAGAAAATTCCCTTTTAATAAAATGAAAAGTGTTTTGATAAGAAAGTTCGAACACATTAATATTGACTCGGGCCATCTTGGGATTTTGAAAATCAGATGGAAATATATTTTAGAAAATACTTCAAAAGCTCTCGGGTCCTTGACCCAGCATGTGGAAAACAATTTGCAAGAAAACCATTACAACGTTATTCGGGGTCCTCGACCCAAATGATAAAACACTATCACAAGTGAATCATTACAACATCTCACGGGGTTCTCGGCCCAATCCAAATAATATCATCACAAGATCAAATCTCAACATCTCACGGGGTCCTCGACCCAATACACAGAATAATCAACACAGTACAATCAAAGGCACAGCCTCTCATTCGACAAATCCTGCTCAAGACCCCTGGTTAATTAACCCTCGGAGATCTCGTCAAATATCCTTGGTTAATTAACTCTGATACCAACATTTAAAACGAGTTGGAACGAACTCCAGAAACACAATCCGCGGTCTACATCAAGACCAACATTAAAAGAAAGTTGCAAGGATTTAAATTTCGAAAATCATTTGGTAACGGGGTCTTAGCTATCACTCAAATATCCGTTACCAATAAGCCTGCCAGGCGCCTCCCTTGCACACCTGTGTACCGGCGTTCACTCCACTATATTGGCCGCCCATTGCACATGTCACCGCGCCGGCGTTCACTCCCACAGGAGCCGCCCCTTGCTCGCGCATTAAGTAACATCGGTGTTCACCAATCATATGGAGCCGCTCATTGCAGCGTACAACAGGCCGGAGTGCACGCCCCGCCCTCAGAGGTACCCGGATATGACGTCTCTCATAACAAGTATTCACATTATCACAAATACCAAGCACACAGTCAATCGTTTCCACAATTATCAAATCAGTTCATCAATCCACATAATTTAATCGCCAGTACGCAACTACGCAGAATAAACAATAACTCACACGTTATTCATCAAGACTTTGCACATCAGGCCTTCAACTCTATCCATTAATACTACATAAATATCCCCACATATCTATATATACATATATATATATATATAATATAAATACAGATATTCATGACATAATTCATATACTTCAGCAACAATGATTTCAACGTAATTATAATTCGTATATCAAGGTACTTGCCTCGATTTGAAGATAATAACAATACTTCCACGGAAATGAACACTCGACGGTCGTCCTCCTCAATCAATCACGTAACGAGGCCAAACCTTAACAAAAGAAATGATATAGGATTTATCTCACGTCGCATGAATGTTTAACAATTTGATTCACGGTCAAAAGTTCATAAAATACAATCTGCCTGAACTGCTTAGCGTGCGCTACGTACTCTACGTAACGTGCGCTAAGCAGGCTTGTTAGCGTACGCTATCGTGTAAGACTAGCGTGCGCTAGCCACGGCCTGGCGATCGGCTTAGGGTCTCATAACGTCACGCTACGTTTCGGCGTTAATCGACCCCGATAGCGCACGTTAACTCACATGTGTTAGCGTGCGCTAATATTGCATGGCAGAATACTACAACCCGAAAACTAGGTTGAATGGTGAAGAACTCATGAGTTCTACCGTGATAATACAAGTTATCTTCGGGCAAATCATGCTAATAAGGTTTGTGGAAGATTTATGATCGTGAAATACAAATATACGGATAGTCATCTCAATATCATATCTTTTCTAAGATCTTTAGGAAGTATTCTAAGTTCCGATTATTCCAAGTCCCAAAACACATGATTCCAACGTGTACAACGTAGCAACTGGGTAATATCCGATTACTGATCATAAATTGATTTGAAAACGCTTAGGAGTCCAATCTACTAAGATGGTTCAAAGGTTCATAAGATAGATAGTGCCGATACGTCAAAGTATCCTTATATCATGTGATGACCGATCATAAACGAAATAGCGGCTATCTAATCATGATCATACATCTTTAAGAACTTTACTAAAATTAGTGAAGAATCAACTACCTCATGTAGTAAAGAACACTGAGTAAAATTTAGCAATCCGTCACCTATAGCTTGAACTACAATCTCCAATGATAAACGATCTTCAATCACGAATCGGGATGTTGATATGAGATGTTTAGGATGAAGGAAGACATGTTCTAAGTGTAGGAACTCGGGTAATGGGAGAAGAGAGAATGAAATCACGAATAGGATCTGTCCTATTTATAATAAATGGCTATTAGCGCGCGCTAGACTGCTCGTAGCGTGCGCTAACGGCTCACCGGACTAAACTGTACTCGGCACTTAGCGTGCGCTACGCATATACCGTAGTGTGCGCTAAGGCGTTGACTCGGCTCTTCCCGAAAGACGTCCAGGTACATCCCGACACCAACCGACAGGGGTCCCCTGCCACTCTCACCTACCGCACGTCTCAATCAATTTGACCGTGCATAGCGTGCGCTAAGGACACTCAGTAGCCTGCGCTATGAACCCACGTTAGCGCACGCTAAACATAGCTGATAGCGTGCGCTACATGCGCAGATTTACAATCTTTAATTCCAAATCACGGAATTAAACGCTCGACAACATCGGATTATGAAATACGGAAAATAATACTCAAATCAAGTACAATCATTACAATATCACAAGTTCCAACTACATAACAGAAATCTCGGGTATTACATCCTTCCTCCCTAAAAAGAAGTTTCGTCCCGAAACTTAAAGTAGAGTGGTGGAACAACCAAGGAAAAGTATCTACTTGCTCAACCCCAAAATATCACGAGCGATGCGCGAATGCAAGGTTCAAAAAGAAATACGATGATCGGACTTAGGAAGTATCAGGCACGT
Source organism: Orobanche coerulescens (assembly GCA_033398695.1). NCBI lineage: Eukaryota > Viridiplantae > Streptophyta > Magnoliopsida > Lamiales > Orobanchaceae > Orobanche > Orobanche coerulescens. The sequence goes on along the minus strand of CM065808.1, from coordinate 73,864,248 downwards.
CAATTGAGGCAATAAGTTATACGCGTACACGAGAAGTTAGAGTGGAGAAGTAGAAGCTCACGGAATTAAGGAAATTCACAAATGGCTCAGATGTACCAAAATCGCGTGTCGAGCTCGACCCACCGTATTCAAGTTCATAACACATTGGAAATATTAATCATACGAATGGGAACAATAGTTTCGAACAAAATTCTGCAAAGATTAAGTTCAGATGTGAATAGACCACAATAATTCAAAGAGTCTAACAAATCGGTTCTGAAATTCGTTCGAATGATGGTAGGTTCGTAGAACATGGTAGTTTGAAATTGTCAAGAGAATCACAGATGAATCATCAACAATGAAAGTCTCCTAATATCGGAAATACTAAGAAGAGCACGGTTACTACGTGTCCCCGTATTAAGAAGACATGTCAGCCACGAAACTTAAAACAGCAGGAGTTGGAGACGAAAAGCAATTAAAATGAAAAACAATCAAAGTCACGATTGTTGGAAACAGCAACGACTAGAACACGGCACAAAATCTTCATTCGCCTATGATAGGCTCTTCAGCAGAAGACATAAGGTTTCGGGTCATTCTCCGTCCACTTGCTCTGCTCACCGACAGAGTAGCATTCTTTGCCAATTCGGAAATTATCTCACAATGTTTCTCCCGATGGCCTTCACACCCGCACCGATGACAAGTCAAGAGTGGGGAGGTACAGTTACACGGATATGTCCCGCACGGTTGCGGTTGAAGCACACTCTCTTCTTACCGGAGTCACCGTCTTTGGTGAGGATTCCCGATGCTCATTCTCGACCGCGAAGATGACGTATTCGAGCAGCGTGGGGGTTTGAGAACCTTAATCTCTTCACCGCCCAAAAATTTTCCGGATGTCCTCGGTCTCTTTTCTCCGCTCGTTGGCTCGGTCCGAGGAGGTTTCATAGGTTATCGTCGATCTTGATATTCCTTCACCGTAACATGAATCGTTGTCGACGAACCACTTCACCTCTTCCGCTTCCTATATTATGTCTACATCCGCGAGCTCGTCATGCTAATGCAGATAGTACCGTCTATTGTTATCACATAGTCGGTTGTACGGTATACCACAATTATCAACATAAGGTTTAATTAGCATCCTTAGAATAACGGTAATATCGTAAAGCACGAAATTTTCAAAATCAACTTCCAAATCCTTCGTCCGGGACGATCATTATGCGTATGCTTTTTTTTTTTTTTTAAAAAATTTGAAACAAAAGTCGAATCACGTTGTGCTCAAAACTTGTAAATCTTGTCCTTTGTTTTGGAAGAGGAAGTTTATACAATGACTCAAAAATTTATTTTCGAGTAATGCTTACAAGAAAATTGAAAATCGAATTGTAACTAATTTAAAATATTTCAAAAGTGTTGAGTCCCAAATACCACAATTTTGAAAATCCTTCCTCTTCTACCAAAATGTTTATTCGAAAGAACTTTTACCAAAATACGTGACTATTCGACACGACTACATTAAATCATGAGGTTTACAATGCTAGGAAAATTTTAAAACACTACTTTGAAATGTTCGTAATTCGGCCCGGAAATATCACATGCCGGATTACGTGCCGGAACCTACTGTGCTAAAAACCATTTAAATTCATTTCAAAATATGCCAAAAGCCGATGACGGTAGCATTTTCCAAAACTTACAAAATCATTGTAAAATATTAAATACCGTCATAAAAATACCGTTAAAATGTGCAAGACTAAAAATGCCAAAATGTCAAGAGTCATTTCAAAATACTCACGCAATGGATAAAATTAACACTCAAAGATTTATCCTACTTGAAATGTAGAAACCGATAAATATGTTCGACTACCGAAGTATACTACATAACCATTCTCACTCGAACCGTATACGCAGTGATATCGTAAAACAATATAATCTCTAACAAGTTCAAATCCTAGGTTCACGTTAAGCACAATATAATCAAATACGTATATAAGGGGACTTACAATTCGGAAGGCTTACCATCACGGATTGCTTGAAGATGATGTTGGAACCACGATACTAATCACAACTTTGACGCGCGACTTACACAAGACATGGACTTGACCCAACGGCCTAGGTTTTTCGCCAACCTAAGCTCCGATACCATATTTGTAACACCCGAGAATACTTAGGAAATGTTACACGCCGTAGGCCCTTCTTACAAGGATCTACAAGGCTAAACTCTACTAGACTACAAAATGACCGACCGATGGTCAATCTAAATACAACACAGACCGACAAGGTCATTAAACAATTCGAAACAAATGAACTTTACATCTCAATGATGAAAATAAAGATGAACACGAGAAAGAACGACAATTCATTTTAATAAATGAAAACTACACCCATGCAAGGGTGAATACTCGAACGACAGAGGAATACCGACCAAAATGAAACAAAAGAAAAGACTCTAACTGGTGTGATTAGTATCATTGTCCTCCATCTCCTTCCCGGCCAATCCCGTGTTGCTCCCATTGCCAAAACTCGAGCGCATAACAGCACCCACCCCGAAAACTCGGGGTTAGCAACCGGAATTTTGCTAGTGCAAGTACATAACACACAAGATATACGAATAATAATAACACAAACTCAACAATGTGAAACCTTAACACAACCCACACATTCAAATGGCTAACACAGAATAGTATTACATACACAAGGTGAAAGATAATCACATTGTCATATTCTCCGTCTGAACATAACACAAAAGAAACTTTAAACGAGCCCAAGGAGTCAGAAAAATCCCTTTTAATAAAATGAAAAGTGTTTTGATAAGAAAGTTCGAACACATTAATATTGACTCGGGCCATCTTGGGATTTTGAAAATCAGATGGAAATATATTTTAGAAAATACTTCAAAAGCTCTCGGGTCCTTGACCCAGCATGTGGAAAACAATTTGCAAGAAAACCATTACAACGTTATTCGGGGTCCTCGACCCAAATGATAAAACACTATCACAAGTGAATCATTACAACATCTCACGGGGTTCTCGGCCCAATCCAAATAATATCATCACAAGATCAAATCTCAACATCTCACGGGGTCCTCGACCCAATACGTAATAATCAACACAAGATAATCAAAGGTCTGACCTCTCATTCGACAAATCCTGCTCAAGACCCCTGGTTAATTAACCTCGGAGATCTCGTCAAATATCCTTGGTTAATTGACTCTGATACCAACATTTAAAACGAGTTGGAACGAACTCCAGAAACACAATCCGTGGTCTACATCAAGACCAACATTAAAAGAAAGTTGCAAGGATTTAAATTTCGAAAATCATTTGGTAACGGGGTCTTAGCTATCACTCAAATATCCGTTACCAATAAGCCTGCCAGGCGCCTCCCTTGCACACCTGTGTACCGGCGTTCACTCCACTATATTGGCTGCCCATTGCACATGTCACCGCGCCGGCGTTCACTCCCACAGGAGCCGCCCCTTGCTCGCGCATTAAGTAACACCGGTGTTCACCAATCATATGGAGCCGCTCATTGCAGCGTACAACAGGCCGGAGTGCACGCCCCGCCCTCAGAGGTACCCGGATATGACGTCTCTCATAACAAGTATTCACATTATCACAAATACCAAGCACACAGTCAATCGTTTCCACAATTATCAAATCAGTTCATCAATCCACATAATTTAATCGCCAGTACGCAACTACGCAGAATAAACAATAACTCACACGTTATTCATCAAGACTTTGCACATCAGGCCTTCAACTCTATCCATTAATACTACATAAATATCCCCACATATCTATATATACATATATATATATATAATATAAATACAGATATTCATGACATAATTCATATACTTCAGCAACAATGATTTCAACGTAATTATAATTCGTATATCAAGGTACTTGCCTCGATTTGAAGATAATAACAATACTTCCACGGAAATGAACACTCGACGGTCGTCCTCCTCAATCAATCACGTAACGAGGCCAAACCTTAACAAAAGAAATGATATAGGATTTATCTCACGTCGCATGAATGTTTAACAATTTGATTCACGGTCAAAAGTTCATAAAATACAATCTGCTGAATCGCTTAGCGTGCGCTACGTATTTACGTAACGTGCGCTAAGCAGCTTGTTAGCGACGCTATCGTGTAAGACTAGCGTGCGCTAGCCATGGCTGTGATCGGCTCGGCTCGTGTCATAACGCACGCTACGACGTTTCGGGCGTTCGCGACCCGATAGCGCACGTTAACTCACATGTGTTAGCGTGCGCTAATATTGCATGGAGAATACTACAACCCAAATGGGTTCAATGGTGAAGAACTCATGAGTTCTACCGTGATAATACAAGTTATCTTGGGCAAATCATGCTAATAAGGTTTGTGGAAGATTTATGATCGTGAAATACAAATATACGGATAGTCATCTCAATATCATATCTTTTCTAAGATCTTTAGGAAGTATTCTAAGTTCCGATTATTCCAAGTCCCAAAACACATGATTCCAACGTGTACAACGTAGCAACCGGGTAATATCCGATTACGATCATAAATTGATTTGAAAACGCTAGAGTCCAATCTACTAAGATGGTTCAAAGGTTCATAAGATAGATAGTGCCGATACGTCAAAGTATCCTTCTATCATGTGATGACCGATCATAAACGAAATAACTGGCTATCTAAGCATGATCGACGTCTTTAAGAACATTACTAACATTAGTGAAGAATCACCTACCTCAAGTAGTAAAGAACACGGAGGAAAATGAAGCAATCCGACACCGAAAGCTTGAACAACAATCTCCAATGATAAACGATCTTCAATCACGAATCGGGATGTTGATATGAGATGTTTAGGATGAAGGAAGACATGTTCTAAGTGTAGGAACTCGGGTAATGGGAGAAGAGAGAATGAAATCACGAATAGGATGTCTCTATTTATAATAAATGGCTATTAGCGCGCTAGACCACCTTTCGTGGCGTGCGCTAACGGCTCATGGACTAAGCGTACTCGGCACTTAGCGTGCGCTACGCATATACCGTAGCGTGCGCTAAGGCGTTGACTTCGGCTCTTCCCGAAAGACGTCAGTACATCCCGACACCAACCGGCAGGGTCCCCGCCGGCTCTCACCTACCGCACGTCTCAATCAATTTGACCGTGCATAGCGTGCGCTAAGGACACTCAGTAGCCTGCGCTATGAACCCACGTTAGCGCACGCTAAACATAGCTGATAGCGTGCGCTACATGCGCAGATTTACAATCTTTAATTCCAAATCACGTAATTAAACGCTCGACAACATCGGATTATGAAATATGGAAAATAATACTCAAATCAAGTACAATCATTACAATATCACAAGTTCCAACTACATAACAGAAATCTCGGGTATTACACAGACGACTTGTCTGAAGTCTTTTGATCTGATGACCTTGACTGATCTGATGGTTGAACTTCATATGACGTGGGCTCCGTTTGATCACTTGACTGCAGTCTGGTCAAACTTCTCTGATAAAATTGTTGACCAGTACTTCTCTGATTTTTACTTGACTGTGACTAGTCTGTTAGTCAAACTTCTCTGATGTTGCTTGCCTGACCGAAACTTCTCTGATGTACTTATCTGCACTTTGTACTTAAATGGCCTATAGAAAGATACTCATTTGGTTATTCTTTACATTTTTCCAAGTATCTAACTTAACATAATTTGGCATATGGAAGATACTCATTTGGTTCTTCCTTACATTTGCCAAGTAATAAGCACACATTTGAATAAACAACTACAATGATGTCATCATTAAAATCTAACAAGTATTCCTAACAAATTCCCCTATTTTGATGATGGCAAAACTTAAGCAATTTCAAATGAATAACAAGTCTGCACATGATCAAGTGCAAGACGCAAACTAAAATCAGTCTTTTTTTGAGACAACTAGAGGTTGTCATTCAAATGACTATTATACTAATTTTTTGTATTGTTTACAAGTACATAGCTTTCACTGATCAAAACAAATACAGAAAAATTTCAAGTACTTAAAAAAAATTACATGAAAAGTACAAGTACAATAAATCATATTCTATCTGCCTCTGTCTCTGCGGACAGTTTGCTTGGGAGGCCTATATAATTTGGCTCTAATAGGCCTCTTACAGACAGGTTCGAGTTTGTACTTCCTTTTTATGATCTGGGAGGCAAAGTTCTACTCGTATGTGGTTGAGAAATTATTCTTCTCGCACAGTGCTCTGATTTCTTCTTGTAGATATAGCTCATCCAATTCTCCATCCAATCTGGTAGGAGCTTCTTCTGCTCTGAATTCCGGGATCATCGGATAATCATCCCAATTGTTTGCATATTTAAGTGCGAGCTTCCAAAGAGTAGGCCATCTGGTGTTCATATAATTTATGAAAATTTGTTAAGGGGAGCTTTCCTTGTCCTGGAGTATCTCCCAGAGATAATACTTCTCTGTGAACTACTTCCTGGCATCCACCCAAACAGTCATAAACTCTGATGGTAAAAACTCTTCAACGTGCCACAGTTGTATGCCCTCCCATTCGAATCTACGCTCATCTCCTTGCCTTGTTTTTTTCTTCTTGAGATTAGGCTGGACTTCAATATGCTCAGGATCAACTACTTCCTTTTTTTAGGCTTGATGGTCTGGCTTCAAGTAAGGGAATATCTTTCCTCTTTTTGGATCTGAGCTCCTGTCTAACTGCCTCAGCCTGTTTCTGATCTGTTCCTTCCCCTTGCTTACTTCCTTCCCCCTTTTTGCCAGCATCAACTAGTAAAGTCAATTGCTGCTCAACTCTAATCATCCAGTCTGTCATGCCAAGAGGCATCCTGGAGTTTGTGGGAGGGTGAGGTATACCTCTCTGTATTTAGGTGTCCAGCTTGGAGTTTAGGGTGTGAACAACCTGCAGGTCAGGTTTGACTTCTCGGCAAGCAGCTCCCCAACAGTTTCTTTGACAATTTTGCGGATCAGGTCAACCATCACAGGTGAGATGGGTGATGCCTGAGGAGAGTGCTCGCCTAAGATTTCTGCGCCTGCAGGTAGGTTTGTAGTAGACCTACCTGTCTGCAGACTCCTGTCTGCAGGCGGCTGATTAGATGCGGTCTGGTCTGGAGTCCCCGATATGTCTTTTTGATCATCTGAGCTGGGGTTTTGGGCAGGTGCCCCAGCCTCATCTTCTCTGTCTTCTTCTTTGTCTTCTTTTTCTTCTGCCTCTTCTTCTTCCTTCTCTTTTTCCTCATTTTCTTCTTGTTGTTCTGTCTCTTCTTCATCCTTCTTTTCCTCCTCCTCATCATCATCATCTTTTTCATCTTTTTATTCATTCTCAACTTCTTCTCCTTCACCATCTTCTTCTTCCTCCTCCAATTCTTCTATCTTTTCTAGCTCTTCATCTTCAGCAGATTGATTTTCAATTTCATGTTTTTCAACTTCATTATTTTCTTCCTATTTTTCATGTTCTTACTCCTCTCCTACTTCCTCTCCTTTTTCTTCAACTATAATTTTTTTCTTCATTTTCAACTTCTCTCTTTTCAGAATCTTCTCCTTTTTCTACTTCTTCAATCCTAATGCTCTTCTATCCACTCCCATCCCCATCACCAGGAACAGTGCCAGCCAGGATATTTTCCATTATTAGAAAAACACATTTGTCCATGTTCGTTTTAAAATTGGATAAAAACCAATTGGGTTTGAGCATTAAAAATATGTCAGTCTCATGACAAAACTCCATGAGAAGTTGCTCTGTGTCCTGGGGAAGATCCCAGCTACTGTTTTCTATAAGGATTTGCAATTGAGAGAATGGAAGTGATTTAAAATATTTCCATTCATCATAGACATTTATGAAAGATACTTGAAGAGCTTTTTGATTTACCTCTTGGAGTTGTTCCACTGTTAGCCCCAAAGGATTGATGTCCAGCAAATTGAGAGAGTATCCTGCACCAGGTATGTTGATCACAAGATCAGCTTCTTCTTCTTTAGTTATGTCTGGCAGGGTGATCCGAGGGATCTCTTCAGCAATAAGGTCTGATTGTTCAGGAATAAGAACTGGTGAAGGGATGATATGCATCTGATCTGCAGGGGCAGGTTCAGGTGTAGATTGGTGATCTGATTGCTCTTCCTCTACAAAGATTAGACGCCTGGGCCTCTTGGGGGAGGGTTCTGGTGAGGATTGGATCAAAACTGGATCTCCTGGGCTGGTCCCATTCTCTTGAAACGAAGGGCTATTGGAGTGTTGTCTGAGTCTAAGTCAGACTGATCTGCAGGTAAGTCGTCGGCTATAGCTTGGTCTTCATCAGACTCGTTTGAACTAGAGTGGTATCTGTAAGGTGTAGGCTTTATGGGCATTTCCTCCAGAATTTTTGCTGCCTTCCTTACGCTCCCAAATCTTCTCAAAGTTTCTTGGTCTAGGTGACCAAGTCTTTTATTAACGTGGAAGGGATCTACATTTCCCTTTGCAAGACCCAAGTGTTCCAAAATCCAACTGACCTGTGTGCCGAAGGCCAATTTGGTCTTGAATCTCTTCTCATCATCTAGCCATTGGACTTTATTTACTTCACGCACCAATTTTCTGAAGATATAGTCAGCCTAGTCAATCGGCTCATCTTGAATTAGGGCTCCCAAAACCGTAAATTTGGCTGATGACAGCTGATTGTAGCTGCCAGCCATACCCATCACTATCTTGTTGGTAATATCCTCTTGGCAGTTAACTTCAGTTTTGACAGTAGTTCAACAGCCTTGATCTTCAGCCAGATGTCGGCTGCGTTCTACTTCAATGCCTCTACGGCCATGCCTTGAGATTTCATCTTGAAAGCCTTTTCGACTGTATGCGGAGTAATTGTTACTGCTTCTCCAAAAATCGAGATCTTGATGCCCGATTCCAGCACTTCATCTTCCTTGAAAAACGCAATAACCGCCTCCTTGAAGAGCGATTTAGGGCTGATGCTCAGGAATGGGTAAATCCCATTCATCTTCATAGAACTGATAATGTCATACACGTCGTTGTCCAGATTTGATTCGAGCAGCCCCTCGAAATCGACCACCAGACTAAAAATAATCTGGTCTTTCACAGCCTTCAGATTCACTCCGTTGAAGTACGATTCCATTTCTGCACAAGAAATTTGTTTCTGAGTGTATTGAAAGTTCGAAAGTTTTTCTGCTTTTGAAAATTAGGGTTTGAGTGTTATGAAGAAGGTAAATTTGTGAAATGATTTCCCCCGTCTTTAAATAGAAAAGTGAAGAGACGTTTGGAATTTAATATTCATATATTTAAACGGTGGTCCACCTTTTGAGATTTTAAAATTTAAATTAAATTAATCGGTGGTCCAGCTTTTGAAAATTTGAAAAGTGGCGGTTAGATTTAATTGGTCATTGTGGAGGTCGTGTGGATGTGTAGTTGCCACGTGTAGATAAACAATAATTTAATATTCAAGAGTCGGTCAGGGGTAGAGAACTTAGCTGGTTGAGCGTTTGACTTGTTTGACTAATCTGCATCAGGTGAGTTGTATTGCCTGTAGTCTCGATAAGCTAGGTTTCTTCGTCTGGCCTTCGTCTTCTTGTCTGATCTGCTCAGGTAGCTTTCTCGTCTGTACTAGATTCCCAATCTAGTAATCCAAGTTGCCTGCTCAGCTCCAAAAACCTTTCTTCTGGTAAAGGTTTGGTGAATATGTCAGCAACCTGGTATTCTGTGCTGACTCTTTCTACTCTGACTCTTTTGTTAAGCACATGGTCTCTTATGAAATTATGTTTAACATCAATGTGTTTCATCCTGGAGTGCAATACTGGATTGTTCGTGATTGCAATTGCCCTGTTGTTGTCACACCATATTGGGACTTCATTTGCAATGATGTTGTAGTCCCTTAGCTGTTGTCTGATCCATAAAATTGGGGCACAACAGCTACCTACAACTAGGTATTCTGACTCTGTTGTTGATATAGAGTTAGATATCTACTTCTTGCTAAACCAGGAGATGAGTCTGGTTCCTAAGAATTGGCATGTTCCACTCGCGCTCTTCCTATTAATTTTGCATCCTTCGAAGTCTGCATCTGAGTATCCTGATAGCTCAAAGTTATTATCCTTAGGGTACCATAGTCCAACATTGGCTGTAGACTTAAGGTATTTGATTATCCTCTTAGCTGCATCCTGGTTAGACTGCTTTGGCTTGGATTGAAATCTAGCACATACTCCCACGGCATATGATATGTCTGGTCTGCTTGCAGTCAGATAAAGGAGTGATACAATAAGTCCTCTGTAGTGGGTTGGATCCACTGATATGCCTCCTTCATCTGCATCTAGATGTATGCTTGTGCTCATAGGGATTCTTGCTGGTTTGGCTGATTCCATTCCAAATCTCTTGATTAAATCTCTGGTATATTTGGCGTTATTAATGAAAATTCCGTTTTCCATCTGTTTGACTTGCAAACCTAGAAAGAAATTCAGTTTGCCCATCATACTCATTTCAAACTCTCCTTGCATGAGATTTGAGAATTTCTCACACAGCTCCGGGTTGGTCGAGCCAAATATGATATCATCCACATATATTTGCACTAATAATATGTGGCCTTCATGCTCTACTCTAAATAAGGTCTTGTACACCTTTCCTTTGCTGAAACCATTCTTCTCAAGAAACACAGATAATATTTAATAGCATGCTCTTGGTGCCTGCTTGAGTCCATATAGGGCTTTTAGAAGCTTGTAGACTTTGTCTCCTTTGACAAATCCAGGGGGTTGCTCTACATAGACTTCTTCTTCTAAAATTCCATTTAGAAAGGCACTCTTCACATCCATTTGGTAGACTTCAAAATCTTTGAATGCTGCATATGCAAGGAATAGTCTGATGGCTTCTAATCTTGCAACAGGTGCATAGGTTTCATCAAAATCTATTCCTTCACATTGTGCATAGCCTTTAGCAACAAGTCTGGCTTTATTCCTAACAACACCTCCATCTTCATCGCATTTGTTCTTGTACACCCATTTGGTGCCAATAACCTTCTTGTGATATGGTCTGTCTGTTAGTTCCCAAACATTGTTCCTTTCCATCTGGTTGAGCACTTTTTGCATTGCATTGATCCATGAGGAGTCTTCCAAGGCTTTTTCGGTAGTCTTGGGTTCTATTTGAGACATAAAGCATGAAAACATTGCCATTCCTGGTGGTAGAGTGGACTGTCTGGTCTTGACTCCATCAGTTAGCTTCCCAATGATTTGTTGGATGGGATGATCTTTAAGCCACTTAGGAATGTCTTCTTCTTCAGGGTCTGTTCCCCATGTAGAGTTACTTTGGTGAACTCCTTCTCTTTATACTTCAGCTTGGTTCTAGTGTCCTTGGTCTGCAACTGGATCAGCTACAGTCTTGTCATTTGCAGATGTGTCTTTATCAGCTACAGATGGGTCTTCATCAGCAGCAACTGGATCAGGTAGGTTTTGAGGTCCTATCTGATCTACAGTTGGGTCTTCAGGCTGGTCTGCAGGTGAGTCCACCATTCCTGTATCATGGATGATGACTTCTTCTAGGGTTGCAGATTTGAGTTTATTCTCAATTAATTCCACCTGTTTCCTGTACTCAGCAGTAGATTCATCAAATACCACATGAGGTGTTTCCTCCACAATTAAGGTTCTTTTGTTAAAAACTCTATATGCCTTGCTTGTTAGTGAATATCCCATAAAGAGACCATCATCTGTTTTAGCATCAAAGGCATTTAGTTGGGTTTTACCATTGTTGTGGATGAAACACTTACAACCAAAAATATGGAAATAAGCAACTGTATGTGTTCTGCCATTCCAAACCTCATAGGGAGTTTTGCCATGTCTTCCTACTATCATTCTCCTCTTTTGAGTGTGACATGCTGTGTTGACAGCTTCAACCCAGAACCTCTTAGGCAGGTCTGCTTCTGCAATCATGGACCTGGCTGTTTCCTTCAAGGTTCTGTTTCTTCTTTCGGCAACACCATTCTGCAATGGAGTCTTGGCTGCAGAGAGCTCGTGCTGGATCCCATTCTGATCACTGTACTCAGTGATTGCTCTGTTGAGAAAGTCTCCTCCTCTATCTGATTTGATCTTTATGATTGAGAGCGATTTCTCATTCTGGATCCTTCTCAGTAGCTTAGGCAGCTTTGTCAAGGTTTCACTCTTCTTATATAGAAAGACAATCCATGTGTACCTTGAATAGTCATCTACTACTACTCGAGCATGCTTTCTGCCACTTAGGGTCCTTGGCTTGACAGGACCAAATAGATCCACAAAAATCATATCAATACTTCCATAATCCATATTCAACAACAACGTCAACATAATTCGATAATCCATCTTATGAACATGTTTGAACGAATCACAACTCTTCAAAATGAATAACTTGACCAATATCTTCAATCTTTTGCACAACTCAAGTTAATCATGTATAACATCATCATAAATAATAGGATATACTAACATGCTTCCTAGCATGTAAAAATCCTTTCGAAAATCAAACTATGATCAAAGGAACATGAACATTACCTTGTATGGATGAACTATGGAAAAAAAACTTCTCCAAGAACTATCACCAACTCTAGAAGATCCAATCCATGCCCCCAAGCTCATAACCAAGTTAGAAGAGGCTGAATATCATCAGAGATGATCAATTCCACAAACACTCAAGTGTTTGAAACCCAAAACCCTCTCCAATGACTCTTTCTATCAGTTAGAATAAAAGAATAGCCAAAATGAATAATAATTTCCAACTGCAGATATATATTACTAGCGTGCGCTATCGAAAGTCGTAATACGCGCTATATCAGTTCGGCAGTAAGCTGAGTTTTGCAGCCCCTTTTGCATTTGCTACTCTCACGAAATAACGTGCGCTAATCCTCCATATAATACGTACATAGAAACCCGTTGACTTCATCATAACATGCATCGAAAGTAGCTGGAAGCACACTCCAGATTCCTTTAGCCCTATGCTTTAGCGTGCGCTAAATGCCCTAGAATGGTGCTTTTAGTACGATTATAAAAAACCAACGTAAAATGAAAACATAACTCTTGGCCACACCTTCAATCCGATATGAAGGCGTCTCAGATCGATGACGTGGCTAAAAAATAAAAAAAAATGAAGAGAAGTTACGACAATTTCATAAAAATTATCGCCAAATGTACTATAATTTATAACAGTTTTCAAACAAACCATCGCAAATGAAAACACAACATTTTTTATATATAAAAAAAATATTTTACGGTAGTTTTAGAAAAAAACATCGTAAAATAAAAAGTCAACTAATGGCCACATCATCAATATTGATGAAGGCGTCTTGGATCAATGACGTGGTTACAAAAATAAAACAAGGTAAAAACAGAAGTTATGATGGTTTCAAAAAAAGCATTGTCCAATGTACTTATGACGGTTTTCAAATAAAGTGTCGTAAATGAAAACACAACTTTTGTTTTACAAAAAAAAAAAGGATTATATGGCGGTTTATGGAAAAATCATCGTAAAATGAAAATACAACTTTTGGCCACATCATCAATCTGAGATGGAGGCGTCTCGGATCGAATACCTGGTTATAAAATATAAAAAAACTAAAAATAGCAGCGATGATTTCAAAAAAGTCATCGTTACATGTACTATAATTTATGACAATTTTCAAAAAAAAAAAATAACGATCTTAAATGAAAATACAATTTAAAAAAAATTCTACGATGGGTTTTTAAAAAATAATGTAAAAAGCAGTAATTTTACATCATTTTCGAATTAGCGATGTCAATTTAACGCATTTTCAAGTTGTATGCGGGTATTTTAACAACGAATGTAAAAAGTAGTAATTTTACATCGATTTTGGAATAGCCGATGTAAATTTACCACATTTTTAAATTTTTACTGTAACACCTCCAAAATCCCATTTGGTTATTATAGTACCATGTACCCCATACCAGGAAATCCATCGATATGTCCTCTCATTTCCATGCGGGAATAAGGAGCAATTTCAGCTTATCCGTCGGTCGCTAATGCTCAACTTAACTTGCTGGCAGGTTAAACTTCTTGAAAGGAACTATGCGACCTCTTATTTCATATTACTCCACCAGTAATATTGTTCAGTCCTTATATATTTTGCTAGACCCCAGATGAATAGAGTACGAGGTAGCATGATCCTCTCTCAAATTAGAGTTTTTCAACTCCTCATATGCTGGCACACATAATCGATTCTAAGTTCATCATCGTGGACTATAAATCTAAGGGCTTTATCGTGAATTACTTTATCCTGAATTCATGATAAAAATGGGTCGTACCCTACTTCGACCTGATAGTCTCGTCTAGAGTTGACAAAATCTCAAGTGTACAAAGTTGCCCTTGTACATGCAGTATCCAGACCTCGATCCCCTATCTCAAAAACTCTAGCTAAAAACAGTTCCTTCTGAACTATCAACAAGAAAGCATTTGCTCCTGCACTACCTTGCAGCCAAAGGCATCGACAATCACGGTTGCCTTACCAATATGCTATAAAATCTCGATATCATAATCTTTGTTCAACTATAACAATCGACAACCTCATATTCAACTCATTTTGAGTTAATGTGTACGACATACACTTATTATCGGTGAAAATCTAACAAGTGGCCCCGTATAAGTGATAGCGCCAGATTTTCATAAGGTCGAAATTATGTCGATGCATAGACAATCACTTTCGCATTCTGCATCAACTCACTTCCAAGGCCTCGCCTGTAATATCCGGATTTATTATTATGTATTTCATCTATATTCGAACCCTGTATTATTTGTATTTGTGATCTCAATAATTGGTGTATGATATTTCTCACATTGGTATCTTTGTACATAAGTATATCGTCATGCCAAATTTCTCATGCGTGTTGGAACAGTTAGTTCCATACATAAATTAAAAGTGTTTTGATGATTATTGTTGATAAGAAAACAACGAAGAGACGAAGCCAAGCATCGAAGAAAACGAAGTGCAAAAAGCTGGAAAAACACAAAGCTAACGTACGTAATATGTGATCATTAACGTACGTAATGTAAGCAGCTTAACGTACGTAATGGATGAGAGATAACGTACGTAATGCAAGTTCAAACCAGATGAACGTTGGACGAGTCGAAGTCAAAAAGGTGGCAACGAGCATATGACGTCAGCAGTGACGTACTATTAACGTACGTAATGAAAAGTATGATAACGTACGTAAAGAAAGAAACGAATGTCACTGGACTGAATCTGGGAGAAGCTAACGTACGTAACAGTGTCTGGTTAACGTACGTAAACAAGCTTACGTACGTAATGGGAAGTATATAGCGTACGTAATGAAGGTCCTGGCAGCTAACGGCTAGTTTGATCAAGAAGCCTATAAATACCATGTCTATGGTAATGATTGAGCACAACAACAACACAAAGCAAACAACTCATTGATCAGAGATTCATATTGATATACTTGTTGTTGTAATATTGAGCTTAATTGTTAGTTTGAGTGTTTATACATTCAACATATACACGAGTGGTAAAAGAAAAGATACGATTGGATTCGGTGTTATTAGGATCAAGGATCCGGCATTGTTAGAATCGCAATCGCTATCTTAGTGAGGCTTATCTAGTGCCAATAGAAAGCTAGAGAGGTTGATTCCTTGTCCTACGAAAAGGAAAACGGTTTTACTTGGACCGACGCAAAGACAAGTACGAGTGGTTTATCACGGACCAATAGAAGACGTGATTGTAACGGTTATACCTCGACCGATAGAAGAGAGGCGTAGATGTTGCTATCTTTAACTTATAGAAAAAGATAAAGATAGGACGTAGGCTCGTTTATAGCCGAACCTCTATAAATCCTCGTGTCCTTTATTTTCCGCACCTTTTATTTACGCTTCCACAAAAGGCGCAAATATCCGACCCCATTGTCGACAATGTGGAAAACCAGGCCACTTCGCTAAGCATTGCCGTGCCAAACCCAAGAAGGAGGTTCTCGTGGCTACTTGGAGCGATGAAGATGAAGATGATGAATTCATCAATCAAAATAATCTCGCTCTCATGGCCCGAAGTTTGTTCGACGACAGTGACGTTGAAAGCCAAGTAAGTACATCCTCCCGTGATGAACTTTTTGATGCATTTGAATTATTGCATACGGATTTTCAAAACGCTTTATCCGAAATAAAATCTATTAAGTCTAAAATTAAATCTTTAGAAATTGAAAATTCCAAAATTATCGAAAAGGGAAAATTTGTTGAAATCGATCATTCAAAGTGTATTGAAAATTAAAATATTTTGAAGAATGATCTCGCTAAAATCCAAACTGACCTTAAATCTTTAACAAAGAAATTCTCGTGCGGAAACGAGAAATTTGAACAAATGCTTGGTGTTCAAAAATATACTTTAAATAAAGAGGGGTTAGGATTCAAACCACGTTGGAAAAACGAATCCGTTAATTTTAAAATACCCCATTGTAAAAAGTGGTTGAAAATAGGGCATCATATTTCAAGTTGCAAAAGCCCGAGACGGACGATAAAAATTAAGAAAATTTGGGTTCCTAAAAAAACAATCGTTTCAAATATCGTCTATATTTCTAAACAAAAATCAACTATAGGTTGGATCCCCAAACATTTATTTTTTGTATTTTACTTAGGGGGAGTAATTTTTTAAACGAATAATATTTTCAGGGGGAGTGAATACCCTTGTATTCAGTTTTTTGCATATTTCATATTTATTGAATTTTTTTTTGGCATTTTATTGCATTTTTTTTGATGAATACAAAAAGGGGGAGATATAGGAGAATGGAGAAAGAAGTCGAAAATATGATTAACCTTGAAAGGGGGAGGAATTGAAAAATGAAGAGGAGAAGCCGAAAAAATGACAGAAAAAGAAAAATGAGGAGACGTCGAAAAGATGATGAAAATTTGAAAAGTCGAAAAGAAAAAGAAAAGGAAAGAAGGAGAAAGAAGAAGTCGAAAAATAAATTGGAGAAGAAACTAACGAAACGGACAAAGTCGAAAACTTTGGTCTGTACACATATACATATATTTATATTTTTTGCAGGAAAATCCCATTGACGAAGTGTTGTTTGGTAATCATCAAAAAGGGGGAGATTGTTGGAACATTTAGTTTCATACATAAATTAAAAGTGTTTTGATGATTATTGTTGATAAGCAAAACAAAACAACGAAGAGACGAAGCCAAGCATCGAAGAAAACGAAGTGCAAAAAGCTGGAAAAACACAAAGCTAACGTACGTAATATGTGATCATTAACGTACGTAATGTAAGCAGCTTAACGTACATAATGGATGAGAGATAACGTACGTAATGCAAGTTCAAACCAGATGAACGTTGGACGAGTCGAAGTCAAAAAGGTGACAACGGACATATGACGTCAGCAGTGACGTACTATTAACGTACGTAATGAAAAGTATGATAACGTACGTAAAGAAAGAAACGAATGTCACTGGACTGAATCTGGGAGAAGCTAACGACGTAATTAATGTCCGTTAACGTGAAACAAGCTTACGTACGTAATGGGAAGTATATAGCGTACGTAATGAAGGTCCTGGCAGCTAACGGCTAGTTTGATCAAGAAGCATATAAATACCATGTCTATGGTATTGATTGAGCACAACAACAACACAAAGCAAACAACTCATTGATCAGAGATTCATATTGATATACTTGTTGTTGTAATATTGAGCTTAATTGTTACTTTGAGTGTTTATACATTCAACATATACACGAGTGGTAAAAGAAAAGATACGATTGGATTCGGTGTTATTAGGATCAAGGATCCGGCATTGTTAGAATCGCAATCGCTATCTTAGTGAGGCTTATCTAGTGCCAATAGAAAGCTAGGGAGGTTGATTCCTTGTCCTACGAAAAGGAAAACGGTTTAACTTGGACCGATGCAAAGACAAGTACGAGTGGTTTATCACGGACCAATAGAAGACGTGATTGTAACGGTTATACCTCGACCGATAGAAGAGAGGCGTAGAGGTTGCTATCTTTAACCTATAGAAAAAGATAAAGAGAGGACGTAGGCTCGTTTATAGCCGAACCTCTATAAATCCTCGTGTCCTTTATTTTCCGCACCTTTTATTTAGACTTCCGCAAACGGCGCAAATATCCGACCCCGTACCCAACAATGCGAACTCGTGATAGCGCACACTAAGAATGTAGCTTAACGCATGCTATCGGCTACAACTAGCGCACGCTACGAATGTAGGATTTGCGTGGGCTAGGCAGTCAATTATTGAGCTAGGCGGCTAGCACATGCGCCAGCCGGGACATGGGTCCGGATAAGATTCCCACGGATGAACCTGGACAGATTTAGAGTCAACGCTTATTAGCGTGCGCTAAGAATGCTATGGTAGCGTGCGCTAATCAGCTATTGTGCAGAAACTTTATTTACAGGACAACACTCCATTTCTACTTATTTTCCTTCATTGTTCTTCGTTCCTTGGAAGTCCAGAGAGCTTTTCCTACTCTTTAAACACATACAAATCTGCCTTACTTGATCATTAAATATTAAAGAGTGCTTACACTAGATCATTGCAAAAGAACTCACTTTGAAGGGACACTCAAGCAACCGGAGCTGGATTCTACCTTTTTGGATCAGTAATTTCTTCATTAAAGGTATGTTATTTCTATCTCCAACTTTAGACTCGTGTTATGAAGAATAATATGATCATGCTAGCAAGATATTGAGTACCATTGGTGAATTATTCAACAAATATTATGTTTAGAAGATTGGAATCATTATACTTATGATATTGTCGTTGGAACCTCGTGGTTGGAATCCTAGTACGTCAAATGATGAGAGGAACATTCTGAAGTTGATTATCCGTATGATTTATGTTGTCATATTGATCATAAAATTGGAGGTGATATCACTTTTGGTTATAAGGACTTAAGGAAAGAAATCATCTTAGGAAGTATCCTTTCGTATAAGTTGGAATTGTTAGTTCACCTTCAAGATGAAGTCTGAATGTGAATAATGATAATAGAATCTAGTGCACCCAACCGGAGATCACCGAAATTAGCATGAGAATGATAATCGAGGTTGAATATAAGAGTTGTGATGATATTCTTTTCCTTGAAACTCAGAGATGATTGAATCCATAAGATCATTCATAAGTTTATGAATATGACATGTAGACGGATATCAAACGTTAATCACTGAGGAGTTCGTAAATTTCATCACCGTTAGAACTATCCTGCTGCCCTTCAGTGAACTGTCATGCACGCTTAGCGTGCGCTAAGCTATGTGAATTAACGTACGCGATCGGGCATATTTAACGTACGCTACGATTGAAACTTAACGTGCATTAAGTCATCAGGCGAGTCAGTCGGTTGATCAGTGAGGTACTGACCGTGCATGGTTAGCGTACGCTATGGTGTGTGTAATTGCGTGCGCTAACGAGTAACCTTAACGTACGCTATATAGGATGCGTAGCGTGCGTTAAGCAAACCAGACAGATTTCTTTTAAGAACTTCCGACCGTATTTTGGATTGTTAGATGTTCGTTCGACGTGAGATGAATTATATATTATTTCTTTTGTTAAGGTTCGAGCTTGCTACGTGATTGATCGAAGGGGCGACCTTCGAGTATTTCGTTTTTCGTGGAAGTATTGTTCTTGTCTTCAAATCGAGGCAAGTACTCTAATTAAAATTGTTTATATTATGACAGCTATATTGTGATTGTATCGTGTATTATGTGTTGTGATTAAATGTCCACCATGTGTTGATCCGACGGGAATCATCATGGGATTCTATAGCTGTGTGCGCTGGATCGTTGGACAGGTAGTTTCACCATGCGTTGCTCCGACGGGATCATCATGGGAATCTATAGCTGTGTGTGCTGGATCGTTGGAATGCCATCAGTATGTTGAGACTGTTATGATTTGATATGTGTTGTTATTTCTCGCTGGAGAAACTTGTTATGATATAATTGTTGATTATATCACGGTTGTATGATTATTGTACTTGTACTAGCATCATTGTGCTAACCCCTTTGGGGGTGAACATTTGTTTATGTTCAGGATCCAGGAGAGCGGGGAAACAACCACTGGAGTTGCATGACGATGAGGGTGTAGAGTGATGTTCCATCCGATTTTATTTGTCTGTTGTTTTGTATCATTTTTAATAAGTACTCGAGTATGTAGTCGTTTATGATGAATTTTGAATTTGGTGATGTATTAATACTTTTCCATTGAACATTCGTATTTTCAGTATTGGTCATAGTTGTTGTAATTTACTTTTGTTATTTTCACACATTGGTATCTGTCAGTGTCCTTTTAGTTCCTCAGCCTTGTAAATTCTTATGTAAAGGATTTACGGTGTTGTAATATTCCTAAATATATCGGGGGTGTTACAGAATATGGTATCGGACCTAAGATTATGGATATCTTGGCCATTGGGTTAAAATAGGGTCATATACGTCTTTTGAGGTAACCGGCCGTAAATGACATCACTGTACTGCCTACGTCTTCATGCAAATGGTGGTTGTAAGTTCCTAAACTCTATCTCGTTCTTTACATGTTGTATTACTTTAGACTTGAACATTAGAACGATATTATTTCCTGTATATTGAGTATTTATGCTTACAGTATGTTGAGAGGCGGATGTGGACGTGGTCGCGGTCGCGGACGCAGATGAAGGAATGTCGAAATAGAAGCTTCGCCTTCTAATCAGGCCAGCCACAGTTCAGGCGAGCCACAAAGATCTATCCATAATGAACCTGAACCTGTTGTGCCCGAAATCCTTCGTCAAGTGGTGAACCAGATGACTCAGTTCGCCCAGGTCATGGACCGAATGCAGGTGGCGGTGGGATTACAGCAGTGAGAGAGACAGCAAGGGATCCCAGACATGGGAAATCGAGGTGACCGATGGTTGCAAGAGGTGGCGAAGATGCAACCACCTAAATTCGATGGATTTTCTGAGATTGCCAAATGGGATCATTGGTTGAAGGAATTGGAGAAAATTTTTGTTGGAATTAATTACCCAGACGACCGGAGAGCCTCTATTGCTGAGTACTTTCTGATAGGGGAAGCATCCGAGTGGTGGGAAGCCATCCGGCCTGCAGGTCATGATGCTGACTCGACAGAATTTAAATTGATGATGGAAGCTCAGTACTGCCCTCGTCCTGTTAGGGAAGCCAAAGTTCGGGAGTTCTTCTTCGCTCAGCCATCAAACGAACCTGTATCCCATACAATTAAGACGTTTAACCAGCAGCTAGCTTTTGTTCGACATATGGTCAGAACAGATGCAGAAATGATGATACATTTTGATATGAGGATGAAACCAGAAATCCAGAGGTACATGTCTGGTTTTGAATGTACCACTCTCCGTAAATACCAGGATAAGGCGTTGGCGTATAAAATCAAGGAAGCAGCAATGGAGAAGTTTACGGAGTCCAAGAAGCAGAAAGTCTCTGGTACTTTTACAGAGCACAAGAGCAGTGGGCCCCGCAAGGCCCAGTCATCTTTTCATTCTTTCAAGAAACATCCGCACCCATCTAAGAGCGGAAAGAATTCCGGAACAATGTCAGCCACGACAGATACAGCTAGGAGGTGCTTTAACTGTGGTCGCCCAGGCCACATTTGGCGTGATTGTTTGCGCACTCTAGTTACATATTTTGATTGCGGACAGGAAGGGCACAGTGTGACGTTTTGCAAGGATGCCACCAAGTTCAATGGAACCCGTACATCGCAGCCAGTTCAAAAGGAAGCTAGTATCCAACAGACGCAGCAAAGTGTTCAGATGCCTCAGAATTTTGGCCGCAAACGTGGCAGAGTACAATGGGATTTAAAGGGGACATCGAGTGCCGGATCTGTTCCCCCACATCTGTACGAGATGAGGAGGACAGACGATCAGGATGCTGCTATCGCATCAGGTACTGTTCAGATCCTTTCTCAGCCAGTTAGCGTTTTATTTGATACATGAGCTACGCATTCATTTATAGCCTCATCTTGTGAAAATCGTTTGTATATTTATGGTTTTCATTACTCTGAACCTTATGTTTTTGGTTTACCGAGTGGAGAGAGGATTGTTGGGAACTTAGAAACTAGAGATTTCCCTGTATCATTTGGAGGCAGAGAGTGGCTCTCAAATCTGATTGTGATAGAAATGCAAGGAGACGACCTGATACTCGGATACGATTGGGTTAAGCGATATGGAGCTATTGTAAACTACCGAAGGAGGAATATCTCGCTGATCGCTGACGATGGTCCCGAAATATTGTTTGAAGGATGGAAACCAGGAAGCTTAGGAAAGTTGATCAAGGCAATGAAAGCTGTCAAATTGTTGAAACAGGGCTGTACCGGATACTGGTGCTATGCAATGAAGAAAGAAGACGAAATTGTTGAACTTTCATCCATTCCTGTTCTGAACGAATTTCCAGATGTATTTCTTGACAAGTTACCTGGACTACCCCCACGACGGGATGTAGAATTCACCATTGAGCTGGAACCCAGAGCTACACCAATTTCTAAAGCGCTGTATCGTATGGCACCTACTGAGATGTATGAAATGAAAAAGTAGCTGGAGGAGTTACTGGACAAAGGCTATATCCAGCCAAGCATTTCGCCTTGGGGAGCGCCAGTTCTTTTTGTTCGGAAGAAGGATGGATCGCTTCGACTGTGTATTGACTATCGAGAGCTGAATAAGATGACGATTAAGAACAAGTATCCATTGCCACAGATTGATGATTTGTTTGACCACTTACATGGAGGAACAGTATTTTCTAAAATCGATCTGAGATCAGGATATCATCAGCTGAGGGTTAAGGAATCTGATGTTCCGAAGTCAGCATTCAGAACCCGCTACGGACATTATGAGTTTGTAGTGATTCCGTTTGGTCTCACTAATGCACCTGCTGTATTAATGCAATTGATGAACCGAGTGTTCATCGAATATTTGCATAAATTTATGGTCGTGTTCATTGATGACATTATGGTGTATTCTATGAGCCCAAAAGAGCATGCACAACATTTGAAGATTGTATTAGAACTTTTGAGAAGCGAGCAATTGTACGCCAAACTTTCTAAGTGTGAATTCTGGATAAAGGAAGTAATGTTCCTCGGCCATGTGGTATCAGCTGAAGGAGTCCGAGTAGATCTTCAGAAGATCGAAGCAGTTATGGATTGGAAGCCTCCAAAGAATGTGAAAGAAGTCCGGAGTTTCTTAGGACTTGCTGGATATTATTGTCGATTCGTGGAAGGGTTTTCTAAAATTTACTGCCCACTTACTCGACTCCTGCAGAAAACTCAAAAGTTTTATTGGAGTGAATCGTGTCAGAAAAGCTTTGATGAATTGAAGAAGAGATTGACAACAGCACCAATTTTAACACTTCCTCAGGGGACTGGAGGATTCATAGTTTACAGTGATGCTTCGAACCAAGGACTCGGATGCGTACTGATGCAGAATGATAAGGTGATCGCTTACGCATCACGACAGCTGAAATCGTATGAAGTGAATTACCCAACGCATGATTTGGAGCTAGCGGCAGTAGTTTTTACTTTGAAAATCTGGAGACATTACCTGTACGGGACTCACTGTCAGATCTTTACGGATCACAAGAGTCTCAAATACATCTTCAGTCAGAAAGAGTTGAACATGCGGCAAAGAAGATGGTTAGAGCTGATTAAGGACTTGGAGATTTTGTATCATCCACGCAAAGTGAATGTAGTGGCAGACGCACTTAGCCGTAAGCCTATTTCTATTCAGATGCTGGAGATTCTAACCTCCCAACTCAGCCTTCAACGAGAGATGATTCGAGAAGGAATTGAAGTGTGGTTACAAAGAGTCCAAGAACAACTGTGTGTGATGGAAATAACTTCATCATTAATCGAAGAAATTAAATCTATCCAGACAGATGATCCTCTGATGATTCGGTTACGTGATGAAGTGATCAAGGGGAAGGCCCCCAGATTCGTAATTCATGATGATGGAGTTTTAAGATTTCAGAACCGACTCTGCGTTCCCGATGTCGATGTTCTGAAATAGACGATTATGAAGTAAGCTCACAGCTTACTTCATAATATGGACTTGAAGCAGAATTTCTGGTGGAGTAACATGAAGAAAGATGTATGTTTCGAAATGCTTGACTTGTCAGCAGGTTAAGATCGAGCATCAATGACCTGCAGGAATGTTGAAGCTACCCCCGGTTCCTGAATGGAAGTGTGAGGACATATCGATGGACTTTATCACTAGTATGCCGAGAACCAAGACAGGAATGAACATGATTTGGGTGATAGTTGATCGTTTAACCAAATCAGCTCATTTTCTAAGCATTAAGGACACGTGGGGACCAGAGAGGTTGGCACGAGTATTTATTTCGGAGATAGTTTGATTGCATGGTACGCCGAAGACCATTATTTGTGATCGAGACGGCCGTTTTGTGTCTCACTTTTGAAAAGCAGTTTATAAGGCCTTGGGGACCGAATTGAACTTCTGCACAGCTTATCACCCGCAGACTGACGGACAATCCGAGATGACCATTCAAATGGTGGAAGACATGCTAAGGGCCTGTGCCTTAGATTGGTCAAACGATTGGGAAGTTCATCTACCGTTGATTGAATTTACCTACAACAATATTTGGCATGCTTCCATTAAGATGGCACCGTTTGAGGCATTATACGGGAGGAGATGCAGATCGCCCCTATGTTGGGACGATTCATCAGACTTGATCGGGACAGAACCAGAGTTGATCGTACAGACTCGAGAGAAGATAGCCTTGATTCGTGAAAGGCTGTTGACCGCCTAGAGTCGACAGAAATCTTATGCAGACGTACGCCGTCGCCCAGTGGAGTTCAGTGTAACACCCCCGAAATCAAACCGGGAATATTACACGCCGCAGACCCTCTCTGTGAGGATCCACCAGGCTAGACATCGAAACCACACAATAAATTACATACCGACTTGATAAAATACCAAATCCGTAGACCAACTTGGTCTTTCGTCACTAACATACAAGTCAAAAATACACATTTCTATCTCGACTCATACCCATGCAAGGGTAAAATACACTCACAAACAAAAAGTACGACAGTGGAAAAGACCATAGACGTACTCCGACTAACTGCACCCAAAACTGGCCTTCATGTGATTAGTATCATTTGGCTTCCATCATCCTTCACGCCAATCCTGTATTTTGCTCCCAAACCTGCATGTACCTAGATGCAAAACAAACATCCACCCCCCGAATGCTCGGGGGTTAGCAAAACTCCACTGTTTTGCTAGTACAAGTATAAAGTGCAAATACGAGCCATACATAACACATTAGGAGAATACAACAAAAGAGTTCCCGAGATATTTTGTTTAATTAAAAATAGTTCTACGTCTTGAAAGTAGAAACAAAACAAGAAAGCACTTTGAGAACACTTCCAAATCTCGGGAGTTTTCAAAACATTTGTGATTGAAAAGTTCTTAATTCCTCGAAATCCACTTAGGGTCACATCCCCAAAGTTCATTTTCCAAAATACAAATCCGTTAACGAAACGCGGGGTCCACGACCCGATCATTTCGATCACCAAACACAGGGTCCGTGACCCGATCATTCCGATCACCAAACACAGGGTCCACGACCCGTTCATTCACTTCAATTCACTTCCAAAAACACATTACACATAACACATTATTTTTATGCCATTTTAGCCAAACACCAAGACTGGATATATAATGTCTCTCGACTCCGAGCAACAAGCATTGTGATACTCTGAACATATCACAATTAATCAACAGTACAAACACTCATCAATTCACTTCCAAAACCACAATCCTCAAGAGTCAATCACAATATATATAGTCGAGGTATTTTGCTAGAATGGCCAAATATCCAACACAAACTCACGACCCAGAATTAATACTATCCACAAAGAAACACACATATCTCAACAACACCGAACGACACAACCAATATCACACAACTTACATATCCACCGATAACCACGTGACTCCACGCACAATTCTTAACAAAAGGATTTAACCATAAATTACCGACGACATATTCACACATAATGACATCACCCGAAAGTAGGGAGATCCTATACTCAACACTAACACACATAGCCAAAAAGCACATTAAGTCCCGAACACAAGAGTCGTCCTTTAAGAAAACCATGATTGTTAATATACCGATTCTTTTGAGAAAAGGTTGTAAACATTCATTTAGCACATATCGTCAATTTTCAACCATTATATTCACAAAACACGTAATGTATGGGCAAGATACTTGCCTCGATAGTCGATACCGAACACTCCAACGAACATGGCTCAACCAGGAAGCCTCGAACGCCCACAACCCTCCGGCGGAAACGACGGTAACATAACCGATCGGGAAACGGCGAACGGAAGGGTTCCGACTCAAGTTCTTCGCAAGGAACCTGACCCTAACATCATACCTTCAATAGTCAATGATCGTACGAGGAAGAATAATCGTAGAACGCCCAAAACCCCCTCTAAGTATTTTCACCGGACACCTTCAAGACATCGATTACTAACTCAACAAAACGAAGAATCTTTAACAATCGAACCATGGATAAAGAAGGAAATTGGTATAATATGACTCAATAATCACCAATCCATCACAAATATAAGTTATCACGGATCAAACGGGTGAAATCAACCAAAACCACCAATTTTCCCAAAACTAGCATTTTAGGAAACTAACCTTGATTCGCTGGATTGAAGGATGTTATGGAGTGATTAATCGATGACATGATCTCCCAAACTTCGTGGATTAGTTGTATAAAAACATGCCTTCAAGTTCCCAAAGGATCCAGCTACGGAAGAGAAAGGGAGAAAATGAAAAATGCGTGAAAACAGGACTGCTCGGTCATATTTATACTGGTGCAGCCAAGCGTGCGCTAGGCTGCCGAGCTAGCATGCGCTATCAGCCCGGGCCGCAATCCAGAATCCTCACTGCCCTACTGACTCGGCCAGGTAGCGTGCGCAGCCTTCCGGCCATACCGCGAGCTACCTGCCGGTCGTAGCGTGCGCAGTGCCCGACAGTAGCGTGCGCTACGTGCCGATCCACCCCAGTCCAGAACCCCACTGCCTTACTGCCTCGGCCGACTAGCACGCGCAGCCAACCGGCCGTAGCGTGCACTATCTTCCGGTCGTAGCGTGCGCTACGCCGGTTCTTGCCACACCCGCCCGGCAAGTGCCTGCACCCGTCCGGCTAGTGCCTCCACTCGTCCGGCCAGTGCCCGCAACCGTCCGGCCAGTGTCCGACCACCATGATTCGACGACTCGATTTTCCGAAATTGCACATAACGAACACGACAAAATACTGGGGGACAACATCATCGGTCCGAAATGAAAACAACGGATAACAAATCATCACCTACGGTCATAAACGCCAAAATCAGTTGTCGAGAAAATAATACCGGCACTCGACAACCGGGAAATATCCGAAAAAAATTCAATGTAACCGGAACGAAAATCGTGGGTATTACATTCTACCCCCCTAAAAATAAGTTTCGTCCCGAAACTTAAAACAAAAGCAAGGCGACTCTCGACAACGCACCAGAGCTCCATGCAGTATAAAGCCACTACGATCTGGTTCAATACGCCAGAATGCTTACGAAAAGCAACAAGCATGAATCGCTGCGGTTGATAAAACCGAGCAATACAAAAATCAAATCATGATTCCAACGCTGAAAGGTATGAAATTCCAGTAACTCGCAGATTTGGAAGATCAAATACGAAGACAATTTCCCAACACTTATGGAAATCACAAAATGGCCCAGATGTTCAATAATCACGACTACGGGATCAAACAATAATGATTGTACAACGACGAACCAATAGCAATGATCGAACAACAACGATCAACTATGAAGTTCACACCTCAAATCAAGACATCAATAAACTTGTAGGAATCACGAGGTGTTAATTTCGAACACGGTTCATAAGAAATCGATCCGAAATTGGAGAGATCACAACGATATACACATCAATTTGGAACAATATCAGAACTCGCTCGAATGACAAAGGTGAGAAACAATACAAGGTCAGAAGCATTAACGAACACAATCGCCTCAATACGGTCGAACGAAACGGAAACGAGAAGAAAAAAAATATGGGTATTACATCATATCACCTTTAAAAGAGGTTTCGTCCCCGAAACCTAAACAACGAGAATGAAGTGCTTGAATAGCAACCTTCCCGGCCATATCCTCTTGGTCCTGCATCTAATCTCCATAACCAACTGTACCGCGGTCAGGGTCGCGTCCTATGTCCCTCGGCATACTAAGCGGATTCTCACTCAATGCGATTGCACCACTACGCAAAAACAATATGCTAAAGTACCAACTTAGCATGACATAACACATAAGGTAACCAATAACAACTAGGAAAGAAAATCCACGAGGTATCCTTTTAAAGGAAATCATTTGAAAATCCTTGGATTTGTACGCTATTCAAAATAAACTTTAAAAGTACTTTTGGTACCTCGGGTTGTTTCATCAAAACTTGTAAACAACATACTCTAACCGTCTCATTTGAAATCATTTGCCAAAATAATAATTCCCTGTAACCGGCGTTATCAAAATCATCATGCCTCTACGCATCATCATCACCGTTAACAACCAGCAAGTTAACCATGCAAGATCATCAAACCATTCTTACATACTCTAACATTTCCAAATCCGAATTTGAACTTTACCTCGAGTGAGATTTTTCATCTTTCACTATATCTTTTTGAAAAAGAAATCGTATTGGTTTTTGAAAAAAAAATGTGTGAACGTTTTTTGAAAATCATGTACTCAAATTATTCGAAAATACAATAGTACGTTAAAAGTCATTTCCGAAAATTCTCCCAACACTACACAAGAATCAACGACGGTAATATTTTACAAAATGTTCAAGGTACTTTAAAACAACTATTTCAATACCGTCGAGGTTTTATTGGAGAATCCTAGGCCGGCTCGCAAATTTCAAACAATTTTTCAAAGTTCATATAAAGTCGCCGATTTAATCGCAACGTCAAATTAGTTTCAAAATCCGATTTTCCACAACTTGCACTAACTTATGAAAGTTTCAGGAAAACGTTTCGAACACACACACAGCAGACATAATTTATCAACTCACCAAACAAAATCAATTATCACTTAGCGCGAATGAAAGGTCACAACACACATCCACGCAAAATGGTTGTCATCACTAGACAACGCACATAGAATACAGTCACAGACGACTGACTACAGAAAGTTAGACCTAACGGCTAAAAATGCGGTTCCACATCCTCTGTCACAGCTAACTAACGCGCGCTACAACAATTATTTAGCGTGCACTATTCATGCTGCATTAGCACGCGCTAGCCTCATACTTAGCGTACGCTAACAGCTCAAATTCAGCAATGTGATTGCAAACATATATACGACATTATTAGAACCGATAGTTACAAATGAACATCGATAGCATACGAATCTATATGCCATCGATTCACATGCTTACAACACTTCGCGAGCAACCATCAAAGGACAACTGTCATCCAAAAACGAAATCTCGTCTATTAATAAAGAGGACTATCTTAACTTATACCAAATGACTTAGCATTCACATCATCACGTATTTGTCTACTAAAAACCATAAAACCGATAAGTTGAAAGCGAGAGTCACGTCTTGATTACATTTGTAGACATCATTTGGGTTCAAAAATCGTGTTTTGAAAACTTATAATATAAGATGAACATAAAATATATCGGTACTTTGAATTCTCAAAAAAAAAAATTCGACCTTGAGGTTATCTTACGAAAATCAAACTTTTTCCTCCCTTTGGAGTATGGTTTAAAACAAAATATACGTGTCTCCCCGAAAACATGTAAAGTTTTAAAATATCACATTGATGAATTTTTCTTTGCGTAACCACACCAAGGCCATTACTCTTGTAAAAACGACTTATATCAGGATGTGTGTATATATACATATACGTTGGTACCACTTTCATTCTAGCATCATACGAGGATCAAACAACATAGGCCACATAATCACAAATCACCTTTAAACTCCACATCATAACACAAAATCATACAAGCTCGTATATCACAAGGCACAATATAGTAGGGAGACTTACATCCACAGGTCGCACGAAGATGATGGCTGCACCTTGATACTAATCACGGCCGACATCACAGACGACGCGTCGTGACACGACTTAGACAAACACAATCTGACAGGACAAGACATGACAATACCCGACTCGACCCGACAGCCTAGGTTTCCGCAACCTAAGCTCCGATAGCATAAATGTAACACCCCCGAAATCAAACTGGGAATATTACACGCCGCAGACCCTCTCCGTGAGGATCCACCAGGCTAGACATCGAAACCACACAATAAATTACATACCGACATGATAAAATACCAAATCCGTAGACCAACTTGGTCTTTCGTCACTAACATAAAAGTAAAAAATACACATTTCTATCTCGACTCATACCCATGCAAGGGTAAAATACACTCACAAACAAAAAGTACGACAGCGAAAAAGACCATACACGTACTCCGACTAACTGCACCCAAAACTAGCCTTCATGTGATTAGTATCATTCGACTTCCATCATCCTTCGCGCCGATCCTGTGTTTTGCTCCCAAACCTGCATGTACCTGGATGCAAAATAGACATCCACCCCCCGAATGCTCAGGGGTTAGCAAAACTCCACTGTTTTGCTAGTACAAGTATAAAGTGCAAATACG
Organism: Orobanche coerulescens; assembly: GCA_033398695.1. Lineage (NCBI taxonomy): Eukaryota > Viridiplantae > Streptophyta > Magnoliopsida > Lamiales > Orobanchaceae > Orobanche > Orobanche coerulescens. The sequence continues at coordinate 73,833,641 of CM065808.1, read as the reverse complement.
AGCCATACATAACACATTCGGAGAATACAACAAAAGACTTCCCGAGATATTTTGTTTAATTAAAAATAGTTCTAAGTCTTGAAAGTAGAAACAAAACAAGAAAGCACTTTGAGAACACTTCCAAATCTCGGGAGTTTTGAAAACATTTGTGATTGAAAAGTTCTTAATTCCTCGAAAGCCACTTAGGGTCACAGCCCCAAAGTTGATTTTCCAAAATACAAATCCGTTAACGAAACACGGGGTCCACGACCCGATCATTTCGATCACCAAACACAGGGTCCATGACCCGATCATTCCGATCACCAAACACAGGGTCCACGACCCATTCATTCACTTCAATTCACTTCCAAAAACACATTACGCATAACACATTATTTTTATGCCATTTTAGCCAAACACCAAGACTCGATATATAATGTCTCTCGACTCCGAGCAACAAGCATTGTGATACTCCGGACATATCATAATTAATCAACAGTACAAACACTCTGGCAATTCTCGCGACCCAGTCCAGCCTCCGGTCCCGCCGTAAGGCCACCAAGTCCCTGTGCGCCCCGTCGAGCGACCCCAAGTGAGAATGCCCACTCGAAGTAACTCTCGTGACCCGGTCCAGTCGCTAAGCCACCAGGTCCCCATGTGACCCCGTCGAGTCAATCCCCGAGTGAGAGTACTCGAGAAAAATCTTACAACTCTCATCAATTCACATTTCCAAAACCACAATCCTCAAGAGTCAATCACAATATATATAGTCGAGGTATTTTGCTAGAATGGCCAAATATCCAACACATACTCACGACCCAGAATTAATACTATCCACAAAGAAACACATATATCTCAACAACACCGAACGATACAACCAATATCACACAACTCACATATCCACCGATAACCACATGACTCCACGCACAATTCTTAACAAAAGGATTTAACCATAAATTACCGACGACATATTCACACATAATGACATCACCCGAAATTAGGGAGATCCTATACTCAACACTAACACACATAGCTAAATAAGCACATTAAGTCCCGAACACAAGAGTCGTCCTTTAAGAAAACCATTATTGTAAATATACCGATTCTTTTGAGAAAAGGTTGTAAACATTCATTTAGCACATATCGTCAATTTTCAACCATTATATTCACAAAACACATAATATATGGGCAAGATACTTTCCTCGATAGTCGATACCGGACACTCCAACGAACATGGCTCAACCAGGAAGTCTCAAACGCCCACAACCCTCCGGCGGAAACGACGGTAACATAACCGATCGGCAAACGGCGAACGGAAGGGTTCCGACTCAAGTTCTTCGCAAGAAACCTGACCCTAAAATCATACCGTCAATAGTCAACGATCGTACGAGGAAGAATAATCGTAGAACGCCCAAAACCCCCCTCTAAGGATTTTCACCGGACACCTTCAAGGCACCGATTACTAACTCAACAAAACGAAGAATATTTAACAATCGAACCATGGATAAACAAGTAAATTGGTATAATATGACTTAATAGTCATCAATCCATCACAAATATAAATTATCACGGATCAAACGGGCGAAATCAACCAAAACCCCCAATTTTCCCAAAACTAGGATTTTAGGAAACTAACCTTGATTCGCTGGATTGAAGGAAGTTATGGAGTGATTAATCGATGACAAGGTCTCCCATACTTCGTCGATTAGTTGTATAACAACATGCCTTCAAGTTCCCAAAGGATCCAGCCGTGGAAGAGAAAGGGAGAAAATGAAAAATGAGTGCAAACAGGACTGCTCGGTCATATTTATACTGGTGCAGCCTAGCGTGCGCTAGGCTGCCGAGCTAGCGTGCGCTATCGGCTCGGGCCGCAATCCAGAATCCTCACTGCCCTACTGACTCGGCTAGGTAGCGTGCGCAGCCTTCCGACCGTAGCGCCCACTACCTGCCGGTCATAGCGTGCGCAGTGCCCGACAGTAGCGTGCGCTACCTGCCGATCCACCCCAGTCCAGAACCCCACTGCCCTACTGCCTCGGCCGACTAGCGCGCGCAGCCAACCGGCCGTAGAATGTGCTGCCTCCTGGCCGTAGTGTGCGCTATTATCTGGCCGTAGCGTGCGCTACGCCGGTTCTTGCCGCACCCGCCCGGCCAGTGCCTGCACCCATCCGGCCAGTGCCTCCACTCGTCTGGCCAGTGCCTCCACTCGTCTGGCCAGTGCCTGCAACCGTCCGGCCAGTGTCCGACCACCATGATTCGACGACTCGATTTTCCGAAATCACACGGAACGAACACGACAAAATACTCGGGGACAACATCATCGGTCCGAAATGAAAACAGCGGATAACAAATCATCACCTACGGTCATAAATGCCAAAATCAGTTGTCTAGAAAACAATACTGGCACTCGACAACCGGGAAATATCTGAAAAAAATTCAAAGTAACCGGAATGAAAATCATGGGTATTACATTCAGTACTGGAGACCACGTACTTTTAAAGGTTTCTCCTACTTTGGGAACCTTTCGTTTTGGAAGGAAAGGAAAGATGAGTCCGAGATATATCGGACCATTCGAGATCCTTGAGAGAGTTGGAGAGTTGGCATACAGATTGGCATTACCGCCGTCATTGAGCCATGTTCATAACGTGTTCCACGTATCCCAGTTACGGAGATATATACCGGATCCTAGTCATGTCATTGATTTCGGCGAGATCGAAGTCGCTCAGGATGGAACTTGAGGAAAGACCAGTCAAGATACTCGAGAGTCGAGTTAAGCAGTTGAGGAACAAACCAATCGTTTTGGTCAAAGTTCAGTGGTCACGCCATGGATTGGAAGAAGCCACATGGGAAACGGAAGATGGCATGAAGTCCAGATATCCAGAGTTATTTTCATCTTGAGTTTCGGGACGAAACTCTTTTTTAGTAGGAGAGTATGTAATATCTGGATTTATTATTGTGAATTTCATCTGTATTCGAACCCTGTATTATTCGGATTTGTGATCTCAATAATTGGAGGATGATATTTCTCACATTGGTATCTTTTTACATAAGTATATCGTCATGCCAAATTTCTCATGCGAAGTGGTGATAGCGCACGCTAAGAATGTAGCTTAACGCGCGCTATCGGCTACAACTAGCGCACTCTACGAATGTAGGATTTGCGTGCGCTAGGCAATCAATTATTGAGCTAGGCGGCTAGCACATGCGCCAGCCGGGACATGGGTCCAGATAAGATTCCCGCGGATGAACCTGGACAGATTTGGAGTCAACGCTTATTAGCTATTGTGCAGAAACTTTATTTAAAGGACAACACTCCATTTCTACTTATTTTCCTTCATTGTTCTTCGTTCCTTGGAAGTCCAGAGAGCTTTTCCTACTCTTTAAACACATACAAATCCACCTTACTTGATCATTAAATATTAAAGAGTGCTTACACTTGATCATTGAAGAATAACTCACTTTGAAGTGACACTCAAGCAACCGGAGCAGGATTCTACCTTTTTGGATCAGTAATTTCTTCATTAAAGGTATGTTATTTCTATCTCCAACTTTAGACTCGTGTTATGAAGAATAATATGATCATGCTAGCAAGATATTGAGTACCATTGGTGAATTATTCAACAAATATTATGTTTAGAAGATTGGAATCATTATACTTATGATATTGTCGTTGGAACCTCGTGGTTGGAATCCTAGTACGTCAAATGATGAGAGGAACATTCTGAAGTTGATTATCCGTATGATTTATGTTGTCATATTGATCATAAAATTGGAGGTGATATCACTTTTGGTTATAAGGACTTAAGGAAAGAAATCATCTTAGGAAGTATCATTTCGTAAAAGTTGGAATTGTTAGTTCACCTTCCAGATGAAGTCTGAATGTGAATAATGATAATAGAATCTAGTGCACCCAACCGGAGATCACTGAAATTAGCATGAGAATGATAATCGAGGTTGAATATAAGAGTTGTGATGATATTCTTTTCCTTGAAACTCAAAGATGATTGAATCCATAAGATCATTCATAAGTATATGAATATGACATGTAGACGGATATCACACGTTAATCACTGAGGATTTCGTAAATTTCATCACCGTTAGAACTAGCCTGCTGCCCTTCAGTGGACTGCCATGCACGCTTAGCGTGCGCTAAGCTATGTGAATTAACGTATGCTATCGGGCATATTTAACGTACGCTACGATTGAAACTTAGCGTGCGCTAAGTCATCAGGCAAGTCAGTCGGCTGATCAGTGAGGTACAGACCATGCATGGTTAGCGTATGCTAGGCTGTGTGTAATTGCGTGCGCTAACGAGTAAGCTTAACGTACGCTATATATGTAATATCCGACTGTAACTTTTCATTTTTACCTGTCATTGTATTATTCGGATAATCTGATTATCATGAATCGTTGCATTTAGTATTATGTTGAGGTATTATAGATTTGAATTTCATATCGTTGTTATTTCATTTCATATGTGATGATTAGATGTTAATTAGAGAGTTGCATTTTTGAATTTTTCTATTGATGTAGCGTACGCTACATAGTACGATTAACGTACGCTAATCCTGTGCCTTAGCGTGCGTAAGGCTTCCTCTGTTGCATATGCTAAGAGGGAATCTGGCATCAGTTGACTTCAACACGTGAACTTCTTATCCGATTGGCATGCATGGGAATAATGTTGAGCTGTCATGTCGGCTAGAATCAACTTTTATTAGCGTGCGTAACCCATTTCTCATTAGCGTGCGCTAACGACCTGCGAATTCAAGACAGTAGCCACTGTAAGCCGCTTACGTATATAATATCGACCGGTTAGCGTACGTAAGTGCATTAGCGTACGCTAAACTGTTCCGATAGCGTGCGCTAAGTATGTACAGTCTATTTATAGGACCAGCCTGTTTTTCATTTCTTCACAACTCTAAACCGATTCTCTCTCCATTTATCGTCCCTCTGCACTCCCAAAACGATATCAACCTTCACCAACTTGTTTCTAAGCCTTAAATCTTGCAGTGGAGCTCATTTCCTTGGAGATTAGGAGTTGTTCTTGAGCTTGGAGTATATTTTCTCATAGTATTGAAGTTGTTCTTCATTTCTGGAGGTAGGTGTACTTTCCTCTTTGCATTATTTTGTTATGTTGACGATTAATGACGAATTATACCTTACCTAGAGTTAGATTAAGCAAGTAAAACATGGTTATAATTAAACTTTTTAAACACTTCTTGATGAATATGATAAATGAGGGTTTAGATTAGATGAGTTCTTGATGTTGTAGTGATGGTAACCATGTGTGTAGTTATCATTACTCATCTTACTGGACGAATTTAGCTCAGTAGAACATTGTTGGATCGGTTAGCTTCATCATAGCTGGATTTAATCAAGAACTTGATATCATAGAGTGTTTAAACACCATTTTAGGTATTTAATTACCTTGGGAAGAACTTGATAATGTTAAAGATAGGATTAGATGATCTTGTTCAGAAATCTTAGAAGCTTTAACAATCATTATGGTTCAGCTTCACAAGTCTTTGAAGAATGATAAGGATCTTGATAATTACAACAATAACTTTTCATTAATCTAATGTGTTGATAACTTAGAATGTGGTTCATCATCATGCTAAATAGATAGTGTTCTTAAGAAGGTGATGTTGTTTTACTGTCATGGTAGATTGAGTATCAAATTCTTTATGATTATCCTTTTATAATAGTAGATGTTGTAGAACATAAGATTTTGATTAAACTAATTTTATTGGCGAATTGAAGATGTTTTGTGCATAGAATAACAAGAGAATTAAAGGACACTTTTGGTATGGTAATCCGATTTTGGTAGATAAATTAGATGTATTGAAACCTTTCACTAATCGTTAAGGTATCCATTAGGATGGAATGAATTATTCGAGAAGGTTGCGGGCGTCGTTTCCTACGAATTGATATTAATATTATGTGAATATGTTATTGAATGAATTACGTTTCATTCAAGGTTGCTTGTTCGATTAAGTGTTTAACCGAGGATACCGTCCGTTTGATCATTTGGAGAAGGACTATGTTTCGCTTACGGAATTGAGGCAAGTTATCTTGCTTGGTTATAATGATGATTAGATTCTCATGATGGTTATATATTTCATGTGTATGAATTGTTCATGTAATGGTTGTCGTGATTTGACATTGTTCTTGACGTTATTCCGTTATCTTCATGGGGTTGCATTCCCAAGTACGTCGTTTTGAATCGTTGACCTCGCCGGTCTTATTTTCACTTCGGTGAGTTTTTCTTGATCCTTAATCGGATATGTGATTTATTGAATTCGTTGTCATGTTGTATCGTGACATATCCGGAATCATATCTGCGTTCCGATTCGTCATTGTGTAGGATTTTTATCCAGGCACTTATATAGTCATGCGTGGATATTATTCCGCATTGGACTGTGCACACGAGACGTAGTTTCGTGAGGCTAATTAGGTACATTGTCCCACGTATATTCTGGATTCCGTATACGGGGCGGACGTGTACACAGACACATTTCCGGATCGGGTGTACTGTGATGTCCATCTTGAGCCATATTATTAATCGTCCATAGTATTGGATGTGTTCGACGATTGGTGACTGATTATTTCATACGCCCGAGGGGTATGATTAATAGTCAGAATGTTTTTCTTGAGATCTATATATGTGAATTGTATAATGTCGGAAGAATTGATTATCATGTATATCTGACCCTGTGTTGGGCGAAATACTTGTATTGTATTTTAGGTCGAGGCAAGGGCAAGGCACGGGAAGAGCATGTCGACGGCGAAGGGTTCGAAGGATACTAGTTCGGGGGGCCCACATCTTTTGTTGTCCAGTTATGATAAACCGTGTTATGTTATTTCCTGTTTTATTTAAATTGCTATCTGGTTGTATTTGACATTTGAAGTATTTTCCATCTCCATATGGTTTATACTTGTTTTTCGGATCCTGTGTATTATAAGGCCGTTGACCATATTTTAATAAACTCCTAATCGGAGTAATGACTATTCATTGTGGTTCGGTATCACAAATAATATTTGTTTAATCTGTTTTGAATATCGCGTGGTGGGTCCCAGTGTGGGATTCACGGCACTGTAATAGCCGCCTTTTGGGGTGTTACAGAAGATGGTATCGGAGAATTGTTTCTTTTTTTTATGAGTCATTGAGAAATGAACTAGTATCAAGAGATCTTCGTGTCACGTGTGACCTGTGCAAGCGCCTGACCCTACGAGCCAAATACGGTATGTACTTTATGAGCCATGATTTAATTACTGGCATGATATTGATATCAGTATGGGTCTCCTTGTTGATCATGTTATTTCGAGGAATTGTGACAGGATTTATCTGATTGATAATCCGAGGTAAAATGCTGAATTGATTATGCAATTGAAATTGTTCGACTTGACACCGATATGATATTCGGTGCGACATTTGTGGTATTAATAACCGTTTTCCTTGTATATGTGATTCCTTGTTGCTATTAACTTAGCATGAATTTTAGTATCTTGAACTGTACTTACGGTTATCACTATGATTGATTCTTTCAGTATGGAAAGAAACCTGAGAGGTCGTGGCAGAGGGGGACGAGGCCGCGGAAGGGGCCGAATCCCGATACCTCGAGCCAACAGGCGCGCGAATGCGGATCAGAGTTCCGCAGACAGTGGTTCACCTTCTAGGGAACAATCGCACCATAGTGGATGCAGGGATGCGCGTGTCGATCCTTACGTCGTAATGCAGGGCATGATGACGCAGATGACCCAGATAGGTCAACTAATGGAAGCTATGCAGATGGCCGCTACTGGCCAGCAGCAGGGGGCTCATCCTCCTCCTGTGATTGGCGGACCCGTGAGTCGGATTATCAGCGACATCTCTCGCCAGCGACCACCGACTTTTGAAGGCTCCTCTGAGCCTGCTGATATTGTGCATTGGATCGAGCATTTTGAGAAACATTTCCAGATGGTGGACTGCCCGGAAGAGAATCGCGTTTCGGTAGCCGCGTATTATCTTAGCAAAGGCGCTCATACAGTGGCTTTCAAGAAGGCCGGTGATGGTGTTTACACTTGGGAGGAATTTAAAACCTCATGCTAGATCACATTATCCGTTACTATCCGTGAGGCCAAACTGTCGGAACTATTGAACCCCGACCCATCTGAAGACGATGATGTATTATCTGTTGCTGAGAAATTCCAGGCACTCCTTCCTTTTGCCACGACAATTATCCGAACAGAGGCCGATAAGATCAAATACTTTCTCAAGAGGCTTAAACCACGAATTGGAATGCAGCTGTTGAATCACCACTGTACTACCTTACCAGAGTTCATCGAGAAGGCTCTGGAGTACGAACTCACCGCGAAGGAGATTTCCAAGAAACAACCACAGTCCAACAACAAAAGTTCCAAGAACCAGAACCAGACTGAGAGTAATCGGGGGACATTCAGGAAGCCCTAGTAATTGCCAAACCCTTCTGATCAACCACCCATGGCGTCAAAGCCCACCGGATCGCACTCTCGAGCGACTCCCTCTTCCGTGGTGTGTCATAACTGTGGGGGCCAGGGGCATATCAACTTCAAATGCCCAAAGCCTGCCATCACATGCCATACTTGTGGGAATAATGGTCACCATGCTCGTTTTTGCAGGAGTGGGCCCGGACATGATCCAGTAGCGTCTCATGCTCCAGTTCAATCCTCTGTCCAGAACCGGACGCCTCCGTCCGCTTCCTATCAGACCACCGGGGCGAATAGGGGAATGGGCCGTGGGAATCAAAGTGGTACACTGTGCGGAGCTGAAACCCAGGATTTACGAGATGAAGAAAGCTGACGATCCCGAGGCCAGCATGATTTCAGGTATACTCGAGATCAGCCTGTATGTGTTCTTTTTGATACCGGTGCTTCACACTCCTTTATATCTTCTTCTTGTTTAAGTCGTTTGCCTCTAGACCATGTTATCGATTGTGAGCCCTACGTGATTGGCCTACCTGATGGTAGAAGAATTATTGGAAATCGTGAAGTCCAGGACTGTCCGATTCGTTTGAACGACCGTGAGTGGTTGTCAAATGTGATTGTAGTAGATCTACCTAAGGATGATATGATCTTGGGTATCGATTGGATGGATCGTCATGATGCAATACTCAGTGTCCGCAAGCGGATGGTAACCGTCACTTCTGATGATGGGTTCGAGTGTATTTTTCGAGGTGATAATCCCAGTCGTTCTGGGAGAGTCATCAGCGCTATGAAAGCAGTGAAACTGCTTAATCAAGGGTGTATTAGTTATTGGTGCTACATGACCAAAACATCAGATCGACCAGTTGAATTGGCCGACATTCCGGTAGTCCGAGACTACCCAGATGTATTTCCAGACGAGTTGCCAGGCTTACCTCCTCATCGTGACGTGGAGTTTATTATTGAGTTAGAACCAAGTACGTCCCCGCTCTCAAAAGCACCGTACCGTATGGCTCCGACTGAGATGCAAGAATTGAAGAACCAGCTTGAGGAGTTGACTTACAAAGGCTATATTCGACCTAGTGCGTCCCCTTGGGGAGCACCAGTGTTATTTGTACGGAAGAAAGATGGATCTCTACGCTTATGTATTGATTACCGTGAGCTGAACAGGGTAACCATTAAGAACAAGTATCCCTTGCCTCGTATTGATGATTTATTGGACCAACTTCAGGGAGCTGCCGTGTTTTCTAAGATCGACTTGAGATCTGGTTATCATCAGTTGAGGATTCGAGAGTCTGACATTTCGAAGACAACATTCCGTACTCGCTATGGGTATTTTGAGTTCGTGGTAATGCCATTTGGACTGACTAATGCACCGGCAGTGTTCATGGAGTTGATGAATCGAGTTTTTATTAACTATCTGGATCGCTTTGTAGTCGTTTTTATTGACGACATTCTGATTTACTCTCGCGATCACGAAGAGCACGAGCGTCACCTCCACCAAGTTCTCGATACATTGAGGCGGGAACAACTTTATGGGAAATTTTCTAAGTGTGAATTCTGGATGCCTGAGGTTGTCTTTCTCGGGCATGTGATATCAGCCGAAGGGGTGAGAGTGGACCCACAAAAGACGGAAGCCATTCGAGATTGGCTACCACCGAAGAACGTGAAGGAAGTTCGTAGTTTCCTCGGCCTAGCAGGTTACTACCGACGATTCGTAGAAGGATTTTCTAAAATTGCGCAACCAATGACTAACTTACTGCGAAAGGACAAGAAGTATTTGTGGTCAGAAACATGTCAGCAAAGTTTTGAAGAGCTCAAGAGTCGATTGATTTCGGCACCTGTTTTGGTCTTACCAAAGGGAACGGAAGGATTTGTGGTGTATAGTGACGCGTCGAGACAGGGTCTGGGATGTGTACTAATGTAGGAAGGGAAAGTAATTGCCTATGCATCGAGACAATTGCGACCCTATGAAGTTAACTATCCGACCCATGACTTGGAGTTAGCAGCCGTGGTGTTTGCTTTGAAAATCTGGCGTCACTATCTTTATGGAGTTACCTGCCAGATCTTTACAGACCACAAGAGCCTAAAGTACATTTTTACTCAGAAGGAGTTGAACATGAGGCAGAGAAGGTGGCTAGAATTAATCAAGGACTATGATATCGAGATCCTTTATCATCCGGGGAAAGCAAATGTGGTTGCCGATGCTTTGAGCCGTAAAACCATGCAGGAGCAGATGCTGAGCCGTTTGACAGCACAGAGAGAGTTGCAGTTAGACCTTATGAGGCCAGAAATTGAAGTTTGGTTACAGCGTGTTCAGGGACAACTTTTCACCCTTGAGATTTCTTCGTCTCTTGATGATATGATCAAATCGAAGCAAATTACAGACCCATTCTTATCTCGAGTGCGGGATGAAGTAACCCAGGGGAAAGCCCCTGGATTCGTGATCCACGAGGATGGATTGATACGTTTTAGAAATCGAGTTTGTGTACCCGCTGACGAAGAGTTGAGGAACTCTATCATGAGAGAAGCCCATGCTACCCCGTACTCTATTCACCCGGGCTCTAGCAAGATGTATAAGGATTTGAAGCAGAATTATTGGTGGGGGAATATGAAACGTGAGGTTGCCTAATTCGTTTCGAGGTGCTTAACCTGTCAGCAGGTTAAGATTGAGCACCAGTGACCCGCAGGAATGCTGAAACCGCTCCCGATTCCTGAGTGGAAATGGGAGGACATATCTATGGATTTTATCACTAGCTTGCCGACGAGTCGTCGAGGAATGAATACAATTTGGGTGATTGTGGACCGTCTGACTAAATCAGCCCACTTCTTGGAGATTAAGGACACGTGGGGCCCCGAGAGATTGTCCCAGCTGTTTATTAAGGAAATTGTGAGACTACACGGTACCCCCAAGAGCATTGTATCAGACCGTGACGGGTGATTTGTGTCACACTTCTGGAAGGCAGTTCATCGTGCGATGGGCACGCAGTTGAATTTCAGTACGGCTTTTCTTCCACAGACCGAGGGTTAGTCGGAGAGAACCATCCAGACTCTAGAGGATATGTTGAGAGCATGTGCTCTTGATTGGAAGAACGATTGGGAAGCCCAGCTGCCTTTGGTAGAATTCACTTATAATAATAGTTGGCATGCTTTGATTCAGATGGCACCGTACGAGGCATTGTATGGCCGTCGCTGTAGGTCCCCTTTGTGCTGGGACGAACTGTCAGAATCTCTGGGTACCCGTGAGAAGATCACTTTGATTAGGAGTCGGTTGTTAATGGCTCAAAGTCGAAGAAGCCTTATGCTGATCACCGCCGACGACCGCTTGAGTTCGAGGTTGGTGACCATGTGTTAATGAAGGTGTCTCCTACCCGAGGTGTTTTTCGTTTCGGGAAGAGGGGCAAGCTGAGCCCAAGGTACATTGCGCCGTTTGAGGTTTTGGAGCGTGTAGGTGATCTGGCCTATCGACAAGCTTTGCCACTGACTTTGAGTAAGATTCACAACCTGTTTCATGTCTCCCAGTTGAGGAAATATGTTGCTGATCCGAGCCATGTACTTCAATTCGAAGAGATTGAATTAGCAGAGGATCATTAGTACGAGGAGCATCCTGTACGGATACTCGAGAGGAGGATCAAGCAGTTGCGGAACAAGATGATTCCCCTACTGAAAGTTCAGTGGTCACGACACGGAGTCGATGAGGCTACGTGGGAGACCGAGGATAGTATGCGAGCGGGATACCCCGAGTTATTTACCCCTTAGTTTCGAGGACGAAACTCTTTTTAAGGGGAGGAGTATGTAATATCTGACTGTAACTTTTCATTTTTACCTGTCATTGTATTATTCGGATAATCTGATTATCATGAATCATTGCATTTAGTATTATGTTGAGGTATTATAGATTTGAATTTCATATCGTTGTTATTTCATTTCATATGTGATGATTAGTTGTTAATTAGAGAGTTGCATTTTTGAATTTTTCTATTGATGTAGCGTACGCTACATAGTACGATTAACGTACGCTAATCCTGTGCCTTAGCGTGCGTAAGGCTTCCTCTGTTGCATATGCTAAGAGGGAATCTGGCATCAGTTGACTTCAGCACGTGAACTTCTTATCCGATTGGCATGCATGGGAATAATGTTGAGCTGTCATGTCGGCTAGAATCAACTTTTATTAGCGTGCGTAACCCATTTCTCATTAGCGTGCGCTAACGACCTGCGAATTCAAGACAGTAGCCACTGTAAGCCGCTTACGTATATAATATCGACCGGTTAGCGTACGTAAGTGCATTAGCGTACGCTAAACTGTTCCGATAGCGTGCGCTAAGTATGTCTGATCTATTTATAGGACCACTGTTTTTCATTTCTTCACAACTCTAAACCGATTCTCTCTCCATTTATCGTCCCTCTGCACTCCCAAAACGATATCAACCTTCACCAACTTGTTTCTAAGCCTTAAATCTTGCAGTGGAGCTCATTTCCTTGGAGATTAGGAGTTGTTCTTGAGCTTGGAGTATATTTTCTCATAGCTTTGAAGTTGTTCTTCATTTCTGGAGGTAGGTGTACTTTCCTCTTTGCATTATTTTGTTATGTTGACGATTAATGACGAATTATACCTTACCTAGAGTTAGATTAAGCAAGTAAAACATGGTTATAATTAAACTTTTTAAACACTTCTTGATGAATATGATAAATGAGGGTTTAGATTAGATGAGTTCTTGATGTTGTAGTGATGGTAACCATGTGTGTAGTTATCATTACTCATCTTACTGGACGAATTTAGCTCAGTAGAACATTGTTGGATCGGTTAGCTTCATCATAGCTGGATTTAATCAAGAACTTGATATCATAGAGTGTTTAAACACCATTTTAGGTATTTAATTACCTTGGGAAGAACTTGATAATGTTAAAGATAGGATTAGATGATCTTGTTCAGAAATCTTAGAAGCTTTAACAATCATTATGGTTCAGCTTCACAAGTCTTTGAAGAATGATAAGGATCTTGATAATTACAACAATAACTTTTCATTAATCTAATGTGTTGATAACTTAGAATGTGGTTCATCATCATGCTAAATAGATAGTGTTCTTAAGAAGGTGATGCTGTTTTACAGTCATGGTAGATTGAGTATCAAATTCTTTATGACTATCCTTTTATAATAGTAGATGTTGTAGAACATAAGATTTTGATTAAACCAATTTTATTGGCGAATTGAAGATGTTTTGTTCATAGAATAACAAGAGAATTAAAGGACACTTTTGGTATGGTAATCCGATTTTGGTAGATGAATTAGATGTATTGAAACCTTTCACTAATCGTTAAGGTATCCATTAGAATGGAATGAATTATTCGAGTAGGTTGCGGGCGTCGTTTCCTACGAATTGATATTAATATTATGTGAATATGTTATTGAATGAATTACGTTTCATTCAAGGTTGCTTGTTCGATTGAGTGTTTAACCGAGGATACCGTCCGTTTGATCATTTGGAGAAGGACTATCTTTCGCTTACGGAATTGAGGCAAGTTATCTTGCTTGGTTATAATGATGATTAGATTCTCATGATGGTTATATATTTCATGTGTATGAATTGTTCATGTAATGGTTGTCGTGATTTGACATTGTTCTTGACGTTATTCCGTTATCTTCATGGGGTTGCATTCCCAAGTACGTCGTTTTAATTCGTTGACCTCGCCGGTCTTATTTTCACTTCGGTGAGTTTTTCTTGATCCTTAATCGGATATGTGATTTATTGAATTTGTTGTCATGTTGTATCGTGACATATCCGGAATCATATCGGCGTTCCGATTGGTCATTGTGTAGGATTTTTAGCCAGGCACTTATATAGTCATGCGTGGATATTATTCCGCATTGGACTGTGCACACGAGACGTAGTTTCGTGAGGCTAATTAGGTACATTGTCCCACGTATATTCTGGATTCCGTATACGGGGCGGACGTGTACACGGACACATTTCCGGATCGGGCGTACTGTGATGTCCATCTTGAGCCATATTATTAATCGTCCATAGTATTGGATGTGTTCCACGATTGGTGACTGATTATTTCATACGCCCGAGGGGTATGAATAATAGTCGGAATGTTTTTCTTGAGATCTATATATGTGAATTGTATAATGTCGGAAGAATTGATTATCATGTATATCTGACCCTGTGCTGGGCGAAATACTTGTATTGTATTTTAGGTCGAGGCAAGGGCAAGGCACGGGAAGAGCATGTCGACGGCGAAGGGTTCGAAGGATACTAGTTCGGGGGGCCCACATCTTTTGTTGTCCGGTTATGATAAACCGTGTTATGTTATTTCCTGTTTCATTTAAATTGCTATCTGGTTGTATTTGACATTTGAAGTATTTTCCATCTCCCTATGGTTTATACTTGTTTTTCGGATCCTGTGTATTATAAGGTCGTTGGCCATATTTTAATAAACTCCTAATCGGAGTAATGACTATTCATTGTGGTTCGGTATCACAAATAATATTTGTTTAATCTGTTTTGAATATCGCCTGGTGGGTCCCAGTGTGGGATTCACGGCACTGTAATAGCCGCCTTTTGGGGTGTTACAATATAGGATGCGTAGCGTGCGTTAAGCAAACCAGACAGATTTCTTTTAAGAACTTCCGACCGTATTTTGGATTGTTTGATGTTCGTTCGACGTGACATGAATTCTATATTATTTCTTTTGTTAAGGTTCGAGCTTGCTACGTGATTGATCGAAGTGGAGACATTCGAGTATTTTGTTTTTCGTGGAAGTATTGTTCTTATCTTCGAATCGAGGCAAGTACTCTAATTAGAATTGTTTATATTATGACAGCAATATTGTGATTGTATTGTGTATTATGTGTTGTGCTTAAATGTCCACCATGTGTTGATCCGACAGGAATCATCATGGGAATCTATAGCTGTGTGCGCTGGATCGTTGGACAGGTAGTTCCACCATGCATTGGTCCGATGGGATCATCATGGGAATCTATAGCTGTGTGCGCTGGATCGTTGGAATGCCATCACTATATTGAGACTATTATGATGTGATATGTGTTGTTGTTATTTCTCGTTGGAGAAACTTCTTATGATATAATTGTTGATTATATCACTGTTGTATGATTATTGTACTTATACTAGCATCGTTGTGCTAACCCCTTCGGGGGTGAACATTTGTTTATGTTCCGGATCCAGGAGAGCGGGGAAACAACCACTGGAGTTGCATGACGACGAGGGTGCAGAGTGATATTCCGGCCGGGTTTATTTGTCTATTGTTTTGTATCGTTTTTAATAAGTACTCGAGTACGTAGTCATTTATGACGAATTCTGAATTTGGTGATGTATTAATACTTTTCCATTGAACATTTGTATTTTCAGTATTGGTCAGAATTGTTGTACTTTACTTCTGTTATTTTCATACGTTGGTATCTGTCAGTGTCCTTTTAGTTATTCAGCCTTGTAAATTCTTATGTAAAGGATTTACGGTGCTGTAATATTCCTGAATATATCGGGGGTGTTACATCGCCCAAATGCATCATTATACACTATGAATCCCTCAGTTCCTTGTGGTAAGACCAAATAACACCACTACAAATATGACCTTTAATGACAAAAATTTTATGACGTTTTGACAAAAACGTCATTGTAGTGCCTTTCCATGACGTTTCCAGCAGCAAACGTCATAAATTTGAATTGGAGTTTACTTTTATGACGTTTAGTAACAGTCATCGTGAATAATAAATTTCATGATGTTTAAAAACCGTCATAAAATTTATGACGTTTTATAAACATCATAAACTAATTTTCCATGATGAACTCCGGACGTCATCTTAGATCTATTGACAACAGTTTCTAAGTATCATTCAATAGTGTTTTAATGACATTTGTTAGACGTTATAAATTTTAGCTAGGCCATGACAATACACAAGTATTGTCGCCTTAGCCCAATTCTCTGCCGCCCAATTTTATTTTGAGGAAGTTTCTTAATTCAAAACTAAGAAAATCAGTCTGAGGAGCAAATAAGAAAACTGCCCAAAGAACCCTAGTTACTCACTACGCCACCTCTTCTCTTTCTCACCTTTCATTTGGGGCATTCAAAATCTAATTCAGAAATATGCTCTCTTTCTCAAAGGCCTCCACCTCTGCTTCACTTCCAGCGACCCCTGCTTCTCTTCCGATCGCAACGTGTGCTGCTCTCTTCTCTCTTGGGTTCGCGGTTGATTCTCTTCCAGCATAAGCCTCACGGTCTATTTGTTCAATTCCATTTTGTTTTTTATTTATTATTTTCTTTTTCTGAAGAATGTTCACATGGAATTGATCTTAGCTTTCAAATTGGTAAGCGTAAACCTAATAAATTGGTTTTATTTGGGAACTTCAATGGACTTGATCTTAGCTTTCAATTATATTTGGTTTATTGATATTGTTGTTCTGGTTATGATATTTTGTGTAACTTACAGAACCTGGAATTCTAAATTTTATGACAGGATTGATATTGATCTGCCAATTTACGAGTAAGGAGTAAAAAGTGGTATTGCTCTAAGAACATGCTGACTGGACTGGTATTACTCTTATCTCTTTTTATTGTTGTTGCTTGTTATGGGAACTTGTTATGTTTTCCATATTTGATGCTACTTCTTTTTCTTAAGTTGTATATAGTCAATGGTGTTGCTGATTGGTTTTTGATTTATACAAATAGTGGATACTAATTAGATACTTATGAATTTATAATTATATTGTTTGTTGAAATTATCTTGTTGGGTCTGTTTTTGAAGTTTTTAGTTCTAATAAAGTTATTCAATAATTCCTAGATGTATTGCTTTAGTTTATTATGGACAAGAGCTGGATTGATTGGGATAGAAACAGTCCAGAGTATCAAGATAAAGTGAGAGAATTTATTATGAACTCTAAGAGATATGCAAATAATCCCGACATGATTAGATGCCCTTGTGTTGTTTGTGGAAATTGTAGTCCACAATGTGATGATGTTCTATTATTACATTTGACTAAGTACGGCTTTAATTCTATGTACAATGTTTGGGTTGCTCATGGTGAGCATAGCACAGTAGAAAGATCCGCAAGGATCGATCACTGACCAATGTCACCTCATATTGATGTGGATGAGGATAGGGATGGGGATGGGGATTCTGAAATGTTAGATGTACTTCAGACGTATGAAGATGCTTTTTTCCGGTCACGTAGTGAAGGTCAAACCCCTAGTTTAAGCAGCTTAGATGATAAGTACCAAAAGAAGATTGAAGAAGCTGAAGTTCCTCTATACCCTGGTTGCACTAAGTACACAAAACTATCAGCCACCTTAAATTTGTACAAGTTGAAAGCTTCATATGGTCTGTCCAATAGTGGCTTGGATAGCATTTTGAAAGAATTCAAGAATATGCTGCCGGATGGAAATAGTTTTCCCGAGTCATTGCATGTAGTAAAAAAAACACTAAAAGAGTTTGATTTAGGGTATGAGAATATTGATGCATGCATCAATGATTGTATTCTGTTTAGGGGAGATAATTATAAGAATCTTGATGAATGCCCAAAATGTCACTCTTCTAGGTGGAAAGTCAGCCCTCGTAATAAAAAATAAAAGTAGGAGTTTCAGCGAATGTTATGCGCTACTTTCCTATATTTCTAAGACTTCAACAGATGTTTCTCCGAGCATACATGAGTGATCAACTTACATGGAACTATACTCATCACAGTCAAGATGACAAAATGCGTCATCTTTACTCAATTGCTTGGAGTACAATAGACAGAAAGTGGCCTTCATTTGCAGCTGATCCAAGAAACCTTAGGTTTGGACTTGCAACGGATGGGTTTAATGCGTTTAGCAATCTCAGATCTACACATAGTACTTGTCCAGTAATTATCGTCATCTATAATTTTCCGCCAATTGTGTGTATGTGTTCTGAAAATTTGCTCTTAAGCTTACTCATTCCAGGCCCTTACCCACCCGGTAATGACATTGACGTATGTTTGCAGCCACTTATTGATGACTTAAATTGTGGGATGGTGTTTCTATGTATGATGCCTATACAAAAGCCTGTTTCATTCTTAGAGCTATCTCACTTTGGACAATTAATGATTTTCCAGCTTATGAAAATTTAGCCGGTTAACCACAAAAGGAGAATTTTCTTGTCCTATATGTGGTCCTGAAACTTGCTCACAATGGCTACCACTTACAAACAAAACTGTTTACATGGATTATAGACGATTTCTTTCATCAAACTATGTCTTTTGCTCTAAACATAAGTGGTTTAATGGAAGAAAAGAGAAGAGGATGCGGCCAAAATTATTCAAAGGGAGACGTAGAATTCTTGCTTTAGCCGGGTTCACAAATGAGTGGGGGAAAAAAGGGGAAAAACAAAGGCACTTAAAAAAGGTGACCCTGCTAAGTTATTAAAGAAGAATTCCCTTCTCTATGAGTAGCCTTACTGGGTGGTCAGTATCTTTATTTTAGTCTTTGTCAATAATTAAACTTGTAACATGAATGTTTTTTGTTGGCTGATTATATGTTTGACATGGTATTTGCATCGTTTGCTGGTTTATAATAGGAACTGGTTTTACGTGAGAATCTGGACGTAATGCATATTGAAAAAAATGTATCTGAAAAACTCTTAGATGCAATCTTAGATGTGAAAGGTAAATCTGAAATTGGGGAGAGTTTCGTAGATAATCTAGAGTTACATGAACTTTTGGGAGAAGTTCTAGTAGCACAAGGAAAGGACAATCTTAATAGTTCAGAACCTTACACTTTAACAAAAGATGAGAAATTAAAATTTCTTTGGAGGCTGTTCATGCAAATTTTTCCCGATGGCTACTGCTCTAATATAGGAAACTGTATCAAGATGAAAAAACCAAAAATTCTAGGACTTAAGTCTCATGATCATCATGTCTTGATGCAACAACTTTTGTCTGTTGCCATGAAGGGGCTTTTACCTAGGGGACATAGAACAACAATATTTCGTCTCTCTTCATTTTTTCATGAGCTATGTCAAAGAGTCCTAGATAAAAGAAGATTGGAAGAGCTTGAAGATGAGATTATTGAGTCTGTGTGTTTGTTGGAGTACTTACCTCCATCATTTTTTGATATTATGATTCACCTAACCATTCACATAGCAAGAGAAGCTAAATTATGTGGTCCAGTGCACGTTCGCTGGATGTACCGTTTTGAGAGATACATAAATACTTTAGCCCTACCTAGTTTATGTGTTGTTTCCTCATATTTTTGTTTTCTGTAACTTTGTCTTTATTTAATTTATGTTTAGATACATGAAGGTTCTTAAGGACTATGTCAAAAATCGTGCAAATCCGGAAGGAAGCATTGCTGAAAACTACTTGGCTGATGAGTGTGTTAGGTTTTGTAGTCGATACATGAATGATTCATCTGTCTTTAGTAATAAGTGAAAAAGGAATGATGTCATTTTCAACGACACAATGATTGAGGGGTCGACACTTCGAAAAGGCTGTTCTGTTTAATTAGCTGATGAAATGCACAAGGCTGTGCATCTTTGTGTGCTTCTTAATAGTCAAGAAGTTGTACCTTACATTAAGTAAAAATATCCTTAACTTCTAAAACTTTGCTTCTGTAAATCAAGATTAAAGTGTTTGCATGTTGTATTCTAGGGTTCATAAAGATGAGTTAAAGTGCTCTGATGAACGTTTGATGAATGATTCCAAAATGCTAGAGAAAAATCATTTAGAGACATTTGTTAAGTGGATACAGAATAAGGTTTGTTTTTACTAGTATCTAGTTCATCTATTACAAGGTCTTGATTGGTTTAGCTAGAAATTTAAGTATATATTTTTTTAATCATTGTATTCAGATTAAACTTGAAGTTGGTAATGAGCATATTAAGCATGATGAAACGCTCACTCACCTTGTGAAAGGACCAAGGCGTTATGCAATGTCATATTCTGGTTTTGTTATCAATGGGAAGTGCTTTCATACCAAGAAAGCTACTGTTTCCACACAAGACTATGGTGTACATTTGGAAGCAGATTCATTAAATATTATGGAATTGTTTAAGATATTCTGGTTTTAGATTTCTACACTTTCCGTCTGACTGCATTTCTTTGTGAATGGGTCAACATGACATTCACTTTAGTTAATCTTCATGAAGGTTTAACTAAAAAAGATCCCTTTATTTTAGCATCACATGCTGAGCACGTATTTTACTCGAGAGATAATGAAAAATCAAGTTAGTATGTAGTGTTAAGGGCACCACCAAGAGGCTTTTATAACCTGGAACTATTCGATGAGAGTGCGTTTACAACTTTTGTTGCTCAAGAGTCATATGCACTTGATATAGACCACGAGGATATGTAATTTATTATATGTTTGACTCTGTATAATGTGAGACTTTATGCTCCTTGCACTATGCATATGACTGTGCATCAATATTTTGTAACCAGTTTTGATGTTATTCATCTGTATTTTTGGTGACTGATATATTATATAAAATTATCATTTGTTTAGAACATTGCTACAATGTGAACACACCATTTGTAGCTGATCCTATTATTATTAATATCATATAACATTGTTGTCTTATGTTACATAGACATAGACTATGAAAACAGGGAGGAAGAGAGGTTCAACAATAGGGACTGAATCAGGCGCACTATATGATCCTAAAGCTGGCCGTTAAGCTCACCATGAAACTGAGCTTGAATCTGAACTTACTCCTAGTGGTAACACAGGAAAGAAGCGTGTAAGAGGTAAAACTACCTTACAAGTCACTCCAACGGGAGAGATAACGAAGCAAGAGGTTGTGTGGAATGAAAATGGACAACCTGTTGGACAACTTTCAGTGAGATTTAGCACTACTATTGGTTGTTTAGTACGAGAGAAAGTGCCAATAAACATAGATACTTGGCACAAGGTGGACACATCGGCACCTCTTTCCAAAGATGAAATCTGGAAACTTTTGATGGTAATGTGTTTTCCCATTTGTATATCTACTTGTGTTATATTGGCATATACATATACATATACATATTTTTACTGTGGAAATCGATAACATTTTAATATCTTATTTTGTAGCAAAAAATTTGTGTGGAGCTTACTCATAAGACAGTTGTCTTACAACATTGTGGAAGGCTTTGGAGGGCTAATAATCTGAATTGTCTATTAGCATTACCAAGATTTTAGAGTCTCGGCGCAACAAGGCAGAAACTACAAGACATCTTAACATGTTAAGACCCACAGACGTGCCGCAAAACGAGTGGGATGAATTTGTTGCAATACGTCATTCAGATCAATGGAAAGTAAGTGTCTGTGAGGATCAATTGGGCTATTGTCCTTATGACTAATTAGCCATGTATAAGCTATGTTAGCAGTGTACATGCCATCAAGGTTCTCCTTCCAAATAAATACATCTTCCACCTCATGATTAAAGTGTAACACCCCCAAGTTATTCAGGGTATATTACAGCGCCGTGAGCCCCGCCGTGGGACACACAAGGCTAAACATACGCGGAACTATACACTTGACCGATAAGGTCTACATACAATAGAAAGAAAGACGATACAAATGGTATTCAAAAACCATAACCAATGAAACCATATACATCACTGCACAAATCAATACCTCGGCAACACAGGCCGGAACATCAAGGAAACTGAAATACAATACTCGAGTATTAAAAATCTATTCCAGTACAACAACACTGAATGGAGGAATCCAATAAAATAACCGGAGACAAGACACAGTATCACACTTGCCCATCATCTTCATGCCGACCTTGCCTCTGTCCGCTCTCCTGGAACCTGAAATACATGAAATGTATTTCCCCCATAAAGGGGTTAGCCGTCGAATAGCTAGTGCAAGTATAACAATATGAAACATGATACTCCTCGACAATAAAGTAAATGTAATTCCGTCAATTCATCAATATGCGTCAATTCATCAATATCCGTCAATTCATCAATATAAGACTAGTATTCCGGAATGACTAAAATCTCAAGACGTATGTGAATGCCGTAAAAACGGTTCGTTCATATCATACGCCGTTACATGTAGGAATGCCGTCAAAACGGTTCGTTCATTACATGCCAATATTATTTCATATGAATGCCGTAGAAACGGTTCGTTCATATCAACCATGGAATCGCACCAGAGGCTACGAAACCCTCAGAGGACCATAGGCCCGTCCCGGAGTGGCTAGAAATAATCATATCATCAATATTTCATACTTTCAAAGTCGAGAACGTACAATCATAAATGTATACTTGCCTTAATAAACGCATCAAGATCCCGAAGAACCCGGTTCGACCGGGAAGCTTGAACCACGAAGAAGACAACGAACGGAAGGGTTCCGACTTGAGTTCTTCACAAGGATGTCGTCCCTAAGTCATATCAATGATAAATCAACAATCGTACGATGAATAATAATCGTAACGCACAAAACCCCCTCTTAGACCTTTTGTCGGACACTTTGAAGGCGTCGACTAATAACTCAACCAAAACGAATCAATACAATCCAACCGTGGAATAACGATGGAAATGATAGAATACACCTAAATAATCATCAATCCATCACTAATCTAAATTACTACGGATTAAAAGGATGAAGTCAAACAAAATCCCCAATTTCCAATACAAAATTCAAGTGTTCTTGAATAATCTTTCAATAATCCGATGAATACTCCAACAAGTCCATAATCATGCGTATATCACTTCATACCCCATGATTTTAACATCCAAAACATCATTACCCAATACAAAATCGAAATCCAAGATGTTGAAGAAATTACCTCTTGAAGATCCAAGCACTATGATTCGAAGAGCACGCGATAACGATGATCCGGGCTTCACAATCGAAAATAGATGAAGGAAATCACCCACTCAAGTGATAGATGGAGAAACCTCCCTCTCTCAAGCCTTTCCTCTCGTGTGATGATGAAGAAATGAGGAATATCGGTTGAAACGCGCAGAAAAACGCAGATATAGGGGTAATCTGTCATATGTGCCGCGGCTCAGTATATGTGTGCCGCGGCACAGGCCCAAAATTCGCTCCCAGGGCTCGGCAGTGTGCCGCGGCTCAGCCCAGGTGTGCCGCGGCACCGGGTACAGGCGGTTTTGGCCAATTCTGGAAAATGAGAGTGACTTAGCTATTTCGACCATAACTCCCTCGTCCGGACTCCGATTGACTCACCGCTTGAACCATTGGAAAGCTAACTCGATGTTTTATAATATTGCCAAGATTCAGAATTTTTGGAGTTTCCAAGAATTTATGGTGATTTAACAAAGTCGAACTCATACGTGGAAAAGTCGCTAAAGAACACGGAATTCAACAGAACGATACCGAAACGAACTCGGATGACAAAAAGTGTAGAATTAATCATTCTCAGGATGACGAAACGGTCCCAAGCAAGTCGCCAAAATAGACTTCCGCCAAAAAAATAGAAAATTTCCGGGGAACAAAATTACGGGTATTACATTCTACCCTCCTTAAAAGAAGTTTCGTCCCGAAACTTAAAACAGGTAGGGAGAAGAAATATTTTGCCAGGAAAAGCTCAACGAGATGCATAAGAACCGAAACTTACGCCCAAATGGCGAATCATCAATATAGAACACAACAATACATTACCCGAAGGTAAACCAAACCAATGCCGAAAAAGATACGAATTCACAATGCCCGAAGGCTCCAATGGAAATACCGATACATCACAATGGCTCGAATGTACCCAAAGCTGTAACTCATCACAATACAGATCTCAAAGAAGCAAACCTGACTGTCGGACATACCCCTCGGCGTATGAACAACCAGTCGCAAATCGTCGGACATATCCAATACAACATGGACTACGAACGATCAATCAATACAGCTCAAGAGGGACATCACAGTACGCCCGATCCGGAAATGTGTTCGTGCACATGTCCACCCCATATACGGAATCCAGAATATACGTGTGACAATGTACCTAATTAGCCTCAAGAACTACGTCTCGTGTGCACGGTCCAATGCGGAAATATCCACGCATGACCATCGAGTGCCTGGCTAAAAATCCTACACATAACCAATCGGCACGCAGACATGATTCCAGAAATGCCACGATACAACATGACAACGAAACTCAAGGGATAAAACATCCAATACGGATCATACGACTCACCAAGTGAACGATGACACACGAATAATGAAAGATCGATACGACCAACGATATTCAAAACAACCATCCTGGGATCAGAATTCCCTAAGGACCGATTAATACGAGCAACGATCACAACACAACAGTTCGGGAAAATCCTCAACCTTCAACGATCACAAAATTACCGAGTTCACAAGAATAATAGTGTGCTGCCTTGAATCGGCCAACACGACAATAATAATTCAACGGATGGGAACTATCCTCGACAGTCCCAATTCAATACTTCGATTACCGTAGAATGGCCAATCGATAACAATGATACAACGGATGAGAATATTTTTGACAACGGATGGGAATTATCTTTGATAATCCCAATTCAATATATCGATTACCTTAGAACGGTCAATCGATAATCAATGATACGATAGAATAGAAGTCCTGTCTTAAACCGACCACCGAAATGGAGATGACAAAAGGATATATCAAACGCCCCCAATCGGTTAACGCAACATCATAGCAGTTAGCCCAATTTGACGACAAAGATTCAACGATGTCTCGAACGACATTAATCGCGAACAATAATAATCGATACATCGATACCGCGAACCGCTATCGACAAAGAACTTTACCAACAAGTATCGTAATGCCTTGAACCGGCCATTTACAACCAACAGTAACATTTGGCATAATTTTCCGGCGGGTGTCGTATCAATGATCCCCTGATATCAATACAATCATAAAGAGGCGAAGTCCCGAAATGATACACACATTCGTACACCTACACAATAACATTAGTCTCATTGATTAGTACGAGTATAAAACTTGCCTCGATATCAATACAACGAACTGTTACCAATTCAGTCAATTTCGTCTTACGAGTCTCGACCAAGTTAATCTACGAACCTTCAACCTTAACCGCAACACAAAAGTCATAATCTATGATCAAACATCATATCTTACTGTAAAACGAAGGATTGATAATCAACCGGTTCGATGACGACCAATATCAATACCACCAAACCACGAACTCAATCGTTTCACCATATCTCGACCAATCATAGTCCGAATCGGCCCAACTCGGACCCTCACGAATCCATGTCCACAATACGAGCCGAAATCCGATGATCATATCGAACCAATTCGGACCAATAATAAGGGTCTAAATATTATCGGTTCCAAACTCAATTCTTAAATACGAATTGACAAGGTTCCCTTCTCGTAAATCCGTAGTTAAAATTTTCCGATGATCATCGTTAATTCTAACCATCCAATTAGTTCAGCATTATAGATAATCATATTTTAAGGTTATCAAACACTCCAATCATTCGATTTGAATATTTGCTCCGTACGTATGGGCTTTCAAATTCAGAGATGAATAATAGTCTCATCAAGCTCATAATCACATTCGTATTTCCTATACGAATATTATTTCCAACGCATAGTTTAGCTCTAGATATGAATATTCCATATTCATATTCAAAACATCAACACTTCTTAAAAATTTTCATCACCTCGTATAATTCAAGAGTTCTTCAAGAACATGAAATATCCGAAATCACGTTCAGAACAACATATCCGAGGTATATATCTCCATGTTACCATTTTCTTTATCATGTCATTCATACAACCTCAAGAATCACAACAGAACCCTTATCGTCATATGAAGAAGATCTCAATAATCATATCAACATCCGAAATCTCTTATTACGGTTCCAATAAATCTCGTATAGCATTATCACATGATATCATATAATACCTCAATACCGAATACCTTTCCGTACACAATCTTCTATGTACGATTACCACAAAACATACCTCTATCCGGACTTCCTTCCGAAATGTATACCATAGACCAAGAATATCCAAAATGACATCAACAATATCCGAATACTACAATCTTCACCCCAAAACCTTACGGGAGTATTACACGCCGTAAACCCTTCTCACAAGGATTTACTGTGCTAAGCACAATTTTCCACGTCATTTCAAAAATGTCAAAAAGACTGATGACGGTAATATTTTTCAAATACTAAAAAAAATCATTTTCCAAATACCGTCAAAACGATCAAGGCTAAAATGCCAAAAACTCAGTTTAGGGAATCGGTTTTACAAAATAAAATTTAGTTGGCGAAATACCAAAAGCAATTTCAAAATACTCACGCAGCGGATAAAAGTACAGTCCAATTTATGCATTTACATTGAAATAAGACGAACATCAAAATACACGATTCCCAACATACTCCCTCCCAAGTAGTAATCCAAAAAGAAAAAAAATTGAGCCACTATCAAAAGGGGTATGAGGATTACCTTGTATGGACGAACCACGGAGAAAGAATAATTGAACTCCATTCCAAGAATCATTAAATCATCATAGTCATCATATGGCCTCAAGAACATCAAGATCTCTATGATTCCTTAATCATAATCAACATATTCAAAGCATATCATTATCTTCCTTCAACATAAACCTCATAGAATATGGATAACACAAGAAATCACTTCAAGAATCAACAATAGTTCCATAACCAAGCTCTAATTCCATGATTCCAAGCTCACAATCATGTTAAAAGCGTTTAGAACACTCTTAAAAGTAAAGAGGGACGAGTTTTGGAGAGAAATATCTCAAAGGATCGTGAGAGAAATGAAAGGCAACACTTCAATATATAAATTGCACTCTCATTACGTACGTAAGTGTCCTTTCTTAACGACGTAACAACTTTAACGTCGTAATCCAATATCCATGACGACGTAACCAACTCACTGTCTCATTCCGCGTACCCATTACGTACGTAACCCATACCATAAAACGTACGTAATATACCAGTTGACTTGCTACGGTACAATGGTTGTGTTACGTACGTAACACGTCCTGTATAACGTACGTAACACGTCCTGTATAACGTACGTAAATCGTACGTTGACCCACCTGTCAACATCCTCCGCCGAAAGTGCCGAAACAGGGTCCCACCTGCCGACCAGGACTCGGTTCTGTCCGATGCCTTCGTTACGTACGTAATACCTTAGCCTTAACGTACGTAACCATGCCAATCTTACGTACGTAATCTCACCTTGTTAACGTACGTAATAATTCCATACTTAGCCAATTTCGACAATTCCTGTCCAAAGTCATGACATACCAAATACGAGCATACGGCAAAATCAATACATATACTCAATTCAATAACATTTTAAAACGTTCACAACGTCCTCGAGCATAATTAACCATCCACGATATCCAATATATGAATGAAAAAAAATATATTCGAAAAATCGGGGTATTACACTCTACCCCCCCTTAAAAATAAGTTTCGTCCTCGAAACTTACAATCACTCGTACAAACAACATTTCAACGGAAAATCCAAAATCATCAAGATAACCAAGAATTATCGAATAATCCGAACGACATACTTACAGGTCAGTGGAGTCAAAGATCTCCCGTGATACTAGCATGCGACTCCTAAACCAAGTCTCAACATAATACCGTTACACACCAATATCGCAATTAGCAATTTAACAAAATCTCAAGGAAGGGTTCACGTCCGTGACCACGGCCACGATTCTTCCTACTTTCAGCCAACATTCTGAAGGGCACATACATGCGTAAATATAATCCGAATCGCACATTCTCGAAGTGACCAATTTCCAAGAATACCAAGCTATAAACGAAACGGTCAAGAAAATACAAGAAGAGTGAGAGGACTTACAAGTACCGGTCGCACTGTGATGATGGCAGAGTAGTGATACTGTGGGCAAATGACGACTCAATCGACCCAAAAGACCGACAGCCTAGGTATCCATAAACCTAAGCTCTGATACCATATTCTGTAAGACCCCCAAGTTATTCAGGGTATATTACAGCGCCGTGAGCCCCGCCGTGGGACACACAAGGCTAAACATATGCGGAACTATACACTTGACCGATAAGGTCTACATACAATAGAAAGAAAGACGATACAAATGGTATTCAAAAACCATAACCAATGAAACCATATACATCACTGCACAAATCAATACCTCGGCAACACAGGCCGGAACATCAAGGAAACTGAAATACAATACTCGAGTATTAAAAATCCATTCCAAGACAACAACACCGAATGGAGGAATCCAAGAAAATAACCGGAGACAAGACACGATCACACTTGCCCATCATCTTCATGCCGACCTGCATCTGCCTCTGCTCGCTCTCCTGGAACCTGAAATACATGAAACGTATTTCCCCCATAAAGGGGTTAGCCGTCGAATAGCTAGTGCAAGTATAACAATATGAAACATGATACTCCTCGACAATAAAGTAAATGTAATTCCGTCAATTCATCAATATCCGTCAATTCATCAATATCCGTCAATTCATCAATATAAGACTAGTATTCCGGAATGACTAAAATCTCAAGACGTATGTGAATGCCGTAAAAACGGTTCGTTCATATCATACGCCGTTACATGTAGGAATGCCGTCAAAACGGTTCGTTCATTACATGCCAATATTATTTCATATGAATGCCGTAGAAACGGTTCATTCATATCAACCATGGAATCGCAACAGAGGCTACGAAACCCTCAGAGGACCATAGGCCCGTCCCGGAGTGGCTAGAAATAATCATATCATCAATATTTCATACTTTCAAAGTCGAGAACGTACAATCATAAATGTATACTTGCCTTAATAAACGTTACCGAAGATCCCGAAGGACACGGTTCGACCGGGAAGCTTGAACCACGAAGAAGACAACGAACGGAAGGGTTCCGACTTGAGTTCTTCACAAGGATGTCGTCCCTAAGTCATATCAATGATAAATAAACAATCGTACGATGAATAATAATCGTACAACGCACAAAACCCCCCTCTTAGACCTTTTGTCGGACACTTTGAAGGCGTCGACTAATAACTCAACCAAAACGACGAATCAATACAATCCAACCGTGGAATAACGATGGAAATGATAGAATACACCTAAATAATCATCAATCCATCACTAATCTAAATTACTACGGATTAAAAGGATGAAGTCAAACAAACTCCCCAATTTCCAATACAAAATTCGAAGTGTTCATGAATAATCTTTCAATAATCCGATGAATACTCCAACAAGTCCATAATCATGCGTATATCACTTCATACCCCATGATTTTAACATCCAAAACATCATTACCCAATACAAAATCGAAATCCAAGATGTTGAAGAAATTACCTCTTGAAGATCCAAGCACTATGATTGAAGAGCACGCGATAGAGCGATGATCGGGCTTCACAATCAAAAATAGATGAAGCAAATCACCCACTCAAGTGATAGATGGAGAAACCTCCCTCTCTCAAGCCTTTCCTCTCGTGTGATGATGAAGAAATGAGGAATATCGGTTGAAACGCTGAGAAAACGCAGAGATATAGGGGTAACTGTCATGTGTGCCGCGGCTCGGTATATGTGTGCCGCGGCACAGCCCAAAATTCGCTCCCGGGGCTCGCGGTGTGCCGCGGCTCAGCCTGTGTGCCGCGGCACCGGGTACAGCGGTTTTGGCCAGTCGGAAAATGAGAGTGACTTAGCTATTTCGACCATAACTCCCTCGTCCGGACTCCGATTGACTCACCGCTTGAACCATTGGAAAGCTAACTCGATGTTTTATAATATTGCCAAGATTCCGAATTTTTGGAGTTTCCAAGAATTTATGGTGATTTAACAAAGTCGAACTCATACGTGGAAAAGTCGCTAAAGAACACGGAATTCAACAGAACGATACCGAAACGAACTCGGATGACAAAAAGTGTAGAATTAATCATTCTCAGAATGACGAAACGGTCCCAAACAAGTCGCCAAAATAGACTTCCGCCAAAAAATAGAAAATTTCCGGGGAACAAAATTACGGGTATTACATAAAGTTTATGAGAGTCCTCGAATATACTCTATAATGTGATGTGGTAGGGGTGTGTGGATATCATGTATATCCACATACGACATCCAATTAGAAAATAATCCTAGATCTATCCAGGCCGAATACCATTGAGAGTATTGCCCATCCCCAAGCAAAAGTCATACCCATCCATTAAGGATATATTGTGGCAGCCAAGCAAACTACATATGATAAACCGGTAAGGAGTTGAGGATAGATTTGGCTACATAAATAACCAGCAATAATAATACCAGTAATAATAGTAATAATAATATTAATACCAACAATAATAATAGTAATAATAATAATACCAACAATAGTAGTAATAATAACATTAAGGAGTTGAGGATATATTTTGCTTTGTAATCTAAAATTAGGTTTTACGTGCATATGCAACCATATTATGTTTATATGATATGCAAGAAATGAGTGAGAAAATGAAGAAAATAAGAGGTTTACAGCTTTTTCCACACACACTAAGCCAACAAGGGTATGTAAGGATGCAATATGAATATGTATGTCAGTTGTGGGAGAATATCTGATAAAATATTTGTGTATTAATCATGTTCTGTTTTCTATAACCATCTTAGACCATAATGGGAATTTGCATTGAGTAGGACTGAATTTTTTTGTTTGTATTTAATTAGGAACTGAATAATCCTAGAAAAATATTGAGTAGGACTGAGACGTTTATTAAAGGCCATGAACCAAAGAAAGCAAAAAATGAGTACGTGGCCAAAAAAATTATAAGTATTCTACAGGACCAATTGTTGCTTATTTAAGATGCAGTTTCATTTTACATGTAATGAACTTATTTGTTGCTTTATTTAAAGGCTGAGATTAAAGAGAAACTGAATGATCAACCGCCTAGTCAAGAGCCTGTTCCTATAAAGTGGGATGTATTGAGTCAAGTTCTTGGTAAGGAGAAACCTGGTCGTGTTAGAGGTATGAGAGCAGGTGTTACACCTTCAAAGGTAGATGCCCAAATACAAAATACCAGCTGGAAAGCAAATGTAGATGCTAAACTTGAGGCGGGGAACAAGCGTATGACAATTCTCGAGGATATTATTTTAAAAGTTGTAAGTTTTATGCTCTAACGTTGTTGTGTACTGTAAAGTATATATATATATATATGTAAAGAGAGAGAGAGAGGGAGAGAGAGAGAGAGAATTAAAGTGGATTGTGCTTTCTGTTTGATAGGGCCAAAGTGTTTGTTCTTGTCATGCTACTAGTGATGGTGGAAGCAAGAGCACACATCAGCACCCTGCTGTTGCGAATCCATCTCTACGAGTAAGTTACTAACCTAATTTTGATGTTTTAAGTTTCTGTTATATGATTCTGATTTGAGACTTTAAACAATGTGATTCAGAATTTGTGTTATGACCTGTGCTGGATAAGAGTTGTGTATAAATAAGTGAACTAAGGACCTATTTTCAGTGTTGCTTTCAGAAGTACTTTATTAATAATGTTGCTGATTTTATGTTGTACTATACTTGGAGTGTTTCAGTGTTATTTTCATAATGTTTTGTCAAATATTATGTTGTTGATTTGGTTATATGTTTACAAGGAGGAACCTGAAAACAATGAAGAAAGAGTGTCCCCCAGTACTTCAACTAGGAATTCTAAGATAAGTTATATTTACACATCTTTGGTAGGTTGTGTTTTATATGTTCAACTGCTGGTGGTAATTATTTAATTTAGTGTTCACTTGTATAGGCAATAAAATCACCCACAGTTTGTGTTAATGACTGCTGCAAGTTGCTTGATTGGGAGGGAACAGAAGAAGTTGTGGCTACAGGGAGAATATCTGCAGTTGACCCTACAACAAAGGTGCATGGCTACAAGCTTGGACCTGATTGCTATAGAATTGAGGTTGTGGAAGCTATCAAGCCTGGAGCTGAATTCTATCGTTACCATCCTGAGTTTTCTATTATGGAAGATGCAGTTGGGAGTACAATTGCTTGGCCAATCAAGTATATTTTTCTTGACCATTAAGCACTCGTGGGCATGGTTCCTTTGCATACTTTAGCTTTTGCTTTGTTTTGGACAAATTAGCACATTAGTAGTACTTAGCTACTAGGTTGGGTTACTTTAAGAGAGGTTGATGTTGTGTTTTGTTGGGAAATCTTAGATTTAGAACCATTAGATTTTGCTTATGTGTTGGTTAAGCTATTGTTGAACAAATCTTAGATATTATATATGCTTGCTTATGACGATAGCAGTAAGGCATAAGCAATGAAACTAGTTGTTGCCTAAATGGAAACTTAGTTATTTTGAATTCTGCTACTACTATATATTTGATTATGGATTTATAATTGAATTCAGTAATTTTTTATGTAAAATTATATTTATTTCATGACATTATGAAGTGTCATCCCTTCATTTTCATGATATTTCTTACATGTCGAAAATGTATTTCATGTCAATTATCATGTGTCATGGCTTTCTGCTTATGACTTTTATAAGTTGTCATACAAAATATGTTGATGACGTTTTCATGACAATTATTTAGTATCATCCCTTCCTTTTCATGACGTTTTTTACATGTCGTAAAACGTATTTCATGACAATTATCATGTGTCATGGCTTTCTGCTTATGACTTTTATAAGTTGTCATACAAAATATTTTGATGACGTTTTTATGACAATTATGAAGTATCATCCTTTCCTTTTCATGACGTTTTTTACATGTCGTAAAATGTATTTCATGAATGTAACACCCCCAAATCCGCTCAGGGATATTACACGCCGTAGACCCTCTCCTCGAGGATCTACCAGGCTGATAACTAAAATCAAACATCTAAACCTCGCCTTTAAGGCTAAAATGACTCAGTAGACCGATTTGGTCTTTCAACAAATACATACAACTCAAATACAACTCATGCCCACGCAGGGGTCAAAATACAACCACACCCGTACAACGGGAAACAAATACTGCAGCGGAAAAGAAAATACAACTAGACCAATACGACATCAACGGATCCTCGTGTGATTAGTATCGTTCATCTTTCATCATCCTTCGTGCTGACCCTGTGCTATGCTCCAAAACCTGAATGCAAAAATAGACATCCACCCCCCGAATACTCGGGGGTTAGCAAAACTCCACTGTTTTGCTAGTGCAAGTACAAGTGCAAAAATACGAGCCATACAATTCACATTCCACGAATAACAATAACCAGAAAATCCTCAGAGATTCAAACGTAACGAAAAGTACTTCCCGAGGCATGAGTTTGGGTAAAACACTCCAAAACCGATAGAGCATAAATCAAGGGAAACAATTTATAAAACCGTTTAAAATGCCATCGAGAGTTTTAATAGAAAACAATTTTAGGATTATCGAATCCTTCTCTTTCCAAAAATCAACAGGGTCACAGCCCAAAGGTTTTGTTTTCGCAAATAGGAAGCCACCAACAATATACAGGGTCAGAGCCCAACATCACGTGTCCTCAACGGACGTAAAATCAACGAAACATAATCACGCACGCGCATCGCCTAGGACCGGGACGCTACCACCGACATCCCACTCGAGGCCTCGAAGGACCCTCCCGAGCTGGCTAGCGAAACAAATCACACATCTCACGGTTGGATCAATCGCTTGTTGCATCCTGGCCACATGATCACATGCCATGTGCCACCGTAGATTATCTCAGGCTCTCACGGTTGGATCAATCACTTGTTGCATCCTGACCACATGATCACGTGCCATGTGTCACCGTAGACCTTCAACCATATCCACACATTCACACAATCAACATATCACATCAAGGATATTCAAACAATTCGCCCAGAGGCCTCAAACACTTAGCAAAACACCACGTCAATCCACAACGCACTGAAAAGAGATAATATACGTACACACGTATTATCAAGCGCAACATCAACACCACACATATCCAAATATCCACGTAGTCACTTACAACCCACACAATTACAAAACACACGCGTTTTGAAAGAGAGCCTTTAACTGTGCTAATCGAATCTTTTGAAAACTTCGTTTCAAACAATCAAACAAACATATAAATACTATCACAAATTATCATATTCAAAAAACAATATTAGTATGGAAAAGGTACTTGCCTCAAAAGCTGCACGCAATTATCCCGACGAACACTGCTCAACAGGAAAGATTCGAAACTCCCAATTCTATCTAAACGCAAGACGACGACGAACGAAAGGGTTCAACACGCTTTATTCGCAAGAAACACGACCCTAACATCATACAATCTATAAATCATCTATCATAATAGGAAGATTAATCGTAGAATGCCCGAAAACCCCTCTAAGACATTTTAGGACACCTTCAAGGCGTCGGTCAAGAACTCGACTCAAACAAAGAATCGATACGATCCAACCATGGAATAACAAGGAAAAGATATAAAACATCTAAATAATCATCAATACATCATAATCCTAAGCTAAATCGGATTAAACGGATGAAAACAACCAAAACACCCAATTTCCCCAAAACTAGATTTCTAGGAAATCTGACCTGATTCGGTAGATCGGAGGATGTTATAGGACGGATGATTGATGATATGAACCTCAAAACTCCATGGATATGTTGTTAAACAACATGGCTTCAAGCTTAGAACACGCCCAGCTGCGGAAGAGGAGAAGAAGAAGGTGAAAAATGGCAAGAAAAACGTCTGCAGGGCCTTAAATAGCCTGACAGACTCGACCGTGTCCGCCTGACACGGTCGTGGCGCGCAGTTGACCGGCAGGGACTCGACCGTGTCCTGCTAGACACGGTCGCGGCGCGGAGGGGCCTACCGATAGTGACCCGTCCGACAGCGACTCGGCACGACTCGACCGTGTCCTGGAACACGGTCGGGCGTCTGGGCAGTCGGTTCCGGCATTTCCGGACGAGTACGGCACGGGCCGTGTCGGACGACACGGTCGGGTCCTGAGACAGAAACTTCGGCGTTTCCGGACGAGTACGGCACGGGCCGTGTCGGACGACACGGCCGAGTTCGGCCGGCAGTGATCGGCCGATAACGAGCGGGTGAGCTAAAACGACCATAACTCTCTCGTCCGGACTCCGATTGACTCACCGTTTGAACCATTGGAAAGCTAACTCGATGCTATATAATATTGCAAAGATTTAGAATTTTTGGAGTTACCAAAAATTAATGGTGACTTTACAAAGTTGAACTCCCACGTGAAAAAGTCGATTAAGGACACGGAACTCAATAAAACGACACCGAAACGAACTCGGATGACAAAAAGTGCAGAATTAATCATTCTCGAAATGACGAAAGGTCATGAGCGAGTCGTCAAAACGGACTTCCGCCGAAAAAAGAAAATTACCGAAATTCGAAATTGCGGATATTACATTCTACCCTCCTTAAAAGAAGTTTCGTCCCGAAACTTAAAACAAGTAGGGGGGAGCAATATACCCGCCAGGAAAACTCGACGAGATACACAAAAATAGAAAACTCGCGCCCAACGGCGAAACGCTGCAAGAAACGCAAAGAGACATACGGCGTGAAAACACGCTCCACGACGACCAACACAATGTCGCCGTTAGGGATACAATAAAACCAACAAATGACAAGCGTCATCAAACGGATAATATAGTCAAGTCGATTATCCGAACAATCACAAAACACAACGAACGAAAATCAATACGATTGACCAACCTGACGGTTCATCAATCTAAACGCCGATCAAACGCTGAACAAATACGGAATTCCACCGCCCAAGGGTTGGAAGATCGAAAACGAGACTAATTTCCCAAACTTAAGGGAATTAGGAAGGAGCCTGAACGCTCAACAATCACGAAACGAGGACAAAAACCGAACAAACAAACGACCGAACCACAACGGTCGAGACAACAAAAGCGAACAATCATGTTCGAATCACGAAGAACAATAAAATTCAAACAACTCCAAGGTTCACATCTCGACTCGAGACAAAACAAGATCCGGTGAGAACAACAAGATGCACACTCGCATAAGATCCACAGGAAAGGAAATAACAATTGAAAAGTCACATCGACGAACGAGTAATTCCGAAATAATACCACCCTCGTTCGATCAACAAAAGCAAGGGGCAGGACAAGCTCAGAAAATGTCAATGAACATAAACGAGTCGGCCAGTCGAAAATACAAAAGTTCAAGATCCAGTCCACTTCGAATAAAAGAACTAGTAGAACCAAAAGATGTTACTTCCGAACAAGGTTCACAAGAATCGAACCGAACTCGGAAAGTTACAGCGATAACCAGATTGACCCAAAACAAGATCACACCTCGTCCGATCAATGAAACCGAAATACAGAACAAGTTCAGTAAGTATCAACGAACACGAACGAGTCGATAGAATCGAGAAAGAGAAAATGCAGGAGTCTAAAAACAACACGGGTACTACATTCGACCTCTTATAAAAGAAGGTCGCCCCCGCAACTCACAACAGCGAAATCAAGGTGACGACACAACAAGCAACCGACAGAAATATCCTTCGAAGGCCTCTCAAAGCCGATTCTGATACTTGTGCTGAAGCGCGAACTCCGAAAGTCTCGGTAGCCAATTCACAAAACTGAATTCGGTGTCCCTCGAGTCCACACTTGAAATGTGTTACCGACGAGAAGGACAATTTACACGTGCATGCCCCGGCACATCACGATTCAAACGCCTAGGCTCGGCATACCGAAAATACAAATGCTAGATACAATGGGGCATAACGTCGCAAAACAACATAGCGGAGATGCCAACTCAGCACAACAAAGAATCATAACACATACCATATACAACGATTACCATCATAAAGTAATACACACACAAACACTACAGCAACGACGGTATCGTTCGGCGACCTCAACGGCCCGAATGATAACCAGCACATAATTACAACCATCATGAAACAATCACACATGTACACAAACGTACAAACTCAAGCTTCAACAGCTCACACCCGTGCGACAACACGCAAATCACCACGAGGCGACAAACAGTAAATACCAGTTCACACCTCTCACAGGGGGCTAGTACAACAAATGCGTGGCAACGCCTCGACGTTCATGCCACCAATTCGATCACAATTCGGGGTTAACACCGTAACGAAAGTTCGAAAACCATACACGCATTTCCGGTCCGCAAACAGGTATGATAGGTTTTAAAAACAAAAACCACCTTTTGAAAACAGTTTGGAAACAACAGTTGATCTTGAGTATCATTTTACAAAAAGTAGTACAAACACCATTATCGAGACTTTGAAAATCATCTTGCGTTTGAACAAAAATGAGGACACCTTTCCTTTAGTGAAAAACTTTCAAAAATATTCGACCCTTGGGTCTAAGCAACTGCATTTGAAAATATCTCAAAAAATATTTTTGGTCCTCAACCGAATTTTTTTTGAAATGTATTGCGGCATTAGAAAACACCTTGAAAACACCGCAAGAAAATAATTCGTTTTAAAAGTACGTCTCGAATTTTAATTTTCTAAGATACTCAAGGTTTTCAAAAATAATTCAATGGGCTAGAATGCCCAAAAATTTCACGTAATTACAAGGAACAATATAGCGCCGTGGGTCCCGCGCCGGAACCCACCAGGCTAAAAACCATTTACAAAAACGCCAAAAAGGCCGATGACGGTAATATTTCAAAAACCCACAGAAGCCATTTAGAAAATAATAAATACCGTCATAAGAATTTCGCCAAAACGATGAAGGCCGTAATGCCAAAAACTCGGTTAAGGAATTGGTTTTCAAAATAAAACTCAGTCGGTAAAATACCGAAAGCCATTACAGAAGAACTCACGCAATGGGATAAAAGAAATAAAGTTCGACATGCACACCCAAAGAACAATACTCATCATACGAACGAAATATGAGAGTCAAATAGTCACGTATCAAGAAATCAAAATCCATAAGAGGATCCCGTCACTTAACAAATAATCATAAAAATAGCTTGTGTCACACGAGGCTCAACACAAATAAGGGAGACTTACATCCACAGGTCGCACGAAGATGATGATCGCCCACGATACTAATCACGACCAAAAAAAAAACTCAGACGACGCGTCGCGACACGACTTAGTCAGACATAATCCGACAAGACAAAAACTCGATAGACACCACTGACCCGACAGCCTAGGTTTCCACAACCTAAGCTCTGATACGATTCTGTAACTCCCCGATTCCGCTCATGGATATTACACGCCGTAGACCCTCTCCTCGAGGATCTACCAGGCTGATAACTAAAATCAAACATCTAAACCTCGCCTTTAAGGCTAAAATGACTCAGTAGACCGATTTGGTTTTTCAACAAATACATACAACTCAAATACAACTCATGCCCACGCAGGGGTCAAAATACAACCACACCCGAACAACGGGAAACAAATCTTTGCGTGAAAAGAAAATACAACTAGACCAATACGACATCAACGGATCCTCGTGTGATTAGTATCGTTCATCTTTCATCATCCTTCGTGCCGACCCTGTGCTATGCTCCAAAACCTGAATGCAAAAATAGACATCCACCCCCCGAATACTCGGGGGTTAGCAAAACTCCACTGTTTTGCTAGTGCAAGTACAAGTGCAAAAATACGAGCCATACAATTCACATTCCACGAATAACAATAACCAGAAAATCCTCAGAGATTCAAACGTAACGAAAAGTACTTCCCGAGGCATGAGTTTGGGTAAAACACTCCAAAACCGATAGAGCATAAATCAAGGAAACAATTTATAAAACCGTTTAAAATGCCATCGAGAGTTTTAATAGAAAACAATTTTAGGATTATCGAATCCTTCTCTTTCCAAAATCAACAGGTCATGACCCAAAGGTTTTGTTTTCGCAAATAGGAAGCCACCAACAATATACGGTGGTCGAGCCCAACATCACGTGTCCTCAACGGACGTAAAATCAACGAAACATAATCACGCACGCGCATCGCCTAGACCGGACGCTACCACCGACATCCCACTCGAGGCCTCGAAGGACCCTCCCGAGGCTAGCGAAACAAATCACACATCTCACGGTTGGATCAATCGCTTGTTGCATCCTGGCCACATGATCACATGCCATGTGCCACCGTAGATTATCTCAGGCTCTCACGGTTGGATCAATCACTTGTTGCATCCTGACCACATGATCACGTGCCATGTGTCACCGTAGACCTTCAACCATATCCACACATTCACACAATCAACATATCACATCAAGGATATTCAAACAATTCGCCCAGAGGCCTCAAACACTTAGCAAAACACCACGTCAATCCACAACGCACTGAAAAGAGATAATATACGTACACACGTATTATCAAGCGCAACATCAACACCACACATATCCAAATATCCACGTAGTCACTTACAACCCACACAATTACAAAACACACGCGTTTTGAAAGAGAGCCTTTAACCAGGCTAATCGAATCTTTTGAAAACTCGTTTCAAACAATCAAACAAACATATAAAGACGATCACCAATTATCATATTCACAAAACAAGAATAGTATGGACAAGGTACTTGCCTCAAAATCGGCACGCAAGTATCCCGACGAACACGGCTCAACCGGAAAGCTTCGAAACGCCCAATGCTATCGAAACGGAAGACGACGACGAACGAAAGGGTTCAACACGGTTTCTTCGCAAGAAACACGACCCTAACATCATACAATCAATAAATCATCGATCATACGAGGAAGAATAATCGTAGAATGCCCGAAAACCCCTCTAAGACATTTTACCGGACACCTTCAAGGCGTCGGTCAAGAACTCGACTCAAACAAAGAATCGATACGATCCAACCATGGAATAACAAGGGAAAAGATATAAAACATCTAAATAATCATCAATACATCATAATCCTAAGCTAAATCGGATTAAACGGATGAAAACAACCAAAACACCCAATTTCCCCAAAACTAGATTTCTAGGAAATCTGACCTGATTCGGTAGATCGGAGGATGTTATAGGACGGATGATTGATGATATGAACCTCAAAACTCCATGGATATGTTGTTAAACAACATGGCTTCAAGCTTAGAACACGCCCAGCTGCGGAAGAGGAGAAGAAGAAGGTGAAAAATGGCAAGAAAAACGTCTGCAGGGCCTTAAATAGCCTGACAGACTCGACCGTGTCCGCCTGACACGGTCGTGGCGCGCAGTTGACCGGCAGGGACTCGACCGTGTCCTGCTAGACACGGTCGCGGCGCGGAGGGGCCTACCGATAGTGACCCGTCCGACAGCGACTCGGCACGACTCGACCGTGTCCTGGAACACGGTCGGGCGTCTGGCGATCGGTTCGGCATTTCGGGACGAAATGCAGCACGGGCCGTGTCGGACGACACGGTCGGGTCCTGAGACAGAAACTTCGGCGTTTCCGGACGAGTACGGCACGGGCAGTGTCGGACGACACGGCCGAGTTCGGCCGGCAGTGATCGGCCGATAACGAGCGGGTGAGCTAAAACGACCATAACTCTCTCGTCCGGACTCCGATTGACTCACCGTTTGAACCATTGGAAAGCTAACTCGATGCTATATAATATTGCAAAGATTTAGAATTTTTGGAGTTACCAAAAATTAATGGTGACTTTACAAAGTCGAACTCCCACGTGAAAAAGTCGATTAAGGACACGGAACTCAATAAAACGACACCGAAACGAACTCGGATGACAAAAAGTGCAGAATTAATCATTCTCGAAATGACGAAAGGTCATGAGCGAGTCGTCAAAACGGACTTCCGCCGAAAAAAGAAAATTACCGAAATTCGAAATTGCGGATATTACAATGACAATTATCATGTGTGATGGATTTCTGCTTATGACGTTTATAAGTTGTTGTAGAAAATATCATGATAACGTTTTCATGATAATTATGAAGTATCATCCCTTACTTTTCATGACGTTCTGACATGTCGTAAAACGTATTTCGTGACAATTATCATGTGTCATGGCTTTCTTCTTATGATGTTTATAAGTTGTCGTACAAAATATTTTGATGACGTTTTAGAAACGTCATTGTATCATGCTCAAACCATAACTCCTGTATAGACGGCGAAATTGATGACGGTTCAAAAACGTATGGACACGTTTTAATGACATTTTATGGCCGTCATTAAATCCTTTTGTGTAGTAGTGTAAGTGTTGAAATTAATCGACTCTTGAGCTCATGAAAGCTCTGTTCACGCCTCGACCACGTGCACTTTTTATTTTTTTTGAGAAGTACTCGGTTGAATATCGGCCCAACAGATCATCAATATAGGATAAATGATACCTGTACTTGCTTATTACCCTGTTCAACTTATGATAATCAATATAGATGCAAATATCCATCCTTATTTTATACAAAAAACACTGGTGCTCCCCATGTGAATGCACTCGGTTGAATATAACCCTTCTCGATTAATTACTTTAGCTAATTCTTCAGCTCATATGTCTCAATCGGGTCCATGCGGTATAATGCTTTTGAAAGTGGGGACGTACTTGGCGCCAACTTGATCGTGAAGTCAACATCTCGAACTACCTGAATCTCGATCAACTCAACTGGTCGATCCTCAATTTTTGTCTTGTAGCACCAATAACCAGCACATCCTTGATTAAGCAGTTTCACTTCTTTCATCACACTAATGACTCTTCCTGAATGACTGAGATTGCCAGCTCAAATGATACAGTAAAAAATATCGCTAGTTTAACACCCCTAATCCGCTCAGGGATGTTACATGCCGCAGAACCTTTCCTCAAGCTTCTACTAGGATGGTAACAAAATCGAACAACTCAACAATGCATTTAAGGATAAAATGACTCAGTAGACTGATTTGGTCTTTCAATAAAAACATACAACTCGATTACAATACTTGCCCACGCAGGGTCAAAATACAATAAACTCCCGTATAACAGGGAAAAATACTGCAGCGAAAAATAAAGTACAACTGAATCAATACACAATGTATGGTTCCACATGTGATTAGTATCGATCATATTTCATCATCCTTCATGCCGACCCTGTGCCACGCTCCCTGAAACCTGAATGCAATACAGACATCCACCCCCCGATTACTCGGGGGTTAGCAAAATTCCACTATTTTGCTAGTGCAAGTACAAAGTGCAAATACGAGCCATATAATTCAAGTTCCAAGAATAAAAATAATCAGGAATCCTCAAAGATTCAAATACAACGAAACGAATACTTCCCGAGGCAAGAGTTTGAGTAAAACTTTCCAAATCTGAAAGATCATAAATAACGAGAACGGTTTGCAAAATGGTTTAAAATACCCTTAGGTGTTTTAATAGAAAACAATTTAGGATTATGAAATCCTTCTCTTTCCAAAATCAATAGGGTCACAACCCAAAGGTTTTTGTTTTCGCAAATAGAAAACCACTAACAATTCACAGGGTCAGGACCCACATCACGTGTCCTCGAGGGACATAAAATCAACACAACGTAATCACGCGCAAGCATCGCCTAGGACCGGGAGGAAGCCACAAATCCCACTCAAGGCCTCTAAGGACCCTCCCGAGCTGGCTAGCAAAAGACAAGTCAAAACAACTTTGGTGCTCATGGTTGGATCAATCACTTGTTACATCCTGACCACATGATCACATGCCATATGTCACCGTAGTTTTTCTTAGGCTCTCACGGTTGGATCAATCGCTTGTTGCATCCTGACCATATGATCGCATGCCATGTGTCACCATAGGCCCCGCCCACAGTAACGTATTCACACATATAACACAATACAACAAAGATATCAAACAATTCACCCAGAGTCATCAAACACTTAGCAAAACATCACGTCAAACCACAACGCACCGAAATGAAGCAATATACGCAAACACGCATCATCAATCGCAACATCAACACCAACCATATCCATAGGATTCATATACTCGTTTACGAAACACACCTATCACAAAACACACACGGTTTTCAAAGATAGCCTTTAACAAGGTTAACCGAATCTTTTGAAAGCTCAATTCAAACGACTAAACAAACACATTTAGACGATCACCATTTATCATATCCACAAAACAAGAATTATATGGACAAGGTACTTGCCTCGAAATCGGCACGCAAGTATTCCGACGAACACGGCTCAACCGGGAAGCTTCGAAATGGTCGATGATACCGAAAGGGAAGATGACGACAAACGGAAGGGTTCAACACAGTTTCTTCGCAAGAAACTCGACCCTAACATCATATAATTAATAAATCAACGATCATACGAGGAAGAATAATCGTAGAATGTCCGAAAACCCCTCCATGACATTCTACCGGACATCTTCAAGGCGTCGATTAAGAACTCGACCAAAACGATGAATCTATACGATCCGACCATGGAATAACAAGGGAAATGATATAATACATATAAATAATCATCAATCCATCACAATCCTAAGTTAAATCGGATTAAACGGACGAAAATGAATAAAATACCCAAATTCTCCAAAACTAGATTTCTAGAAAATCTGACCTGATTCGCTCGATCAAAGGATGTTATAGGATGGATAATCGATGATATGAACTCCAGGACTTCATGGATTCATTGCCTAACAACATGCCTCCATGTTCATCAAAGATCCAGCCACGGAAGGGAATGAAACGAGTGAGAAAATGGGTGAAAAACACGTCTGCTGGGCCTT
Organism: Orobanche coerulescens; assembly: GCA_033398695.1. Lineage (NCBI taxonomy): Eukaryota > Viridiplantae > Streptophyta > Magnoliopsida > Lamiales > Orobanchaceae > Orobanche > Orobanche coerulescens. The sequence goes on along the minus strand of CM065808.1, from coordinate 73,789,660 downwards.
ATATAGGCAGCCTGTCGGCCGCCTTACGTACGTAATCGGCCATGGCTTACGGCCGTAACCGGCCATGGCGAGCCTTCTACCCAAAAATGCCGGCAGCGTTACGTACGTAACCGGCCAAGGTTACGCACGTAACCGGCCTTACGGCCGTAACTGCCGGGCCCATACAGCCATAACTCGGCCAGGGGTGGCCTGGCCCCAAAATGCCCGGCCATGACTCGGCCGGGGCCAACTCCGACGGCCCAGACGACCCCTAAACCTAAACCTGAATATGAATCGAAGATACAGTTACGAAGTACTCGCAAAGACAAATTCGAGCACTAAGATAACACACGATTCCGACCACCTGAAGGCTCGAAATTTGACAACGGAAAGTAATTACCCCAGACTTTGGAAAATTACGAAAATGGCCCAAAACGTCCAAAATACACGATACACGATCGAAACACCAAGCCGAAGCTCGAAACATGAATAATAACATTAAATGAACTTACGAGAAACTCGAAACAATAGTTTCAGACGAGATTCGCAAGAATCAAACTCAAGTGCGGAAAAACCGCTTAAGAACACGGAACTCAACAAAACGATACCGAAACGAACTCCGATGACAAAAAGTGCAGGATTAAATACTCTCAGAATGACGAAACGATCACGAGCGAGTCGTCAAAATGGGCTCCCGCCGGAAAAAAGAAAATCACCAAAATCGGAAATTGCGGATATTACATTCTACCCTCCTTAAAAGAAGTTTCGTCCCGAAACATAAAACAAGTAGGGAGAATCAATATACCACCAGGAATATTTCAATGAGATACACAAGAATGTGTAACTAACGTCCAATGGCAAAACATTACAAGCAACGCAAAGGAATATAGGGTGTGAACACACGCTCCATGACGACCAACACAACGCCACCGATAGAGACATAATAAAACCAACAAGTGACAAGCGTCATCAAGCAGATAATACAACCAAGTTCGATACCATTTCTGTAACACCCCCAATCCGCTCAGGGATGTTACATGCCGTAGAACCTTTCCTCGAGGTTCTACCAGGCTGGTAACAAAATCGAACAACTCAACAATGCCTTTAAGGCTAAAATGACTCAGTAGACCGATTTGGTCTTTCAATAAAAACATACAACTCGATTACAATACTTGCCCACGCAGGGGTCAAGATACAACAAACTCCCATATAATGGGTAAAAATATTGCAGCGGAAAATAAAGTACAACTGAGCCAATACACAATGTACGATTCCACATGTGATTAGTATCGATCATCTTTCATCATCCTTCATGCCGAACCTATGCCATGCTCCCTAAAACCCGAATGCAATACAGACATCCACCCCCCGATTATTCGGGGTTAGCAAAATTCCACTATTTTTGCTAGTGCAAGTACAAAGTGCAAATACGAGCCATATAATTCAAGTTCCAAGAATAAAAATAATCAAGAATCCTCAAAGATTCAAATACAACGAAACGAATACTTCCCGAGGCAAGAGTTTGAGTAAAACTTTCCAAATCCAAAAGATCACAAATAACGAGAACAGTTTGCAAAATGGTTTAAAATACCCTCGGGAGTTTTAATAGAAAACAATTTAGGATTATCAAATCCTTCTCTTTCCAAAATCAACAGGGTCACAGCCCAAATGTTTTTGTTTTCGCAAATAGAAAACCACTAACAATTCACAGGGTCAGAACCCACATCACGTGTTCTCGACGGACATAAAATCAACACAATGTAATCACGCACAAGCATCGCCTAGGATCGGGACGAAACCACAAATCCCACTCGAGGCCTCTAAGGACCCTCCCGAGCTGGCCACAAACATAAAATAATTCACACACAAGCATTGCCTAGGACTGGGACGAAGCCACAAATCCCACTCGAGGCCTCTAAGGACCCTCCCAAGCTGGCTAGCGAAACACAAGTAACAACATCTTTGGCGCTCACGGTTGGATCAATCACTTGTTGCTTCCTGACCACATGATCACATGCCATGTGTCACCGTAGTTTTTCTTAGACTCTCACGGTTGGATCAATCGCTTGTTGCATCCTGACCACATGATTGCATGCCATGTGTCACCGTAGCCCCCGCCCACATTCACATATTCACACATATAACACAGTACAACAAAGATATCCAAACAATTCACCCAGAGGCATCCAACACTTAGCAAAACATCACGTCAAACCACAACGCACCGAAATGAAGCAATATACGCAAACACGCATTATCAATCGCAACATCAACACCAACCATATCCATAAGATTCATATACTCGTTTACGAAACACACCTATCACAAAACACACACGGTATTGAAAGAGAGCCTTTAACAAGGTTAACCGAATCTTTTGAAAGCTCAATTCAAACGACTAAACAAACACATTTAGACGATCACCAATTATCATATCCACAAAACAAGAATTATATGGACAAGGTACTTGCCTCGAAATCGGCAAGCAAGTATTCCGACGAACACGGCGCAACCGGGAAGCTTCGAAACGGTCGATGCTACCGAAAGGGAAGATGACGACAAACGGAAGGGTTCAACACGGTTTCTTCGCAAGAAACTCGACCCTAACATCATATAATTAATAAATCAACGATCATACGAGGAAGAATAATCGTAGAATGTCCGAAAACCCCTCCATAACATTCTACCGGACACCTTCAAGGCGTCGATTAAGAACTCGACCAAAACGATGAATCTATACGATCCGACCATGGAATAACAAGAGAAATGATATAATACATCTAAATAATCATCAATCCATCACAATCCTAAGTTAAATCGGATTAAACGGACGAAAATGAATAAAATACCCAAATTCTCCAAAACTAGATTTCTAGAAAATCTGACCTGATTCGCTCGATCAAAGGATGTTATAGGATGGATAATCGATGATATGAACTCCAGGACTTCATCGATTCATTGCCTAACAACATGCCTCCATGTTCATCAAAGATCCAGCTGCGGAAGGGAATGAAACGGGTGAGAAAATGGGTGAAAAACCCGTCTGCTGGGCCTTATATAGGCAGCCTGCCGGCCGCCTTACGTACGTAATCGGCCATGGCTTACGGCCGTAACCGGCCATGGCCGAGCCTTCTACCCAAAAATGCCGACAGCGTTACGTACGTAACCGGCCAAGGTTACGCACGTAACCGGCCTTACGGCCGTAACTGCCGGGCCCTTATAGCCATAACTCGGCCAGGGGTGGCCTGGCCCCAAAATGCCCGGCCATGACTCGGCCGGGGCCAACTCCGACGGCCCAGACGACCCCTAAACCTAAACCTGAATACGAATCGAAGATACAGTTACGAAGTACTCGTAAAGACAAATTTGAGCACTAAGATAACACACGATTCCGACCACCTGAAGGCTCGAAATTTGACAACGGAAAGTAATTACCCCAAACTTTGGAAAATTACGAAAATGGCCCAAAACGTCCAAAATACACGATACACGATCGAAACACCAAGCCGAAGCTCGCAACATGAATAATAACATTAAATGAACTTACGAGAAACTCGAAACAATAGTTTCAGACGAGATTCGCAAGAATCAAACTCAAGTGCGGAAAAACCGCTTAAGAACACGGAACTCAACAAAACGATACCGAAACGAACTCCGATGACAAAAAGTGCAGGATTAAATACTCTCAGAATGACGAAACGATCACGAGCGAGTCGTCAAAATGGGCTCCCGCCGGAAAAAAAGAAAATCACCAAAATCGGAAATTGCGGATATTACATTCTACCCTCCTTAAAAGAAGTTTCGTCCCGAAACTTAAAACAAGTAGGGAGAATGAATATACCACCAGGAATATTTCAATGAGATACACAAGAATGTGTAACTAACGTCCAATGGCAAAACATTACAAGCAACGCAAAGGAATATCGGGTGTGAACACACGCTCCATGACGACCAACACAACGCCACCGATAGAGACATAATAAAACCAACAAGTGACAAGCTGTTGTTGCCCAAAATATTTATCCGAAGATTAATACTGCTGGAAGACGGACAACAAACAACAATTGCGGGAGCACTTCCGAGAGAAGATAAATAATACAAGATTTGCCGGGTTTGTTAGGCCTGGGCTTGAATGCTCTCGCGAGATGTTATTAATACAAATATTCGTGGATACAAGTATTAATGTGAGAAATCTAGATACAATGAGTGTAAAAAGACTCTGTTAATCCGGCTCTTGAGCGAAGCTCGATGTTCTTCGTCCCCGCCGATAATCTGCTGGATGAGATAGGCCGGGAGAAGTAAGACCGAATGATAGCTGTTGCCAAGAGTTGGAGATTAGCCAAGTGCTTGATGTTTGCTTCTGTATTGCGTGTATAATGTCAGAATGCCAGAGAGAGAATACAAGTGCAGGGAGCCTTGTATATATAGGGGTAGCCGGGTCCTGTCCTTTTGCGGCCGATCGCCTGCCGGCCAATATTTTAATGGGGCGATCTCCTGGGCTGTCGGGCTAAAGTCCAAGGGAGAGGCTGGCAGTCCGAATAAAGTCCAATGCAGTGGCTGGCGCCAGCTGGGCGGTCCAATAAGGAGCCAGAACGTGTCCGGAGCCAGTCAGCATGCGGCCCTACTGGCAGCTTTCGGCGGCTTGTCGGCTGGTGGAGAGATTCTGCCAGGCTGTGGTCAATGGCCCGAGATTCGCGGATCTTGTCTCGGTCCTTGCACGTGGTGCCAGTCTTGAGGTTCGGCCCTCGCCGACTGGATGGCCATCGGTGCTGATCGACCTGAGGCGATCGTCTCTAGTTGATCATCCGAGGTCGCCATCGGCCAGTGGATGAGGGTCGGCAATGGTCGGTCTCCAAGGGTAGGTCGGCAGGATGCCGAGAGAGGATCGCCCGCTTGTCGATCGCCAAGGGTCGGTCGGTAAGTGCCGAGAGGTGATCGTCTCCAGTCGGTCGCCAGGAGTCGGTCGCCAGGAGTCGGTCGCCGAGCACCGAGAGGTGATCGTCTCCAGTCGGTCGCCAGGAGTCGGTCGCCGAGTACCGAGAGGCGATCGTCTTGATGTCGATCGCTCGGCAGCGGGATTCGTCCTGGGACCTTCGGTTGGCCAGTCTATCATGTCTGCTGGGTTAAGGCTTGGTCGCCTGGTCGCTGATCGGCAGATCCGCCTTGGCCGCTCGGCAGTAAGTCGGTCGCCTGTCCTCCTAGGAGATCGCCGGTCGGAAGGTGTTAATTCTTGACACAACACAAGCGTCATCAAGCAGATAATACAACCAAGTTCGATACCATTTCTGTAACACCCCCAATCCGCTCAGGGATGTTACATGCCGTAGAACCTTTCCTCGAGGTTCTACCAGGCTGGTAACAAAATCGAACAACTCAAAAATGCCTTTAAGGCTAAAATGACTCAGTAGACCGATTTGGTCTTTCAATAAAAACATACAACTCGATTACAATACTTGCCCACGCAGGGGTCAAAATACAACAAACTCCCATATAATGGGTAAAAATATTGCAGCGGAAAATAAAGTACAACTGAGCCAATACACAATGTACGATTCCACATGTGATTAGTATCGATCATCTTTCATCATCTTTCATGCCGAACCTGTGCCATGCTCCCTGAAACCTGAATGCAATACAGACATCCACCCCCGATTACTCGGGGTTAGCAAAATTCCACTATTTTTGCTAGTGCAAGTACAAAGTGCAAATACGAGCCATATAATTCAAGTTCCAAGAATAAAAATAATCAGGAATCCTCAAAGATTCAAATACAACGAAACGAATACTTCCCGAGGCAAGAGTTTGAGTAAAACTTTCCAAATCTGAAAGATCACAAATAACGAGAATGGTTTGCAAAATGGTTTAAAATACCCTCAGGAGTTTTAATAGAAAACAATTTAGGATTATCAAATCCTTCTCTTTCCAAAATCAACAGGGTCACAGCCCAAATATGTTTGTTTTCGCAAATAGAAAACCACTAACAATTCACAAGGTCAGAACCCACATCACGTGTCCTCGACGGACATAAAATCAACAAAACGTAATCACGCACAAGCATCGCCTAGGACCGGGACGAAGCTACAAATCCCACTCGAGGCCTCTAAGGACCCTCCCGAGCTGGCCACAATCATAAAACAATTCACACACAGGCATTGCCTAGGACCGGGATGAAGCCACAAATCCCACTCGAGGCCTCTAAGGACCCTCCCGAGCTGGCTAGCGAAACACAACTCACAACATCTTTGGCGCTCATGGTTGGATCAATTACTTGTTGCTTCCTGACCACATGATCACATGCCATGTGTCACCGTAGTTTTTCTTAGGCTCTCACAGTTGGATCAATCACTTGTTGCATCCTGACCACATGATCGCATGCCATGTGTCACCGTATCCCCCGCCCACATTCTCGTATTCACACATATAACATAATACAACAAAGATATCCAAACAGTTCACCCAGAGGCATCAAAAACTTAGCAAAACATCACGTCAAACCACAATGCACTGAAATGAAGCAATATACGCAAACATGCATTATCAATCGCAACATCAACACCAACCATATCCATAAGATTCATATACTTGTTTACGAAACACACCTATCACAAAACACACACGGTTTTGAAAGAGAGCCTTTAACAAGGTTAAGCGAATCTTTTGAAAGTTCAATTCAAATGACCAAACAAACATATTTAGACGATCACCAATTATCATATCCACAAAACAATAATTATATGGACAAGGTACTTGCCTCAAAATCGGCACGCAAGTATTCCGACGAACACGGCTCAACTGGGAAGCTTCGAAACGCTCGAAGCTACCGAAAAGGAAGACGCCGACGAACGAAAGGGTTCAACACGGTTTATTCGCAAGAAACTCGACCCTAACATCATATAATTAATAAATCAACGATCATATGAGGAAGAATAATCGTAGAATGTCGGAAAACCCCTCTATGACATTCCACCGGACACCTTCAAGGCGTCGATTAACAACTCGACCAAAACGACGAATCTATACGATCCGACCATGGAATAACAAGGGAAATGATATAATACATCTAAATAATCATCCATCCATCACAATCCTAAGCTAAATCGGATTAAACGGACGAAAACGAATAAAATACCCAAATTCCCCAAAACTAGATTTCTAGAAAATCTGTCCTGATTGGCTCGATCAAAGGATGTTATAGGATGGATAATCGATGATACGAACTCCAGGACTTCATGGATTCATTTTCTAACAACATGCTTCCATGTTCATCAAAGCTCCAGTCGCGGAAGGGAATGAAACGAGTGAGAAAATGGGTGAAAAACCCGTCTGCTGGGCCTTATATAGGCAGCCTGCCGGCCGCCTTACGTACGTAATCGGCCATGGCTTACGGCCGTAACCGGCCATGGCGGAGCCTTCTGCCCAAAAGTGCCGGAAGCGTTACGTACGTAACCGGCCAAGGCTTACGCACGTAACTGGCCTTACGGCCGTAACTCTGCCAGGGGTGGCCTGGCCCCAAAATGCCCGGCCATGACTCGGCCGGGGCCAACTCCGACGGCCCGGACAACCCCGAAACCTGAACCTAAATACGAATCGAAGATACGGTTACGAAGTACTCACAAAGACAAATTTGAGCACTAAGAGAACACACGATTCTGACCACCCAAAGGCTCGAAATTCGACAACGGAAAGTAATTACCCCAAACTTTGGAAAATTACAAAAATGGCCCAAAACGTCCGAAAACACGATACACCAAGTCGAAGCTCGCAACATGAATAATAACATCAAATGAATTACGAGAAACTCGAAACAACAGTTTCGGATGAGATTCGGAAGAATCGAACTCAAGTGCGGAAAAACCGCTTAAGAACACGGAACTCAACAAAACGATACCGAAATGAACTCGGATGACAAAAAGTGCAGGATTAAATATTATTGAAAGATCACGAGCGAGTCATCATAATGGGCTCCCATCGAAGAATAGAAAATCACCGAAATCCGAAATTGCGGATATTACAGCTAGAAGTGACGGTCACCATCCGCTACGGATGCCAAATGACAATGCTAGTGGCACGGTCATGTCAATTTACATGGCCCATGTCGCCGGACATGGTTGTGTCAGTTGACATGGACCATGTCACACGTCACAGCCTGGGTCATGTCGCCTTGTAATGCGTCCATATTTATGCCTTTTCGAATTCGTGTTAGTCCGCGTGTATCGATCAGTCAGTCTTGGGGGTTAGGACGTCTGTGTTGCTTGTATAAGGCCTCAAAAGTACCTAAAAATTATATAAAATACAAACAACCTAATATCATTCAAATGGATAGAGAACTTCGGGATAACACTTATATTTATATGCAATTAGGTTGAGTAAAATTACCAGAAATATGTGTAGAATTATTAATAGCAACAACAAGCCACATGCTCAACTCATAATTATTAATTGAACAACCACACCATCTATGCCTCAAAATCTTCAACATCAACATAAGTCGGAACAGAAATTATCAACCGAGATTATCAACAAAATGATAGACTCGAACATGATCAATAAAGATCGAATCAATCAAGAATACCAATAAATGCTAGACTCATCCTGACCATTTAAAGTCTTACCAACAAGCCAATTCATTTTGACCGTAATTAAACCAAGGCACAAGAATCACTTACCGTATTTGATAGGTGGGAATCAACACTACGAGCAACATATGACGCGAGAATCTCTTGATACTAGTCTGATCAATGATGACGCAAAAGTGTAAATGATCTGGGAATGAAGTATTTAAAACCTTGCTACAATACCATCTTCTGTGACACCCTAAAAAATACGACTACTACAGTGCAGTGGACCCCCACTGGGACCCACTAGGCGAACCACAATAATATTAATCAATATATAATATAACCATGGTGTCGAACCATATTATATTACTGAATACCTCGATAAGGAGTTTAAATAATACTTGGCCAACTATGCCAATCAACAACAAGATCATCCAAAAATATACGTATAATCCATATGAAGCTGGATTATACCAAATCAATATGATTCAGAAAATATAAGAAGTTTAATACAGCAGAAAGAAAATACAACAATACAACAAGACGACTCAGGCCCCCAGACTACTATCATTGAGACTCTTCGTCATCATCGCGTTCATCCTGCGCCCTTGCCTTCCATCGACCTAAAATCTGATACAACATATATTTGCCTTCCCTTTTCGAATGTTAATGGGCAAGATCAGTCAGTAATAAGGTAACTGACGCCTTTCTAAGCACTTTGTAGTTAGTACCTTAGTTTGATTGCAGCATACAACGAGAAATATTGAAGGAAAGAATAAGATAACAGGGAATAAATCCTCAAGAAAACAAATTGCCATGCTAGTACATCGCTTAATTCGGATCCAAAAGCCTCTTCTCTTTATTTAGTTTTTAGATAGAAGTTCTTGCACAGGGTCAGACATGCAAGATAATAGATCTCAAGATGTTGAACATACGCGATACAACAAGAATATGAACAAGCGATAATCACAATTGTCGGACACACCCAACATCATATGGTGTATGAACGACCTAACACAACTCAAAAAGACGGTCATCATCTTATGCTTAGGATGGAAATGCGTCCGTGCACAAGCCACCAACGCATGTCGATCGAATGCAAGTGCGGTCTTGTACCTATGTATCATGGAGTAACCATCATGTGCAATGTCCAAAATGAGACAAACACTTAGCACATGACTATAATATGCCTAACTAAAAATCCCACACATACCAATTACACGCAAGTATGAATCCATAGATGTCACGATAACAATACACTACTACATAAAACATATTTTACACCATTTCTTTCTTACATTTACATCAGTTTAGTAACTGATGTAAAATGTAATGTCGTAAAAAACACGTTAAATATACACCTATTTATAGCCGATGTAAAATTGACAAATTTATATTAGTTTTCTGAGACCATTATAAGAAACCATCCTAGAATGCCTAATCTACATCATTTCTGTATAAAAACCGTCGTAATTTGATATATATTACATCAGCTCCTACAAAATCAAAGTAAAAGATCGATATTTTTTGCCATTTTTACATTGGTTGTTCTTATAACCGATGTAAAATCTATACTTTTATATCATTTTTACCTGCAATCGTTGTAAAATGTAACCCAACCGAAGCTGTTGAATTAAGACTGGTTCCACATTTTACGTTGCTTCTTTACAAAATCGATGTAAAATGTCTTTGTTTTATGATGATTTTGGAAAGAATCATAGTAATTTTATTTTTATATAAAATTTAGACTATATAACTTGGAATGAGTTGAAAAAATAGATCTAAGCCAAAAATCTAAGCAACTTATCATAACTGTTAGATATGCACATGATTTTCACGTTCATGAGGACTACGGTTGGTTTTGATATTATTGTACGTTTTGATAAATATATACGTTACTTTCATATTTTTCTCAAAATATATGTAGAGATAAGAAATTCGAATAATTTTATTACCCCGTTTTTTTAAGAATAATTACATATTCCAAACCTACTGAATGGATTGAAATAGATTTGTACTTAGAGTTTGAACAATTACAAATTCAAAAGTCAAAGGCATGGGTAATGTCAGCTCCAGTGACACATGCCTTGTCCTACGTGGTTGTCCGTGTCATTAATTTTTAAGAATTAATCATTTGTCAGAGGGATTTATAACTGAATGAAACTGCATTGGGTGTATATGTAATTGTTGACCAATAATCATGTTTTTTTAGTTTTTTTTAAATCTTTTTAATTTTTCAATTGTTAATTCTTTATTTTTTATTGTTTAGGATTTTCTCAGAATCTTTTTTTTCCTTTTAAGATTTTTTCAGTTTCTCTTGGGATCCAAATTTGCCCTTTTCAAATCTGGCATGGGTTTGGGAGCAGCGTATGGGGGAAGATTGAAAGGGATAGCATGCGCTGCGTCCGAATAACATGCGGTAAGCCCGACGAGTTAGCGCGCGCAAGGGCCGACTAGCATGAGCGACCTGATAGTCTGGCCGAAGTCCAGACTCTACTGACCCAACTGTCCGGCCAATTAGCGCGTGCTGCCGAAAGGCAATAGTGTGCGCTACACACCCAAACTAGCGTGCGTTAGCCCGATTCCTTAGCGTGCGTTAATGGGACTCCAGTCCCAGTCCAGTAGCTCCTGGATTGTTAGTTAGCGTGTGCTATAAATCAGGTAGCGTGCGCTAACAATGGAACGGTAGCGCGCGCTACACCACAAGTGGTAGCGTGTGCTACATTGAAATGAGTCAAAAACACATGCAATGATCTGAAACGGAAATCAAACGCGTGTCAACTCCTGACACAACCATATGTGGCACAACATACCAAAGACATGGACAACGCCAGTCCGATAATCCGCAGAAAACTCAACAAAACTGGAACGAAGATCTCGGGTATTACATAATCAATGAAATAATGAATGTATGGACATAAAAAGGGAATAAAGTTCCTACACAGGTCATACGAAGCTTCTAGGTCTTGCGATACTAGTTCTCACTGACAACGACTCGAAAAAGAATGACTCATATAATCGTCTATCTATCACGACTAACAAAACCCGACTGTCCATGTTGTCATAACCAGATAGCCCCACTATTATCGCGTCGGTAGAGCCATATAACACACATGTCAGGGTATCTCACAACCCATTCTCTGATACCATCTTATATAACACCCCCAAAATCCGATTGGGTTATTAAAGTGTTGTGGACCCCACACCTGGAAATTCACCAGGCGAACATGACTAAAATACATCAAAGTGACCAAAATAATCACAGTCCCTACTATTATGATATCCGACACAACATTCTGATATAGAATTTCAATGAGAAGGATAGGCCTACATGGCCAAAATAAAAATTACAACAACATCCACAAGTCTTACTCGGATACACAAAATAACAACTGTCATGTTGGAAAATACTCCAACAACCAACCAACCAACATGGACCCAAAAATAAGTCGGGACTAGTATCGCTCGAATGCCTCGCCTCCATCATCATGCCCTTGTGTCTTAAATCCCTCCTAGCAAACACCTAAAACTTGTAAACATGTTCCGCCCCTACGGGGTCAGTCATACAGGTAATGAATATCAAATACATGTATAACATGATATGCATCCAAAGGAAAACAAATGATATAACAATGATACGAGATGCTCACAAACAATGGTAAAAACTGAGCATTTGCGAAGAGCTATGCTCACGGCTTACGGTCAACACCTGCTCAACAAGTTAGAATACAAGTGCCCAATGGATAATAATCAATATATAACACAAACACTAATTACTCGAATGCAAACCATCCCAGAACTGAAACAGATAACAACAATGATGCCCAAAGGCTCCAACTAAAGCACCAATACATCACAAATGGTCTGAAAGCCCTTAGCCGAGGATGGAAATCATCATAATGGCATGAAAGCCCTCAACTGAAGCTGCAAATCATCACAATGGCAAAGAATCCATCGGCTGAAGCTGCAAATCAATGAGATCATCCAATGACCGTGACCTGTGCGGAATCGCATGTGATGAGGAACCAACTGTGATAAGTTCAAGCCCCAGACTTACCCATAATGAGATCACCCAGTGACCGTGACCTACTGAACTGTAGGTGTTGGGAAGCCAACCGCGAAGGTTCAAGCTCCGAACTTACCCATAATGAGATCATCGAAATGACCATGACCTACTAAACTGTAGGTATTGGGAAACAAATTCAAGCCCCAAACTTACCCATAATGAGATCGTCGAAATGACCGTGACCTACTGAACTGTAGGTATTGGGAAACCAACCGCGAAGGTTCAAGTTCCAAACTTACCCATCGAGCACTAGATGAGACTAACATCCAAAACACAAATAATCATAAATGGTAATGATCTAAAATTACCAAATTCACAAGAATGATAGTGTGCTGCCTTGAGTCGGCCAGCACGACCACAATAACTCACGGATGGGCACCACTACTGGTGGTCCCAATTCAAATACCCCGATTGCCTTTAATCGGCTAAAATAAGATGGGAAGCATCCCCGACAATAACAATTCAATACCTCGATAGCCTTTAATTGGCCAAATCAATAACAATGATACGATGTATGGAAACCATCCTCGATAGTCCCAATTCAATATCCTGATTTGCCTTGGAATGGCCAATTTATAACGAAAATGATAATAGATGCCTCGACGACTTTAATCGGTCACCGAAGATAGATATGACAACCAAATATGTCAATGCCTTCAATCATACAAAACAACAATCAATAACAATACACCAAGATCAGTAGCAACAATCACAATGATGTCTTAATCGAACATCAGTCAACAATAACAACTGTTACATCGATACCGCGAACCGGCTATCGATAATAACATTAACAACAAGTATCTCAACACCTTGAACCGACCATTGACGAACAACAATAATATTTGGCATAATTGTCGAAGGGTATTATATCGAATAATTACCCTGATATCAGCAAATCATGAAGAGACTATGTCTCGAAATAATACAACACATTCATACGTATAAATGAAAACATAAATCTCATTGACCAGTACAAGTATAAAACTTGCCTCAAACCGAAGGTAATGAAGTCCTACCACGAACGACGAACGGCGTCCTTTGACAATCGCAAGCACTTGAACAACCTTGAATGAAATACAATTTATTCAATAACACAATATCAACGTCGAAAACAACACAATAGATAACCTCAACTATGGAATCTGACATCCTCGAATCAATTATCGATCAAACTACAAAAACGAATATCATAATCCTCAACTATGGAATCTGACATCCTCCAATCACCTCAATAATCAACATGATCGTAATATTCTTAACACTAGTGAAAAACATGTCAACAAGAATTATTAAGAACAACATCATATTATTCATCCTATTATGATATCACCTTATATAATCATAATCACCTCAAGAACATAATCATCACTACAAACATGATGTCTAAACAATTATCAACCACTAATTCCTCAAGAGTTCAGATTAATCAACAAGATTAACCTAACCATTCCAAAATTGTGATAATTATCTCATAACTCATCATAATCCTTCACTAAAATTGTTATAACCTCCCAAGAACATCATCCATATCAATAATCATCTCAAACCTTTGTTAAAACATCAAGAACACATTCTTCCTAAAGTCATAGTCATCATGTTCTCAACATATGTTCATACAAGCCATCAAGAATCATGTTATCCTCCAACAATACATCAACCCATGAAGTAATGACCCTCAAACAATACATAAACCCATGAAGTAATGATCAACAACATCACCATAATCTCGAGATTAACATAAGATTAACCAACATACCTCTTGAAGATGAAGAACACCCTCAAACACTCCAAGAATCACCTCAATCTTCAAGCTCCGAAGCTCCAATCCAACTTAGGAATCTCCAAAGTAGGTTGTAAGGGGCTGAAAATCACTAAGGAGTGAATGGGGATGATTTTTAGAGAGAAGAGTTAGAAATGGTGATGGAAATAAAACACAGCGGAAGCGGCGGGTTTTGATTTACTAAAATCAGCCCTTGAGAATCGGATATATTTAGGCTCATCAAATAATTAATTATATAGATTAATAGGCAATTTAAATTAGCAATATTTATCTACACGTCTAAACATAATAATCCTTAGTATTCTACCTAGAAGAGATCATAAATATTTTACCTTTGAAGCAAAGTCTTTGAATTTTTCATTGATCTTCTTGTATTTATACCTTTAGATCTTCGAGAGTATGATCCGCCATAATCCGGATGTTGAGTGGGCAACGAGCTATCGAATATTTGCTTGGACTTCTACTTGGGATCAGCCGAACCTTTGCTCTTGGGAGTCACTCGATTTTTCTTTGGTTTTCTAGTATTATATAAACATTCTTAGAAAATTGATGTATTATCTAGATTGTAGAATCAAAGACACAAGTCAAGGTCTATAATTAAACACAATAAGAAAAAATCAATCTCTCAAGCCTCTCAATAATGTCATGGCCGAACCCCCATGTAAGTCCTATTTATAGGCTTTGGACTACTCTAGGGATCTTAAGGAGAATTAGAGTTAAGACTCCTAGTGCAACCCAACGTTCCATATTAATTCATTTCCTAATATGGTTGAGTTCACCAATATCAATTCAGTCCACTAAAGAATTAATATTGCACTTCCAACCCAAATCCTAATTTATGAAATCAGGCTCCTTATTTAAATATATTATTTTTCGTATTTAAGATATCGAATGTCCATTAATTAATTTAAGCTACTAACAACTTTAATTAATTAATATCTTATCCAAGATTAGTACCACCCGAACCATATTATTATATCAGAATTAAATCCACCTGCAGGATTTAATATAATAATCATTATCGAGCTCCTCAAGGGGACACCATCAACCCGCACGAGTTGGGACACGATTTCTAGTTATAATAATTTTCATATAAATAATATTATTGCCCAAGATACGAGGCTTATTGGGTCAATCATTTTGACTCTCACCCATGGTAAATCAAAGCAATAAATATTATAAATACATAATTAAATATTATATATTTAGAATTAAGAAATAATAATTATCTGAGATTTACGTTCTTCTTACAATCAGTACAGAAGACACTATTTCACTTCGATCCAATTAAATATATGCAAATATGTTAATGCATGATAATAATAAAGACCAACTAATCTAAAACATACACCACAACTTGTCACATAATTTGTCTAGAATTATATAGGTTGTGAACTATTGTATTATTTTAAAAGGCACTGATAATGTGATCTTCCGTGTGACACCAATGTAGGTCACAAGTCGTCAGAAATAAGTCTAGAGGGGGGTGAATAGATTTATTGAAACTCTTTTTCCAATAAAGAACTAAGGAGTTTCTCAGCTAATGGTACAGATGACTTAGAGTCGTCTGTAGACAATATAAGTTGGAAGTCAGCTGATGACGAATACAGAATATAAACACTAAGTATGTATGCAGCAGTTAAGTATGATGCTAAAAACAGTCAAGTACGCAGGCAATTTATAGTGGTCTCAGAGGTGGGGTAATCCTCTACTAATCCACTTTCTCCAAACCAGTTGGAGATGAATCCACTATAATTTTCAACCAGTGATAAATATTACAGTTATTCTACAACTTAGCTACAACAACTTCCAACCAGTGGAAATCCTGTCGTTGCAACTCCTTTCTGACTTCCTCGCACCACTCGATCTACAAATCCTTGGATGCCTATCAGTCGTGCAACTTCAACCAGTGAAGTACCCCATACTCAGGTTTTCAGACAAGTGTTTTTGTCTTCTCCAACTAAGAGCTTTCTTTGTATATGAAATGTGATGCTGCTCTTCATGATGCTATAGATTTCTTGATCACTTGGTTGCTTTAATTGCTTGAGAGTATAGTTCGCATCGTACTTTGCTCTTTCAAATCTTCAGATATTTATAACTTGTCAATCCTTATAGCTTTTATTCATAGCCGTTGCAAATCTATAACAAATCCGTCCATTGGAGAAATAGACTTCTTTGTTTTTCTTTCCGAACGTTGCAAGGATGGATTCCCTTATTTTAATCCATTTCCGACCGTTGTGAAGACTTTCACATGATGGCGCCGAGTCTTTTGATTTTAATGTCTAAAGTCTTCATAAGTGGGTCTGGATGATTTATTTAATTCATATCCTTCCAGGAATCTCTCCAATATGTCCCGTATTGCCCGCATATGACTTTCCGTAAATATTGACTTTTCAACGCATGCTGGCGTGGACAGGTTAACTTGGCTGATTACTTATCTCATATCTTTAAGTCAATATGTCTGATGTGCAGTCAAACTTCTCTATCGTCGGACTTCTCTGACGATGACTCTTCTAATGTCCTTACAAGACTTCTCTGATCTGACGACTTGTATGAAGTCTTCTGACCTGATGAACTTGACTGATCTGATGGTCAAACTTCAGATGACTTGGGCTACGTCTGATCACTTGACTGCAGTCTGGTCAAACTTCTCTGATAAATAAATTGTTGACCAGTACTTCTATGATTTTCACTTGACTGTTACTCGGC
Source organism: Orobanche coerulescens (assembly GCA_033398695.1). Lineage (NCBI taxonomy): Eukaryota > Viridiplantae > Streptophyta > Magnoliopsida > Lamiales > Orobanchaceae > Orobanche > Orobanche coerulescens. Next base: position 73,772,565 of record CM065808.1, on the reverse strand, counting down.
TGTTGGTCAAACTTCTCTGATTGTTTCTTGTCTGACCGAAACTTCTCTGATGTACTTATCTGTACTTTTTACTTAGACGATTTTAAGCGTAACTTATATGGCCTATATAAGATACTCATTTTGGTTCTTCTTTACATTTTTCCAAGTATCTAACTTAACACAATTTGGCCTATGGAAGATACTCATTTGGTTCTTCCTTACATTTGCCAATAATAAGCATACATTTGAATAAACAAGTAAAATGATGACATCATCAAAATCTAACAAGTATTCCTAACAAATTCCCCCTATTTTGATGATGGCAAAACTTTACGCAAATTATTCAAATGAGTAACAGGTATGCACATAGTCAAGTGCAAGACACAAACTAAAATCAGTCTTGTTTTGAGACAACTAGATGTTGTCATTCAAATGACTGTTATATAATTCTCTAAATTGTTTACAAGTACATAGGCTTTAAATGATCAAACAAAATATAGAGAAATTCTACAAAATAAGAATTTTACAGGTAAGTTCCAGAAACAGTAAATTACAAAAAATCTATCTACCTCTGTCTCTGCCTCTTATGATAGGCTGCTTGGAAGGCCTAATAGGCTTTGCACCAATTGGTCTCTTCTTGACAGGTGCCAGGCCATACTTCCTTCTGATAACAAGAGAGGCAAACTCTTGTTTCTCTTCGGATGAGAATTTGTGCTCTTCATATAGCTTTCTTATCTCTCTTTGCAATGCTAGCTCATCCAATTCATCATTTAATAAAGTGGGAGGATCTTCATATATGAAGCGGGGAATCATGGGGTAAGCATTCCATGCTTTTTCATGTTTTACTAAGATGGACCAGAGAGTTGGCCATGTTGCTTCCATGAAGTTGATAAATGTCTGCTGTGGGGAGCAGTCTTTATCCTGGAGTAACTCCGAGATATAGTATTTATCAATGAACTGCTTCTTCGCATTTCCCCACATTGGACTAGCTTCAGCAGGTTGGAATTCCTCAACATACCAAAGCTCTTTGCCTTCCCATTCAAATCTTGGCTCTTCCCATTCAAATCTGGTTCTCCTCTTCTTCACTGTAGGCTGATCTTCAGTTAGATTAGGAGCAGATATTTCCTCCTTCCTCTTTAGGCTTGATGGTCCAGCTTCAAGTAAAGGAATATCCTGCCTGTTCTTCATTCTGAGCTCCTTTCTAGATTCCTCAGCCTGTACTTGACCTATTACTTCCCTTGCTTCCCCCTGCTTACTTCCTTCCCCCTTTTTGTCAGCATCAACTAGTAAAGTGAATTCTTGCTCAACTCCATGCATCCAGTCTAACATGCCAAGAGGCATCCTCGAATTTGTGGGAGGGGGAGGTACACCTCTCTGTATTAAGGTGTCCAGCTTGGAGTTTAGGGTGTGAACGATCTGCAGGTCAGGCTTGACTTTTGTGGCAAGCAGCTCCCCAACAGTTTCTTTGACAATTTTGTAGATCAGGTCAACCATCACAGATGAGATGGGTGATGCCTGAGGAGAGTGCTCGACTGAGCTTTCTGCGCCTGAAGGTAGGTGTGCAGTTGACCTACCTATCTGCAGACTCTTGTCTGCAGGCGGCTGATCAGATGGGGTATTGTCTGGAGTCCCTGATCTGTCTTCTTGATCATTTGAGCTGGGGTTTTGGGTAGGTGCCCCCGCCTCATCTTCTCTGTCTTCTTCTGTCTTCTTTTTCTTCTGCCTCTTCTTCTTCCTTCTCTTTTTCCTCCTTTTCTTCTTCTTCTTGTTCTTTCTCTTCTTCATCCTTCTTTTCCTCCTCATCATCATCGTCTTTTTCATCTTTTTCTTCCTTCTCAACTTCCTATCCTTCATCATCTTCTTCTTCCTCCTCCAATTCTTCTGTCTTTTCTTGTTCTTCTTCAGCAGATTGTTTTTTAACTTCAATATTTTCTTCCTCTTTTTTATCTTCTTCCTCCTCTCTCACTTCCTCTCCTTTTTCTTCAACAATAATATTTTCTTCTTTTTCAACTTCTATCTTCTCTTCCTCCACTATCTCTTCTATTCTTATTTCTTTTTCCTCAACTTTTCCATCCTCATCTAGAGAACCGTCCAAAACACTTTCCATAATAAGATGGATGAGCTGGTCCATGTTGGTTTTAAAATGGGACATGAACCAGTTCTCCTGGAGCATTAAAATTGCATCTGTCTCATGGCAGAAACCCATGAGCACTTGTTCCGTAGCCTGGGAAAGTCCCAGCTACTCATTTAAATAAACAATTGCAGTTGAGTAAATGGAAAGGATTTTAAAGTCTTCCATTCCGCGAAAACATTGATATATGAAGTTTTAAGAACATGATGCTTTACCGTTTGAAGCTGCTCTACGGATAGGTTCAGGGAATTGTTCTCTAGCAGGTTGAATGAGTAATCTGCTTCAAGGATGTGGATAATTAAACCTGCTTCTTCTTCTTCAGTCATGTCTGGCAGGGTGATCCGAGGGATCTCTTTAGCAATAAGGTCTGATTGGTCAGGAATAAGAATTGGTGAAGGGATGATCTGCATCTGATCTGCAGGGGCAGGTTCAGGTGCAGATTGGTGATCTGATTGCTCTTCCTCTTCAAAGATTAGATGCGTGGGCCTCTTGGGGTAGGGTTCTGGTGAAGAGTGGATCAAAACTGGCTCTCCTGGGGCTGGTTCCCTTCTTTTGAAATGAAGAGCTATTAGAGTGTTGTCTGGGTCTGAATCAGACTAATCTGCACGTGAGTTCTGGGCTGCAGCTTGGTCTTCAAACTTGTCTGAACTAGAGGGGTATCTGTAAGGTGTATGCTTTGTGGGCATTTCCTCCATAATTTTTGCTGCCTTCCTTACACTTCCCAACCTTCCTAGAGTCTCTTAGTCTAGATGAGCAAGCCTCTTGTTGACGTGAAAGGGATCTCCATTTCCCTTCGCCATGCCCAAATGCTCCAGAATCCAACTAATCTGAGTCCCAAAGGCCAGCTTGGTTTTGAACCACTTCTCATCATCTAGCCATTGGAATATATTTACTTCACGCACTAATTTTCTGAAGATATAGTCAGCCCAGTCAATCGGCTCATCTTGAACTAGAGCTCCCAAAACCGTAAACTTGGATAACGACAACTGGTCGTAGCTGCCATCCATACCCATCACTAGTGATATTCTTTTCTCAGCTCGGATCTCTTCACAGTCAGCTTCAATTTTGCTGGCTGGTCAACAGCCTTGATCTTCAGCCAGAGGTTGGCTGCGTTCTGCTTCAAAGCTTCTATGGCTACACCATGAGATTTCATCACGAAAGCCTTTACGACAGTCTGTGGAGTGATTTCCACTTCCTCTCCAAAGACTGAACTCCTGATGCCCGATTCCAGAACTATAGCTTCCTTTAAGAACGCGATGATAGCCTCCTTGTAGAGGAATTTGGGGCTGATGTTGAGGAATGGGTAGATCCCATTCGTCTTCATAGATCTGATGATGTTGTACACGTCGTTATCCAGATTTGTTTCGAGCAGCCCCTCGAAATCAACCACCAAACTGAAAATAATCTGGCCCTTCACAGCCTTTAGATTCACTCATTCGAAATACAATTCCATTTCTGCGCAAGAAAATTTTTCTAAGTGTATTGAAAGTTCAAAAGGATATCTCCTTTGAAAACTAGGGTTTGAAATCTTGAAAAAGGTAAAGTAGAAATGATTTTTCCCTCTTTAAATAGAAAATTGAAATGACATTTGGAATTTAATATTTATTTATTTAAGCGGTGGTCCACCTTTTAAGATTTTAAAATTTAAATTAAATTAATCGGTGGTCCTGCTTTTGAAAATTTGAAAATGACGGTTGGATTTAATTGGACATTGTGGAGGTCGTGTGGATGTGTTGTTGACACGTGTAGATAAAAAATAATTTAATATTCAAGAGTCGGTCAGGGATAGAGAATTTAGCTGGTTGACCGTTTGACTTGTTTGACTGATATGCATCAGGTGAGTTGTATTGCCTGTAGTCTCGATCAGCTAGGTTTCTTCGTCTGGCCTTCGTCTTCTTGTCTGATCTGCTCAGTTAGCTTTCTCATCTGTACTAGATTCCCAATCTAGTAATCCAAGTTCCCTGCTCAGCTCCAAAAACCTTTCTTCTGGTAAAGGTTTGGTGAATATGTCAGCAACCTGGTATTCTGTGCTGACTCTCTCTACTCTGACTCTTTTGTTAAGCACATGGTCTCTTATGAAATGATGTTTAACATCAATGTGCTTCGTCCTGGAGTGCAATACTGGATTGTTCATGATTGCAATTGCGCTGTTGTTGTCACACCATATTGGGACTTCATTTGCAATGATGTTGTAGTCATTAGCTGTGGTCTGATCCATAAAATATAGGTACAACAGCTACCTGCAGCTAGGTATTCTGACTCTGTTGTTGATATAGAGTTAGATACCTGCTTCTTGCTAAACCAGGATATCAGTATGGTTCCTAGGAATTGGCACGTTCCACTGGTGCTATTCCTATTAATTTTGCATCTTGTGAAGTCTGCATCTGAGTATCCAGATAGCTTAAAGTTATCATCATTAGGTTACCATAGTCCAACATTCATTGTAGACTTAAGGTATTTAATTATCCTCTTAGCTGCATCCTGGTGTGACTGCTTTGGCTTGGATTGAAATCTAGCACATACTCCTATGGCATAAGATATGTCTGGTCTGCTTGCAGTCAGATAAAGGAGTGATCTAATAAGTCCTCTGTAGTGGGTTGGATCCACTGATATGCCTCCTTCATCTGCATCTAGATGTGTGCTTGTGCTTATATAGATTCTTGCTGGTTTGACTGATTCCATTCCAAATCTCTTGATTAAATCTCTGGTATATTTGGCTTGGTTGATCAAAATTCCATTTCCATCTGTTTGACTTGCAAACCTAGAAAGAAATTCATTTTGCCCATCATACTCATTTCAAACTCTCCTTGCATGAGATTTGAGAATTTCTCACATAGATCTGGATTGGTTGAGCCAAATATGATATCATCCACATATATTTGAACTAATAATATGTGGTCTTCATGCTCCACTCTGAATAGGGTCTTGTCCACCTTTCCTTTTCTAAAACCGTTCTTCTCAAGAAACACAGATAATGTTTCATAATGTAACATCCCCAGAATACGACCGGGAATGTCACACGCCGTAGACCCTTATCACAAGGTGCTACCAGGCTAAACTCCAAAAGACTACTCAATGATTGACCGACCGGGGTCAAAATTAAATAGAAAGCAGACCGACAAGGTCATAAACCAATCCAGAAACTAACGACATTCATATTACAATGACAACAATAAACTTGAACACAGAAAGGAATGACAACTCAATTTAATTAATGATAACTACACCCATGCAAGGGTGAATACTCGAACGACAGAGAAATACCGACCAAAATGATACAAAAGAAAAGACTCTGACTCTGGTGTGATTAACATCGTCGTCTTCCATTTCCTTCCAAGCCAATCCCGTGACTGCTCCCGAGCTGCCAAGACCTGAGCGCATAACAGGCACCCACCCCCCGAAAACTCGGGGGTTAGCAAACTGGAATTTTGCTAGTGCAAGTACATAGTATACAAGATATACGAACAGTAACAACACAAAATTCAACCGCCGTGAAGCCTTAACACAAACCATACATTCCTATAGTCCACACAGAATAACACTCGCATACAGAAGGTGAAAGATAATCACATAGTCATATTCTCTTTACGGAACATAACATCAATGAAACTTTAAACGAGCCCAAAGAGTCAGGAAAATCCCTTTGAAAAAGGAAAAAATGTTTTGATAAGATAGTTTGCAAATGTTATTATTGACTTGGGTCGCCTGGGGGTTTTTAAAATTGAATGGAAATACTTTTGGAAATAATTTCAAAAGCTCTCGGGTCCTTGACCCAACATATGGAAGAAAATTACACGAAAACCAAGTCAACTTATTCGGGGTCCTCGACCCAATTTATAGAACACTGTCACAAACGAAATCATTACAACATCTCACAGGGTTCTCAACCCAATCCAAATAACATCATCATGAAATCAATCATCTCAACATTCCACAGGTTCCTCGACCCAATACCCAAAATAGCACCACAATACAATCAAAGGTACAAAACTCTCATTCACCATATCCTGCTCAAGACCCCCGATTAGTTAACCCTCAGAGATTTCGTCAAACCTCCGTGGTTAACTAACCCTGATACCAACGCTTTAAAAACAATTTGAAACAAGCTTTCAAAAACACGAATCGCGGTCTATATCAAGACAAATGTTTAAGAGAGAGTTTGAAAGATTTTAGATACGAACATCGTTCGGTAATGGGGTCTTAGCTATCACTCGAATACCCGTAACCAATAAGCCTGCCAGGCGCCTCCACTGCACACCTGTGCACCGGCGTTCACTCCACTATGTCGGCCGCTCCTTGAACATGTCACTGCGCCGGTGATCACTCCCGCAAGAGCCGCCCCTTGACACGCGCATTATGTAACACCGGCGTTCACCACCCATATGGAGCCGCACATTGCAGCGTACACCAGGCCGGAGTGCACGCCCCGCCCTCAGAGGTTCCCGGATATGACGTTTCTCACAACAAGTATCCACATTGTTCAAACATCAAGCACACGGACAAACGTCACAACAATTTTCAACTCGGTACATCAAGTCATACAATTTCTCCGCCAGTCCATAACCACACAAATAAACAATAACACGCACGTTATCAATCAAACTCGATCAACACCGCATATATATCTCTATATTGCGACTCAACCGAATATATATACATTTATATATATATATATATATATATATATATATATATATATAACCTTACTATATTATATGAATAACTATAGTTCGTCCATCAATCCAAGTTGAGTACGTCAACTAGTGTTAGAATTCAACACTCGTCGATCACCGACATAAGCATATATATCAATATACGTATATACATACATATATTTATCATATAACTATATATAAACACACACATATATATATATATATACACATACATATATATATATATATATACATCCATATAAACTCATACACTTCAACAACAATGATTTCACGCAGTTACAATTCGTATATCGAGGTACTTGCCTTGGTAATACGACGCGAAGGAGACGACGAAGGAATAGGTTTCGGTCCGAACAATCCCCTCAAATCCGACCCTAACACAATAATGATATACAATCAAACTCACTTCATGAATACGAAGAAATTACTCCTAGTTCTACCCGTTGGGACAATTCCTCGAACACCAAGAGTGCGTAGGGAATTGAAATCGGTTAACGGCGAACTAACGGGATTTCATCCCAACCAAAAACAAGAAAACCAAGGGTCACGAGAGTACTATCAAAATCTAACAACAACATCGGTTAATTCGGATTAAAACACAAGATCACCACCAAACCCTCCCCAAAAATCATACTAGGGTTAAAGGGGTTCTTACCTCTTGAAGATTCAAGCCCTATAATCCGAAGAACACGTGCTATATCCACAATCCGAGCTACACGATCGAAGGAAGATGAAGAAAAACACACAATCAAAAGGGTGGATGGAGAAGAAATCCCCCTCTCAACCCTTCTCTATCGCGCACGGTGGAAGGGAGGAAAAAATGTGCGAATCTCGCTGAAAACACACAGTTATAGCGCTGACCGCATTGTGTGCCGCGGCTCAGCTAAACTGTGCCGCGGCACGCGGTACAGGAGGTTTTAGCCGGCAGGTGCCACACGGGTGTGCCGCGGCCCGGACAAGTGTGCCGCGGCACTGACTCGGCTGTGTGCCGCGGCGCACAATCCTTGTGCCGCGGCACACGGTACAGGCTGCTCGGCCAAATCTAGAAAATGAGAGTGACTAAGCTATTTCGACCATAACTCCCTCATCTGGACTCCGATTGACTCACCGTTTGAACCATTGGAAATCTAACTCGATGCTTTATAACATCGCAAAGATTCAGAATTTTTGGAGTTTCCAAAAATTAACGGTGATCTAACAAAGTCGAACCCGTACGTGGAAAAGTCGCTAAAGAACACGGAACTCAACAAAACGACACCGAAACAAACTCGGATGTCAAAAAGTGCAGAATAAAACATTCCCAGAATGACGAAACGGTCCTAAGCGAGTCGTGGAACGGACCTCCACCGGAAAATGAAAATTACTGGGAATCGAAATTGCGGGTATTACATTCTACCCTCCTTAAAAGAAGTTTCGTCCCGAAACTTAAAATAGAGAGCGGCGGAACAATCAAGGAAATAACTACTTGCTCAGCCCCAAATCATCACGAGCAAAGCGCGAATGCAAGGTTCCAGAAATACGATGAACTGACCTAGCAAGCATCTGGTACGTGAGTCGGGGCGATAAAACTGTATGGGAACACGATAAGTTGAGGTGGAGGAGTATGAATTTGGATACCAAAGCTCCCAGAGTTAAGAAAAGCACAAAATAGTTCAGACGTCCTGGAAATCATGTTTCGAGCTCAACCAACCGCATCCAAGTTCATAATACATTCGGAAATGTTAATTGCACGCATGAGAATAATAGTTTCGAACAAAAATTCTGCAAGGATCAAGTTCAGATGTGGAAAGACTACAATAATTCACGGAGTCTAACAACACAGTTCTGAAATTCGTTCGGAGAACGGTAGGCTAAGTACAACAGGGTAGTTTAAAAATTATCGAGAGGGTCATAGATGAAGTACCAACAATGAAAGTCACCCAACACTGAAAATACTATGAAGAGTACGGGTAGTACATTTCCCCATACTAAGAAAACATTTCGATCCCGAACTTAGAACAGCAAGAGTTGGTAACATAGAGCAATGAAATGAAGAACGATCAAAGTCACGATTGTTCAAAACAGCAACGATTAGGACATAATACAAAATATTCATCCTCCCATGTTAGACTCTTCAGAAGGAGACATAAGGTTTCGGGACATTCTCCGGTCACTTGCTCTGTTCGCCAATAGGGTAGCATTCTTTGCCAATTCGGAAATTATCTCACAATGCTTCTCCCGATGACCTTCACACCCGCACCGGTAACAAGTCAAGAGTGGAAAGGGACAATTTACACGAACATGTCCCTGACGATTGCAGTTGAAGCACCCTCCCTTCTTACCGAGAGTCACCGATGCTGGCTTGGGATTCCCAGCGCTCACTCCCGATCGCGAAGACGACGCGTTCGAACGACGTGGGGGTTTGGGAGCCTTAGACTCTTCACCGACCAAAAATTTCCCAGATATCCTTGGTCTCTTGGCTTCGCTCGTGGGCTCGACCACTGAGGAGATTTCGTAGGATATCGTTTGATCTTGTACTCCTTCACCGTAGCATGAATCGTTGTCGTACGAACCAGCTCGCCGCTTCCATTCCCATCATCACGTCTACGTCTGCCGAGGCTCGACATACTAATACAGATAATACCGTTCAACAATATTAATTTATCATTCGAACAATATACCACAATTATCACCCGACTATTAGTTAGCATCCTTAGATTAATGGTAATATCGTAAAGCACAAAGTTTTATGAAGTCAATTTCGAGTCCTTCGACGAGGACGATCATTATATGTATGCACTTAGCGAAAACAAATTTTGAAAAAGAGGGCTAGTCACGTTGCGCCCAAAACTTGTAAATACTGTCTTTTGTTTCGGAAGAGGAAGTTTATATAACGATTCTAAAAAAATTATTTTCGAGTGATGTATAAAAGGAAATTGAAAATTGAATTGTAACTAATTTGAAGTATTTCAAAAGTGTCGAGTCCCAAATACCAAAATTTTGAAATTATTTCCTCTCCTACCAAAACGTTTATTCGAAAGAATTTTCCGCCGAGATACGTGACCATTTAACATGACGATATTAAATCATGGCTTCACACAATGTTAGAAAATTTCAAAGCATCATTTTAAAATATTCGTGATACTACGGTAGTGGGCCGTGCGGAACCCACTGGAGCTAAAAATCATTTTAAAAAAAATGATCAAAATGCCAAAAAGGCTGAAGTCGGTAATATTCTCAAATACTCACAAAAGTCATTTATAAAATATCAAATACCGTCATAAGAATACTATCAAAACATGCAAGACCAAAATATCAAAACTCGGTTTGCAAGATAACAAAAACCATCTTAAAATACTCATGCGGTGGATAAAATTATCATTCGTAAATTCATTCTAATAAAGTACCGAAACAGATAAACATGTTCGACTTCCGAAGCATACTACGTAACTATTTATACTCGGACCGCATACGCATGTTATATCCTAAAACGATAATATCACCAACATGTTCCAATTCCTAGTTCACATTAAGCATATTAGCACAATGTAATCAAATACGTATATAAGGGGACTTACGATCGGGAGGCTTACCATCACGGATTGCCGGAAGATGATGTCGGAACCACAATACTAATCACAACTCTGATGCGCGCGACTTACACAAGACATGGACTTGACCCAACGGCCTAGGTTTTTCGCAAACCTAAGCTCTGATACCATAAATGTAACATCCCCAGAATACGACCGGGAATGTCACACGCCGTAGACCCTTATCACAAGGTGCTACCAGGCTAAACTCCAAAAGACTACTCAATGATTGACCGACCGGGGTCAAAATTAAATAGAAAGCAGACCGACAAGGTCATAAACCAATCCAGAAACTAACGACATTCATATTACAATGACAACAATAAACTTGAACACAGAAAGGAATGACAACTCAATTTAATAAATGATAACTACACCCATGCAAGGGTGAATACTCGAACGACAGAGAAATACCGACCAAAATGATACAAAAGAAAAGACTCTGACTCTGGTGTGATTAGCATCGTCGTCTTCCATTTCCTTCCAAGCCAATCCCGTGACTGCTCCCGAGCTGCCAAGACTTGAGCGCATAACAGGCACCCACCCCCCGAAAACTCGGGGGTTAGCAAACTGGAATTTTGCTAGTGCAAGTACATAGTATACAAGATATACGAACAGTAACAACACAAAATTCAACCGCCGTGAAGCCTTAACACAAACCATACATTCCTATAGTCCACACAGAATAACACTCGCATACAGAAGGTGAAAGATAATCACATAGTCATATTCTCTTTACGGAACATAACATCAATGAAACTTTAAACGAGCCCAAGGAGTAAGGAAAATCCCTTTGAAAAAGAAAAAAATGTTTTGATAAGATAGTTTGCAAATGTTATTATTGACCCGGGCCGTCTGGGGGTTTTTAAAATTGAATGGAAATACTTTTGGAAATAATTTCAAAAGCTCTCGGGTCCTTGACCCAACATATGGAAGAAAATTACACGAAAACCAAGTCAACTTATTCGGGGTCCTCGACCCAATTTATAGAACACTGTCACAAACGAAATCATTACAACATCTCACAGGGTTCTCAACCCAATCCAAATAACATCATCATGAAATCAATCATCTCAACATTCCACAGGGTCCTCGACCCAATACCCAAAATAGCACCACAATACAATCAAAGGTACAAAACTCTCATTCGACATATCCTGCTCAAGACCCTCGATTAGTTAACCCTCGGAGATTTCGTCAAACCTCCGTCGTTAACTAACCCTGATACCAACGCTTTAAAAACAATTTGAAACAAGCTTTCAAAAACACGAATCGCGGTCTATATCAAGACAAACGTTTAAGAGAGAGTTTCAAAGATTTTAGATACGAACATCGTTCGGTAACGGGGTCTTAGCTATCACTCGAATACCCGTAACCAATAAGCCTGCCAGGCGCCTCCACTGCACACCTGTGCACCGGCGTTCACTCCACTATGTCGGCCGCTCCTTGAACATGTCACTGCGCCGGCGATCACTCCCGCAAGAGCCGCCCCTTGACACGCGCATTATGTAACACCGGCGTTCACCACCCATATGGAGCCGCACATTGCAGCGTACACCAGGCCGGAGTGCACGCCCCGCCCTCAGAGGTTCCCGGATATGACGTTTCTCACAACAAGTATCCACATTGTTCAAACATCAAGCACACGGACAAACGTCACAACAATTTTCAACTCGGTACATCAAGTCATACAATTTCTCCGCCAGTCCATAACCACACAAATAAACAATAACACGCACGTTATCAATCAAACTCAATCAACACCGCACATATATCTCTATATTGCGACTCAACCGAATATATATATATATTTATATATATATATATATAACCTTACTATATTATACGAATAACTATAGTTCGTCCATCAATCCAAGTTGAGTACGTCAACTAGTGTTAGAATTCAACACTCGTCGATCACCGACATAAGCATATATATCAATATACGTATATACATACATATATTTATCATATAACTATATATAAACACACACATATATATATATATACATACATATATATATACATCCATATAAACTCATACACTTCAACAACAATGATTTCACGCAGTTACAATTCGTATATCGAGGTACTTGCCTTGGTAATACGACGCGAAGGAGACGACGAAGGAATAGGTTTCGGTCCGAACAATCCCCTCAAATCCGACCCTAACACAATAATGATATACAATCAAACTCACTTCATGAATACGAAGAAGTTACTCCTAGTTCTACCCGTTTGGACAATTCCTCGAACACCAAGAGTGCGTAGGGAATTGAAATCGGTTAACGGCGAACTAATGGGATTTCATCCCAACCAAAAACAAGAAAACCAAGGGTCACGAGAGTACTATCAAAATCTAACAACAACATCGGTTAATTCGGATTAAAACACAAGATCACCACCAAACCCTCCCCAAAAATCATACTAGGGTTAAAGGGGTTCTTACCTCTTGAAGATTCAAGCCCTATAATCCGAAGAACACGTGCTAGATCCACAATCCGAGCTACACGATCGAAGGAAGATGAAGAAAAACACACAATCAAAAGGGTGGATGGAGAAGAAATCCCCCTCTCAACCCTCTCTCTCTCGCGCACGGTGGAAGGGAGGAAAAAATGTGCGTATCTCGCTGAAAACACATGATTATAGCGCCGGCCGCATTGTGTGCCGCGGCTCGGCTAAAGCGTACGCGGCACTGAGGCCAAAAATTGCGCCCAGTGTTCGGCTGACCGCTCGTTGTGCCGCGGCTCATTCGAAGTGTGCCGCGGCTCACACTCGGCATGTGCCGCGGCCCTACCGGACTGTGCCGCGGCACGCGGTACAGGATGTTTTAGCCGGCAGGTGCCACACGGGTGTGCCGCGGCCCGGACCTGTGTGTCGCGGCACTGACTCGGCTGTGTGCCGCGGCGCACAATCCTTGTGCCGCGGCACACGGTACAGGCTGCTCGGCCAAATCTGGAAAATGAGAGTGACTAAGCTATTTCGACCATAACTCCCTCATATGGACACCGATTGACTCACCGTTTGAACCATTGGAAAGCTAACTCGATGCTTTATAACATCGCAAAGATTTAGAATTTTTGGAGTTTCCAAAAATTAACGGTGATCTAACAAAGTCGAACCCGTACGTGGAAAAGTCGCTAAAGAACACGGAACTCAACAAAACGACACCGAAACAAACTCGGATGTCAAAAAGTGCAGAATAAAACATTCCCAGAATGACGAAACGGTCCTAAGCGAGTCGTCGAAATGGACCTCCACTGGAAAATGAAAATTACTGGGAATCGAAATTGCGGGTATTACACATACCATGCTCTTGGTGCCTGCTTAAGTCCATAAAGAGCTTTTAGAAGCTTGTAGACTTTGTCTCCTTTGACAAATCAGGGGGTTTCTCCACATAGACTTCTTCTTCTAGAATTCCATTTAGAAAGGCACTCTTTACATCCATTTGGTAGACTTCAAAATCCTTGAATGCAGCGTATGCAAGGAATAGTCTGATGGCTTCTAGTCTTGCAACAGGTGCATAGGTTTCATCAAAATCTATTCCTTCACATTGTGCATAGCCTTTAGCAACAAGTCTGGATTTATTCCTAACAACAGCTCCATGCATTTGTTCTTGTACACCCATTTGGTGCTAATAACCTTCTTGTAATCTGGTCTATCTGTTAGTTCCCAAACATTGTTCCTTTCCATCTGGTTGAGCTCTTCTTGCATTAAATTGATCCATGAGTAGTCTTCCAATGCTGGTTTTGTAGTCTTGGGTTCTATTTGAGACATAAAGCATGAAAACATTGCCATTCCTGCTGGTAGAGTGGACTATCTGGTCTTGATTCCATTAGTTAGGTTTCCAATAATCTGCTGAATGGGGTGTTCTCTAAGCCACTTAGGAATGACTTCTTCTTCAGGGTATGTTCCCCCTGTAGAGTTGCTTTCGTGGACTCCTTCTCTTTCTGCTTTAGCATGGTTCTGATTTCCTTGGTCTACAACTGGATCAGCTATGGTCTTGTCATCTGCAAGTGGGGATCTGGTCTAGTCTGCAGATGGGTCTTTATCAGCTACAAATGGGTCTTCATTAGCAGCAACTGGATCAGGTAGGTGTTGAGGTCCTATCTGATCTGCAGTTGGGTCTTCAGGCTGATCTGCAGATGAGTCCATCATTCATGTATCATGGATGATGACTTCTTCTAGGGTTGCAGATTTGAGTTTATCCTCAATCAGTTCCACCTGTGTCCTGTACTCAGCAGTAGATTCATCAAATACCACATGAGGTGTTTCCTCCACAACTAAGGTTCTTTTGTTAAAAACTCTATATGCCTTGCTTCTTTATGAATATCCCATAAAGAGACCATCATCTGTTTTAGCATCAAAGGCATTTAGTTGGGTTTTACCATTGTTGTGGATGAAACACTTACAACCAAAAATATGGAAATAAGCAACTATAGGTGTTCTGCCATTCCAAACCTCATAGTGAGTTTTGCCATGTCTCCCTAATATCATACTCCTGTTTTGAGTGTGGCATGCTGTGTTGACAGCTTCAGCCCAGAACCTCTTGGGCAGGTCTGCTTCTGCAATCATGGACCTGGCTGATTCCTTCAATGTTCTGTTTCTTCTTTCGGTAACACCATTCTGCTATGGAGTCTTGGCTGCAGAGAGCTCGTGATGAATCCCATTCTGATCACTGTACTCAGTGATTTCTCTGTTGAGAAACTCTCCTCCTCTATCTGATCTGATCTTGATGATAGAGAGGCATTTCTCATTCTGGATCCTTCTCAGCAGCTGAGGCAGCTTTGTTAAGGTTTCACTCTTCTTATATAGAAAGACAATCCATGTGTACCTTGAGTAGTCATCTACTAGTACTAGAGCATGCTTTATGCCACTTAGGGTCCTTGGATTGATAGGGCCAAATAGATCCATGTGAAGTAGATCTAAGATTCTTGATGTCAGAGTGGTAGGTTGGACTGGCTTGAATGATGCTATGGTCTGCTTCCCTTTCTGGCATGCATCACAGAGAGCTTACTTTCTGAAAACTTCTTCTGGAAGTCCTCTGACCAGCTTCTGAGAACTAATCTTGTTGATGGCTTTGAAGTTTAGGTGACATAGTCTCTTGTGCCACAGCCATCCATTTTATGCTATTGTCTTGGATAGAAGGCAGGTGTTGGGAGTTCCTATTTTCCAATCTATCATATATACATCTCTACTTCTGAATCTTTGTAGCTTCACTTCCCCAGATAGAATATCTATCACCAAACATTTCCAAATGGTGAAGACTACTAGATTCTTCTCATCACAAAATTGGCTTATGCTCAAAAGGTTGTATTTGAGCCCTTTGACATAATGAACTTTTGATATAGTGATGTTTCCTCTGTGCAGCTCTCCAAAACCTTTAGTCTGACCTCTAGAGATATATCCAAAGGTTACGTCTGGACCTCTTTCTTTGATATAATTTGTCAGCACCTTCTTGTTCCCGATCATGTGCCTTGAGCATCCAGAATCCACAAACCATTCTTCACTTCCAATATTTGAATTTGTGGAGATGTGGTAGTAATCCTTCCACCTTTTCTGCAATCATACAAGCAGATATTTAAATACTTAAATCTGTGTAGGTCCTCGGGGGTTAGTTGGCTTCCTGGGGAACTGATTTCTCCTTGGATTGTGAAAGTTGTTTTTATTGCCCCTAAATGGTGTGTGTTGTCTGGGCCTGTAACCTATGTTAGGATTGTGTATTGGATATACCTCATAAAATTGGTGTGGGCCATTTCCAAATCTTGGCTGAGACCATTTATAAAATCTTTGGGGTCTCCACATCTGTTCATTTTGAAATCTTGGATAACCTTGAGGTTTCCATTTGCCCCTCCCATTTTGAAATCTGTTTTCGGGGAGTCTTTGATAATAATGGGCATGTTGTGTGGGCTGCTGCTTCTGCCTTGGACATTGCCTAGTCTCATGTCTAGGTGGCTGCCTTGTATACCTTGGCTGCAGCCTAGACTTGTTACTTGACTACTGCCAATTTTGAAACACAGGTTTGTAATTAGGCTCAGTAGATGGGACAAGTGTTTCTCCCTTGATGAAAGTGGTTTTAGAACTAGAGGGAGTGTTGGGGTCATATCTATGGCCTGATCTGTAATATAGTGGCCTTTTGTTCATACACAATTCGTCCAAAGTTAGAGACGCCTTCAGGGAGGTTATTTCCTTCGCCTGCATTTTACTTAGCTGAGTCAGTTTAGTAAACTCACCTTTGACATGAGCAAGTGCAGCTGATTTTTCACTATTCAAAACTGGTAATCGTTTTATCTCAGCTGTATGACATCAGCCTGGTTTTTAAAGTTGTCTGCAGCATATTTTTCAAGATCAGATTTGGTTTTATTCAATTCTAGGCTGAGTTTTTCAAAAACGTTTTTGAGCTGCCTATTCTCATCATGCGGCTGAGTCTTCTCGGCTGATATAGATAGGTGTGCAGATTTTAATTTCTCAAAATCCTTTAGAAGCTGATTTATAGATTCGTGCAAGTCCATGTCTTGTGACATGTCTGAACTATTATTTGAATTAGAGGGTTTTGATGTTACCTCTTCACCAGCTAGGTTGGCCATCAGACAGTCATATTCGTCATCGTTATCAGAGAAGAATCCGCTGCTTGATTCCACTTTCTCTTGGTCCTATCCAATGAGAGATTTCCTTCGATCTTCTTTTCTGCTAACCTCCTCCTTGCTCTCGTCCTTCTTAAGATCAGGATAGTCGATTTGAATGTATCCTGTCTTATGACAGTTATAGCATTCCACCTTCCAGTTTCCGGCTTTTTGATTTCTCCTTCGATTCTCCTTATAATTCCTCTTATATTTGGAGTAATTCTTTCGGAAATTGCTGAATCTTTGCATTATTAACGCCATCTCTTCTTCGAAATTGAGTGGATTTGGAGGTTTGACATCAGACAAGTTCTTGGTGGGGGACTCGGCTGCAAATGTTATTCCCTTCTCTGCAGGCTCGTTTGATGATGAACATGGGAGTTATAATTCATAAGCCTTCAGGTCAGAGAATAGTTCTTGAATCTTTATTTTATTGAGGTCTTTGGATTCCCTCATGGCCACCGCCTTCATGCTCCATTCAGGGCTAAGTGATCTTAACACCTTCAAGGCCATCTCCCTGTTGCCATAACTTTTTCCAAGGGAGTTTATTTCGTTGATGATCTCTGTGAACCTTGTGTCCACCTGGTCTATTGATTCCCCAGTCTTCATATTGAAGTTGTCAAACTTCTGAGTAGCGATTGACAACTTGTTTTCTTTTATCAGCTCCATACCTTCACACAGCACAGCAAGGGTATCCCAAATTTCTTTGGCATTTTGGCAATTCTTGATCTTGACCATGGTTGACTTGTCAAGAGTTTGATATAGCACATCTCTGGCCTAGTTGTCAAGGTTGGCCAGCTTCCTCTCTTCAATGGTCAGCTCCATCCTCTTCTTGGGGATCTTCTCTGGCTTCCCGGCTACAATCTCCTCAGGTGTGTTGTCCTTCTCAAAGATGAAAGGACCGTCTTCTATGATGCACCACATGTCGTTATGGATAGAAGATAACTGTGCCTGCATCCTTATCTTCCAAACATCATACTCGTCAACTGAAAAAACAGGTAATCTAGAATGCATGTGTTCCATTCTTAATGAGACATAAAATATATATCCTCGATATGCGGATCTGGTTCTTGTAAAATGGAACCAACCGCTCTGATACCACTTGTAGGTCACAAGTCGTCAGAAATAAGTCTAGGGGGGTGAATAGACTTATTGAAACTCTTTTTCCAAGAAGGAACTAAGAAGTTTCTCAGCTGATGGTACAGATGACTTAGAGTCGTCTATAGACAATATAAGTGCGGAAGTCAGCTAATGACGAATACAGAATATAATGAAACAATAAGTATGTATGCAGCAGTTAAGTATGATGCTAAAAACAATAAAGTACGCAGGCAATTTATAGTGGTCTCAGAGGTGGGGTAATCCTCTACTAATCCACTTTCTCCAAACCAGTTGGAGATGAATCCACTATAATTTTCAATCAGTGATAAATATTATAGTGATTCTACAACTTAGCTACAACAACTTCCAACTAGTGGAAATCCTGTCATTGCAACTCCTTTCTGACTGCCTATCACCACTCGATTGGATGCCTATCAGTCGCGCAACTTCAACCAGTGAAGTACCCTGTACTCAGGTTCTAAGGGAAGAGTGTTTTTGTCTTATCCAACTAAGAGCTTTCTTCGTATATCAAATGTGAATGCTGCCCTTCACGATTCTATAGATTTCTTGATCACTTTGTTGCTTTAATTGCTTGAGATTATAGTTCGCATCGTACTTCGCTCTTTCAAATCTTCAGATATTTATAGCTTGTCAATCCTTAGAGCTTTTCTTCATAGCCGTTGCAAATCTGTAACAAATCCGTCCGTTGGAGAAATAGACTTCTTTGTTTTTCTTTCCGAATGTTGCAAGGCTGGATTCCCTTATTTTAATCCATTTCCGACCATGGTGAAGAATTTCACGTGATGGCGCCAAATCTTTTGATTTTAATATGTCTAAAGTCTTCAGAGGTGCGTCTGGATGATTTATTTAATTCATATCCTTCCGGGAATCTCTCCAACCTATCGCTTATCGCCCGCATGTGACTTTCCATAAATATTGACTTTCCAACGCATGCTGACGTGGACAGGTTCACTTGCCTGATTACTTATCTGATCTCTTTAAGTCAATCTGTCTGATGTGCAGTCAAACTTATCTGTCGTCGGACTTCTCTGACGATGACTCTTCTGATGTCCTGACGAGACTTCTCTAATCGGACGACTTGTCTGAAGTCTTCTACCTGATGAACTTGACTGATCTGATGGTCGGACTTCAGATGACTTGGGCTACGTCTGATCACTTGACTGCAGTCTGGTCAAACTTCTCTGATAAAAAATTGTTGACCAGTACTTCTCTGATTTTCACTTGACTGTGACTCGGCTGTTGGTCAAACTTCTCTGATTGTTTCTTGTCTGACCTAAATTCTCTGATGTACTTATCTGTACTTTGTACTTAGCCGATTTTAAGCCTAACTTATATGGCCTATAGAAGATACTCATTTGGTTCTTCTTTACATTTTGCCAAGTATCTGACTTAACATAATTTGGCCTATGGAAGATACTCATTTGGTTCTTTCTTACATTTGCCAAGTAATAAGCATATATTTGAACAAACAAGTACAATGATGACATCATCAAAATCTAACAAGAATTCCTAACAACCAATACACCACATTATCTACAATATAAAATAATTAGACATTTCATTTGCATAACCATAACCTGAATAAATATGCAAAACATGTGATTATGTGTAATTAATATTCTCATAGGTAGTTAGAGGGAAATAAAGTAATACAAGCACAAAGTATGCTTTGCAGTATACAACCATAACAATCTCCCACTTATACTCAAAGCATTCTTTTAAGCATACTACTCTATTACATAGTCTCTCATTTCTCCCACCTATACTCAAAGCAATGCTGCCATACACCGTAATCCCATTCCTTCCACATACCTTTCAAAAACTTTTGAGGGTATGCCTTTCGTGAAAGGATCAGCAAGACTATCTTCCGATGCAACCCTAGATACAACTATGTCTCCTTCCTTTATGAAGTGTCGTATGATGTGGTACTTGCGGTTGATATGTTTACTTGCCTTGTGGTCTCATGGTTCCCTCGAATTTGCGACTGCACCGCCTCTTTATCTGCCTTAGAGGCTGCCACATACTTCGATTCTATGGTAGAGCCCGAGATGTATTTCTTCTTCACACTCTTCCAACTAATGGCTTCACCTCCCAGTCTAAACACATAACCTGAACTAGACTTGGACTTTTCTTTGTCTAATGAAAAGTCTGAGTCAATACACTACACCATATATGGGTTTCAGCAACACCTGAAAAACTGTGTTCAAAAGTCCAAAAAGTGTTGCTGAAGGCATAAAAACAAGCCATGGCTACACTTTGACCAAAATCGAAAGTGTTACAAAAACGGCCGCAACCATAGGGGTCTAAGGTAACACTTTTCTTATTTTTGGTAACATGTTAAAAAAGTGTAGCAATAGACTCCTATGCCAACACTTTTATTGTCTGTTACACTAGATTTTGTGTTGCTGTAGACTTAAGGCCACACTTTTATATATTTAGTGACACAAAGATTTGTGTAGCCGTAGACCTATGCCAACACTCATGAGGTCTAATGTAACATTAAATTGTGAAACACTTTGACATCTTTACCAACAACTTTAACACTATGGCTATACTTATATATGAACAGTTCTAACTTTTGCCAACACACTTTTAATCTTTGCCAACACAATTTTTATACTTTGCCAACAGAAAGAATTATAAATTATAGTCTATGGCTATATTTTTGCAGGTTTTTACCAACATTTTTCATGGTAAAAAGCAAAATATTATATTGGAAAATAAATATTACCATAAAACAGTCAATACCATTAAAACACTGTCAACCATAACAACATCCAAAATACATGACTGCTAATATTCAATCCATAATAGCTAAGAACAAGTTACGATCTTAATCCATAAATATAACAAAGCTACTTGAGTCACTTAGCTAGCATAATATAAAATGATGAGATCAGTCAAGGAGTGACATTGTCACTGACATAGGACTCCTCGACTGATTTCTGAGAGTCATCAATCTTTAAATTCAAATATGGATTCTTCTCGGCCAACATTTTCATCATTTCTCGAACTTTTTGGTCAAGTTTTTCATCCATCTCTTGTTGAAGTTGAGCCCTGATCTTAGCAGTTAGGTCCGCCACGTACTGATCAACAACTTGAACGGATGGTGATGCTGAAGAGTTCGATTTTAGTTCCTTTTTCTGAATAAGTCTCCCAATTAGATAAGATAGTCGGTGTTCTTTGCCATCATGAATCAACTTATTAGCAGCCTCAACACCTTTAGTTTCAAGAGCTTTCTTAACATCAACCTGTAAATAAAAGTATCAAGTATTTCCCTCAAATAATTAACAGAAACATAAAATACAAACAATAAAAATAATGGAAAATTATCTTAATTCCTGCTTCATAAGTAGTTATAATATAGCAGCTAAGCTACCAAGTTTCACTCTTGTAAATATAATAGTTATATACAGCAGCTAAGCTACCTAGTTTCACCGAAAATTGAAATCAGCTAAAGAAAAGAATCATTTACAAAATAAAAACTTTAAATTTTACCCAATCTTCAAGAAAAAAAAGAAGAAGAACATAGTATTCACTTCCAGTAATGGTGCAGAAGACCTCAACACAACCATCAATAAATAAAAAACAATAGTAATGCCTAGAGGATCTCCTTAAGTCTCATGTACAATTGTTTTATATGTATATATACTCGCTTTTCAAGTCAACATATTAAATTGTTCAGGAAAACCATGTTGAGCGGATGCATAAAACAAATTAAATTGTTCAGGAAAATCGATCCTGCATAGATTATAAACACATGAATATAAAGAGCATTACCAGGCGACCTACCACCAGAAAGCATTACCACGCGACCTATCATTTAGTAGATACGATAAATACTTACAATTTATCCATCAACGGTTTTAAGCACCTCCTTAGGTAACTTGTACTTCACAATATCTTTTCGTCTGCGAGTCGCTAAATATATATCAGCATCAGAGATTATAACCGGCTCTTCCTCGCGATCACCATCACCATCGACATCGACATGCATTTCTTCAAGTTTCAATTAGGCTTGACTAGTGTCAGGATTCCACTGTCAAGGTGCCATTATAATACACATCTTCATAAAAATAGAACCACTCAAAATATGGGCAGACACTTTCTTAGAGGAATGATGATTTCGTTACTGGACTTTGCACATGATGCCATGATAAGTTACTCTATTGTAACCTTGTTGACTGCCACATGCAAATATCTCCACGTCGTTGTCCGGATAAATTTTGCACAAATAAAGAGTTCAAGCCTATTGCTAACATAATACTTGCATCAAATTAGAGTACCAAAGACGAGTCAGTTAGTTTTTAGCTAATAGAACTGCCATCAGTTACCCTTGTATGCTGAGTAATAAAACTGCTAGATGTATGTTGTCCAATAACATTTGAAGATACATACAAGTATAGAAGATGCTTCTGATGATTCATGCAACAGGAAACGGCACCAGAAGCAAAATAAATGAGATGCGAGGAAATGAAGAGGAATCTAAATATTTGCTGCATCTGAAATTCATATCGGTGATATGCCCATCAAAGTGAGAAGAGTTCCTGAACCCAAACACAGGACATGGCCATTGCTTCAAATAGGCCAATGCCAATAGCTAAAGCTAAAGCCGTGGAAACTGAAGATAGATGCATCTTTTCTACAGCATCAAGCCATCAATAAAAAATTCGGCATGGCTAAGTTCCTCTCACCAACACAATTATATCCTCAAAAACAAAATGAGCTCACACGACTTCATAACTGAAAATTGCAAAAAAAAATCATAATAAATATGTAGCCTTCCACATATCACATTTACCTGATGCGGAAAATCTGGCTGCATTTTTTGAAATGTCTTCAGCCACAAAAGAAGTTGCAACACTGAGGAGGGGAATGTTGAAAAGGTTCAAGATTAAGTTAAAAAGTGATATGGAGACACCATCAGAAGCCAACTCCACAAAACCGATTCAAGAAAAAGGTTACATACAAGATATTCTCAATATTTCAAGAAGCTACACATAAAACCAACCTCCTAACTGGTACAACACATTAGCTACAGTCCTTTAAACAAAATCCAAAGTTTGTTTAATGAAGCTAAAAGAACATAAAGCACTAGTACTTTTCTAAAAGGAAGGGAACACAAAACAAATACCACATATGTTGGCGAATCTAAAAACAAATTTTCAAATGGAAGCATTAAGCGTACACAAGCAAGATTGATTTTGACAAAGAAATAACAGAAAAAAAAACTCTCAGAAGTAGCAGATTGATTTTGGATGCCTAACATATTTCGGATTCAGATATCCGAAATATCCGAAGAAACGGATATCCGAATTTCGGATATCCAAAATTTCGGATATCCAATTTTTCGGTTAATTTCGGATCGTATTTTTTAGGCCTGGGCACGGGATGGGACGAGACCATTTTAAGGTAATCCCATCCTGTCCCATTTGAAAAAGATGGGACGAGACGAGACGGGATTGCACTTTTGAAGAATTGGTCCCGACCATCCCGATACCAAATGGGATCGGGACGGGATCGGGATACGAATTAGAATTTTAACATGCATATGCTCGAACATACAAATTAGAATTGGATATGCTCCAAGCGAACACAAATCTCTTATCATAACAAGCTCAAGTACTAATTCAGTAATGAACTGTAATACAGTAGTCTAATAAACGTTCTAGTTGCAAAAGCAATACCAATAGCATGACCAACAGGTATAAAACAGAAAATAACGCACATTCTTTAGCTGCAAAAGATATCCTCATAAAACTAGGCCCAAAAGCCTGCTAGTAACAAGTAGGTATAATTGCCATACTAGGCCCAAAAGAATATCGGGTATCAGATACTTTTTAACACCCCTAGTGGAAATTGTGTTTTAGAAAGAAAGTGTGATGAGTGAGTTTGTGTTTTTAGAGAAAATGTGTTGAGTGAGTATTGACTAATGTGAGTGTATTGACCCGCTAAAATTGAAAATAATTTATTTGGATCGCCTAAAATATTTTAGCAAGCCCGCCTATTTCTTTTAGTGTTTAGTTACACTTTTTTTAAATAGCAACGGCAACACAAATTTTATGTTAGCGTAGATATTCAGTTTAGTCTATAGTAACACTAAGTTTTATCAACAATAACGTTATAAAAAAGTGTAGCCTTAAATCAAATTTGACCAATTTTAAGGCATCTAAGGCTACACTTTTGCTTGTAAAATCAAAAAAAATGTTGTTGAAAGCCATATATGGTGTAGTGATATAACCCACTGGACACAGGTCATCTGGTTGATATACTAACATATACTCCCTAGTCCTTCTTAGGTACTTGAGTAAGTGCTTGACAGCAATCCAGTATCCTGGTCCTGGGTTCTACTGATATCTAGCAGCCATGCCTACGGCATGCCACATATCTGGTCTAGTGCAAAGCATAGCATTCATGAGGCTTTCCACAGCTGACACATAAGAGATCAGCTTCATGTCATCTATTTCCTTTTGTGTCTTAGGATACATATCCTTAGATAGTTGAATTCCATGTCTTTAAGGTATAAAACCTTTATTTGAATTCTCCATGCTAAAATGCTTTATCACTGTATCGATATAGGATACCTGAGATAACCACAACATCTTTTTCTTCCGATCATGAAAGATCCTAATTCTAAATATTTGTCATGCTTCTCCCAAATCCTTCATATCGAACTGCTCAGATAGCCATACTCATACATCCGACAACTCCTTCACATTGTTCTAAATCAGAAGGATATCATATACGTACAGTACAACAAACACCCACACATTTCCATCACGTTTTTTATACACACAACCTTCACTCGGACATTGGACGAATCCATATAACTGGACAATCTCATCAAATCAAGTGTTCCAAGATCTAAATGCTTTCTTAAGTCCATAAATGGATCTCTAAGCTTAGACAATAAGTGCTCTTCTCCTTCAGCAATGAATCCCTCTAATTGGCGCATGTAGATCTCCTTGTCTAGACTTCCATTCAAGAATGCAGTCTTCACATCCATTTGCCAAATATCGAGATCCAAATGCGCAGCTATAGCTAAAAGAATCTAGATTGACTTAAGTATGGCTATTGGCGAAAAGGTTTTACCATAATCGATGCCCTCCTTCTAAGTGTAACCTTTCGCTACAAACCTCTCTTTGAAGGTTTCAACCTTTCCTTCACCTCCTTTCTTTCGCTTTTAGACCCACTTACTCCCCATGACTTGTACCCCAGCAGGTAGTTCTACTAGCTCCCACACTTGATTGGAATCCATAGATCTCATTTCTGATTCCCTTGCTACTTTTCAGGCATCAACATCTTTATCTTGAATTGCCTCCTTGTAAGTCTAGGGATATGATTCATCTTCACCTCAGATTGAGTCCGAAGACTTTCCCAAGCCTATGAATCATTCCGGATGATGAACAACCCTCTAACTATCACGAGGCAAATCCTGAGTTGGTATAAAAGTCACAAAATCGATACGTGATGTAGTGTTAGTTGGCGCTTGTACGATTGGTATAGACTGAGTCTCGCCCCTCAACTCTTCTAGAATTATTTCACTCATGGGCTTGTGACTAACCATGTCACGCCCCCACACCGGGGTTAGACGAGAACACGAAAGTTAACGTAATAAATAACGTTTGTGATAATACATTCCAGTAAAGCATACATATGCCAGATCTCATCCCAGTGAACTAAGACTGGTTATTCCATAGAAAAGAAATATTCAAGAGTACAACGGAATTATTACATCAAGTGTAAAAGAGTACATCGAAAACTAAAATACATTTTGACACAGGAATAAAAGAAGCGTTAAAGCAGCATCCTAATTCCTACGTCTTGGCAATACTTTGAGGACGGTCTTCAATGATTATCAGTATCTACCTCTTCTTCCTCTTGATTCTCTTCATCTAGTGGGGTTTTAGAAAAACAATTCAAAATGGGGTGAGAATAATGGATTCTCAGTGAGTTGGGGTTTGATATTTAATGAGTTTATTAATTAATAAACATTAATTTTCTCCCAGTTTTGAAAAATATTGTTGTTTAAAAGTTGGTGCAAGTTTCAAAAAAGAATATTATGAATTATGACATGAATGTACAGTCTATCTCCGTAGATTGTGGTTGAGTATGAAGAATGCTCGGCGTCGAGCGCCCAATGAGTATTTAGCTTTGGGAGGTCGTCTACATAACTAATCCCTTAGTCTCCTTATAACATCTTAGACCGTTATCAGTGTTTGACCTTTGACTATCACCACGACCTTTGGTTTGATGACCGTAGCAGTGGGCGTTTGTCGGACCAGCACTATATCATTGGCCTTTGAGCTTTATCGCTCTCACGCTTGGTGACGTGCTGCCTTATCTCTTATCTAGGCTCGATATGTCCTTAAGTTGGGTCTATGCCGGGATCATATCATAATCGTGACTATACCCGAATTCTACGACCCAGTCACCTTAGGATCACTACGTCCTTCGGCTTCAAGTGAATAGGATACGACGGTAGCTTTGCCTAGAACCGCAGCCACGCTGCTCAATTCATGACTTAGACTAACCGCCCCTCATCCATATAAATAGAAAAAGGGACTCTAGAGGTACTCGTAAGGATTCTAGTGGGGGCTTCCGCCCGAAGGTCGTAGCACTTAGCTCCGCACAGCACTTACTCCCGATTTCTATCGAATAACAATTATTGTCGTGATTAACGACGATTATGCATATTATAAGATATCAATATGTTTATTTGACAAAAAATGGACTTGGGTAAATTAGAGGAATTAGTTCAACCGATTGATGATTGGATTGCTATTGCGTGAGTCTTAGCATAATCTTATAATAAACTCACAAACTTAAATAGTTCGGTACGAATACGTCCGAAAATTACGAACTTTATTGCGAAAAGTCCGTCATGATATGAGGCTTGAAGGTCAGAAGTCGCATAAAAGTTTACCTTTCGTAAATTACAACTCTGCCTTCCGTCTTTTAAGTACTATCATAATTATTGTTACTATAATTCTATGAATTTGGATAATTCGGTACGGATTAATTATATGTCCGAATATTATGAACTTTGTTGCGAAAAGTCCGTTATGATATGGGGATTGAAGGTCAGAAGTTGCATGAAAGTTTTACCTTTCAGAAATTACAATTCTGCACTTCCGTCTTTTAAGTACTATCATTATTTTTACTAAAATATTATAATTTTTATTAAGTCGGAACGGTTTGATTGTATGTCCGAAAATTATCAACTTTATGGTGAAGTCCGTTATAGTGTAAGGTTCTGATATCAGAAGTTGCATGGAGGTTTTTCCTTCCATAAATTACAATTCTGCCCTTTCGAAATTATAGTACTATTATAATTATTTTTATTTAGTTTTATCTTTTAATTTTGATTAATTCGCATGGATTCATTTAAACTCCTAAAATTATGAATGCAGTTGCGATTTGAACCTTATGACTTGTACTTTTAGATTATGTTCAGTTTTAATTTTTATTCTCTTAGAAATTATAATTTCACCCCTTCATTTCGCCTTAATCGGTATTTTAGTATTCTTGACATATCTTTTTCATTTCTTGTCGGATTGACCTCAAATTTTCGGGGTAAGCTCTTTATGTTATTGCAAGTCCAGCGCGCTCAACTTTTCTGGAAATTTTATTTTCGAGACAGTAAGTTTCTGTAAATTACAATTTTGGCCCCGAATTCTTGAAATTTATATTTTGCCCTAATTTTCTATTTTAGTAAATTCCGATTTAGGTGAAATTTTATAGAGAACTTATTTTTGTTATATATAGACTTACTTTCATGACATCAGACCAGAATCATGAATTTTAACAATTTTTTTCCAAAATTTATTTTATTTAAATTATTTTAGTTATCCTTCGAATTTAATTTTGAATTATCAAATCTTCCGGTGACCAATTATCCTATTTCCATAGTCCAATATATACTCACATATTTTGGAGTTCTTAATAACCGAAGGTCATATTTACCATATTCAACCAAATTTTCCACCAATGAATTAATTTGCACATATAATCAAAATATGACAAACTAAAATTCAACAATTGCAAAGATCATCACATGCACGGTAATGAATGTCATTTTTAATCAAATATAGCTAACTAAAGTCATAATACTTGCATGCACCATGTAATTTTAATTTGTATAGATTTAAAGAAGGAAAACAATTTTACCCACCTCGATTTATTGTCGGAAGTAAATGGTTCTAGGTCTCAGAGGTTGAAGATGATCTACCCCTTCACCACTACTAGGTTCGGCTGAAACATGCATTCTATGGTGTATATATTGTTTGCATGTTTAGATATTTGAGTTAGATTAGGGTGATTTGGATGATAACTAATATATTGAAGTATAAGATATGAGATTACCTATTCTCTTGTTGAATCCTCTTCTTCCTTCTCTCTTCTTTTTTGGTTCGGCCCTCTCTCTCTCTCTAGTCTCTCAATTTTCAGATTTTGCTTTGTATTGAAATGTAAGGGTGGTGCATATTTTAAGTGTTTAAAAAAGGTGGTCAAGGCATGGGAAAAGGTAAAAATAATGGTAGAGGTCTTGTTACATGTGTCAAGTTGTCTTGCATGCAAGTTGGGTTGGGCTTTAAATTGCAACTTCGAGTCTTATGATTTTATTAAGTTGGGTTAGGCCTTCAACTATAATTTCAAGACTTATGAAATTTATTAGGTTGGGTTTGAGTCCATTAGCGAGTTTATATTAGTAAATATTGGTACACATAGCCCAATTAGGTTAATCAATATTCTACTTTAACTTTCAATTAATTTATTATTTATGAAACAATCAAGTAAAATAAAATGAAACTAGATATAGATTATATCATATTATAACAAATGTTATTAAACACACATTATGATATAATAAACCGTACATGTAATGAGCTATCGAATTTAGGGGGTTCTATATCCTCCCCTCCTTAGAAGAATTTGGTCCCCAAATTCCTTCTCGAACAACTTGGGATATGATTTCTTCATTTCTTGTTCAGCTTCCCATGTAGCGTCTTCCCCTCTATTGTGATTTGTCCACACGACCTTGACCAATGGTATCTTCTTGTCTCTTAGTTCGTGTACTTGTTGATCCACGATCCTAATCGGCTTCTCGATATAAGTTAAATCTTCTTTGATTGGTGGTATGTCATGCGTGATGACATGTTCGGGATCTGGATGATATTTTTTCAATCTTGAGATATGAAATACGTTGTGCATTCCGGAAAGATCGGTTGGTAGCTCGAGACGATATGCCAGTTTTCCATTTCCTTCTAGGATTGTGAAAGGCCCGACATATCTAGGGCTAAGCTTCCCTCCCTTCTTCGGGTTGATCAATCCCTTACGTGGTGATAAACAAAGGAATACTTTGTCTCCGGTGTCGAATTCCAAATCCTTCCTTCTCCGGTCTGCATAACTCTTCTATCGGCTCTGAGCAGTGCGAATTCGATCCCGAATGATTCGAACCTTATCCATGGTATCTTCTAATAGATCAACTTTTGGTATCAGGTTTCGGTTCTGCTTAGTCCTTGGTGTCCATTGGTCGTCAATCTCCCAATATATTGGTGATCAACACTTTCTTCCGTATAATGCTTCATATGGAGCCATCCCGAAAGTTGCCTGATAGCTGTTGTTGTAAGCAAACTCAGCTAAGGGTAGGTGGTGACTCCAACTCTTTTGAAAATCCAGTCACATGCCCGTAACATATCCTCAAGGACTTGTATCGTTCACTCGGATTGTCCGTCTGTCTGAGGGTGTGCTGCAGTACTGAAACTCACTGCCATCCCAAGTTCTTGATGGAGGCTCTTCCAGAATCTGGAGACAAATCTGGGGTCACGGTCTGACACAATGTCTACAGGTACTCCATGTAATCTAAGGATTTCTCGGATATACGTTCTTGCTAGCTTCTGAAGACTATCATTCTTTCTTACGGGTAGGAAGTGAGCTGACTTTGTAAGTCTATCCACGACTACCCAGATTGTGTTATATCCTCCACCGGTTATTGGTAGATCCATCATGAAGTCCATCGTGATTAGTTCCTATTTCTATTCGGGAATCTTGAGTGGTTGTAGCAATCCTGATGGTCTCTGGTGTTCAGCCTTCACTCTTTGACAGGTTAAACACCTTGCTACGAGTTCTACAACTTGGTTCTTCATATTCACCCATAAGTAGTGTTTCTTTAGATCCTTATACATCTTACTAACACCTGGATGAATTGTATACCGAGAGCAGTCAACCTCTGCTAAAATTTTCCTTTTGAGTTCGTCATTATCGGGAACACATATACGGTGTTTGAATTTTAGTGTTCCATCTTCCGACATGCTAAACTCAGTTTTCTCACCTTGTGCGACCCTTTCCTTAAGTTTACGCAACTTCCAGTCTTGAGTCTGTGCTTCTTGGATTTCCTTAAGTAAGTCCGGATTCATTGACAAATTAGCGCACACAATGTGTGTCTTAGACTGTATTGGGTTCCATTGGGTTATTTCTCTTAGGGCATCCCATTCCCTTATCATGAGTCTAGACACACTCGCTTTCCTACTTAAGGCATCTGCTACGACATTGGCCTTGCCTGGATAATGCTGAATGGTGAGGTTATAATCCTCAAGAAGTTCTATCCACCGTCTCTGTCTTAGATTCAATTCCTTCTGAGAGAACAAATATTTGAGACTCTTGTGGTCGGTAAAGATGGTGAATGTAGCTTAATACAGGTAGTATCTCCATTTCTTCAAAGCAAATACTATTGCTACTAGTTGAAGGTCATGGGTCGGATAATTCATCTCGTGGATTTTCAGCTTTCGTGATGCATAAGCCACAACCTTTCCGTTTTACATCAGCACAGCTCATAATCCTTCCTTTGATGCATCGCTGTAGACCACAAATCCTTCACTCCCTTCGGGAAGTGTTAGTACAGGTGCGGTAGTGAGTTTTCTCTTGAGTTCTTGGAAGCGCAACTCACACTTATCATTCCACTCAAATTTTACGTGCTTCTGTGTCAGTCTTGTGTCCTGCGATTTTGGAAAAATCTTTAATGAATTTGCGGTAGTAACCCACAAGTCCAAGAAAAATACGTATCTCCGTGACTGTTTCTGGCCTCTTCCAGTCAAGAATAGTATCCATCTTTGATGGATCTACTGTGACTCCATCTCCAGATATTATGTGTCCTAAAAATGCTACTTCTCTTAACTAGAATTCACACTTGCTGAATTTGGCGTAC
Source organism: Orobanche coerulescens (assembly GCA_033398695.1). Taxonomy (NCBI): domain Eukaryota; kingdom Viridiplantae; phylum Streptophyta; class Magnoliopsida; order Lamiales; family Orobanchaceae; genus Orobanche; species Orobanche coerulescens. The sequence continues at coordinate 73,741,264 of CM065808.1, read as the reverse complement.
AATATATGCTTCCTTAGTGTCTCTAGTACCAATCTCAGGTAAGTTTCGTGATCTTGATCCGACTTGGAATAAACGAGTATGTCGTCAATAAATATCACTACGAATTGATCTAGATATGGTTGGAATACGCGGTGCATTAAATCCATAAATGCAGTCGGCGCGTTGGTCAATCCAAAAGGCATTACCACGAATTCATAATGACCATACCTAGTTTGAAAGGCAGTCTTTGGTATGTCATTCTCTTTGATCCTCAATTGGTAATATCCTTGGTGAAGATCGAACTTTGACTAAACTGTTGCTCCTTGCAGTTGGTCGAATAGTTCGTCGATCCTGGAAAGAGGATACTTGTTCTTAACAGTAATATTGTTAAGTTCTCGGTAATAGATGCACAATCTTAGTGTGCCATATTTCTTCTTTACGAATAGCACTGGTGCTCCCCATGGAGATACGCTTGGTCGGATAAATCCAACCTCTAGTAATTTCTGCAACTAAACCTTTAGTTCTTGCAGTTCTAGTGGTGCCATTCTATACGGCGTTCTAGCCACAGGTGCTTTTCCCGGCAAGATATCAATGTTGAATTCAACTTCCCTACCTGGAGGTAGAGAAGTGAGTTCTGTGGGGAAAGTATCACGGTATTCTAATACTACTGGTGTAGCTTCAATCTTCATTTTACTCTTGGGTTTGTTAATGACAAAAGCCAAATATCCCGTTGCTCCTTTCAAGATGGGATTTCTCACCTTCGTACCTGATATGATTGTGGACGAGTTAATTCTAGCATCCCCGTGTAGTTCAACTACTGGGTGATTGGTTTTGCACAATCGAACTATTTTAGAATGGCAGTCGAGTTGTGCAAAGTGTTTAGAATGCCAATCCATCCCAAGTATGAGGTCATACTCAAGTATATGGAGAAGAATTAGGTCGGCAGGAAAACAGTGACCTTTAATGATCACTTCACAATCTCTAAATACTAAATCTATTTCTCGGCTCGCACCCATAGGTGTGGATACTTCTAAGCTTATGTGTAGTGACTCCATGTCGACATTCAATTTTTGTACATAATGAGGTGCGACAAAAGAATGTGATGATCCTAGATCTAACAATGCATGAGCAGAGTAGTTTGACACAAGAAATGTACCATCCACCACATTTGTTGCGTTAGGGGCTTCTTGTCCAGTTAGGGCAAAAACTCTTGCTGGTGCCTTCCCCTTGCCCTTGCGATCCTCCATCTTAGCTGTATTTTTTTGCTGATTGTTGTCCTATGTCTCCCACCTTGGGCATTCCCTAGTTGGGTGTTGATTATCTCCACAACACATCTCCCTTGCTTCTTCCATCAGTCTTCAGATTTGTGTCCCATCTTATTATAGTGGGAACATGGCGGTAGGTTATTCACAGGCCTCTTCCGGTATTCTGTCCAGTAGTCTGGCGTTGAAATTTCTGCGGTGGTATGGATGATGGATTTGGTGCGGATCTCTTGAACTTCCAACTTGTGCGATCCTTCGCCTGTCCCAACTGGGTCATCCCGCTTTCGATTCGGCTGGCAGCCTCGACAGCTTCTGTCATTGTAGGCATTCTTACTGGTAGCAAGCTTTGTTGTAGCGTAAACCTCAACCCGTGCGTAAATTTGTATAGTTTGTCCTCCTCTATGCTCACCAGTCCTGGCGCGTATTTCCAGAGTCGATTGAATTGTGACTCGTACTGGGCTACAATCATTGTCCCTTGTTTAAGATGGTAGAACTCGTCACGACGAGCTTCACGAGCGGCCTGAGAAATGTATTGATCACGGAAGGCCCTTACGAAGTTTTCCCATGTTCGTTCAGTAGCTTCCGTTGTCCATTTTCCATTTGTAATCTTCCACTAGTCGTGAGCCGCAGACTCCAATCGAAAGGTTGCGAGCGCCAGCTCTTGTTCCTCCGAATACTGTAGGGTTGCAAATATACTTTCTATCCTTTCAAGCCAGTGTTCGTCTATCGTGTCAAATGATTCTCTAAGAAAAGTAGGGGGTTTGAATCTGAGGAACCTTTCTAATGCCCGATCATGTGTTTTGGGTGCATTTGGGTTCAATGCGATGTGTTGTTGCAGGAAGGTCACCAATTGGGCGATTGCTTGAGCAGTGTTGTTATCCCCTTAGAATGGATTTCCATCTCCTCCGTGTTGTTCTGCATTGTCATTACGTTGGGTACGAGGTATTCCGCGTCCACATCGATCAGCCATCTATCACAGTTAATGGTTATTATAGTTCGAGTAATACAGAGAATTTAAATGGACACACATTATTTTAAATATTATTATCATAAAACACGAATATCATATCATCATAGTTGATAAATCCTGATGGTCTACTGTGACATGGAAAATTATAGTTTCAGATAGGGAGAAATTAGAAAATTACCCTACCTAACCATCGCCCCACAATACTTAAGAACTAAAATATCGATCACATCATTATTATAATAGTTAAACATCATAGTGAGAACATAATATCAGCACTCTTAGTCCTCTCCTGGCTCCATCGGGTCCTCTTCAGGGTCCTCTTCCTCAGAGCTAGAGGATAATGTGGTCGTCCCTCCTGGTGGGGTAGTAAGCAGATTTGGAATCAACTCAGCTAACTCAGTCATCCGATCTCTCATCGAATCTGAAAACTCCATGTGTCGTAGGTGCTCAGTAGCCAAGGTACTTTCGAGAGTCTCCACATGAGAATTGAACTATGAACATGCATGCTGGAGGTTCTGAATGGCGGCCTCTTATATCACTGCATAATTACTACACTCGCATAACGCTATCTCCAAGCTCCTGCATTCTTCTCGTCGAAACTCGAGTATCTGCGTTGCCTCATTCCTCTAGATGCGATATGTGCTAGCCTCCTGCTTAGCTCTATTCAGCTCTTCTGTCAGGGTCTGAATTCTCTGTTCGAGTGTCTCGATCCGATCTTGGTCCCTTAGCTTTACTCTAAATTGATCTGCCCAGCTCTCTCGCCAGTGAGTGGCCTGTTCTTCTAAGAGTTTGCCCCTTTCTGTCAGACGCATGAGCTCAGCGACCATCTCCAATTCGGAATCCATGCCTACCAATCCAAGGTCTAAGTTAGTAACTAACACGATCCTTATCGTAAGTAGCATCCCAGCGAGGCAACTAAAATAGATAGACATATATAAAATTATTAAGTAGGCAAGTCTTAATAATTCAATGCGAATCCTTTGAGTTTTTGGCGAGGTTTAGATTTCACCTCATTCGGATGGTTGAATATTCTGAATAATTCCTTGCAATATTGGCTTTATGCTTTCCGAATGAATATCGTAGTTAGATTGACTAGAATGTTCTTGGCAACGTGGAACATGTAATAAGTTGAAATTAGTGATCACTATTCCAAATGAATAGTATAGCGACTTAATTAATTTAGACAATGCCAATTGGCGACGCTTACTCTGAATGAATAGCAAATGGATTGAAATATTCCATAATGAAACTCTATTAAGCATGAATTATCATCAAGGTTGTTAACTTAACGACTCAACAAATAGTCTTATACGACATCAGCGACCAAGAAATAATAATACCCCATTTCGAAAAGTAATGAGGTTTAGTGGAGTTCAGAGGATATGATAAGTGAAATAAGCTATGTCCGTTTCAAGAGTTCAATAGGAGAAGTGATTTAATCGGGGAATTGCCATGAATACTTAATCAAATATCTTGACCAATGACTTAGGAAATTTGAATTTGACTATGCATATTCCAAGTGAATAGCGACAAGTCGAAAGAGATCTTAATGGGAATTGACTCGAGAAATCTACATTAGGTCTCATTTCTATGGTTCACTTCGCCCTAGGTGGAATTCCCATCTAAGTCCGAAGAATCTTATCCTATAAAGCTCGATGTAAGTGTCCTTCTTACAAACCAAGCTCTGATACCACTCCTGTCACGCCCCCACACCAGGGTTGGACGAGAACGCGACAGTTAACGTAATAAATAATGTTTGTGATAATACATTCCCGTAAAGCATACATATGCCAGATCTTAGCCATGTGAACTAAGACTGGTTATTCCATAAAAAAGAAATATTCAAGAGTACAGTTATTACATCAAGTGTAAAAGAGTACATCGGAAACCAAAATATATTTTAACACAGGAATAAAAGAAGCGTTAAAGCAGCATCCTAATTCCTACGTCTTGGCAATACTTTGAGGACGGTCTTCAATGGTCGTCAGTATCTGTCTTTTCTTCCTCTTGATTCTCTTCATCTAGTGGGGTTTTAGAAAAATAATTCAAAATGGGGTGAGAATAATGGATTTTCAGTGAGTTGGGGTTTGATATTTAATGAGTTTATTAGTTAATAAACATTAATTTTCTCCCACTTTTGAAAAATAGTGTTGTTTAAAAATTGGTGCAAGTTTCCAAAAAGAATATTATGAATTATGACATGAATGTACAGTCAATCTCCGTAGATTGCGGTTGAGTATGAAGAATGCACGGCGTCGAGCGCCCAATGAGTATTTAGCTTTGGGAGGTCGTCTACATGACTAATCCCTTAGCCTCCTTATAACGTCTTAGACCGTTATCAGTGTTTGACCTTTGACTATCACCACGACCTTTGGTTTGATGACCGTAGCCGTGGGCGTTTGTCAGACCAGCACTATATCATTGGCCTTTGAGCTTTATCGCTCTCACGCTTGGTGACGTGCTGCCTTATCTCTTATCTGGGCTCGATATGTCCTTAGCTTGGGTCTATGCCCGGATCATATCATAATCGCGACTATACCCGAATTCTACGACCCAGTCACCTTAGGATCACTCCGTCCTTCGGCTTCAAGGGAACAGGATACGACAGTAGCTTTGCCTAGAACCGCAGCCACGCTGCTCGATTCATGACTTAGACTAACCGCCCCTCATGCATATAAATAGAAAAAGGGACTCTAGAGGTACTCGTACGGACTCTAGCGGTGGCTTCCGCCTGAAGTTCGTAGCACTTAGCTCAGCACAGCACTTACTCCCGATTTCTATTGAATAACAATTATTGTCGTGATTAACGACGATTATGCATATTGTAAGATATCATTATGATTATTTGACAATAAATGGACTTGGGTAAACTAAAGGAATTAGTTCAACCAGTTGATGATTGGATTGCTATTGTGTGAGTCTTAGCATAATCTTATAATAAACTCATAAACTTTAATAGTTCGGTACGGATTGATTATATGTCCGAAAATTACGAACTTTATTGCGAAATGTCAATCATGATATGAGGGTTGAAGGTCAGAAGTCGCATGAAAGTTTACCTTTCGAAAATTACAACTCTGCCTTCCGTCTTTTAAGTACTATCATAATTATTTTTACTATAATTGTATGAATTTGGATAATTCGGTACGGATTGATTATACGTCCGAAAATTATGAACTTTGTTGTGAAAAGTCCGTTATGATATGGGAAATAAAGGTCAGAAGTTGCATGAAAGTTTAACCTTTCTGAAATTACAATTCTGCCCTTCCGTCTTTTAAGTACTATCATTATTTTTAGTAAAATATTATAATTTTGATTAACTCGGAAAGGTTTGATTGTACGTCCGAAAATTATGAACTTTGTGGCGAAAAGTCCGTTATAATATAAAGTTCTGAGATCAGAAGTTGCATGGAGATTTTTCCTTCCATAAATTACAATTCTGCCCTTTCGAAATTATAGTACTATTATTATTATTTTTATTTAGTTTTATCTTATAATTTTGATTAATTCGTTTGGATTCATTTAAACTCTGAAAATTATGAATCCAGTTACGATTTGAACCTTATGACTTGTACTTTTAGATTACGTTCAGTTTTAATTTTTATTCTCTTAGAAATTATAATTTCACCCCTTCGTTTTGCCTTAATCGGTATTTTAGTATTCTTGACATATCTTTTTCATTTCTTGTCGGATTGACCTCAAATTTTCGGGGTAAGCTCCTTATGTTATTACAAGTCCAGCGAGCTCAACTTTTCTGGAAATTTTATTTTCGAGACATAAGTTTCTGTAAATTACAGTTTTGGCCCCGAATTCTTGAAATTTAATTTTTTGCCCGATTTTCTATTTTAGTAAATTCCGATTTAGGTGAAATTTTATAGAGAACTTATTTTTGTTATATATAGACTTACTTTCATGACATAAGACCAGAATCATGGATTTTAACAATTTTTCTCCAAAATTTATTTTATTTAAATTATTTTAGTTATCCTTCGAAATTAGGTTCGAATTATCAAATCTTCCGGTGACCATTTATCCTCTTACCATAGTCCAATATATATACTCATATGTTTTGGAGTTCTTAATAACATAAGGTCAGATTTACCATATTCAACCAAATTTTCCACCTGTAATACCCGTGATTTCGATTTCCGGTAATTTCTTTTTTTAGGCGGAAGTCCGTTTTGACGACTCGGTCATGACCGTTTCGTCATTCCGAGAATGATTAATTCTGCACTTTATGTCATCCGAGCTCGTTTCGGTGTCGTTTTGTTGAGTTCCGTGCTTTCCTATGGATCTTATGCGAATCACATCTTGTTGCTTTTACCGGATCATATATCGTCTCGAGCCGAGATGTGAACCTGAGAGTTGTTGTTTGAATTTTATTGTTCTTCGTGATTCGAACATGATTGTTCGATTTTTGTTGTCTCGACCGTTGTGGTTCGATCGTTTGATTGTTCGGTTTTTGTTGATCTCGTTTCGTGATTGTTGAGCGTTCAGACTCCTTCCTAATTTCCTTATATTCGGGAAATTTGTCTCGTTTTCGATCTTCCAACCCTTGGGCGGTGAAATTCCGTATTTCTTCAGCGATTGGCTCGCGTTTTGATTGATGTACCGTTGGGGTGGTCAATCATATTGATTTTCGTTCGTTGTGTTTTGTGATTGTTTGGATAATCGACTTGGTTGTATTACCTGTTTGATGACGCTTGTCACTTGTTGGCTTTATTATTTCTCTATCGATGGCGTTGTGTTGGTCGTCGTGGAGCGTGTTTTCACGCCGTATGTTCCTTTGCATTTCTTGCAGCGTTTCGCCGTCGGGCGCGAGTTTTCGGTTTTTGGGTATCTCGTCGAGTTTTCCTGACAGTGGATATTACTTCTCCCTACTTATTTTAAGTTTCGGGACGAAACTTCTTTTAAGGAGGGTAGAATGTAATACCCGTGATTTCGATTTCCGGTAATTTCTTTTTTTTAGGCGGATGTCCGTTTTGACGACTCGCTCATGACCGTTTCGTCATTCCGAGAATGATTAATTCTGCACTTTTGTCATCCGAGCTCGTTTCGGTGTCGTTTTGTTGAGTTCCGTGCTTTTAGCGATTTTTCCGCACTTGAGTTCGATTCTTGCGAATCTCGTCCGAAAGCCGCTTCGAGTTTCCCGCAAGTCCGTTTAACTTTGTTAGACGTGTTGTGAACTTCGGTTTGGTTATTCGATCACGTATCGTGATTTCCGGGCGTTTTGGGCCGTTTTCGTAATTTCCCAAAGTTTGGGGTAATTACTTTCCGTTGTCGAATTTCGAGCCTTCGGGTGGTCGGAATCGTGTGTTCTCTTAGTGTTCGGATTCGTCGTTGCGAGTACATCGTAACCGTATCTTCGATTCGTACTCAGGTTCGGATTTCGGGGTCGTTCGGGCCGTCGGAGTTGGCCCCGGCCGAGTCATGGCCGGGCAACCTGGACCCAGGCCGGCACTGGCCGAGTCACGGCCGGTAGTGCTCGGCAGCTTCTGGCCGAGTCACGGCCGGCAGTGATCGGCAGTGTCTGGCCGAGCAGTCCCTGGGCCGCGGCACAGGCTGGCAGGGCCGCGGCACACTCTGTGGCATTTTTCGGCCAAACCGACTGTACCGGGTGCCGCGGCACACTCCGGCCGAGCCGCGGCACACTGCCGACCACTGGGAGCCATTTTTGGGCCTGTGCCGCGGCACACTCCCGCTGGGCCGCGGCACACTGTGCAGTCTATTTATGGCCCTGCAGACGTTTTCTTCAGCCATTTTCACTCGGTTTTCTTATCTTCCGCGGCTGGAGCTTGGTAAATCATGGAGAGATGTTGTTGGACAATCAATCCATGAAGTTTTGAAGTTCATATCATCAATCATCCATCCTATAACACCCTCCGATCTACCGAATCAGGTCAGATTTCCTAGAAATCTAGTTTTGGGGAATTTGGGTGTTTTGGTTGTTTTCGTCCGATTAATCCGATTTAACTTAGGATTATGATGGATTGATGATTATTTAGATGTATTATATCATTTACCTTGTTATTCCATGGTTGGATCGTATCGATTCGTTATTTGGGTCGAGTTCTTGACCGACGCCTTGAAGGTGTCCGGTAAAATGTCATAGAGGGGTTTTCGGGCGTTCTTCGATTATTCTTCCTCGTATGATCGATGATTTATTTATTATATATTGTTAGGGTCGAATTCTTGTGAAGAACTCGAGTCGGAACCCTCCCGTTCGTTGTCTTCTTCGGGGTCCGAGCTTCCCGGTTGAATCGTGTTCTTCGGAGTGTTCGGTAGCGGTCATTAAGTCGAGCTTTCCCGTTGCTCCGCGTGCGTTGGACTTGAGGCGAGTATCTCGTCTATATTCTTTATACTTTGAGAATGTGATTTGTAGTCTCCCGCCTGGTAGCTCCTTGTGGAAAGGGGTCTACGGCGTGTAATGTCCCTGAGTAGATTGGGGGTGTTACATAAATGGTATCAGAGCTTAGGTTTGCGAAAACCTAGGCAGTTGGGTCTAGTTGGGTCTTGTGGAGTCGTGTCTTGTCGTGTCACCCGGGTGAGCAGTTGTGAACAAGCGAGATCATTGCGATCCGTTGTGATCAATTGTGGTTCGTGTGATTAGTATCGTGTTGCAGCCATTATCTCCGTGCGGCCTGTGGATGTAAGTCTCCCTTCTTTGTGTTGTGCCTCGTGTGACACGAGCTATTTTTATGATTATGAGTTAATTGACGGAATCCTCTTATGGATTTTGATTTCGTGATATGTGATTATTTGACTCCCATTTTTCGTTCATATGAGGAGTAGTGTTGCTGTCTTGTGCATGTTTGACTTTATTTCTTTTATCCGCTGCGTGAGTTCTTTTGTAATGGCTTTCGGTATTTTACCGACTGAGTTTTATTTCGAAAACCGATTCCTTAACCGAGTTTTGGCATTACGGCCTTGATCATTTTGGCGAAATTCTTATGACGGAATTTAGTATTTTGTAAATGGATTTTGTGAGTTTTTGAAATATTACCGTCATCGGCCTTTTTGGTAGTTTATAAAAGGTTTTTAGCCTGGTGGGTTCGGCGCGGGACCCACGGCGCTATATTGTTCCTTGTAATTACGAAATTTTTGGGCATTCTAGCCCATTGAATTATCCTTGAAAAACTTGAGTATCTTGGAAAATAAATTTCGAGACGTACTTTTAAAATGAATTATTTTCTCGTGGTACGTCCAAGGTGCCACAATATATTTCAAAATTCTTCTAACTCGAGGACCAAAATGTTTTGAGATATTTTCAATGTTTTATAAACACTTTTACTTAGACCCGAGGGTCGAATATTCTGAAAGTCTTTCACTAAGAGAAGGTGTCCTCATTTTTGTTCAAACGCAAGACGATTTTCAAAGTCTCGATAACAATGTTTGCACTACTCTTTGTAAAGTGATACTCAAGATCAACTGGTGTTTCCAAACTATTTTCAAAAGAGTGGTTTTCGTTTTTAAAACCCATCATTTCGTGCTTGTGGTCGGAGAAGGTGTGTATGATGTTGGTATTGTTGTTAGGGTGTTAGCCCTCCGAATTGTGATTGAATTGGTGGTGTGAACGTTGAGTCGTTCGCCACGCATATGTTTTGTTAGCCCATTGTGGGAGGTGTGATGACTGTAACACCCCAACTAGGCGGATATTACAGTGCCGTGGACCCCCGACTGGGACCCACCAGGCGAATGAAAATGAATGAATTACGCAGGAAAATGTAGTACCGAACCACATTACAATATCAATTACTCCGACGAGGAGTTTTATACAACACACCCAGGATAAAATAGAATACATGTGTATTTTATGTGACGATAAAATACACAACACTGAATGAAATGAGCATTCAAACGGAATGTCTGCAGCGGAATAAATAAAGGAAACACAAATGACTGAATAAATGATCGAGCAGTGGGGCCCCTACTAGTATCACTGGGACTCTCGCCGTCACCGTGCTCTCCCGTGCTTTAGCCTTGCCGTGACACGAAAAACAATATCCCCAACGGGTCGATTATAGAACAACAATCCTCAAGGGTTGAAAATACACAATCATGATATATCTGAAATTATGAATTATTCTGTCAAAACATACGCAATCAAACATGCTATATGAATCGACTAATCAGTACGGCTCAAAGGAATGGCGCCACACTACGTCCGGGATGGAAATGTGTCCGTGCACAAGCCACCAACGATCAAACACGCGTGGTCTTGTACCTAATCAGTCTCACGAGCAATCAACTCTTGTGCACAGTCCAATGTGAGGCCACCAACCAACACACGACTATAATGTGCCCGACATGAAAATCCTACACATCCCAACCGGCACGCCAGTATGACCCGGAATGCCACAATATGACAAAAGTGACAATGAAAATGAATAATGACTCACCAAGATTGAATGATGGTGAAATGAATGATAGCTCAATGAAATGATCGGAACCATCGTTCCTTATGACTGAGGTGATTAATTGACAATGACGAGTTTTGATACGATTAATACAATGATGAATGAGTTATGATTATGAATGAACAACGACAAAAGGAATGAATATCCTTTTAACCGAGTAAGAATTAACTTACTCAATACCGATGATGAATGTCCGTCCACGAACAACGTCCTAAATGAAATGTCGGTCGCTCGAACAACCTTGAACAATAATAGTTACCAACAACCGATCAATACATGAATCAAATACGATCATAACCGACTCAAACATCGACACAACGATACCCGAGCTCGAATGAATCGAAACCAACTCCAAGATGAGTATTTCAAACCATCAAAACACTTTCAAGGATATCAATAATCCATTAGAAATCCATAACTCACGATTACAACAACATCAATCGGAAAATCCCCAATTAATCAAGTCAACCCCAAGGGTTCTTGGAATAATTCGAAAATAACCGTTTAAATCCGTAGGAATATGTTTATACAAGTTAGATAATCCATAACTAACATATTCCAATGATAATCCAAGCTTACACGAAGAAATCGGAAGGAAAACCCAAAAATCCGAAATTCTAGATCCAAGAGATTAATACCTTTGATTCGATGTGATGAAGATGATGAAATGATGATCAATCCGAAAGATGAGCTTGAAGATGATGATTGATGATCACACCTCGAAGAATCCTCTCCGAATCGCTCGAAATCTCCAAAAACTACCCAAGCAATCAAAAGAGATCGAAATTGACGAACTCGACTAAATCGTCTAATTTATACTCGGCCCGTGTTAGCGTGCGCTAGCCCTTGTGCATAGCGTGCGCTAACGTGTAATTTGGGTAGTCGACCCCTGTCCAGAACACGGTAGCGCGCGCTACGTACCTATTTGTAGCGTGCGCTACGGCCGTACTACTAGCGTGCGCTAATATCCATTGTTAGCGTGCGCTAGCGAAATATTCGACGCCCGATCTGGAGTCGAGAAACCGTCGCCCTCGATCTAACCTCGATAGCGTGCGCTACAACAACCGATTAGCGTGCGCTATAATATTGATTGCAGACGCTAAACATAACTCATAGCGTGCGCTATGAATTAATCCGTGCGATCCGGTAGCCACGGACTCAACTCGATCCGTCCCTAGCGCGCTACTCCACACATATAGCGTGCGCTACTACAACCGTTAGCGCGCGCTACTTACAACTCGTAGCGTGCGCTACAATTATTCTCACTGCGGTCCGGTACCTTACGGATGCAGCCAATAACCTTAGCGTGCGCTAAAGCCGAGCGGTAGCGTGCGCTACCTATACCCAATTAGCGTACGCTAAAGGAGTATGTAGCGTGCGCTACTCCTCACGCACACTCGCAACGAAAATGACAATGATGATAAACATGGCACGAAACTCCAATCGATTAGTGATGAATGACGATTGATACACGATACAATTACTCGAATGATAAATACCATGTGAATATGAGTGACAAATGATCAATGATGAATGAGATTCGAGCATCAATTCTTGAATGATAATTCTTGAGTGATAATTCTTGAATGATAATTCTTGAGTGATAATTCTTGAATGATAATTCTTGAGTGATAATTCTTGAGTGATAATTCTCGAGTTACAACCGGGTATTACATACACCCCCTTAAAGAGTTTCGTCCCGAAACTAAGGGTCAAACAACTCGGGATAACTCTCTCGCATACTATCCTCGGTTTCCCAAGTAGACTCTTCGACTCCGTGTCTAGACCACTGAATTTTAACCAAAGGAATCGTCTTATTCCTCAACTGTTTGATTCGCCGCTCTAAAACTCGTATAGGACGCTCCTCATATGAATGATCGTCGGCGATCTCGATTTCGTCGAATCAAGTATGTGACTCGGGTCGGTAATATACTTCCGCAATCGAGAGACATGAAACACATTATGAATTCGGCTCAGCCGAGAGTAAAGCCAATCGGTAAGCTAACTCGCCTACTCGATCCAAAATCTCAAACGGTCCAATGAATCTCGGACTCAACTTTCCCTCTTCCCAAAACGGAAGATACCACGACTCGGGGATACCTTGACCAACACATGGTCACCACCTCGAACTCTAATGGTCGGCAGCGGTTATACGCATAAGATTGGCCGACTCGAGCGGTCAACAAACGACTTCGATCAAAGCTACCTTCTCACGGGCGGCTATAAGCATATCGGGCTCGGTGCCGATTGATTCGATAAGTCGTCCCAACACAACGGAGATCGACAACGACGACCATACAAGGCCTCGTAAGGTGCCATCTTGATCGAAGCATGCCAACTATTATTATACGTGAACTCGATCAATGGTAGTTGGGCTTCCCAATCGTCTTTCCAATCGAGGACGCATGCCCTCAACATGTCCTCTAAGGTCTGAATCGTCCTCTCGATTGTCCGTCTGACCGAGGATGGAAAGCGTCGAGATTAAGCCGAGTTCCCATAGCACGATGAATCGATTTCCAAAAGTGCGACACAAACCGTCCGTCACGATCGGAAACGATACTTTTAGGAGTGCGATCGACTATCTCTTTAATGAACAACTGGGCAAGTCTCTCGGGACCCCACGTATCCTTGATCTCAAGGAAGTGAGCTGATTTGGTTAAGCGGTCCACGATCACCCAGATCGTGTTCATGCCACGACGACTCGTCGGCAAACTCGTGATGAAATCCATAGAAATGTCTTCCCACTTCCACTCGGGAATAGGAAGAGGTTTCAGCATACCCGCCGGTCGCCGATGTTCAATCTTAACTTGTTGACAGGTTAAGCATCTCGAAACAAATTCTGCGACTTCTCGCTTCATATTACTCCACCCGTAATTTTGTTTCAAGTCCTTGTACATCTTGCTAGACCGGATGAGCGAATAAGGGTAGCATGAGCTTCTCTCAAAATAGAGTTTTTCAACTCGTCATTCGCGATACGCACAACCGATTCTTAAACCTCAAAAGTCCATCCTCGTGGACCACAAATCCAGGGCTTTCCCGAGCCACATCCTCTCGGATGCGCAACAATGATGGGTCCGAACCACGATTCTCTCGGATTTCCTCCTCGAGTGACGATGAAATCTCTAACATACAAAGCCCCCGAACTCGTGAAGCCAGACCTCGATCTCGGGTCTAAGGAATTCCTGCTGAAGCTCCTTCTGAACTGTTAAACGGGCAAGCATCTGCTCCTGAACGGACTTACGACTCAAGGCGTCGGCGACAACATTCGCCTTGCCCGGGTGGTAAAGGATCTCGATATCATAATCTTTGATTAACTCCAACCACCGTCTCTGACGCATATTTAACTCCTTCTGAGTAAATATATACTTTAAGCTCTTATGATCGGTGAATATCTGACAGGTAACGCCATAAAGATAATGACGCCAAATTTTCAAAGCGAACACCACGGCTGCTAGCTCCAGGTCGTGGGTCGGATAATTAATCTCGTAAGGTCTCAATTGCCGTGAAGCATAGGCAATAACCTTCCCGTTCTGCATGAGTACACATCCGAGACCCTGTCCGGACGCATCACTATAGACCACAAATCCTTCCGTCCCCTGCGGCAAGGAAAGTACAGGTGCTGACATTAACCGGCTCTTGAGTTCCTCAAAACTCCGTTGACACGCATCGGACCACGTGTATTTCTTATCCTTCCGCAAAAGGTTCGTTAAGGGTTGAGCGATCCTAGAAAATCCTTCCACAAACCGCCGATAATAACCCGCTAATCCGAGAAAACTTCGGATTTCCTTAACGTTCTTCGGAGGTAGCCAATCTCGAATAGCCTCCGTCTTCTGAGGATCGACACGAACTCCGTCTGATGAAATTACATGTCCGAGAAAAGTCACTTCGGACATCCAGAACTCACATTTGGAAAACTTCCCATAAAGTTGTTCTCGCCTCAACACGTCGAGAACTAGATGAAGGTGAGACTCGTGTTCCTCCCGGTCACGAGAATAAATCAAAATGTCATCAATGAAGACAACAACAAACCGATCCAAAAAGTCGATGAAGACCCGATTCATTAACTCCATGAATACCGCAGGTGCATTAGTCAAACCGAACGGCATAACCACAAACTCATAATGACCATAGCGTGTTCGAAATGCCGTCCTCGCGATATCCGACTCTCGAATCCGCAACTGATGATATCCAGATCTTAAGTCGATCTTGGAAAATACTGAAGCTCCCTGAAGTTGATCTAAGAGATCATCAATACGGGGTAAGGGATACTTATTCTTGATCGTCACCCTGTTCAACTCCCGATAATCAATACATAAGCGGAATGAACCATCCTTCTTCTTGACAAACAACACTGGTGCTCCCCACGGGGACGCACTCGGTCGGATATAACCTTTCTCGAACAACTCCTCAAGTTGGTTCTTTAGTTCCTGCATTTCGGTCGGGGCCATCCGGTACGGTGCCTTCGATATCGGGGACGTGCACGTGCTCCAACTCAATCGTGAATTCCACATCCCTCTGTGGAGGCAAACCAGTAACTCGTCTGGAAAAACATCGGCATATTCCCTCACCACCGGAATATCCGTTAACATTATCGATGATTTCTCGGTTTTGGCCATATAGCACCAATAACCGACACATCCCCGATTGAGTAACCTTACCGCTTTCATCAAATTAATGACTTTACCTAAACAAATGGGATTACCTCCTGAAACACACATTCGACTCCATAAATGCGAAATGATAGTGATCAAACGCTTTCGGACACTAATGATGGCATCGTGACGATCCATCCAATCAATACCCAAGATGACGTCGTCCCTCGGTAAATCTACTACGATTAGGTCCGCCGCCATACGACCATGAAACCAGATCGGACAATTACGAATCTCACGGTTACCGATAATCGTCTACCATCGGGTAGGCGATGACATATGGCTCACAACTAGTAGCACTACCCGGACGTAGTCTACTCAAACATGACTCGGAAATGAATGAATGAGATGCACCGTATCAAAAGGGTACACACAGTTGAGATAGAATTTCGAGTATACACGAGATCATTCGGGCCTCAGGATCATCGGTCTTCTTCATCTCATAAATTCGGGGCTTGCCGGCCCGAACCGACGCTCCGTCGATAGCTCTTAGCTCCGCCTTTAGCTCTGTCGTCTTGAGCAGCTTTGATTACGCACCTGAATGACACAGGGCTTGAGATGACGCCGGAGTGGGTTTAAAGTCCCTACGGCAAAACGGGCCCTATGCCCAGCAATCCCACTGATTGTGGCACGTGATGCTTGCCGGACATTTGGTCTTGAAATGACCTGTTCCTCACGGTTAAACAGTGATGGCCGAATCGCGCTCGCGGCCGAGATTCCGCGGGTTTAGACGCTGGGAGGTCGCTCGAGAAAAGTAGAGCCCGCCGCGGTTTCTTGAAAGTGGCGACTCCGTCGGTGATTACGGTTCTTGGACTTCTTGCTAGCGAGACGAAGGTTCCGCTTAGCAATTTCCTTAGCCGTAAGCTCGTAAGTAAGAGCCTTCTCAATGAACTCGGCAGTGGCACAGTTATGATTAAGCAATCAAGTCTCATACGGGGTTTCACCTCTTCTTTGAAATACTTGATCTTGTCCGCTTCTGAGTGAATGATAGATGAGGCGAACGGAAGAAGTTCCTGAAACTTTTCGGCGATGGCGAGAACGTCATCATCCGCCGAAAGGTCGGGAGTGAGTAATTCCGACAACTTAGCCTCCCTGAGTGGGGCCGGATAGTACCTCTCCATCATGAGAGTCTTGAACTGATCCGAAGTACATGTTCCGTCTGTGGGCTTCAACTATAACCACCATGAATGAGCGCTCTTACCGAGATAGTAAGCTGCAACTGAAACTTTATGCCCTTCGGGGCAATCCACCATAGCAAATAGCTTCTCAAAATGCTCAAGCCAATGAACAATATCCGCCGGCTCAGATGAGCCCTCAAAAGTAGGTGGTCGGCAAGCAGAGATATCGTGATGATATTGCTTACACCCTCTCTTGCCCCGAGGCGGCGGCGGAGGAGCTGCTGATTTTGATTGACGGAGTTATGCATCGTCTCCATCAATCGAGCCATTTGGGTCATTTGGGCCATCATGCCACGCATAAATGCGAGTGGGTCGACCCGAACACCCTCGACCGAGCCGTGTCCAGTGCGACTCCTGACGATGAATGATCGCGTCCGTGGTGAGTGAGTGGCGGCGTCATTTGCTCGATGAGTTAGCATTATTCTGGCATTTGCACGGGTATTCGCGCGAGTTCTCGGGATTCGGCCCGCTCCACGGCCTCGTCCTCCACGTCCTCTGCCGGCCCTTTCCATATCAAGTGGAAAGTCATATGATGATTATATATCTCGCATGAGTATCACATTATGATTACATTATGAAATGATGAAAATGAGCATACGCGCTCACATACGACGATTACATGAATGATTGATTGACATGACATGATTTCTGAAGAAATTACTGAAATGATTATCTTGAACAATATAACAAGATCGAAGATATTATATTCAAGATAAACAACTGAGTAATGAAATGAATTTAGTGATTAATGAGTTAACATTAACGAATTGATCACAATTGAAATTCATGAATGAGGATTGTTAACTGATGAATTATGAATGAATGATTATTGCCAGAAATTATACCATGGCATCAGAAATCTTACAGTTCTTGGTCTGATTGGCTCGGCATTTGCACAGGTCACACGTGACGCGAAAGTCCAATGATACTAGTCCGATGACAATGATTTCAAATGAGACATGACTTGGAGGGTAGTATTCAAAACCACGCTCTGATACCAACTCTGTAACACCCCAACTAGGCGGATATTACAGTGCCGTGGACCCCCGACTGGGACCCACCAGGCGAATGAAAATGAATGAATTACGCAGGAAAATGTAGTACCGAACCACATTACAATATCAATTACTCCGACGAGGAGTTTTATACAACACACCCAGGATAAAATAGAATACATGTGTATTTTATGTGACGATAAAATACACAACACTGAATGAAATGAGCATTCAAACGGAATGTCTGCAGCGGAATAAATAAAGGAAACACAAATGACTGAATAAATGATGAGCAAGTGGGGCCCCCTACTAGTATCACTCAGGACTCCTCGCCGTCACCGTGCTCTCCCGTGCTTTAGCCTTGCCGTGACACGAAAAACAATATCCCCAACGGGTCGGGCCACTGAACAACAATCCTCAAGGGTTGAAAATACACAATCATGATATATCCGAAATTATGAATTATTCTCAAAACATACGCAATCAAACATGCTATATGAATCGACTAATCGATGCGGCTCAAAGGAATGGCGCCACACTACGTCGGGATGGAAATGTGTCCGTGCACAAGCCACCAACGATCAAACACGCGTGGTCTTGTACCTAATCGGTCTCACGAGCAATCGACTCGTGTGCAGCGATCAATGTGAGGCCACCAACCAACACACGACTATAATGTGCCCGACATGAAAATCTACACATCCCAACCGGCACGCCAAGATGACCGGAATGCCACAATATGACAAAAGTGACAATGAAAATGAATAATGACTCACCAAGATTGAATGATGGTGAAATGAATGATAGCTCAATGAAATGATCGGAACCGTCGTTCCTTATGGTGAGGTGATTAATTGACAATGACGAGTTTTGATACGATTAATACAATGATGAATGAGTTATGATTATGAATGAACAACGACAAAAGGAATGAATATCCTTTTAACCGAGTAAGAATTAACTTACTCAATACCGATGATGAATGTCCGTCCACGAACAACGTCCTAAATGAAATGTCGGTCTCGAACAACCTTGAACAATAATAGTTACCAACAACCGATCAATACATGAATCAAATACGATCATAACCGACTCAAACATCGACACAACGATACCCGAGCTCGAATGAATCGAAACCAACTCCAAGATGAGTATTTCAAACCATCAAAACACTTTCAAGGATATCAATAATCCATTAGAAATCCATAACTCACGATTACAACAACATCAATCGGAAAATCCCCAATTAATCAAGTCAACCCCAAGGGTTCTTGGAATAATTCGAAAATAACCGTTTAAATCCGTAGGAATATGTTTATACAAGTTAGATAATCCATAACTAACATATTCCAATGATAATCCAAGCTTACGAAGAAATCGGAAGGAAAACCCCAAAAATCCAAATTCTAGATCCAAGAGATTAATACCTTTGATTCGATGTGATGAAGATGATGAAATGATGATCAATCCGAAAGATGAGCTTGAAGATGATGATTGATGATCACACCTCGAAGAATCCTCTCCGAATCGCTCGAAATCGCCCAAAACTACCGAAGGAATGAAAAGAGATGAAAAATGACGAACTCGACTAAACTGTCGATTTATACTCGGCCCGTGTTAGCGTGCGCTAGCCTTGTGCATAGCGTGCGCTAACGTGTAATTTGGGTAGTCAGGACCCCTGTCCGAACACGGTAGCGCGCGATACGTACCTATTTGTAGCGTGCGCTACGGCGTACTACTAGCGTGCGCTAATATCCATTGTTAGCGTGCGCTAGCGAAATATTCGACGCCCGATCGGAGTCGAAACCGTCGCCCTGCAGTCTAACCTCGATAGCGTGCGCTACAACAACCGATTAGCGTGCGCTATAATATTGATTGCGTACGCTAAACATAACTCATAGCGTGCGCTATGAATTAATCCGGTGCGATCCGGTAGCCACTGGACTCAACCCGATCCGTCCCTAGCGCGCGCTACTCCACACATATAGCGTGCGCTACTACAACCCGTTAGCGCGCGCTACTTACCACTCGTAGCGTGCGCTACAATTATTCTCACTGCACGGTCCGGTACCTTCCGGTGCGGCCAACAACCTTAGCGTGCGCTAAAGCTGAGCGGTAGCGTGCGCTACCTATACCCAATTAGCGTACGCTAAAAGGAGTATGTAGCGTGCGCTACTCCTCACGCACAGCTCGCAACGAAAATGACAATGATGATAAACATGGCACGAAACTCCAATCAGATTAGTGATGAATGACGATTGATACACGATACAATTACTCTGAATGATAAATACCATGACTGAATATGAGTGACAAATGATCAATGATGAATGAGATTACTGAGCATCAATTACTGAATGATAATTACTGAGTGATAATTACTGAATGATAATTACTGAGTGATAATTACTGAATGATAATTACTGAGTGATAATTACTGAGTGATAATTACTGAGTTACAACCGGGTATTACAATGACGATCTTTATTGTTTCCATTTCGTAGTGGCTTGCGTGTTATCGCACCTGTGTGAGCTGTTAAAGCTTGGATTTTTGTGCGTTATACACATGGGTGATTGTTTTATGATGTTTGTGATTGTGTGCTGGCTATCGTTCGGGATGCTGTAATCGTCGAACGATGCCGTTGTTGTTGTGATTTTTGTATGCGTTGATATGTTATGCTTAGTTGGCATCTCTGGTATGTTGTTTTGCGGTGTTAGTTCCATTGTATCTAGCATCTGTATTTTCGGTATGCCTAGCCGAGACGTTTCAACCGTGATGTGCCGGGGCATGCACGTGTAAATTGTCCTTCTCGTCGGTAACACATTTCAAGTGTGGACTCGAGGGACACCGAATTCAGTTTTGTGAATTAGCTACCGAGACTTTCGGAGTTCGCACTTCAGCACAGTTATCAGAATCGGCTTTGAGAGGCCTTCGAAGGATGTTTCTATCGGTTTCTTGTTGTGTTGTCACATTGATTTCATTGTTGTGAGTTTCGGGGACGACACTTCTTTTAGAAGGGGTCGAATATAATACCCGTATTATTTTTGGACTCCTGCATTTCCTCTTTCTCAGGTCTATCGACTCGCTTGTGTTCGTTGACACTTTCTGAACTTGTTCTGTATTTCGGTTTCATCGTTCGAACGAACTGTGATCTTGTTGTGGGTCGATCTGGTTATCGCTGTGACTTTTTCGAGTTCGGTTCGATTCTTGTGAACCTTGTTCGAAAGTGACATCATCTGGTTTTATTAGTTCTTTTATTCGAAGTGGATCGGATTTAGAACTCTTGTGTTTTCGACTCTGTCGACTCGTTTATGTTCGTTGACATTTCTGAGCTTGTCCTGTCCCTTTCTTTTATTGATCGAACGAGTGTGGTGTTTTGAAATTACTCGTTTGTTGTTGTGACTTTTCAATTGCTATTCCCTTTCCTATGGATCTTATGCGAATCACATCTTGTTGCTTTTAGGATCATATATCGTCTCGAGCCGAGATGTGAACCTGAGAGTTGTTGTTTGAATTTTATTGTTCTTCGTGATTCGAACATGATTGTTCGATTTTTGTTGTCTCGACCGTTGTGGTTCGATCGTTTGATTGTTCGGTTTTTGTTGATCTCGTTTCGTGATTGTTGAGCGTTCAGACTCCTTCCTAATTTCCTTATATTCGGGAAATTTGTCTCGTTTTCGATCTTCCAACCCTTGGGCGGTGGAATTCGTATTTCTTCGCCGATTGGCTCGCGTTTTGATTGATGTACTTGGGGTGGTCAATCATATTGATTTTCGTTCGTTGTGTTTTGTGATTGTTTGGATAATCGACTTGGTTGTATTACCTGTTTGATGACGCTTGTCACTTGTTGGCTTTATTATTTCTCTATCGATGGCGTTGTGTTGGTCGTCGTGGAGCGTGTTTTCACGCCGTATGTTCCTTTGCATTTCTTGCGCGTTTCATCGGGCGCGAGTTTTCGGTTTTTGGGTATCTCGTCGAGTTTTCTCGACAGTGGATATTACTTCTCCTACTTATTTTAAGTTTTGGGACGAAACTTCTTTTAAGGAGGGTAGAATGTAATACCCGTGATTTCGATTTCCGGTAATTTCTTTTTTTTAGGCGGATGTCCGTTTTGACGACTCGCTCATGACCGTTTCGTCATTCCGAGAATGATTAATTCTGCACTTTTTGTCATCCGAGCTCGTTTCGGTGTCGCTTTTGTTGAGTTCCGTGCTTTTAGCGATTTTTCCGCACTTGAGTTCGATTCTTGCGAATCTCGTCAAATCGGCCGCTTTGAGTTTCCAGCAAGTCCGTTTAACTAAGTTAGACGTGTTTTGAACTTAGTTTAGGTTATTCGATCACTTATCGTGATTTCCTGGCGTTTTGGGCGTTTTCGTAATTTCCCAAAGTTTGGGGTAATTACTTTCCGTTGTCGAATTTCGAGCCTTCGTGGTCGGAATCGTGTGTTCTCTTAGTGTTCGATTCGCTGCTATGAGTACGTCGTAACCGTATCATCGATTCGTATTCAGGTTCGGATTTCGGGGTCGTTCGGGCCGTCGGAGTTGGCCCCGGCCGAGTCATGGCCGGGCAACCTGGGCCCAGGCCGGCACTGGCCGAGTCACGGCCGGTAGTGCTCGGCAGCTTCTGGCCGAGTCACGGCCGGCAGTGATCGGCAGTTTCTGGCCGAGCAGTCCCTGGGCCGCGGCACAGGCTGGCAGGGCCGCGGCACACTCTGTGGCATTTTTCGGCCAAACCGACTGTACCGGGTGCCGCGGCACACTCCGGCCGAGCCGCGGCACACTGCCGACCACTGGGAGCCATTTTTGGGCCTGTGCCGCGGCACACTCCCGCTGGGCCGCGGCACACTGTGCAGTCTATTTATGGCCCTGCAGACGTTTTCTTCAGCCATTTTCACTCGGTTTTCTTATCTTCCGCGGCTGGAGCTTGGTAAATCATGGAGAGATGTTGTTGGACAATCAATCCATGAAGTTTTGAAGTTCATATCATCAATCATCCGTCCTATAACATCCTCCGATCTACCGAATCAGGTCAGATTTCCTAGAAATCTAGTTTTGGGGAATTTGGGTATTTTGGTTGTTTTCGTCCGATTAATCCGATTTAACTTAGGATTATGATGGATTGATGATTATTTAGATGTATTATATCATTTCCCTTGTTATTCCATGGTTGGATCGTATCGATTCGTTATTTGGGTCGAGTTCTTGACCGACGCCTTGAAGGTGTCCGGTAAAATGTCATAGAGGGGTTTTCGGGCGTTCTTCGATTATTCTTCCTCGTATGATCGATGATTTATTTATTATATATTGTTAGGGTCGAATTCTTGTGAAGAACTCGAGTCGGAACCCTCCCGTTCGTTGTCTTCTTCGGGGTCCGAGCTTCCCGGTTGAATCGTGTTCTTCGGAGTGTTCGGTAGCGGTCATTAAGTCGAGCTTTCCCGTTGCTCCGCGTGCGTTGGACTTGAGGCGAGTATCTCGTCTATATTCTTTATACTTTGAGAATGTGATGTGTCGTGAATTTAATGTGGACTCGTTAGTGACGGTATATTTAACCGTAACTTACTTTAAATGAAGATGTGATTTTATGAAGGTAATTACCAACGTAAACTTTAGTTTCAAGAATAATGATAAATACCTCTTCATGTTATTTTGTTAAAATAAATACTAGAAATGAGTAGTTAACTGAAGAATTGTGGAATCGCGTAATACTTGTATTATTTGCTCGTTGGCCTTTTTCCTGAATGATGGTTTGCTGTGGATGTTGTGCCTTTGTGGAAGTTATGTTACATTAAATTATATGTTACGTGTTTCCGGTTGTAGTGAATATTGTGCCTTTGTTGTTGTTGTGTATCTTAGCGAATTGAGATGTTGTCCGGGTAGGGTCCCGTCGAGGCCTCCGGAGGAGCGTGCTTGCGAGTACGGCCAGACGTTATGTTGTGACCATAAGGTTATCAATTCGGGTAGGTCTGGGGAGGGCTCCGAGAATTGGCACTTGCGAGTGCGATGTCATGATAACTTATGGGCGTGCTTGAATGGTGTTATCCGGGTAGGGTCCGTCGAGGCCTCCGGAGGCGCGTGCTTGCGAGTACGGCCAGATGTTACGTTTTGACCATAAGGTTGTCTAATCGGGTAGGTCTGGAGAGGGCTCCGATAATCGTCACTTGTGAGTGCGATGTCAAGATAACTTATGGGTGTGTTCGAGTTTATTCTTGATGACTAATCCGGGTGGGACCCTTCGGGGCCACGGAGACGTTTTGACTGTTGATTTGATATCTCTGAATTGTTTATGTTTTGAATCTTGAATCCCGATTATATTGGTGAATATGGTTTTGGTCTTGAGGTTTGAGTTGAGAATAAAATCATTTGTATGATTTTGAAAGAAAACCTTTTGAAAAGGAAAAACATTCATATTTCAGAATTTTACACTGAGACCCCCGAAGTCTCTAAATAATCTCTTACAATGATTTCTGGAGTAATCCCCATGGTTTGTTTTAAAGGAATAAATTTTCAAAAGACATTAGACTCGGGGATCGTGTTACTACCTTGTCGAAATATTATTTTCATAATGGTTGTATTCTTGATGTATAATTGTATAGCTTGGTTACTTGCTAGCGATTCCATCGCTAACCCCTCGTTGGGGATTTTGTTATTTATTCCAGGTGTTCTGACTGGAGAGTGAGCAACCACAGGATTGGCTCGGAGGATGATGCAATGCAGCGATACTAGTCACAGTTGTAGTCTGTCGTGCATCGGTGATATGTCAGTTTGAGTTCTTGTCATCCTTGAGGGGATGGACATTTTATGTACTATGCGATCGAGTTGTAATTTAGTTTCATCAGATGTACGGTTATGCTATGTTTTGAGAGACCTAATCGGTTTACGGTATTATGTTTTGGTCAAGTTGACCGCATGTGGGTTTTGATTTGTAGTCTCACTTTGGTAGCTCCTTGTGGAAAGGGGTCTACGGCGTGTAATGTCCCTGAGTGGATTGGGGGTGTTACATAAATGGTATCAGAGCTTAGGTTTGCGAAAACCTAGGCAGTTGGGTCTAGTTGGGTCTTGTGGAGTCGTGTCTTGTCGTGTCACCCGGGTGAGCAGTTGTGAACAAGCGAGATCATTGCGATCCGTTGTGATCAATTGTGGTTCGTGTGATTAGTATCGTGTTGCAGCCATTATCTCCGTGCGGCCTGTGGATGTAAGTCTCCCTTCTTTGTGTTGTGCCTCGTGTGACACGAGCTATTTTTATGATTATGAGTTAATTGACGGAATCCTCTTATGGATTTTGATTTCGTGATATGTGATTATTTGACTCCCATTTTTCGTTCATATGAGGAGTAGTGTTGCTGTCTTGTGCATGTTTGACTTTATTTCTTTTATCCGCTGTGTGAGTTCTTTTGTAATGGCTTTCGGTATTTTACCGACTGAGTTTTATTTCGAAAACCGATTCCTTAACCGAGTTTTGGCATTACGGCCTTGATCATTTTGGCGAAATTCTTATGACGGAATTTAGTATTTTGTAAATGGATTTTGTGAGTTTTGAAATATTACCGTCTTCGGCCTTTTTGGTAGTTTATAAAGGTTTTTAGCACAGGTGGGTTCGGCGCAGGGACCCACGGCGCTATATTGTTCCTTGTAATTACTCAAATTTTTGGGCATTCTAGCCCATTGAATTATCCTTGAAAAACTTGAGTATCTTGGAAAATAAATTTGAGACGTACTTTTAAAATGAATTATTTTCGTGGTACGTCCAAGGTGCCACAATATATTTCAAAATTCTTCTAACTCGAGGACCAAAATGTTTTGAGATATTTTCAATGTTTTATAAACACTTTTACTTAGACCCGAGGGTCGAATATTACGAAAGTCTTTCACTAAGAGAAGGTGTCCTCATTTTTGTTCAAACGCAAGACGATTTTCAAAGTCTCGATAACAATGTTTGCACTACTCTTTGTAAAGTGATACTCAAGATCAACTGGTGTTTCCAAACTATTTTCAAAAGAGTGGTTTTCGTTTTTAAAACCCATCATTTCGTGCTTGTGGTCGGAGAAGGTGTGTATGATGTTGGTATTGTTGTTAGGGTGTTAGCCCTCCGAATTGTGATTGAATTGGTGGTGTGAACGTTGAGTCGTTCGCCACGCATATGTTTTGTTAGCCCATTGTGGGAGGTGTGATGACGATCTTTATTGTTTCCATTTCGTAGTGGCTTGCGTGTTATCGCACCTGTGTGAGCTGTTAAAGCTTGGATTTTTGTGCGTTATACACATGGGTGATTGTTTTATGATGTTTGTGATTGTGTGCTGGCTATCGTTCGGGATGCTGTAATCGTCGAACGATGCCGTTGTTGTTGTGATTTTTGTATGCGTTGATATGTTATGCTTAGTTGGCATCTCTGGTATGTTGTTTTGCGGTGTTAGTTCCATTGTATCTAGCATCTGTATTTTCGGTATGCCTAGCCGAGACGTTTCAACCGTGATGTGCCGGGGCATGCACGTGTAAATTGTCCTTCTCGTCGGTAACACATTTCAAGTGTGGACTCGAGGGACACCGAATTCAGTTTTGTGAATTAGCTACCGAGACTTTCGGAGTTCGCACTTCAGCACAGTTATCAGAATCGGCTTTGAGAGGCCTTCGAAGGATGTTTCTATTGGTTTCTTGTTGTGTTGTCACATTGATTTCGTTGTTGTGAGTTTCAGGGACGACACTTCTTTTAGAAGGGGTCGAATATAATACCCGTATTATTTTTGGACTCCTGCATTTCCTCTTTCTCAGGTCTATCGACTCGCTTGTGTTCGTTGACACTTTCTGAACTTGTTCTGTATTTCGGTTTCATCGTTCGAACGAACTGTGATCTTGTTGTGGGTCGATCTGGTTATCGCTGTGACTTTTTCGAGTTCGGTTCGATTCTTGTGAACCTTGTTCGAAAGTGACATCATCTGGTTTTATTAGTTCTTTTATTCGAAGTGGATCGGATTTAGAACTCTTGTGTTTTCGACTCTGTCGACTCGTTTATGTTCGTTGACATTTCTGAGCTTGTCCTGTCCCTTTCTTTTATTGATCGAACGAGTGTGGTGTTTTGAAATTACTCGTTTGTTGTTGTGACTTTTCAATTGCTATTCCCTTTCCTATGGATCTTATGCGAATCACATCTTGTTGCTTTTACCGGATCATATATCGTCTCGAGCCGAGATGTGAACCTGAGAGTTGTTGTTTGAATTTTATTGTTCTTCGTGATTCGAACATGATTGTTCGATTTTTGTTGTCTCGACCGTTGTGGTTCGATCGTTTGATTGTTCGGTTTTTGTTGATCTCGTTTCGTGATTGTTGAGCGTTCAGACTCCTTCCTAATTTCCTTATATTCGGGAAATTTGTCTCGTTTTCGATCTTCCAACCCTTGGGCGGTGGAATTCCGTATTTCTTCAGCGATTGGCTCGCGTTTTGATTGATGTACCGTTGGGGTGGTCAATCATATTGATTTTCGTTCGTTGTGTTTTGTGATTGTTTGGATAATCGACTTGGTTGTATTACCTGTTTGATGACGCTTGTCACTTGTTGGCTTTATTATTTCTCTATCGATGGCGTTGTGTTGGTCGTCGTGGAGCGTGTTTTCACGCCGTATGTTCCTTTGCATTTCTTGCAGCGTTTCGCCGTCGGGCGCGAGTTTTCGGTTTTTGGGTATCTCGTCGAGTTTTCCTGACAGTGGATATTACTTCTCCCTACTTATTTTAAGTTTTGGGACGAAACTTCTTTTAAGGAGGGTAGAATGTAATACCCGTGATTTCGATTTCCGGTAATTTCTTTTTTTTAGGCGGATGTCCGTTTTGACGACTCGCTCATGACCGTTTCGTCATTCCGAGAATGATTAATTCTGCACTTTTTGTCATCCGAGCTCGTTTCGGTGTCGTTTTGTTGAGTTCCGTGCTTTTTAGCGATTTTTCCGCACTTGAGTTCGATTCTTGCGAATCTCGTCAAGCTATTGTTTCGAGTTTCCCGCAAGTCCGTTTAACTTTGTTAGACGTGTTGTGAACTTCGGTTTGGTTATTCGATCACGTATCGTGATTTCCGGGCGTTTTGGGCCGTTTTCGTAATTTCCCAAAGTTTGGGGTAATTACTTTCCGTTGTCGAATTTCGAGCCTTCGGGTGGTCGGAATCGTGTGTTCTCTTAGTGTTCGGATTCGTCGTTGCGAGTACGTCGTAACCGTATCATCGATTCGTATTCAGGTTCGGATTTCGGGGTCGTTCGGGCCGTCGGAGTTGGCCCCGGCCGAGTCATGGCCGGGCAACCTGGGCCCAGGCCGGCACTGGCCGAGTCACGGCCGGTAGTGCTCGGCAGCTTCTGGCCGAGTCACGGCCGGCAGTGCTCGGCAGTTTCTGGCCGAGCAGTCCGTGGGCCGCGGCACATGCTGGCAGGGCCGCGGCACACTCTGTGGCATTTTTCGGCCAAACCGACTGTACCGGGTGCCGCGGCACACTCCGGCCGAGCCGCGGCACACTGCCGACCACTGGGAGCCATTTTTGGGCCTGTGCCGCGGCACACTGTGCAGTCTATTTATGGCCCTGCAGACGTTTTCTTCAGCCATTTTCACTCGGTTTTCTTCTCTTCCGCGGCTGGAGCTTGGTAAATCATGGAGAGATGTTGTTGGACAATCAATCCATGAAGTTTTGGAGTTCATATCATCAATCATCCATCCTATAACATCCTCCGATCTACCGAATCAGGTCAGATTTCCTAGAAATCTAGTTTTGGGGAATTTGGGTATTTTGGTTGTTTTCGTCCGATTAATCCGATTTAACTTAGGATTATGATGGATTGATGATTATTTAGATGTATTATATCATTTCCCTTGTTATTCCATGGTTGGATCGTATCGATTCGTTATTTGGGTCGAGTTCTTGACCGACGCCTTGAAGGTGTCCGGTAAAATGTCATAGAGGGGTTTTCGGGCGTTCTTCGATTATTCTTCCTCGTATGATCGATGATTTATTTATTATATATTGTTAGGGTCGAATTCTTGTGAAGAACTCGAGTCGGAACCCTCCCGTTCGTTGTCTTCTTCGGGGTCCGAGCTTCCCGGTTGAATCGTGTTCTTCGGAGTGTTCGGTAGCGGTCATTAAGTCGAGCTTTCCCGTTGCTCCGCGTGCGTTGGACTTGAGGCGAGTATCTCGTCTATATTCTTTATACTTTGAGAATGTGATGTGTCGTGAATTTAATGTGGACTCGTTAGTGACGGTATATTTAACCGTAACTTACTTTAAATGAAGATGTGATTTTATGAAGGTAATTACCAACGTAAACTTTAGTTTCAAGAATAATGATAAATACCTCTTCATGTTATTTTGTTAAAATAAATACTAGAAATGAGTAGTTAACTGAAGAATTGTGGAATCGCGTAATACTTGTATTATTTGCTCGTTGGCCTTTTCTGAATGATGGTTTCTTTGTGGATGTTGTGCCTTTGTGGAAGTTATGTTACATTAACTTATATGTTACGTGTTTCCGGTTGTAGTGAATATTGTGCCTTTGTTGTTGTTGTGTATCTTAGCGAATTGAGATGTTGTCGGGTAGGGTCCGTCGAGGCCTCCGGAGGAGCGTGCTTGCGAGTACGGCCAGACGTTATGTTGTGACCATAAGGTTATCAATTCGGGTAGGTCTGGGGAGGGCTCCGAGAATTGGCACTTGCGAGTGCGATGTCATGATAACTTATGGGCGTGCTTGAATGGTGTTATCCGGGTAGGGTCCGTCGAGGCCTCCGGAGGCGCGTGCTTGCGAGTACGGCCAGATGTTACGTTTTGACCATAAGGTTGTCTAATCGGGTAGGTCTGGAGAGGGCTCCGATAATCGTCACTTGTGAGTGCGATGTCAAGATAACTTATGGGTGTGTTCGAGTTTATTCTTGATGACTAATCCGGGTGGGACCCTTCGGGGCCACGGAGACGTTTGATCGTTGATTTGATATCTACGAATTGTTTATGTTTTGAATCTTGAATCCCGATTATATTGGTGAATATGGTTTTGGTCTTGAGGTTTGAGTTGAGAATAAAATCATTTGTATGATTTTGAAAGAAAACCTTTTGAAAAGGAAAAACATTCATATTTGAATTTTACACCGAGACCCCGAAGTCTCTAAATAATCTCTTACAATGATTTCTGGAGTAATCCCCATGGTTTGTTTTAAAGGAATAAATTTTCAAAAGACATTAGACTCGGGGATCGTGTTACTACCTTGTCGAAATATTATTTTCATAATGGTTGTATTCTTGATGTATAATTGTATAGCTTGGTTACTTGCTAGCGATTCCATCGCTAACCACACGTTGTGGATATTGATATTTATTCCGGTGTTCTCGATGGAGAGTGAGCAACCACAGGATTGGCTCGGAGGATGATGCAATGCAGCGATACTAGTCACAGTTGTAGTCTGTCGTCTGTCAGTGATATGTCAGTTTGAGTTCTTGTCATCCTTGAGGGGATGGACATTTTATGTACTATGCGATCGAGTTGTAATTTAGTTTCATCAGATGTACGGTTATGCTATGTTTTGAGAGACCTAATCGGTTTACGGTATTATGTTTTGGTCAAGTTGACCGCATGTGGGTTTTGATTTGTAGTCTCCCGCCTGGTAGCTCCTTGTGGAAAGGGGTCTACGGCGTGTAATGTCCCTGAGTGGATTGGAGGTGTTACATAAATGGTATCAGAGCTTAGGTTTGCGAAAACCTAGGCAGTTGGGTCTAGTTGGGTCTTGTGGAGTCGTGTCTTGTCGTGTCACCCGGGTGAGCAGTTGTGAACAAGCGAGATCATTGCGATCCGTTGTGATCAATTGTGGTTCGTGTGATTAGTATCGTGTTGCAGCCATTATCTCCGTGCGGCCTGTGGATGTAAGTCTCCCTTCTTTGTGTTGTGCCTCGTGTGACACGAGCTATTTTTATGATTATGAGTTAATTGACGGAATCCTCTTATGGATTTTGATTTCGTGATATGTGATTATTTGACTCCCATTTTTCGTTCATATGAGGAGTAGTGTTGCTGTCTTGTGCATGTTTGACTTTATTTCTTTTATCCGCTGCGTGAGTTCTTTTGTAATGGCTTTCGGTATTTTACCGACTGAGTTTTATTTCGAAAACCGATTCCTTAACCGAGTTTTGGCATTACGGCCTTGATCATTTTGGCGAAATTCTTATGACGGAATTTAGTATTTTGTAAATGGATTTTGTGAGTTTTTGAAATATTACCGTCTTCGGCCTTTTTGGTAGTTTATAAAAGGTTTTTAGCCTGGTGGGTTCCGGCGCGGGACCCACGGCGCTATATTGTTCCTTGTAATTACCTGAAATTTTTGGGCATTCTAGCCCATTGAATTATCCTTGAAAAACTTGAGTATCTTGGAAAATAAATTTCGAGACGTACTTTTAAAATGAATTATTTTCTCGTGGTACGTCCAAGGTGCCACAATATATTTCAAAATTCTTCTAACTCGAGGACCAAAATGTTTTGAGATATTTTCAATGTTTTATAAACACTTTTACTTAGACCCGAGGGTCGAATATTCTGAAAGTCTTTCACTAAGAGAAGGTGTCCTCATTTTTGTTCAAACGCAAGACGATTTTCAAAGTCTCGATAACAATGTTTGCACTACTCTTTGTAAAGTGATACTCAAGATCAACTGGTGTTTCCAAACTATTTTCAAAAGAGTGGTTTTCGTTTTTAAAACCCATCATTTCGTGCTTGTGGTCGGAGAAGGTGTGTATGATGTTGGTATTGTTGTTAGGGTGTTAGCCCTCCGAATTGTGATTGAATTGGTGGTGTGAACGTTGAGTCGTTCGCCACGCATATGTTTTGTTAGCCCATTGTGATAGGTGTGATGACGATCTTTATTGTTTCCATTTCGTAGTGGCTTGCGTGTTATCGCACCTGTGTGAGCTGTTAAAGCTTGGATTTTTGTGCGTTATACACATGGGTGATTGTTTTATGATGTTTGTGATTGTGTGCTGGCTATTGTTCGGGATGCTGTAATCGTCGAACGATGCCGTTGTTGTTGTGATTTTTGTATGCGTTGATATGTTATGCTTAGTTGGCATCTCTGGTATGTTGTTTTGCGGTGTTAGTTCCATTGTATCTAGCATCTGTATTTTCGGTATGCCTAGCCGAGACGTTTCAACCGTGATGTGCCGGGGCATGCACGTGTAAATTGTCCTTCTCGTCGGTAACACATTTCAAGTGTGGACTCGAGGACACCGAATTCAGTGAATTAGCTACCGAGACTTTCGGAGTTCGCACTTCAAAGACAGCTTATCGAATCGGCTTTGAGAGGCCTTCAAGGATGTTTCTATTGGTTTCTTGTTGTGTTGTCACATTGATTTCGTTGTTGTGAGTTTCAGGGACGACACTTCTTTTAGAAGGGTCGAATATAATACCCGTATTATTTTGGACTCTGCATTTCCTCTTTCTCAGTCTATCGACTCGCTTGTGTTCGTTGACACTTTCGAACTTGTTCTCAGATTTCGGTTTCATCGCTCGAACGAACCGTGATCTTGTTGTGGGTCGATCTGGTTATCGCTGTGACTTTTTCGAGTTCGGTTCGATTCTTGTGAACCTTGTTCGAAAGTGACATCATCTGGTTTTATTAGTTCTTTTATTCAAGTGGATCGGATTTAGAACTCTTGTGTTTTCGACTCTGTCGACTCGTTTATGTTCGTTGACATTTCGAGCTTGTCTGTCCCTTTCTTTTATTGATCGAACGAGTGTGGTGTTTTGAAATTACTCGCTTGTTGTTGTGACTTTTCAATTGCTATTCCCTTTCCTATGGATCTTATGCGAATCACATCTTGTTGCTTTTAGGATCATATATCGTCTCGAGCCGAGATGTGAACCCGAGAGTTGTTGTTTGAATTTTATTGTTCTTCGTGATTCGAACATGATTGTTCGATTTTTGTTGTCTCACCGATTTGTGGTTCGATCGCTTGATTGTTCGGTTTTTGTTGATCTCGTTTCGTGATTGTTGAGCGTTCAGACTCCTTCCTAATTTCCTTATATTCGGGAAATTTGTCTCGTTTTCGATCTTCCAACCCTTGGGCGGTGGAATTCCGTATTTCTTCAGCGATTGGCTCGCGTTTTGATTGATGTACCGTTGGGGTGGTCAATCATATTGATTTTCGTTCGTTGTGTTTTGTGATTGTTTGGATAATCGACTTGGTTGTATTACCTGTTTGATGACGCTTGTCACTTGTTGGCTTTATTATTTCTCTATCGATGGCGTTGTGTTGGTCGTCGTGGAGCGTGTTTTCACGCCGTATGTTCCTTTGCATTTCTTGCAGCGTTTCGCCGTCGGGCGCGAGTTTTCGGTTTTTGGGTATCTCGTCGAGTTTTCCTGACAGTGGATATTACTTCTCCCTACTTATTTTAAGTTTTGGGACGAAACTTCTTTTAAGGAGGGTAGAATGTAATACCCGTGATTTCGATTTCCGGTAATTTCTTTTTTTTAGGCGGATGTCCGTTTTGACGACTCGCTCATGACCGTTTCGTCATTCCGAGAATGATTAATTCTGCACTTTTTGTCATCCGAGCTCGTTTCGGTGTCGTTTTGTTGAGTTCCGTGCTTTTTAGCGATTTTTCCGCACTTGAGTTCGATTCTTGCGAATCTCGTCCGAAACTGCTGTTTCGAGTTTCCCGCAAGTCCGTTTAACTTTGTTAGACGTGTTGTGAACTTCGGTTTGGTTATTCGATCACGTATCGTGATTTCCGGGCGTTTTGGGCCGTTTTCGTAATTTCCCAAAGTTTGGGGTAATTACTTTCCGTTGTCGAATTTCGAGCCTTCGGGTGGTCGGAATCGTGTGTTCTCTTAGTGTTCGGATTCGTCGTTGCGAGTACATCGTAACCGTATCTTCGATTCGTACTCAGGTTCGGATTTCGGGGTCGTTCGGGCCGTCGGAGTTGGCCCCGGCCGAGTCATGGCCGGGCAACCTGGGCCCAGGCCGGCACTGGCCGAGTCACGGCCGGTAGTGCTCGGCAGCTTCTGGCCGAGTCACGGCCGGCAGTGATCGGCAGTTTCTGGCCGAGCAGTCCCTGGGCCGCGGCACAGGCTGGCAGGGCCGCGGCACACTCTGTGGCATTTTTCGGCCAAACCGACTGTACCGGGTGCCGCGGCACACTCCGGCCGAGCCGCGGCACACTGCCGACCACTGGGAGCCATTTTTGGGCCTGTGCCGCGGCACACTCCCGCTGGGCCGCGGCACACTGTGCAGCCTATTTATGGCCCTGCAGACGTTTTCTTCAGCCATTTTCACTCGGTTTTCTTCTCTTCCGCGGCTGGAGCTTGGTAAATCATGGAGAGATGTTGTTGGACAATCAATCCATGAAATTTTGAAGTTCATATCATCAATCATCCGTCCTATAACATCCTCCGATCTACCGAATCAGGTCAGATTTCCTAGAAATCTAGTTTTGGGGAATTTGGGTATTTTGGTTGTTTTCGTCCGATTAATCCGATTTAACTTAGGATTATGATGGATTGATGAATATTTAGATGTATTATATCATTTCCCTTGTTATTCCATGGTTGGATCGTATCGATTCGTTATTTGGGTCGAGTTCTTGACCGACGCCTTGAAGGTGTCCGGTAAAATGTCATAGAGGGGTTTTCGGGCGTTCTTCGATTATTCTTCCTCGTATGATCGATGATTTATTTATTATATATTGTTAGGGTCGAATTCTTGTGAAGAACTCGAGTCGGAACCCTCCCGTTCGTTGTCTTCTTCGGGGTCCGAGCTTCTCGGTTGAATCGTGTTCTTCGGAGTGTTCGGTAGCGGTCATTAAGTCGAGTTTTCCCGTTGCTCCACGTGCGTTGGACTTGAGGCGAGTATCTCGTCTATATTCTTTATACTTTGAGAATGTGATGTGTCGTGAATTTAACGTGGACTCGTTAGTGACGGTATATTTAACCGTAACTTACTTTAAATGAAGATGTGATTTTATGAAGGTAATTACCAACGTAAACTTTAGTTTCAAGAATAATGATAAATACCTCTTCATGTTATTTTGTTAAAATAAATACTAGAAATGAGTAGTTAACTGAAGAATTGTGGAATCGCGTAATACTTGTATTATTTGCTCGTTGGCCTTTTTCCTGAATGATGGTTTGCTGTGGATGTTGTGCCTTTGTGGAAGTTATGTTACATTAACTTATATGTTACGTGTTTCCGGTTGTAGTGAATATTGTGCCTTTGTTGTTGTTGTGTATCTTAGCGAATTGAGATGTTGTCCGTGTAGGGTCCCGTCGAGGCCTCCGGAGGAGCGTGCTTGCGAGTACGGCCAGACGTTATGTTGTGACCATAAGGTTATCAATTCGGGTAGGTCTGGGGAGGGCTCCGAGAATTGGCACTTGCGAGTGCGATGTCATGATAACTTATGGGCGTGCTTGAATGGTGTTATCCGGGTAGGGTCCGTCGAGGCCTCCGGAGGCGCGTGCTTGCGAGTACGGCCAGATGTTACGTTTTGACCATAAGGTTGTCTAATCGGGTAGGTCTGGAGAGGGCTCCGATAATCGTCACTTGTGAGTGCGATGTCAAGATAACTTATGGGTGTGTTCGAGTTTATTCTTGATGACTAATCCGGGTGGGACCCTTCGGGGCCACGGAGACGTTTTGACTGTTGATTTGATATCTCTGAATTGTTTATGTTTTGAATCTTGAATCCCGATTATATTGGTGAATATGGTTTTGGTCTTGAGGTTTGAGTTGAGAATAAAATCATTTGTATGATTTTGAAAGAAAACCTTTTGAAAAGGAAAAACATTCATATTTCAGAATTTTACACTGAGACCCCCGAAGTCTAAAAATAATCTCTTACAATGATTTCTGGAGTAATCCCCATGGTTTGTTTTAAAGGAATAAATTTTCAAAAGACTTTAGACTCGGGGATCGTGTTACTACCTTGTCGAAATATTATTTTCATAATGGTTGTATTCTTGATGTATAATTGTATAGCTTGGTTACTTGCTAGCGATTCCATCGCTAACCCCTCGTTGGGGATTTTGTTATTTATTCCAGGTGTTCTGACTGGAGAGTGAGCAACCACAGGATTGGCTCGGAGGATGATGCAATGCAGCGATACTAGTCACAGTTGTAGTCTGTCGTCTGTCAGTGATATGTCAGTTTGAGTTCTTGTCATCCTTGAGGGGATGGACATTTTATGTACTATGCGATCGAGTTGTAATTTAGTTTCATCAGATGTACGGTTATGCTATGTTTTGAGAGACCTAATCGGTTTACGGTATTATGTTTTGGTCAAGTTGACCGCATGTGGGTTTTGATTTGTAGTCTCCCGCCTGGTAGCTCCTTGTGGAAAGGGGTCTACGGCGTGTAATGTCCCTGAGTGGATTGGGGGTGTTACATAAATGGTATCAGAGCTTAGGTTTGCGAAAACCTAGGCAGTTGGGTCTAGTTGGGTCTTGTGGAGTCGTGTCTTGTCGTGTCACCCGGGTGAGCAGTTGTGAACAAGCGAGATCATTGCGATCCGTTGTGATCAATTGTGGTTCGTGTGATTAGTATCGTGTTGCAGCCATTATCTCCGTGCGGCCTGTGGATGTTGTTGTTGCCCAAAATATTTATCCGTAGATTAATACTGCTGGAAGACGGACAACAAACAATAATTGCGGGAGCACTTCCGAGAGAAGATAGATAATACAAGATTTGCCGGGTTTGTTAGGCCCGGGCTTGAATGCTCTCGCGAGATGTTATTAATACAAATATTCGTGGATACAAGTATTAATGAGAGAAATCTAAATACAATGAGTGTAAAAAGACTCTGTTAATCCGGCTCTTGAGCGAAGCTTGGTGTTCTTCGTCCCCGCCGATAACTGGCCGAGGAGAAAAGGCCGGAGAAGTAAGACCGAAAGAAAGCCGTTGCCAAGAGTTGGATGTTAGCCAAGTGCTGTATATTGTTTCTGTATTGTGTGCTCAAATCGTGAGGTTGCAGAAGAAGTGTCCAAGTGCAGGGCGCCTTGCTTATATAGGGCAATGTCTCGTCTCAGTAGTGGCCGACGTCACGGGCCAATATAATAATCCGCTGATCGCTCACGCCAATATAATAATGTGCCGACCGCCTGCGGGCCAATATTATAATGGGGCGATCTCCTGGGCTGTTGGGCTAAAGTCCAAGGAAGATGCTGGCTGTCGGGCTAAAGTCCAAGGAAGATGCTGGCTGTCGGGCTAAAGTCCAAGGAAGAGGCTGGCACAGCTTGGGCGGTCCAATAAGGAGTCATCACGTGTCCGGAGTCAGTCAACATGTGGCCCTACTGACAAGCTTTCGGCGGCCTGTCGGCTGGTGGAGGGAATCTGTCAGGCTTTGGTCAATGGCCCGAGATTCGCGGATCTTGTCTCGGCCCTTGCACGTGGTGCCAGTCTTGAGGCTCGGCCTTCGCCGACTGGGTGTCCGTCGGTGGTGATCGACATGAGCGGTCGTCTCTAGCTGATCATCCGAGGTCGCCATCGGCCAGTGGATGGAGATCGCCAATGGTCGGTCACCAAGGGTAGATCGCCAGGTGCCGAGAGACGGTCGATCGTCAAGGGTCGGTCGCCGAGTACTGAGAGGCGATCGTCTTGATGTCGATCGCTCGGCACCGGGATTCGCCCCGGACCTTCTTGGCCGCTGGCCTAGCATGTCCGCTGGGTTAAGGCTCGGCCGTCGCTCGGTCGGCAGACTTGCCTTGGTCGCTCGGCAAGAGTCGGCCGCTCGGCCTCTAAGCGATCACGGTCGGAAGGTGTTAAATCTTGACACAACAATTGCTTCTGCCTTGCTCTTATGTTGAAGACATGGGGCGAGGTGGTTCTTGGCCGGTGATCGTGTATGGATGAGGACGGGCGATCTGAGCTGACTTAGGACTCGGACTTGGGCTATCATGGTCGATTGGCTTAGCTATCTTTCGGTCTTGTACCTGCAAAAAACAACATTGGCCGATCCCCCATGGTAACTTGGTGGTTTCGCTTTGTTTGAGGAATCGTGCACAGTCGCGGAAATCGATGGACTGACTCCATGACCGTGTCTTGGTGCACGAAGACAATGAGTGTCTCGTGACTCACTTTATTATGAGGGTCCTCTGTTAGGCTGCGCCTCGCGTTGTATTTAAACGAAGGGCGTGCGGTCTCGGTCTAGAGGAGTCCTTGCGCGGGGCAGCGTCGGATGAATCAACTCCACGCCCGCGGCTTGTTAACTCTGCTTCCACCTCGGCCAGCCATGGAAATGGCCGACCTCGACGGTGTACGTTGAGACGGGGTTGTGGCATGTGTCCACTGATTAATGTTGGAGAGCCCTCCGACTACGCCGGCCTCGTATTTAAACGAGGGCGGGCGATCTCGGCCGAAAGGGACCTTGCATGGCCGAAGCAGCCGGTTCCATCGACTGCCAGGACCATAGCTTTATGATGCGCGGTGGAAGCGATCTTATGCCTTAGTCCGTCATGTTATATGGCCGGATCAGATGGCGATCGTCCACCGGTTGCCGATGATGTTGCGATCCGCCGATGATTGGCGATCGCCGCCGGGCACCGATCGCTTTATTCGTAGGTCGGATATCGGCGATCGGCGGGAGCCATCCCTTATTTAGAATGTTGGATCAGAGGCGGTGAGCGAGTCCTCCGGCTCTTCCGGATAGTAGCGATCGGCCGAAGATCGGAGGTCGCTGACGGGCGCCGACCGATCTACTCCTAGCCGAGAAGAAGCCTTTGCACGACAGAAATCGCGGCTCTAGCCGGAAGGCTGCGTAGGTCGTCGGCGGTGGTCTTCGTGAGATGCCCGAACATAGGCGAAACCCCGAAAACCTCCTAGAGGCGTAGAGGGCGGTCTCATCGCTTACGGGCTCGCCGTTGAGGATGATCATGTCAACCGGCCGATGTAGTCCGAGTCGGACTCTGTTCTCCTTGCCTGATTTGCATCATGCGATGGCGACCTTCCGGCGGGCGACCACGGTGGCGAAGTGCTCCGTGAAGACATGCGCCACTCGTTAAAGGAGCCGATGGACCGAGGTGGCAACGAGGTGTACCACCGGTGGGCGAGGCCGTCCAGTGTCGAGGGAACATTCGGCACTGGTCGCGTCCGATGCCCCACACCCGGTCATGTAGATGTTGAACTTGTGTGTGTGCTTGGGGTCCGATCGCCCGGTACACGGGTGTCCGAGGAGGGGCGATCTTGTGCCGCACCGGGGCGAGCTCGATGTCGATCGCGAGCGGCTCGCCCGGCGCGGCGATCGTCTTGGCGGCGCCGCCGGATTGCAGGAGCGCCTTCATGTCGCCGATCGGACGTTGCATCGCGCGATCGCCGCGCTCGGCCGCTATGGATCGGCTTTGGGAGCGGGGCCGAGGCGATCGTGTACCGATCTCCGACTCCGCCGCCGCCGACTCGGAATTCGGGCGAGCGGATCCAGCGGCCGGATCGCCTTGTGGGAGCCGGGTAGGCCGAGCTCCCGGTGACGGACACCAACTCCGCTGCCTCGTAGCCGGGCCGGACGCCGGCCGCTGTCGGGTCGCCGCCTGTGCGATCAAGACAGACGTGCCCGGCCGCCGAGCGCCTCTTGTTGCGGCGAGAGCCTCCCGGCGATTGCTCGGCCAAGAGTGCCTTGAGCTTCCGCTGATCTTCCGGCGAGAGACCGGGGGCGTGAGCCGGAGGCGCGTCCGAGAGCACTCCTCGCTCCCGTAGGACGGCCAGGGCCCCTTCGATCGTTCCTTGGTTCGAACCGATCGAGCGAGAGGTTGGGCCGCCGCCCGTGGACGGATCAAGCGCCTCTCGATCGGGCGGCTACCTTCCACCATCGGCCGCGCTCGACCGGGACGGAACAGGGGTTTGGCCGGCCGTCGGCTTTCTTCGACGCGGAGGCTAAGACATGATTTCGAAGGATTTCTTTGAAGTGCAAGTGTCACTTCAGTATCCGCCCGAGAACATGAGTGTTCTTCGGGACGAGGTATAAAAATCGAGGGTTGGATGCCCTTCTTCTAGCGCCAATTGTTGTTGCCCAAAATATTTATCCGTAGATTAATACCGGAAGACGGACAACAAACAATAATTGCGGAGCACTTCCGAGAGAAGATAGATAATACAAGATTTGCCGGTTTGTTAGGCCCGGCTTGAATGCTCTCGCGAGATGTTATTAATACAAATATTCGTGGATACAAGTATTAATGAGAGAAATCTAAATACAATGAGTGTAAAAAGACTCGTTAATCCGGCTCTTGAGCGAAGCTTGGTGTTCTTCGTCCCCGCCGATAACTGCTCGAGGAGAAAAGGCCGGAGAAGTAAGACCGAAAGAAAGCCGTTGCCAAGAGTTGGATGTTAGCCAAGTGTCAGATATTGTTTCGTATTGTGTGCTCAAATCGTGAGGTTGCGTAAGAAGTGTCCAAGTGCGGCGCCTTGCTTATATAGGGGCAGGGTCTGTCTCAGTAGGGCCGACGTCACGGGCCAATATAATAATTCCGATCGCCGCGGCCAATATAATAATGTGCCGACCGCTGCGGGCCAATATTATAATGGGGCGATTCTCTGGCCATTGGGCTAAAGTCCAAGGAAGATCTCGTTGTCGGGCTAAAGTCCAAGGAAGATGTCGGTCCGGGCTAAAGTCCAAGGAAGAGGCCGGCACTTTGGGCGGTCCAATAAGGAGTCATCACGTGTCCGAGTCGGGCCAACATGTGGCCCTACCGACAAGCTTTCGCGGCCTACCGTGGTGGAGGGAATCTGTCAGGCTTTGGTCAATGGCCCGAGATTCGCGGATCTTGTCTCGGCCCTTGCACGTGGTGCCAGTCTTGAGGCTCGGCCTTCGCCGACTGGGTGTCCGTCGGTGGTGATCGACATGAGCGGTCGTCTCTAGCTGATCATCCGAGGGCGCCATCGGCCAGTGGATGGAGATCGCCAATGGTCGGTCACCAAGGGTAGATCGCCAGGTGCCGAGAGACGGTCGATCGTCAAGGGTCGGTCGCCGAGTACTGAGAGGCGATCGTCTTGATGTCGATCGCTCGGCACCGGGATTCGTCCTGGGACCTTCGGTTGGCCAGTCTAGCATGTCCGCTGGGTTAAGGCTCGGTCGCCTGGTCGCTGGTCGGCAGACTTGCCTTGGTCGCTCGGCAGTAAGTCGGCCGCTCGGCCTCGGAAGCGATCGCCGGTCGGAAGGTGTTAAATCTTGACACAACAGATGTAAGTCTCCCTTCTTTGTGTTGTGCCTCGTGTGACACGAGCTATTTTTATGATTATGAGTTAATTGACGGAATCCTCTTATGGATTTTGATTTCGTGATATGTGATTATTTGACTCCCATTTTTCGTTCATATGAGGAGTAGTGTTGCTGTCTTGTGCATGTTTGACTTTATTTCTTTTATCCGCTGCGTGAGTTCTTTTGTAATGGCTTTCGGTATTTTACCGACTGAGTTTTATTTCGAAAACCGATTCCTTAACCGAGTTTTGGCATTACGGCCTTGATCATTTTGGCGAAATTCTTATGACGGAATTTAGTATTTTGTAAATGGATTTTGTGAGTTTTTGAAATATTACCGTCATCGGCCTTTTTGGTAGTTTATAAAAGGTTTTTAGCCTGGTGGGTTCCGGCGCGGGACCCACGGCGCTATATTGTTCCTTGTAATTACCTGAAATTTTTGGGCATTCTAGCCCATTGAATTATCCTTGAAAAACTTGAGTATCTTGGAAAATAAATTTCGAGACGTACTTTTAAAATGAATTATTTTCTCGTGGTACGTCCAAGGTGCCACAATATATTTCAAAATTCTTCTAACTCGAGGACCAAAATGTTTTGAGATATTTTCAATGTTTTATAAACACTTTTACTTAGACCCGAGGGTCGAATATTCTGAAAGTCTTTCACTAAGAGAAGGTGTCCTCATTTTTGTTCAAACGCAAGACGATTTTCAAAGTCTCGATAACAATGTTTGCACTACTCTTTGTAAAGTGATACTCAAGATCAACTGGTGTTTCCAAACTATTTTCAAAAGAGTGGTTTTCGTTGTTTTATCCCATCATTTCGTGCTTGTGGTCTGAGAAGGTGTGTATGATGTTGGTA
The DNA here is from genome assembly GCA_033398695.1 of Orobanche coerulescens. Lineage (NCBI taxonomy): Eukaryota > Viridiplantae > Streptophyta > Magnoliopsida > Lamiales > Orobanchaceae > Orobanche > Orobanche coerulescens. The sequence goes on along the minus strand of CM065808.1, from coordinate 73,699,774 downwards.
TTGTTGTTAGGGTGTTAGCCCTCCGAATTGTGATTGAATTGGTGGTGTGAACGTTGAGTCGTTCGCCACGCATATGTTTTGTTAGCCCATTGTGGGAGGTGTGATGACGATCTTTATTGTTTCCATTTCGTAGTGGCTTGCGTGTTATCGCACCTGTGTGAGCTGTTAAAGCTTGGATTTTTGTGCGTTATACACATGGGTGATTGTTTTATGATGTTTGTGATTGTGTGGCCGCTATCGTCGATGTCAGAATCGTCGAACGATGCCGTTGTTGTTGTGATTTTTGTATGCGTTGATATGTTATGCTTAGTTGGCATCTCTGGTATGTTGTTTTGCGGTGTTAGTTCCATTGTATCTAGCATCTGTATTTTCGGTATGCCTAGCCGAGACGTTTCAACCGTGATGTGCCGGGGCATGCACGTGTAAATTGTCCTTCTCGTCGGTAACACATTTCAAGTGTGGACTCGAGGGACACCGAATTCAGTTTTGTGAATTAGCTACCGAGACTTTCGGAGTTCGCACTTCAGCACAGTTATCAGAATCAGCTTTGAGAGGCCTTCGAAGGATGTTTCTATCGGTTTCTTGTTGTGTTGTCACATTGATTTCGTTGTTGTGAGTTTCGGGGACGACACTTCTTTTAGAAGGGGTCGAATATAATACCCGTATTATTTTTGGACTCCTGCATTTCCTCTTTCTCAGGTCTATCGACTCGCTTGTGTTCGTTGACACTTTCTGAACTTGTTCTGTATTTCGGTTTCATCGTTCGAAAGAACTTTGTTCTTGTTGTGGGTAGATGTTGTTATCGCTGTGACTTTTTCGCGTTCGGTTCGATTCTTGTGAACCTTGTTCGAAATTGTCATCTTATGGTGTTATTTGTTCTTTTATTCGTAGTGTATCTGATTTAGAACTCTTTTGTTTTCGACTCTGCCGACTCGCTTATGTTCGTTGACATTTCTGAGCTTGTCCTGTCCCTTTCTTTTATTGATCGAACGAGTGTGGTGTTTTGAAATTACTCGTTTGTTGTTGTGACTTTTCAATTGCTATTCCCTTTCCTATGGATCTTATGCGAATCACATCTTGTTGCTTTTACCGGATCATATATCGTCTCGAGCCGAGATGTGAACCTGAGAGTTGTTGTTTGAATTTTATTGTTCTTCGTGATTCGAACATGATTGTTCGATTTTTGTTGTCTCCACCGTTGTGGTTCGATCGCTTGATTGTTCGGTTTTGTTGATCTCGTTTCGTGATTGTTGAGCGCTCAGACTCCTTCCTAATTTCCTTATATTCGGGAAATTTGTCTCGTTTCGATCTTCCAACCCTTGGGCGGTGGAATTCGTATTTCTTCGCCGATTGGCTCGCTTTGATTGATGTACCGTTGGGGTGGTCAATCATATTGATTTTCGCTCGTTGTGTTTTGTGATTGTTTGGATAATCGACTTGGTTGTATTACTGCTTGATGACGCTTGTCACTTGTTGGCTTTATTATTTCTCTATCGAGGGCGTTGTGTTGGTCGTCGTGAGCGTGTTTTCACGCCGTATGTTCCTTTGCATTTCTTGCGGCGTTTGCCGTCACGGCGCGAGTTTTCGGTTTTGGGTATCTCGTCGAGTTTTCTCGACAAATGATATTACTTCTCCCTACTTATTTTAAGTTTTGGGACGAAACTTCTTTTAAGGAGGGTAGAATGTAATACCCGTGATTTCGATTTCCTAATTTCTTTTTTAGGCGGATGTCCGTTTTGACGACTCGCTCATGACCGCTTCGCCATTCCGAGAATGATTAATTCTGCACTTTTGTCATCCGAGCTCGCTTCGTGTCGCTTTTGTTGAGTTCCGTGCTTTTAGCGATTTTTCCGCACTTGAGTTCGATTCTTGCGAATCTCGTCAAATCCTGCTTCGAGTTTCCCGCAAGTCCGTTTAACTTTGTTAGACGTGTTGTGAACTTCGGTTTGGTTATTCGATCACGATCGTGATTTCCTGCGTTTTGGGCCGTTGTAATTTCCCAAAGTTTGGGGTAATTACTTTCCGTTGTCGAATTTCGAGCCTTCGGGTGGTCGGAATCGTGTGTTCTCTTAGTGTTCGATTCGCTGCTAAGAGTACATCGTAACCGTATCTTCGATTCGTCAGTTCGGATTTCGGGTCGCTCGGGCCGTCGAGTTGCCCCGCCGAGTCATGGCCGGCAACCTGGACCTGTGCCGCATCGCCGAGTCACGGCCGGTAGTGCTCGGCAGCTTCCGCCGAGTCACGGCCCAGTGATCGGCGGTGTCCGCCGAGCAGCCTCGGGCCGCACAGACAGCCGGGTGGCCGCGCACACTCTGTGGCATTTTTCGCCAAACTGATCAGACCGGTGCCGCGGCACACTGCCGAGCCATGCACACCGCCACCACCGGGAGCCATTTTTGGGCTCGTGCCGCGGCACACTCCCACTGGGCCGCGGCACCTGTGCGCCTATTTATGGCCCTGCAGACGTTTTCTTCAGCCATTTTCACTCGGTTTTCTTATCTTCCGCGGCTGGACCTTGGTAAATCATGGAGAGATGTTGTTGGACAATCAATCCATGAAGTTTTGAAGTTCATATCATCAATTATCCGTCCTATAACATCCTCCGATCTACCGAATCAGGTCGGATTTCCTAGAAATCTAGTTTTGGGGAATTTGGGTATTTTGGTTGTTTTCGTCCGATTAATCCGATTTAACTTAGGATTATGATGGATTGATGATTATTTAGATGTATTATATCATTTCCCTTGTTATTCCATGGTTGGATCGTATCGATTCGTTATTTGGGTCGAGTTCTTGACCGACGCCTTGAAGGTGTCCGGTAAAATATCATAGAGGGGTTTTCGGGCGTTCTTCGATTATTCTTCCTCGTATGATCGATGATTTATTTATTATATATTGTTAGGGTCGAATTCTTGTGAAGAACTCGAGTCGGAACCCTCCCGTTCGTTGTCTTCTTCGGGGTCCGAGCTTCCCGGTTGAATCATGTTCTTCGGAGTGTTCGGTAGCGGTCATTAAGTCGAGCTTTCCCGTTGCTCCGCGTGCGTTGGACTTGAGGCGAGTATCTCGTCTATATTCTTTATACTTTGAGAATGTGATGTGTCGTGAATTTAACGTGGACTCGTTAGTGACGGTATATTTAACCGTAACTTACTTTAAATGAAGATGTGATTTTATGAAGGTAATTACCAACGTAAACTTTAGTTTCAAGAATAATGATAAATACCTCTTCATGTTATTTTGTTAAAATAAATACTAGAAATGAGTAGTTAACTGAAGAATTGTGGAATCGCGTAATACTTGTATTATTTGCTCGTTGGCCTTTTTCTGAATGATGGTTTCTTTGTGGATGTTGTGCCTTTGTGGAAGTTATGTTACATTAACTTATATGTTACGTGTTTCCGGTTGTAGTGAATATTGTGCCTTTGTTGTTGTGTGTATCTTAGAGAATTGAGATGTTGTCCGGGTAGGGTCCGCCGAGGCCTCCGGAGGAGCGTGCTTGCGAGTACGGCCAGACGTTATGTTGTGACCATAAGGTTATCAATTCGGGTAGGTCCGGGAGGGCTCCGAGAATCGGCACTTGCGAGTGCGATGTCATGATAACTTATGGGCGTGCTTGAATGGTGTTATCGGGTAGGGTCCGTCCGAGGCCTCCGGAGGCGCGTGCTTGCGAGTACGGCCGATGTTACGCTTTTGACCATAAGGTTATCTAATCGGGTAGGTCCGGAGAGGGCGCCGAGAATCGTCAGTTCCGAGTGCGATGTCAAGATAACTTATGGGTGTGTTCGAGTTTATTCTTGATGACTAATCCGGGTGGGACCCTTCGGGGCCACGAGACGCTTTGATCGTTGATTTGATATCTCGAATTGTTTAGGTTTTGAATCTTGAATCCCGATTATATTGGTGAATATGGTTTTGGTCTTGAGGTTTGAGTTGAGAATAAAATCATTTGTATGATTTTGAAAGAAAACCTTTTGAAAAGGAAAAACATTCATATTTCAGAATTTTACACTGAGACCCCCGAAGTCTCTAAATAATCTCTTACAATGATTTCTGGAGTAATCCCCATGGTTTGTTTTAAAGGAATAAATTTTCAAAAGACTTTAGACTCGGGGATCGTGTTACTACCTTGTCGAAATATTATTTTCATAATGGTTGTATTCTTGATGTATAATTGTATAGCTTGGTTACTTGCTAGCGATTCCATCGCTAACCCCTCGTTGGGGATTTTGTTATTTATTCCAGGTGTTCGATCGAGAGTGAGCAACCACAGGATTGGCTCGGAGGATGATGCAATGCAGCGATACTAGTCACAGTTGTAGTCTGTCGTCTGTCAGTGATATGTCAGTTTGAGTTCTTGTCATCCTTGAGGGGATGGACATTTTATGTACTATGCGATCGAGTTGTAATTTAGTTTCATCAGATGTACGGTTATGCTATGTTTTGAGAGACCTAATCGGTCTATGGTATTATGTTTTGGTCAAGTTGACCGCATGTGGGTTTTGATTTGTAGTCTCCCGCCTGGTAGCTCCTTGTGGAAAGGGGTCTACGGCGTGTAATGTCCCTGAGTGGATTGGGGGTGTTACACCACCAATGAATTAATTTGCACATATAATCAAAATTTGACCAACTATAATTCAACAATTTCAAAGATCATCACATGCATGGTAATGAATGTCATTTTTAATCAAGTATACCTAACTAAAGTCATAATACTTGCATGCACAATGTATTTTTAATTTGTATAGATTTAAAGAAGGAAAACAATTTTACCCACCTCGATTTCTTGTCGGAAGTAAATGGTTCTAGGTCTCGGAGGTTGAAGATGATCTTCCCCTTCACCACTACTAGGTTCGTCCGAAACATGCATTCCATGGTATATATGTTGTTTGCATGTTTAGATATTTGAGTTAGATTAGGGGGATTTGGATGATAACTAATATATTAAAGTATAAGAAATGAGATTACCTATTCCCTTGTTGAATCATCTTCTTCCTTCTCTCTTCTTCTTTGGTTCGGCCCTCTCTCTCTCTCTCTCTAGTCTCTCAATTTTCAGATTTTGCTTTGTATTGAAATGTAAGGGTGGTGCATATTTTAAGTGTTTAAAAAAGTTGCTCAATGCATGGGAAAATGGAAGAATAATGGTAGAGGTCTTGCTACATGTGTCAAGTTGTCTTGCATGCAATGAAGAGTCCCTATGTAGCCGTCTAACATGTGTGTGTGTGTGTATTTTTTTTTGTTAATTTAAGAGTATAATTATAGTTGTAAATAATTTAATTAGTTGGGTTGGGCTTTAAATTGCAAATTCAAGTCTTATGATTTTATTAAGTTGGCTTGGGCCTTCAACTATAATTTCAAGACTTAGGAATTTTATTAGGTTGGGTTGAGTCTATTAGCGAGTTTATATTAGTAAATGTTGGTACACATAGCCCAACTAGGTGAATCAATATTCTACTTTAACTTTCAATTAATTTATTATTTATGAAACAATCAAAGTAAAATAAAATGAAACTAGATGTAGATTATATCATATTATAACAAATGTTATTAAAATTAGATCATGATATAATAAACCGTACATGTACTGAGCTATCGAATTTAGGGGGTTCTACAAACCATATAATTCTCTTCCAAGAATCGAGCATTGGTTCTAAAAATGACCTTATGATTATGGGGACTATAGAACAAGCCACCCTTCGTTCCATTAAGATATCCTACAAACACTCGTACCTCTATACGAGATGCCAACTTAACAGCTTCCTTATTCAGCACATATGCTGGAGTACCCCAAATCCGAACATATCTTATAATGGGCTTTCGCCCACTCCACAGTTCTGTGGGTATTTTTGGAACTGATTTTGAAGGCACCAGATTTAGAATGTTCGCTGATGTTTCCAAGGCATACCCGCAGAACGAAATACGTAAATATGAATAACTCACCATTGACCTAACCATTTCTAAAAGAGATCTATTTCTTCTCTCGGCAATAACATTTTGTTGTGAAGATCCCGACGCAGTGAGCTGGGACGAAATCCCCTCATTTGCCAATAAATCTAAAAACTCTCCACTAAGGTATTTGCTTCCACGATCAGATCATAGTGATTTGATACTCTTTCCACGACGCTTCTCCGTTTCAGCCTTGAAATCTCTAAACTTGTCAAAGGCTTCAGACTTACATTGCATCAAATAGATGTATCCATATCTCGAATAATCATCTATAAACGTGATAAAGTATTCGGAACCACCCCTAGCCTGGATGTTCATTGGACCACATATATCCATATGAACCTTTTCTAACAAATTCTGAGCACGGTTTCCCTTTGTCTTAAAAGCCGTCTTGGTTCTTTTACCTTACGGACAGGATTCATAATTGGAAATGACTCAACTTGGAGGTCATTCAATGAGCCATCATCTACCAATCTTTGAATCCTCATAATATTTACATGACCTAACCGTAAATACCACAGATATATTTGGTTTATGCTTGAAGGTTCTTTTCTCTTTTTAGGTTTAGCCAGCATGATCGGTGGAGCCTGAATAAACTATCCACGAAGTGGAAGAACAAGCACCCAAACTTGTTTTGATTACTAGTGCACGTGACATACCTTTCTTAAGAGCAGGGCAGTCCGCTTTAAAATGTCTTTTCTGACGGCACTTATAGCACTTTCCCTTTGGCTTTTTGTTCACCTCGGGCTGAGGAGCCTTGCTTCTTACCTTGAGAGTTGCCACTTACTTCTATCCCACTTGTTTCTTCTTCTTATTCCCCCACTTGGGTTTAGAAGTCGAAACGCCAGTATCCACAAGAGCTTGATACCCTTGCCTGAAGAGATCTTCCGAGGATTGAAGCTCTATCAGCAATTCCGCCAAGGTATACTCCCTACGATTCATATTGTAACTCCTAGGAAAGCTGCCTAGGATGATATCGATCTGCGTTTCCGCATCGATAGTAGCCCCTAATATATCAAGTTCATTTAGATGAGAAAACATGTTGAGAACACGATCCCCTACCAGAGTTCCTTCAGGCATTTGGGTCGTCATGAAGACCCTCATAGCATTTTGCCTAGCCGCCCGGTTCTGATGACCAAACATCTCGCCAAGATTTTTCATCATTTTCGTGGTCGTGCCCATACTCTGATGCCGATGTTGCAATACATTTGGTAAATAAGCTAAGATGTAACAGCGAGCTATATCATCAGATTTCTTCCATCTGCATGATTCATTCACCTCATCGGATGTCGAATCAGCATCTGGTTCTGATAGGCATTACTCAGTTAGAACAAACTTGTGTTCCTCAGCAGTCAGGACAATATTAAGATTACATATTCCAATCAACAAAGTTAGTGCCATCTAGTTTTTTTTTTTGAGAACTACTGCAAGTATATTGAAAGACATATGAGATAAAATTAAAAACATTCATCACATAGTGTATAGAAAAATATATTGAAGAACCTCAAAAACACAATATATATGCTAGCAACCAACCCCTCGAAAAATCCGCATATGCAAGCCACGATCGTGTGGACGTTTACACACATATTTTTTCAAGTAGAGTTTTATGTTTTTAATTTTACTATCAAGTCAACTTACGTTATAACAAGTAAAATTAATAGTTGGTTCCTCTTGGCCATGTATTAATTAACGTAGACACTAATGTGGAGCTTATTAAATAATAGACCTAAGTGAACACCATAATTTAACAACCTTAAAATATTATCATTTAAATAATAGTCCTACAGATGGAGAGGTTCTATCATAAAAAATAATATTTACCTTTTGTTATCATTTGAAATTTAAAACTAGTGAATCTATAATTAGCACATCCGATATGGAGGAAGACCCTAATGTCAAAATGCATGCTAATTACTTCACAATTTAAATTATTATGGAGGGAAATTTGATTTTATTTTAAAAAAAAAATCAATTGAACTACTTTGTTATTTTTAGCATTAAGGTTTTAATATTTTCGTCTTAACTTGCAAGAAACATATCACGCATACATTCGTATATGTCATACATTTAAAACAATAAAACCAACAATAAAAAAAGGATAATTAAATTATCATGGCTTTTATTCCTTGTTTTGAATAACGAGAAAATATTAGGCTCGAAATCTCCCACTGCTTCAACCATCTCGTCACCTCTTCTCGGTTGGCCCACAAAGTTTCCAAATTTAGAAACTTTCTTTTCCATGCAAAATTGATTGCACAAGAAAATTACAAATTTAAATATTATACACCAACGGACGCAACAAATGGAGGAAAAACGAACATGACCCTATACCGGACGACCCGACCCGACTAGTAGCCTGGATCGCTGTCCTGCGGCCGGATCGCACGATAGCTTCTCGGTCCCGGTTAGTTCGTCCGATTGGGACTCCTTTTCGCGCGAGACTCCTTTTCCTTCGTACTTTATGCACTCCAATTCGATTACAATTTTAAATAAAATAAAATACATCGAATTTACAATAAAATTACAAAAAATATAGAATCCTATTCTATTCGTCGATTTTCTCACGGGAAGAACTTATACATACCTCAAAACTGGGCCAAATTACCGAAATGCATAAAAATAAAATAAAAAGCATATAACCCTATTCACCTGCAAGAAAATTCTAGCAGAAATATTCCAAAGATCATAATATATGAATATTTTTAAATTGCTATCAATTAATCACAAAATTAATTTAATTGAACGGAATCTAAAGACCGGCTCTGATATCAATTGATGGAAATAAAATGCAGTGGAAGCGGGGGGTTTGGATTTACTAAAATCGGCCCTCAAGAATCGGATCTATTTAGGCTTGTCAAATAATTAATTACACATACTAATAAGCAATTTAAACAACCAATATTCATCTAGGCGTCTAAACATGATAATTCGTAGTATTCTACATAGATCTAAGGGATCTAGAGTACGTTATCTTTGAAGCAAAGTCATTGAATTTCTCCTTGATCTTATTGTATTTCTACCTTTAGATCTTCTAGAGTATGATCCGCCTTAATCCGGATGTTGTATGGGCAATGAGCTACCGAATATTGCTTGGACTTCTTATTGGGATCGGCCGAACCTTTGCTCTTGGGAGTCACTCAATTTTTCTTTTGTTTTCTAGTATTATATAAATACTTTTAGAAAATTGATGTGTTATCTAGATTGTAGAATCAAAGACACAAGTTAAGGTCAACAATCAAACACAGGAATAAATAATCGATCTCTCAAGCCTCTCAATAATGTCACGGTCGAACCCCCATGTAACTCCTATTTATAGGCTTTGGACTACTCTAGGGATCTTAAGGAGGATTAGGGTTAAGACTCCTAGTGCAACCCAACTTTCCATATTAATCCATTTCCCAATATGATTGAGTTCACTGATATCAATTCAGTCCGCTAAAGAATTAATATTGCATTGCAAACCCAAATCCCTATTTAAAAAATCGGGCTCCTTAGTTAAATATATTATTTACCGTGTTGAAGATATCGAATGTTCATTAATTAATTTAAGCTACTGATAGCTTTAATTAATCAATATCTTATCCAAGAGTAGTACCACTTGAACTTTATTATTATATCAGAATTAAATCCACTTACAGGGTTTAATATAATAATCATTATCGAGCTTCTCAAGGGGACATTATCAACCAGCATGAGTCGGGACACGATTTCTAGTTATAATAATTGTCATATAAATAATATTATTGCCCAAGATATGAAGCTTATTGAGTCAGTCATTTTGACTCTCACCCATGATAAATCAAATCAATAAATATTATAAATACACAATTAAATATTATATACTTAGAATTAAGAAATAGTAATTATCTGAGATTTACGTTCTTCTTACAATCAGTACAGAAGACACTATCTCACTTCGATCCAGTTCAACACATGCAAATACGCTAATGCATGCTAATAGTCAAGACCAACTAATCTCAAGCATACACTACAACTTTTCACATAATTTATCTAGAATTATATAGGTTGTGAACTATTGTAATATTTTATAGGGCACCAATAATATGATCTTTCGTGTGACACCAACACACCACATTATCTACGATATAAAATAATTTTACATTTCATTTGCATAACCATAACGTGAATAAATATGCAAAATATGTGATTATGTGTAATTAACATTCTCATAGGTAGTTACAGGAAAATAAGGTAATATAATTATAAAGTATGCTTTGCAGTATGCAACCCTAACAAATGGATCGTGTAAAAATGAAAGATAAGACATGTCTTTGTACTATGTAGTTTCCATTACGGTCGCTATTCTCCAGGCTTAACATACGTAAGAGCCTATTACAGACGCTATCAATACTACGTAGCATATGTTACCTCCTTCCAGAGGCTACTACCTTAAAAATAATCATCCTTACGTATATTGTCAAAACAGACATATGCAACAACTTCTACATTATGTACGTTAGCATCAATGCTGTAATATCCGCAATTTTCGATTTTCGGTAAATTTCTTTTTTCGACCGGAGTCCGTTTTGACGGCTCTCTCATGACCGTTTCGTCATTCTGAGAATGATTAATTCTACACTTTTTGTCATCCGAGTTCGTTTCGGTGTTGTTTTGTTGAGTTCTGTGGTTTTTAGCGACTTTTCCGCACTTGAGTTCGATTCTTGCGAATCTCGTCCGTTAGTGCTGTTTCGAGTTTCCCGCAAGTCCGTTTAACTTTGTTAGACGTGTTGTGAACTTCGGTTTGGTTATTCGATCACGTATCGTGATTTCTGGGCGTTTTGGGCCATTTTGTAATTTCTTGAAATTACGGGTATCCATATCTGTATTTGTCGTCTTGACCCTTTCCTTGGTCGCGTATGATTAATTATTGCATTACGTTTTCATCTCGAGTCGTTGACATCGTCCGCGAACTTTTCGTCGTGTCCGTTCCGTGCGTTTTCGGAAATCGAGGCGTCGGGTCGTGGCGGCTGAGCAGCTGTGTAATACCCGGTTGTAATTCAGTCATTATCATTCAGTAATTTCATTCGGTGATTGTCATTCAGTGGATTTTCACTCATTTATAATCATTCATCAATCATATTCGTTCACCGTGTTCACCGTTCGGAGAAACTTCGAGTTGTGTATCGTTATTGTTCATTGTTTCAACTTTCCTCATATGAGTTCGACTTTGTTAGATCACCATTAATTTTTGGTAACTCCAAAAAATTCTAAATCTTTGCAATATTATAGAGCATCGAGTTAGCTTTCCAATGGTTCAAACGGTGAGTCAATCGGAGTCCGGACGAGAGAGTTATGGTCGTTTTAGCTCAACCGCCATCGCCGATCATCGCCGAACGAACTCGCCGTGTCGTCCGACACGGCCCGTGCATTTCGTCCGGAAAGTGCCGGCACCGCCTCGTGACCCGGCCGTGTCGCTCGCACGGCCGAAGTCGAACCCTTCCGGATATGCTGTAACCGATCGCCAAAGACGCCCGACCGTGTCGCTCGCACGGCCGAAGTCATGCCGAAGTCATTGCCGGACGGTCACTGCCGGGAGGCTCCGCGCCGCGACCGCGGCCGGGCAGTGACACGGTCGAGTCATCGTCGCCAATCGGCCGGTATGCGACACGACTGCGCCGATCGGCGCACGGCCGTGTCCTGGCAGCCAACTCCCTTAAATTCGCTTTTTTCAGATTTCTTCCATTCCTTTCCCATTTTTTCACTTGCAACCGAGAGAGGAAGCTTGAGGGAGGGTTTTTCCTTCACAAATCATTTGGGTGTTTGATTTTCTTCATCTCCTTTCGATCGTGAAGCCCGATAATCAATCTAACGCGTATTCTTCGGATTAAAGCACTTGGATCATCAAGAGGTAATTCCTTCAACACTTTGGACTTCGATTTTGTGTTGAAATAGGATGTTTTGGACGTTATAATCATGATATATGAAGGGATATGTATATGATTATGAGTTTGTATAAGGATTCATTGGATTATTGAGGGATTATTCAAGAACACCTTGTAAATCGAGTTGGAATTGGGGATTTTCGACTAATTGTTGTTATAATCACATTTTTGGATATTCATAACGGATTATTGATCGTATTGGAGATGTTTTGTTGGCTTGAAACACTTCTTGGGGATTTTGATATTGGGATATCGAGGTTTGATTGTAAACAATCGGAGTTTGGATACAACGTATTCGATATAATGCCCCAATGAACTTAGTTTAATCGTATCGACGTTTTGAGTTCGTTATATTCGTGTTTAATTCGTATATTGATCGGATTGTCGGTAATTGTATTGAATTAAGGTTGTTCGTGCGACCGACACTTCATTTAGGACGTTGTTCGTGGACGGACATTCTTCATCGGTGTTGAGTAAGTTAATTCTTACTCGGTTAAAAGGATATTCATCCCTTTTGTTGTTGTTCATTCATAATCATAACTCATTCATCATTATATTAATCGTATCAAAATTTGTTGTTATCAATTAATCGTTTCAGTCATAAGGAACGACGGTTCCAATCTTTTCATTGAGCTGTCGTTTATTTCATTACCATTCCACCTCGGTGAGTCATTATTCATTTTCGATGTCACTTTTGTTATATCGTGGCATTCCTGGTCATCTTGGGCGTTTGGTTGGTATGTGTAGGGTTTTCATGTCGGGCACATTATAGTCGTGTGTTGTTTGATGTCCTCACATTTGACTGTGCACACGAGATTGATTGTTTCGTGAGACTGATTAGGTACAAGACCACACGTGTATTCGATCGATACTCGTTGGTGGCTTGTGCACGGACACATTTCCATCCCGGGCGTAGTGTGGCGCCACCCTTTGAGCCGTACTGTTAGTTGATTCATATAGCATGTTTGATTGCGTATGTTTCGACAGGATATTTCATAATTTCACATATAATCATGATTGTGTATTTTCAACTCTTGAGGATTGTTGTTCTGTTTAACTGACCCCGTTTGGGGATTTTGTTTTTCAGGTCATGGCAAGGCAAACGCACGGGAATAGCATGTTGACGTCGAGGAGTCCTAGTGATACTAGTAGGGGGCCCCGATCTTTCAATTATTCATGTTATTGTCCTTTATTTTCCTCTGCAGACTTTCATTTGAATACTCCGTTTCATTCAGTGTTGTGTATTTTATCTTCATATAAAATACACTAGTATTCGGTATTGTCCTGGTGTGTTGTAACTAAACTCCTCATCGGAGTAATTATTGCTGTAATGTAGTTCGGTACTACATTTATCTTGTGTAATTCATTCATTTTCATTTGCTCGGTGGGTCCTGGTTGGGGATCTACGGCACCGTAATATCCGCCTAGTTTGGGGTGTTACAAGTCGCCGGACGGTGCGGATCGGCCGGACGAGTGCCGACATCGCCGAGCAGCACGGCAGAACCGGCGAGCGCACGCCACGGCCGACGCTGGCGCGCTTAGCTCGGCAGTGTAGCGCTGCCGAGTCACCAGACGCCATCGGGCCCGGGCAGAGGTATTCGAGGTTCTCGACTCGGCCAGATCGGCGGTAGCGCACGCCATCGTCGGCCGTAGCGCGCGCTAACCGGGCAGGGTAGCGACGCCGCCGCCGACCAGCGTACGCCACGGGATGAGTTGTTAGTCCGGTGGCTACCGACAGCCGCTAGCGCGCAAAGCTTCCGGCCGAGCGCACGCCAGCGGGAGTCGGGCGTCGAGTCACGGTCGGCAGATTTGGTCGGTGGTGCCGGTCGTGGCGGGCCATGGCCGAGTGTGCTCGGCCGATCGGGCCGATAGCGCACGCTAGGCCGGGAAGGCTAGCGCACGCTAGTTCCGCCCAAGATAAAAATGACAGATCAGCGACTTTCTCCGTCATTTTTCATTTCATTTCTCTTCGGTTCATGGTGGGGTTTCCGAGGAGACGAAACCATGTTGTTGAACAACAAATCCAAGAAGTACTTGGGGTTAAATCGATGATCAATCAACCTATAACAACCTTCGATCCACCGAATCAAGGTTAGATCTTTAGAACCCTACTTTTGGGTAGATTTGGGGATTTTCGCGTTTTTGTCCGATTCGCTCCGTTTTGTCGATTAATTCATGATGAATATGATTAATCTTGTTGATATTCTTAGTTTCCCTACGGATTCATGGTATATTTCGTGATTTTTACGGAATCGAGAGGGTTTGGTTGTGGTCCGCCCTCGTTGTTGTTTATATACGAATATACATGAATCGTAGGCGGGTTTTCGGGTGTATTCCAATTCCATATTCATTTAGAAATGGTTGTGATTGTATTCTTCGAATCGTTAGGTTCGGTTTCATCGGTTCCTAGCGTCGTCGGCGACTTTCCTTTCGTTCGTTGCGTCAATAATTCAAGGCAAGTATTTTTGGAAACCTTTAAGCTTAACATGAAATGGTGATGTATATTACTTGTGTGTAACTCACCTCGTGTTGGCCGACGGGGTCAAGGAGGGAAATCTATGCCGCGCCCGGATTTCACGAGTTTGTTTAGCTAGCTTGATGCGGGAGGGTCCTTAGAGGCCTCGTGCGGGAATCTATGATATTACTGTTCCCAAGGCGATGCATGTGCGTGTTTTGTTTTGTAATGTAGCCGGTGCGGGAGGGTCCTTAGAGGCCTCGTATGGAATCTATGATATTACTCTTCCCAAGGCAAATTATTTGACTGCTTGTTTCCTAAAAGACATGTCTTGTTTTGGTTTTCGAAATGATTTTGGTGCATGTACTATGAAATGTGTAAGCGATTGGTTTGCCTTGAATACTTGTACTAGCGTAATTGCTAACCCTTTGGGGACCCGTTGTCGGGAAATTCTTGTTATGGATTTCGTGTTATGTTCAAATGACGAGCTGTACTGGGATGGTACGAGGATGTTGGCCAAGGTTGTTGACATGTGCAATTGAGTCTTGTTATTTCCTACTGTCTCTTTTGATGTGGATGTTTTCCAAATTGTAAACTTATAGATTGTACTCGCGAGTACTTAGGCTTTTCTTTTCGGATTGTGTTTGGACTTCGTTGGAGTTACTGTATTTGTCGGTCGATGTTTATTATGCCGGTTGTACCGGACGTGTTGTTTTATGTTCTTGTTGTTAATAGTTGTTTCCTTGCTAACCGAGATGGTTAGTCGAGTGGTGTTTTATTGTGTTAGCCTGGTGGGTCCCATGTAGGGGTCCACGGCGCTGTAGCATATTCCGAATATCTCGGGGTGTTACAGAAAATGGTATCGGAGCTCTAGGTTTATGGATACCTAGGCTTGTTGGTTATTTGGGTCTAGTTGTGTTCTGTTTTGCACATTGTCACACCGCTGCCGGCATCTCAGTACATCCAGTGCTCGTAAGTTTTCCTTACTCAATTCTCTTGTTTTCTCGTATTGAAATTCCACTTCTCGAACTGTGATTGCCTCTCTCGTACTTATTGTCGAGTTGTTTCTCGATCCATCCGGTTGTGTACTTTTGATTCTAGTATTGCGCCGTCCTTTGTCTCTCTGGAGTATGTGCGCCGTTCTGGGCTTGACCGTTTGTCGTTTTGCGAGCCTTCCATCGCTAAACTTCCTAGCATGGGTGGGATCGTTGGTGATCGAAAGATCCAAATTTTGCTCCGTGGTATATTGTGAGAGGGCTTGACTCTCTAGTCTTTTGTTGTATGATGGAATCTGCGTTTGGTAATTGCGATATACTAAATGTATGTTGAGCCGAATGTACCGATGAGTTGGACACCGTAGGGTGCAGTATGATGTAGAAGTTTTGAACATTGATATGTTCCGGTATAGGTATTGATGGCAGAGTTTGTTGAGAAACTCACATAGCTGGTTTCGACATATGTCCAAATCGGTGATCTTTGGTTACGCTGTTAAACTTGAAGAGATAGTTTGACATATGCTTGGAATTGGTATTCCCGAGTTGCGCTTGTTGAACTGGTGATTTTTGAATGGCGTATATGCGTGTGTTCTGGAATTGATGGTACTTGGATAATTATTAATATTTACAACCAATGTGTTTCTGTTAATAATAATACATGTGGCGTGCATGCTTGAAAATTTCTTAGACTTGATCGTATTGTGGGTTTTTGAAAAGTGACATGAATTTGGGCGAGCCAGCCTTGTATTTTCAAATAAAAACTTGCGTCGTATTTAAAGGTCGTGTTTCAAAGTGTTTGGGACATTTTATAAAATGCTACCGCTGTTAAGCCCTTGTCGTGTTTGAAAGGGTCTTGAAAACGATTTTTAACTTATCGGTTTTATTTTCGAATAACTAAAGTATACGATTTTAAAATCAGATTAGCCTGGGGAAACCTAGGCTGTCGAGTCAAGTTGTGTTTGTTGAGTTTTGTCTCGTCGGATTTTGTCTGACTTAGTCGCATCGCGACGCGTCGTTGAGATCATTGGTCGTGATTAGTATCGAGGGTGGTCGTCACTTACGTGCGATCTATGGATGTAAAACTCCATTCCTTGTGTTGTGCCTCGTGTGACACGAGTTATTTGTATGATTAGTCGTTAAATGATGGAATCCTTACGGATTTTGATTTCACGATATGTGTTTATTAGACTCTCGTATTTGGTTTATACGAGGAGTGTAAATCCTTCTTGATGTATTTTCGTACCGTATTTTATCCATTGCGTGAGTTCTTTCAAACGGCTTTCGGTATTTTGCAAATTGAGTTTTATTTCGTAAAACCGATTCCTTGAATCAAGTTTTGGCATTTTGGCCTTGAATATTTCATGATGGTTTGACAAATGATTTTGTGAGCTTTGGAAAAATATTACCGTCATTGGTCTTTTTAGCATTTTCGAAATAACATGGGAAATTGTGCTTAGCACAGTAAATCCTTGTGAGAAAGGTTTACGGCATGTAATTTTTCTGGTGTGTTCTTTGTTGTCTCGTGGGTCGTTAGCGCACGCTACGCTTTGCGGCTAAGCGCGCAAGAGTGCATTGGTAGCACGCTAAGGGGAGGATAGTGCACGCTACAGTAGTTCGGGCGATCCAGAGCTCTTTGGACTGGGCACGAAGTTCTCGTTAGCGCACGCTAACACTTGGGGTTAGCGACGCTATGATGTATTTTTGGTCGGGAGTTTTGTTTGGTGCCGTGATAGCGCACGCTAACCTTAATGATTAGCGCACGCTAATTGTGTCGATATAAATCTTGGACACCGTCTAGAAGTTGCATTTTTCTTCATTTCTTCTCCTTCCTCCATGAGTTTGAGACGTAGCGACTCGGTTTCGCATCTGGGCTGATTTTTCTTCCACCCAAAGGTGTTTTGGAGTATCCTAGATGATTTTTAACATCATCTAATCCATTGTTCTTCGCCGAATCTAGGTATTTTCTTGAATCCGTAGAGTTGACTTTTTGGAGTTTTGTTCTTGATATCGTTTTCCATCCAGTTTTGATAAACCGATTGTTGTTTTAACGATGTTGTTGAACATATCCTGAGGATTGTATATCATTGTCGTAATTTTGAGCGATTTGATGCGTGTGATATGATGTGTTTAAGTAAATGTTGATACGTGCGATTTTGGGCATTCTGGCCTATTGTACTTCTGAAAAACCTTGAGTATCTTAGAAAATAAACCTCGAGACGTACCTTTAAAATAAATTATTTTCTCACAGTGCTCTCAAGATGCCTACTAGTGTCACGCTATGTTTCGAAATTATTCTACTTTGAGGATCAAAATATTTTGAAATATTTCTAACGATTTAGAAATGCATTCGCTTAGACCCGAAGGTCGAATATAGCTGACAAGTTTTAATTTAACGAAAGGTATCTTCATTTCTTTTTTTTCAAACGCAAGATGATTTTTTTTGTCTCGATGACGATGTTTGTACTACTTTTTGATATATGATACTCAAGATCAACTGGTGCTTGCAAGTTATTTTCAAAAGATGGTTTTCGTTTTCACAACCTATCATTCCTATTTGTGGTCCGGGAATATATGTGTGTGATGTTCGTGCTCTCGTTAGGGTGTTAACCCCGAGTTGTTGTTGAATTGGTGGTGTGAGCGTTGAGTCGTTCGCCACACAGTTGTCGTGGTAGCCTCTGCGAGGGGTGTGATATTGGTATTGGATGTTGTCGCCTCGTAGCGGTTTATGCGTTATCGCATATATGCGAGCTATTAGAGATCGGGTTGGTATGATTGTGTGCATCGGTGATTGTTCCGCGTTGTGTCGATTGCTTGTTATACTGTTACCTTGGTTCCGTTGTTGTGAGTTTCGGGGGCGAGGTCAAAAGTAATACCCGTACTATTTTGACTTCTATATCTTCTCTTTCTCCAGTCTATCGATTCGCTCGTGTTCATTGATACCTTATGAACTTGTTCTGTACCTTGGTTTCATCGTTCGAGCGGTAATGTCTGGTTTTGAGTCGATCCGGTTATCATTTGTGACCTTCCGAATTCGGTGCGACTATTGTAAACCTTGTTCGGAAGTAACATCTTTAGTTCTAATAGTTCTTTTATTCGAAGTGGATCGAATTTTAACACGTACTTTTGGCTCTGTCAACTCGTTTATGCTCGTTAACATTTCGAACTTTCCTATCCCTTGCTTTTGTTGATCGAACGAGGTGGTATTGTTTGAATAACTCGTTTGTCGTTGTGGCTTTTCAATCGCTATTCCCTTTCCTGTGGATATTGTGGGAATGCACGTCTTGCTGTTCTCACCAGGTCATCCTGGGAGTTGTTGTTTGAATTTTATTATCCTACGTGTTTCGGACATGATTGTTCGATTCTTGTTGTCTCAATCGTTTGCTTGTTCGGTTTTTGTTCTCGTTTCGTGATTGTTGAGCGTTCAGGCTCCTTCGTAATTCCCTTAAGTTCGGGAAATTAGTTTCGTTTTCGATCTTCCAACCCTTGGGCGGTGGAATTCCGTATTTGTTCAGCGTTGACTCGCGTTTTGGATTGATGAACCGTTGGGTTGGTCAATCGTATTGATTTTCGTTCGTTGAGTTTTGTGATTGTTCGGATAATCGACTCGATTGTATTGTCTATTTGATGACGCTTGTCACTCGTTGATTTTATTATGTCTCTACCGGTGACGTTGTGTTAGTCGCCCTAGAGCGTATTTTCTCGCCGTATGTCTCTTTGCGTTCCTTGCAGCGTTTCGCCGTCGGGCGCGAGTCTTCGGTTTTGTGTATCTCGTCGAGTTTTCTGGCAAAGGATATTGCTTCTCCCTACTTATTTTAAGTTTCGGGACGAAACTTCTTTTAAGGAGGGTAGAATGTAATATCCGCAATTTTCGATTTTCGGTAAATTTCTTTTTCGACCGGAGTCCGTTTTGGCTCTCTCATGACCGTTTCGTCATTACGAGAATGATTAATTCTACACTTTTTGTCATCCGAGTTCGTTTCGGTGTTGTTTTGTTGAGTTACGTGGTTTTTAGCGACTTTTCCGCACTTGAGTTCGATTCTTGCGAATCTCGTCAAAGCTATTGTTTGAGTTTCCCGCAAGTTCGTTTAACTTTGTTAGACGTGTTGTGAACTTCGGTTTGGTTATTCGATCACGTATCGTGATTTCCGGGCGTTTTGGGCCATTTTGTAATTTCTTGAAATTACGGGTATCCATATCTGTATTTGTCGTCTTGACCCTTTCCTTGGTCGCGTATGATTAATTATTGCATTACGTTTTCATCTCGAGTCGTTGACATCATCCGCGAACTTTTCGTCGTGTCCGCCTGCGTGCGTTTCGGAAATCGAGGCGTCGGGTCGTGGCGGCCGAAAGCACCGTCGGACGGAGTGGATCGCCGACGAGTGCCGACATCGCCGAGCAGCACGGCAGAACCGGCGTAGCGCACGCCACGGCCGGACGCCTTGCGCTAGCTCGGCAGTGTAGCGCACGCTGCCGAGTCACCCAGACGCTATCGCCCGGGCAGAGGTATTACGAGGTTCTCGACTCGGCCAGATCGGGCGGTAGCGCACGCCATCGTCGGTCAGCGCGCTAACCGGCAGGGGTAGCGACGCCGCCGCCGACTAGCGACGCTACGGATGAGTTGTTAGTCCAAAGGGCTATCGATGTGCCTTAGCGCGCAAGAAGCTTCCGGCCGTAGCGCACGCTAGCGGGAGTCGGGCGGTCGAGTCACGGTCGGCAGATTGGTCGGTGGTGCCGGGTCGTGCGGGCCATGGCCGAGTGTGCTCGGCCGATGCTGGCCGATAGCGCACGCTAGGCCGGGAAGGCTAGCGCACGCTAGTTCCGGCCCAGTATAAAAATGACAGACCGGCGACTTTCTCCGTCATTTTTCATTTCATTTCTCTTCGGTCCGCGGCTGGGGTTTCGGAGGAGACGAACCATGTTGTTGAACAACAAATCCATGAAGTTCTTGGGGTTATATCGTTGATCAATCATCCTATAACATCCTTCGATCCAGCGAATCAAGGTTAGATCTTTAGAACCCTACTTTTGGGTAGATTTGGGGATTTTCGCGTTTTTGTCCGATTCGCTCCGTTTTGTCGATTAATTCATGATGAATATGATTAATCTTGTTGATATTCTTAGTTTCCCTACGGATTCATGGTATATTTCGTGATTTTTACGGAATCGAGAGGGTTTGGTTGTGGTCCGCCCTCGTTGTTGTTTATATACGAATATACATGAATCGTAGGCGGGTTTTCGGGTGTATTCCAATTCCATATTCATTTAGAAATGGTTGTGATTGTATTCTTCGAATCGTTAGGTTCGGTTTCATCGGTTCCTAGCGTTCGTCGGCGACTTTCCTTTCCGTTCGTTGCGTCGTCAATAATTCAAGGCAAGTATTTTTGGAAACCTTTAAGCTTAACATGAAATGGTGATGTATATTACTTGTGTGTAACTCACCTCGTGTTGGCTGACGGGGTCAAGGAGGGAAATCTATGCGCCTGGATTTCACGAGTTTGTTTAGCTAGCCAGTGCGGGAGGGTCCTTAGAGGCCTCGTGCGGGAATCTATGATATTACTCTGTTCCCAAGGCGATGCATGTGCGTGTTTTGTTTTGTAATGTAGCCAGTGCGGGAGGGTCCTTAGAGGCCTCGTGCGGGAATCTATGATATTACTCTGTTCCCAAGGCAAATTATTTGACTGTTTGTTTCCGGAAAAAGACATGTCTTGTTTTGGTTTTCGAAATGATTTTGGTGCATGTACTATGAAATGTGTAAGCGATTGGTTTGCCTTGAATACTTGTACTAGCGTAATTGCTAACCCCTTTGGGGACCCGTTGTCGGGGAAATTCTTGTTATGGATTTCAGGTTATGTTCAGCCAGACGAGCGGGCGCTGGGATGGTACGAGGATGTTGGCCAAGGTTGTTGATGTAATATCCAGTATTTTTCTTTCCCTTGTATTTTTATTTTTGGTATATTTCTCGGTCATAGTGACCCTCGTGTATCTTTCAGTATGTCCTTCCTGTCAACTGTGAACTGTACTCTCGATATTGTTCATTGTTTCAACTTTCCTCATATGAGTTCGACTTTGTTAGATCACCATTAATTTTTGGTGACTCCAAAAATTCTAAATCTTTGCAATATTATAGAAAATCGAGTTAGCTTTCCAATGGTTCAAACGGTGAGTCAATCGGAGTCGGACGAGAGAGTTATGGTCGTTTGATTTTGGCGATCACCGCCGACCGGACCCGACCGTATCGGCCGACACGGCCCGTGCCGTACTCGTCCGGAAATGCAAAAGTTTCGCCGACCGAACTCGGCCGTGTCATCCGACACGGCCCGTGCCGTACTCTTAGGATAAGCGAGCGATCGCCGCACGCCGGCCGTGTCCTGGACACGGTCGAGTCGTCAAAGCCGTCATTGACGAGTCACTGTCGGAGGGCCCTACGCGCCGCGACCGTGTCAAGCGGGACACGGTCGAGTCCTGTCGCCAACTGTGCAACACGACCGTGCCGACCGGCACGGGCCGTGTCCGGCAGGGCAGTCAACCCATATAAAAGGCCCTGCAGACGTTTTTCTTGCCATTTTTCACCTTCTTCCTCTCCTCTTCCGCAGCTGGGCGTGTTCTAAGCTTGAAGCCATGTTGTTTAACAACATATCCATGGAGTTCTTGAGGTTATATCATCAATAATCCGTCCGATATCATCCCTTGATCCAAATGAATCTAGGTTAGTTCGTTTGAACCCTACTTTTGGTAAAATTGGGGGTTTTCGTGTTTTTGTCCGATTCGTTCCGTTTTGTTGATTAATTCATGATGAATATGATTAATCTTGTTGGTATTCTTAGTTTCTCTACGGATTCATGGTATATTTCGTGATTTTTACGGAATCGAGAGGGTTTGGTTGTGGCCCGCCCTCATTGTTGTTTATATACGAATATACATGAATCGTAGGCGGGTTTTCGGGTGTATTCCAATTCCATATTCATTTAGAAATGGTTGTGATTGTATTCTTCGAATCGTTAGGTTCGGTTTCATTGGTTCCTAGCGTTCGTCGGTGACTTTCCTTTCCGTTCGTTGCGTCAATAATTCAAGGCAAGTATTTTCGAAACCTTTATGCTTAACGTGAAATGGTAATGTATATTGTGTGTGATTTGCTCACCTCGGGAGGGTCCGACGGGATCACGGAGGGAATCTATGGCTTCGTCCTAGATTCATGAGTTTGATTCGCTAGACTCGGGAGGGTCCTTAGAGGCCTCGAGTGGGATTCGTGGCTTCGTCCCGGTCTAGGCGACGTGTGGTGCTTGGTTTGTTTTATGAATGTGGCCTCGGGAGGGTCCTTAGAGGCCTCGAGTGGGATTCGTGGCTTCCCCGTCTCCTAGGCAAATTAATTGTGACTGTTTATTTCTAAAAGACATGTCTTGTTTTGGTTTTCGAAATGATATTGGTGCATGTACTATGAAATGTGTAAGCGATTGGTTTGCCTTGATTACTTGTACTAGCGTAATTGCTAACCCCTCTGGGACCCGTTTTGGGAAAATTCTTGTTATGGATTTCAGTTATGATTATCCGGACGAGCGGGCACACAGACGACGAGGATGTTGGCGAGTCGTTGACATGTGCATTTGGGTCTTTCTATTTCTTTCGTCCCACTTCGATTTGGTTGTTTTCTATATTTATAAATCGATAGACTGTACTCGCGAGTACTTAGGCTTTTCAAATTCAAACCCCGTGTTGTACTACTTTTAAATTGTTACATTGTTGGTTGATGATCATTTCGCCGGTTGCTCCGGGCGTAATTTTTTTATTTCTTATAATTAAATGTGTGTCCTCGCTAACCGGGATGGTTAGTCGAGTGGAGTTTTCTTGTTTGTAGCCTGGTGGTTCCCATGTGGGGGTCCACGGCGCTGTAATATACTCTGAATATCTCGGGGTGTTACAGAAATGGTATCGGAGCTCTAGGTTTATGGATACCTAGGCTTGTTGGTTATTTGGGTCTAGTCGTATTTGTTTTGCACATTGTCACACCGCTGCCAGCATCCCAGTACTTCCAGTGCTCGTAAGTTTTCTTATTCGGATCTTTTGTTTCTTGCATTGTATTTCCACTTTTGGATCGTAGTTGCTTTTCCTCCCTTACTCATCATCGATATACTTCTGTTATCTCTCAACTTCAGCATGGATGCCGGAGGAAACCGTGGTCGTGGTCGTGGTCGTGGACGCGGCCGAGGACGTGGGCGGCCGGTGGGGCGGCCACGTCGCATTCTTCGGGAGCCGGCGATCGGTGACCGTCACGATCATGCTTCTTCTCGAGAGCGCGCCGATCTTGGTATTGCGGCATTATGCGGCAAATGGTTAACCGGATGGCGGCTATAGCTCGTGGTCGAACACCGATCGAGGCCCATGCTAATCGGGCGGATCGGATCGTTAACCGAGGATGTCATCAAGATGCATCCTCCCGGGAGCTTCGACCCGATCGATGGAAGGGTGGATCAAGGAAATATCTAAAGTATTCACTGCTACCAACTGCCCCGAGGACCGTAAGGTCCCTATTGCTCAATACTTTCTCACGGGAGATGCTACAGATTGGTGGGAGGTCGTTGGTCCCAAAGATCATGTTGCTTCGTAGGCCGAGTTTCAGGAGTTGATGGAGACCGAGTATTGTCCATGGCCGGTCAGACAGGCTCGAGTGCATGCTTTCTTTGATGCTCAACCACGGGATATCCCCGTATCCCAAGCTATTGCCGATTTTAATAAGGAGCTGGGTTATGTGAAGACCCAAGTTGTTGAAGAGAGCGACAAGATTTTTCATTTTTCCAGGAGAATGAAACTATCCATTCGGGACTATATGTCGGGGCTCGTCTGTACTACCTTGAAGGATTATCAGAGTCGAGCTCTTGCTTATGATATGTCGGTGACCGCTAGCGATTTGGCTCGCGAGAGCAAGAAGCAGAAGTCGGTCGGAAATTTTTCTGGTCCCAAGAGTGGAGGCCAGCAGAAATCTCAGGCTGCAAATATTTCTACGGGCGGTTCGGCTCGTTTTTCTGGGAGCTTTCAGAGTGCCTCCGGAACCGTCGTCCGGGACCCCAGATGCTTTAACTGTGGCAAGCCAGGCCACGTGAACCGGGATTGTCTTCGTCCACCTTTGACTTGTCATACTTGTGGTCAGTCGGGCCACAAAGCTTCTTTTTGCGAGAAGCTCAGACAGTTTCGCGGTGCCCGTTCTTCTCACCCCGCACCTATGGAGCCGAGCGTGAACCAGGGCTCATTTGCTCCGCCGCCTCCACCGAGTGCCGGCCGAGGTAGGGGTCGGGGTCAGCCCGCTAGGGGAGGAGCATCCAGTGTCGGCTCTGCCCAGCCGCGTATCTACGAGATGAGGAGGACCGATGATCCAGCAGCTACTGTGGCGACAGGTACCGTTCATATCCATTCCCATCCTGTCAGTGTACTTTTTGATTCGGGTGCTACGCATTCATTCATTTCTCTAGAGTGTGTACGCCGTTTGAGTCTCGACTGCTTGTCACCTTGCGAGCCTTTCATCGTTAAACTTCCTAGCGGTGATAGAATTGTCGGTGATCGAGAAGTCCGGGACTGTTCTGTGATTATTTGTGAGAGGGCTTGGCTCTCTAATCTTATTGTTGTGAGTATCGAGGGCGAGGATTTAATTCTCGGGAATGATTGGCTCGAACGGCATGGTGCAATCATGAACTACCGCACGAGGATCATTACCATGTTAGCCGAGGACGGCACTGAACACTCTTTCGCGGGGCGAAAGAGAAACCAGAAGTTTGTTATTAACGCCTTGAAGGCGGTGAAACTCCTGCGAAAAGGGTGTACTGGTTATTGGTGCTACGCCTTGAAGGCGGAGAATGGTGGAGTCGATCTTTCATCGATTCCAGTCGTTAGTGAGTTTCTGATGTATTTCTGACGAGTTGCGGGATTGCCACCGGATCGTGAGGTTGAGTTTGCTATAGAGTTAGAGCCGGGTGCGGCTCCGATTTCGAAGGCGCCGTATCGCATGGCACCTTCAGAGATGTCAGAGTTGAAGAAACAGTTGAGTGAACTTCTTGAGTCGGGGTATGTTCGACCGAGCGCCTCGCCTTGGGGCGCACCGGTCTTGTTTGTGCGTAAGAAGGATGGTTCACTACGTTTGTGTATCGACTATCGTGAACTGAACAAGGTGACCATCAAGAACAAGTATCCTTTGCCGAGGATTGACGACTTGTTCGATCAGTTGCAGGGAGCGGCGGTATTCTCAAAGATTGATTTGAGATCGGGGTACTATCAGCTCCGGGTGAGGGAGTCCGACGTGCCGAAAACAGCTTTTCGGACGAGATACGGACATTATGAGTTTGTAGTTATGCCTTTCGGGTTAACTAACGCGCCGGCGGTGTTCATGCAATTGATGAACAAAGTCTTTATCGAGTATTTGGATAAGTGTGTCGTCGTCTTCATTGACGATATTCTTATTTATTCGAGGAATGAGGAAGAGCATGCCCATCATTTGCGGGTAGTGTTAGACATTTTGAGGACCGAGCAACTCTATGCGAAGTTCTCGAAATGTGAGTTCTGGCTGAAAGAAGTGATGTTTTTGGGCCACGTGATTTCGGTAGGGAGTTCGAGTGGATCCGAGAAAATTGAGGCGGTGTTGGATTGGGCATCGCCCACAAATGTGAAGGAGGTCCGTAGTTTCTTGGGTTTGGTGGCTACTACCGTAGGTTCGTGAGGGTTTCTCAAAACTAGCTCGACCACTTACCTGATTGCTCCGTAAATCCGAGAAGTTCGTCTGACCGATGAGAGGCGATCGAGTTTTGAGGAGTTGAAGAAGCGTTTGACTTCAGCCCGGTTTTGGCATTGCCATGTGGCAACGAGGGTTTCGCCGTTTTTAGCGATGCTTCGGGTCGTGGTCTTGGGTGCGTATTGATGCGACGGCAAGACCATTGCCTATGCGTCGAGACAGCTTGAGGCCGTATGAGCTTAACTACCCTACTCACGATTTGGAGTTAGCGGCGGTTGTCTTTGCACTCAAGATTTGGCGTCACTATCTTTTCGGCTCGCATGTCGATTTTTACCGATCATAAAAGTCCGAAATACATATTTACTCGCCGAGAGTTGAATATGAGGCAGAGGAGGTGGTTAGAGTTGATTAAGGATTATGACCTCGAAATCCTTTATCATCCGGGTAAGGCGAATGTCGTGGCCGACGCCTTGAGTCGGAAACCGATTGCGTTGCAAACGCTTGAGGTCCTTACGCCCATCGAGCTTCGGCGGGCTTTGATCGAGTTAGATGTTGAGGTTTTGCCGCTGGATCTGTCGGGCAACTTTGTACCTTAGAAATTTCGTCTTTGATCGATGAAATTAAATCAAGCAATTAGAGGATCCGATGATTACTCAAATCCGAGAGAACGTTCTTAAAGGAAAGTCTCTGGGTTTGTGATTCACGAGGATAGTGTTTTGAGATTCCAGAGTCGGCTTTGTGTACCGAACGATCCAGAGTTGCGACAGAGTATTTTGCGTGAGGCCCATTCCACACCCTATTCCGTTCATCTGGTTCGAGTAAGATGTACAAGGACACGAGGAGGAACTTCGGTGGAATGATATGAAGGAGGAGGTCGCACGGTTTGTAGCGAGATGTTTGACTTGTCGGCAGTCAAAATCGAGCATCGCGACCACTGGTTATTGCGATCACTTCTGCTCCGGAATGGAAATGGGAAGATATATCGATGGATTTCATTACGAGTTTGCCGAGATCGAGATCGGGCATGAATATGGTTTGGGTGATTGTTGATCGTCTGACCAAGTCGGCACATTTTTTGGGCATCAAGGACACTTGGGGCCCGGAGAAATTGGCTCGTGTGTTTATCGCGCAGATTGTGAGACTTCACGGTACTCCGTAGTCTATTGTTTCGGATCGTGATGGCCGTTTTGTATCGCACTTTTGGCAGGCGATGCATAAGGCGTTAGGTACCCGCTTGCATTTGAGTACCTCTTTTCATCCCCAGTCAGATGGACAGTCGGAACGCACTATCCAGACATTCGAGGACATGTTGCGTGCTTGTGCCCTCGATTGAGTAGCGACCGGAGGAGCATTTGCCATTGATCGAATTCACGTACAACAATAGTTGGCACGCGGCGTCGATTCGGATGGCACCATATGAGGCACTTTATGGCGGCGATGTCGATCGCCGATTTGTTGGAATGAGGCGTCCGATTTAGTCGGGACCGAGCCGGATGTCGTTTTAGAGACGAGGCGGAAGATAGAATTAATTCGAGAACGGATGTTGACGGCCCGAGTCGGCGAAGTCATATGCCGATGTCCGTCGTCGACCTTTAGAATTCGAGGTGGGAGACCACGTCTTCTTGAAGGTGTCGCCAACGAGAGGAGTTTTCCGTTCGGGAAGAAGGGAAGCCGAGTCCGAGATTTATTGGACCCTTCGAGATTCTCGAGCGAGTCGGTGGGTTAGCATACCGTTTGGCGTTACCTCCGGCCTTGAGTCATGTTCATAGCGTTTTCATGTTTCCCGGTGAGGAAATATGTTCGGATCCTAGTCACGTCATCGATTATGGCGAGATTGATATTCTCAAGATATTACTTTCGAGGAGCGCCTTTGAAGATTTTGGAGCATCGTGAGAAACGATCGAGGCATAAGACCATCCCTTTGGTCAAAGTGCGGTGGTCGAGACACGGTGTCGAGGAGGCAACTTGGGAAACCGACGATAGCATGCGTGCTAGGTACCCTGAGTTGTTTGTTTCTTAAGTTTCGGACGAAACTTATTTTTAGGGGTAGAATGTAATATCCAAGATTTTTCTTTCCCTTGTATTTTCATTTTTGGTATATTTCTCGGTCATAGTGACCCTCGTGTATCTTTCAAGATGTCCTTCTGTCAACCGTGAACTGTACTCGATATTGTTCATTGTTTCAACTTTCCTCATATGAGTTCGACTTTGTTAGATCACCATTAATTTTTGGTGACTCCAAAAATTCTAAATCTTTGCAATATTATAGAAAATCGAGTTAGCTTTCCAATGGTTCAAGCGGTGAGTCAATCGGAGTCCGGACGAGAGTTATGGTCGTTTGATTTTGGCGATCATCGCCGACCGGACCCGACCAGATCGGCCGACACGGCCCGTGCCGTACTCGTCGAGAAATGCAAAAGTTTCTGCCGACGAACTCGGCCGTGTCATCCGACACGGCCCGTGCCGCACTCTTCCGGATAAGCCGGAAGCGATCGCCGCACGCCCGACCGTGTCCCAGACACGGCCGAGTCGTGCCGAGTCATTGTCGGACGAGTCATTGTCGGAGGGCCCTAAGCTCCGCGACCGTGTCAAGCAGGACACGGTCGAGTCACTGTCGGCCAACTGTGCAACACGACCGTGCCGACCGGCACGGGCCGTGTCCGGCAGGGCAGTCAACCCATATAAAAGGCCCTGCAGACGTTTTTCTTGCCATTTTTCACCTTCTTCCTCTCCTCTTCCGCAGCTGGGCGTGTTCTAAGCTTGAAGCCATGTTGTTTAACAACATATCCATGGAGTTCTTGAGGTTATATCATCAATAATCCGTCCGATATCATCCCTTGATCCAGCGAATCAAGGTTAGATCCTTAGAACCCTACTTTTGGTAAAATTGGGGGTTTTCGTGTTTTTGTCCGATTCGTTCCGTTTTGTTGATTAATTCATGATGAATATGATTAATCTTGTTGGTATTCTTAGTTTCTCTACGGATTCATGGTATATTTCGTGATTTTTACGGAATCGAGAGGGTTTGGTTGTGGCCCGCCCTCGTTGTTGTTTATATACGAATATACATGAATCGTAGGCGGGTTTTCGGGTGTATTCCAATTCCATATTCATTTAGAAATGGTTGTGATTGTATTCTTCGAATCGTTAGGTTCGGTTTCATTGGTTCCTAGCGTTCGTCGGTGACTTTCCTTTCCGTTCGTTGCGTCGTCAATAATTCAAGGCAAGTATTTTCGGAAACCTTTATGCTTAACGTGAAATGGTAATGTATATTTTGATTGATTTTATCACCTCGGGAGGGTCCGACGGGATCACGGAGGGAATCTATGGCTTCGTCCTAGATTCATGAGTTTGATTCGCTAGCCAGCTCGGGAGGGTCCTTAGAGGCCTCGAGTGGGATTCGTGGCTTCGTCCCGGTCCTAGGCGACGTGTGGTGCTTGGTTTGTTTTATGAATGTGGCCAGCTCGGGAGGGTCCTTAGAGGCCTCGAGTGGGATTCGTGGCTTCGTCCCGGTCCTAGGCAAATTAATTGTGACTGTTTATTTCCGGAAAAGACATGTCTTGTTTTGGTTTTCGAAATGATATTGGTGCATGTACTATGAAATGTGTAAGCGATTGGTTTGCCTTGATTACTTGTACTAGCGTAATTGCTAACCCCTCTGGGGACCCGTTTTGGGGAAATTCTTGTTATGGATTTCAGGTTATGATTATCCGGACGAGCGGGCACCTGGACAGTACGAGGATGTTGGCCAGAGTCGTTGACATGTGCATTTGGGTCTTTCTATTTCTTTCGTCCACTTCGATTTGGTTGTTTTCTATATTTATAAACTGATAGATCAGATCATGAGTACTTAGGCTTTTCAAATTCAAACCCCGTGTTGTACTACTTTTAAATTGTTACATTGTTGGTTGATGATCATTTCGCCGGTTGCTCCGGGCGTAATTTTTTTATTTCTTATAATTAAATGTGTGTCCTCGCTAACCAGGATGGTTAGTCGAGTGGAGTTTTCTTGTTTGTAGCCTGGTGGTTCCCATGTGGGGGTCCACGGCGCTGTAATATACTCTGAATATCTCGGGGTGTTACAGTTGACATGTGCAATTGAGTCTTGTTATTTCCTACTGTCTCTTTTGATGTGGATGTTTTCCAAATTGTAAACTTATAGATTGTACTCGCGAGTACTTAGGCTTTTCTTTTCGGATTGTGTTTGGACTTCGTTGGAGTTACTGTATTTGTCGGTCGATGTTTATTATGCCGGTTGTACCGGACGTGTTGTTTTATGTTCTTGTTGTTAATAGTTGTTTCCTTGCTAACCGAGATGGTTAGTCGAGTGGTGTTTTATTGTGTTAGCCTGGTGGGTCCCATGTAGGGGTCCACGGCGCTGTAGCATATTCCGAATATCTCGGGGTGTTACAAATGCATTGCTTACGTAATGGGTGTTGACCTAGCTGTCCCAATCAAGCCAAAATTATCCATCATTACAGGGTCCCACACGCCGAAAGTCGGATGTGATCTGATTCCCACTATTAGTTACGTAACTAACATTGTTTGACGTACGTAACTCTCCATCTATAGCGGACGTTAGCTATACATGTAGCGTACGCTATGGCTATTATACTTAGCCAAAATCGCAATACCCTAAGCAACGTCCTATCTGTAAAACATTACCGAAGACAAACATAAATATTTCGATTCCGAAATATCTCCATACAATTTACATTGTATCATTCCAAATACAACATCACTTATACAATGCCAAATGATTACGTATAATACAACTGTAAAAAAAAATTACCCCCTAATATTACAGATATATATATATATAGGTTATTTTGCATGTAAATTTACCATATTCTAAGTTTTTACATTGGTTTTCATTCAAATGATGTAAATCAAGCATTGAAAAAGGCATATATTTAGTACTGACATGACAATGAAGCCCAACAAATTAATATATCCAATTACGATAAAGAGGACTCACCAAAGTTAAGCAATGATATACCAATGACGAACGATCAACATGCTCAATGATATCAACAACGGTCTTAGAATCACTATCCCACAATAAAAAACCAGTACGATCAACCAAAATACATCTTTTTGAATCACAATTCATAAAGCATAAGAAAATAATGTACACCAATATGTACAACAATCATAAGCCTTATTATCTTCATAACCAAGCATTAATGAACTTGCCTCAATACCGGAAATAATATGACCTTCCACGAACAAACATCCTCCAATGAAAATCAATAACCTCTTGAAGAACCTTGAATGAAATACAATTGATTCAATATCAATAATCCACAAAAATAATTGGTTTCTTCAAGAACACCAAGAATAATTTATCATTTTTCTTCTAAAGCATCATAATATGTTCTAACATCATATCCTTAGATTATTTCAACTCATAATCGAAAAGAACATCATCATTTATGATTATATCAATACATAATTGAATCCTTCAAATTCATAATCGAACATCAAAGTGTTCTTCAACAAACTTTCAAGAACCATAAGGTATAATCATACTCATCCCACAATCATATATATTCATATACATCGTGATTATAACTCCATACACATCATAGTCCCTTAAAAAATAAAATTCAAGTTGAAGAACAATTACCTCTTGAAGATTCGCATGAAAACCCTCGGTTGAATCCACTTCAATAATCTTGCCAAGCTTAATAATCATTATAGATGATCAATTCCACAAACACTCAAGTATTTGGAACTCAAAATTCTTTCCAAGAACTCGCTCATGGAAATGTAAATGAATGAAATAAATGGGTGTGAAAGCCTGAGCTGCAGTATCTAGTCTTCAATCCCTTGAAATCGCCTAGAAGGTCAGAAGAGAGAAATGGGATGAAAAAAATGACCAGAGTTGACCACAACACTAATATATATACAGGCGCGCATTAGCGCGCGCTAGCGAGTCCAGGTTAGCATGCGCTATCGGCCAGGGCCGCAGTCCAGAAACTTCTGTCCGGCCGGGGTAGCGTGCGCTGCATACGAATAACGTGCGCTAAGCCCGGCGAGTTAGCGCGCGCAAGGGCCGACTAGCATGCGCTACCTGGTAGTCTGGCTGAAGTCCAGACTCTACTGCTCCAACTGTCCGTCCAATTAGCGCGCGCTGCAAAAGGCAATAGCGTGCGCCACACACCCAAACTAGTGTGTGTTAGCCCGATTCCTTAGCGTGCATTAACGGGACTCCAGTCCCAGTCCAGTAGCTCCTGGACTGCCTCTAGATTTCCAGTTAGCGTGCGCTATACACCAGGCAGCGTGCGATAACAATGGCACGGTAGCACGCGCTACACCACAAGTGGTAGCGTGCGCTACACTGAAATGAGTAAAAAAACACATGTAATGATCGGAAACAGAAATCAAACACGTGTCAACTCCTGACACAACCATACGTGGCACAACATACCAAATACATGGACAACGCCATTCCGATAATCCGCAAAAAACTCAACAAAGCTGGAACGAAGATCTCGGGTATTACATTCTACCCCTCTTAAAAGAAATTTCGGCCCCGAAACTTAAAATAATAAAATGATCAGTGCAAACAATCTCCGCCAACACACATTATCCATTGCCGATTACCTGCAATGAATCACATGCAGCACGTGGCTGCTAACATCCCTATCGTTACACCATAATGATAACAAAACGCATCGATCCAAAAATTAATATGGTTGATGTAACACCCCCAGATTTAACCGAAAATATTACAGCGCCGTGGGCCCCGAGATGGAACCCACAAGGCTGAAGGAAATTTTCGCAAACATTTACAAATGCCCAAGAGGCTAACGACAGTACTATCTTTAAAATATTTGAAGACTATATAAAATCTGTTTATCAAAATCGTCGTAAAAACTCATTTGAAATCGCAAGGCCAAACAGCCGACACTCAAAAGTTTAGAAAACGATTTCCAAAGTAATCTCAGTTACCAGATACCAAAATATCATTTCAAAATACTCACGTAGCGGAAAAAGACCAACCATAAAGATACTCTAGCAGCGGAAATACAAGAACCAATCAAGAAACTCAATGCACAAAACATGTCCTAGCCAGTATCCTCCATGAAGCTCATCTCTTCACGACCGCTACAAGCTCGATACTCCAAGAACCTAAAAAGAAAGACCACGACGGGGTCAGCCATAATATCCAACAATGATGTCAATCACAGCACAATTATAATTACATACCAATGAGAATAAGAATACGACCAAAGTAATCTTATCGTCATAACTTTACCAAAGTTCATATCTCGCATCCTCAACAACATGATAAGCCCATAACCAACCATCTGTATTGTATCTGAACGGAACCCCAAGGTTCTCAAAGCATCATCATAAATCACGGTTACGAAAT
The DNA here is from genome assembly GCA_033398695.1 of Orobanche coerulescens. NCBI lineage: Eukaryota > Viridiplantae > Streptophyta > Magnoliopsida > Lamiales > Orobanchaceae > Orobanche > Orobanche coerulescens. The sequence goes on along the minus strand of CM065808.1, from coordinate 73,666,383 downwards.
CTACTAACTTAGTTCAATCCCAATCCATCGGGTGACATCATCACATCTCGACTCCATAATCGATTGTCCACTAAAGATAGTTACCAAAGGAATACAGAACATACCTCAAGATGCACATTCTCATTACAATCATGTCTGTCTAATCCCAGATCAGATCAAAGCAACATGCGAACACGGTCCTAACACAAGACCTACAAATGCATACTCATGTGACAACGTCAATATGCTCAAAAAGAATAATAATGTATACTCAATGGCAATCCCATTATCTAGCGCCCTCAGCATAGATCCCAAGATGATCCTATAATATCAACACGAGGTGGATAACCAATAATATACATGTAATAACACATATAAAACTAACGATGCGAATCCACATGATTCCATCAACACAACACTGGGTAATCCAATGATCCAGCGCCCTCAGCATAGATCCCAAGATGATCCCGTCGGACCAACACGAGGTGGACATCTGATCTAGCGCCCTCAGCATAGATCACACGATCCCATCGAATCAACACAACACAAGCAACATAATTATGCATACACATATGCAAATGAAAATGTTCATAAACATGAACATATGAATCAAACATGAACGGCACTATGATGAAACAACTAGGACGAATTCATGTTCAGCAACATGAATGACAACCTGCATGATCAACATCATTAACACTAAACCGAATCAAACTAAGATACTTGTCCCGAGTCCTTCAGGAGCAATCTCGATGTCAAATCATCACCGGCAATTATCCTCAATGCTCGGCGATCCAAACGTACAATGAACTATAGATACTCATATCCTCGTCTTTACCATAATGTAACCTCGATACCCGAACATACCAATAACTGAGATAAAGCATATACATTATGATTTACCTCCCAAAATCGGAAGAACGATATACAATCCAAATACCCAGAGTTCACAATAATAATCATCGCTATATGCATTATAAACGAAATGAAACTGAAACCATTCATTAAATATTATGACTGAGCAAGTAATAACTTGCCTAGATACCGATACCACAAAGCTGCTACCGAACACATTACCTTTGTTTACGAGCTCCTCAACCCCAATCAAAATCAACACAACGGACATACTCGAACACGACCGCAACATCCGGTTATAATCGCCGATCAATAATCTCAACCTATCGAAGTAATCAAATAACACATATCCGATAATAATCAACAACCGACAAAACTAACCAATCGAACTCAACGGTTCAACACAACCTCAAATAAACGCAGTCAGAACAATCCAAATCAAACCATCACGAATTCATAATCAAAACACAAAAATACTGCACTATCTGCCTACTTAGCGCACGTTAAACGCATAACGTAGCGTGCGCTAAGTTGCTCCCATTAGCATGCGCTAGACAGTAAGCTTAGCGTGCGCTAATGTTGTACAGTGGCATGCATTCCAAGCATCGTCTAACACTTCCATCATATCAATGATCAACTCATCTCGATATTAAGGATTTCATAACATATTCGATTCCAACTTTTATCTATAAACACGAATCAACAAGATTCCTTCTTGTTCATATTTGGTAAATTCATAGAACAATTTACCGGTTATTATCATGAATAATCATATTCCAAAATCATCCGTAACCTTTCCAATTTCCAGTTCTTATTCATATTAATCATGACATATATAATTCAATAGTTCTTCAAGAACACGAATTATCCGAATTCACGTTCATGATCCATAAAATGACATAATCCGATGTGTTCTAACATCTAAAAATCCTTATTCATCATGATCTTCGACATACAATTCATATAACTTCATGAATCACAACAGCACCACCATAATCGTTACCATACGAAGTAACCAACAAAACATCAAAATCCGAGTTGAAGAAGGGAATTACATCAACATATCTCTTGAATTCCATCCAAAACCATACGAAACATATCAATACTCATATATTGATAACAACACTAACTTAATTCGGTAATCCAACTCGTTATCATGCTCATCAACTCGAATATATGATAATCATCAACTCAAGAACATCAATAATCAATCCAAACGAAATCCAAAAGTGAAGAATTATTACCTTGTATAGACGAACCATGAAGGAGAACAATCAACTTCATTCCAAGAATTATCAATAATTTCAAGAACAAGACTTTAATCCATGTTCCTTAGCTTAATCTTTGTTAAAGATCATCATCTCTCAGTGTTTGGGACCTCAAACTTCTCTCTAAAAACTCTCTCTCTCGGTTGCAAGGAAGGAATGGACGAAATGAAGGATAATGCCCAACTACACATATATATACTGTATATTATTAACTTGCGCTAACAACTCATGTTTAGCGTGCGCTACAGCCTTAGCGTGCGCTAACTGACTTTGTTAGTGTGTGCTATCGCAGCCCAGAGGCTACTGCCTTGCTTCGTAAACTAGCTTACGTACGTAATGCCCATGCATTAACGTATGTAAAACATCATGTCTAGCGTACGCAAGTCCTTGCCCTTAGCATGCGCTATCCGAAGTTGACTTACTACAGTATACACCTACCACGAAGATGCTCGTGACCCACATGCCGAAAGCAACCAATAAAGCCAAGATTCCCTGTTGACCGATCTGATTAGCGCGTGCTATAAATATACATTAGCATGCACTAATAGTTCACAACAAACATCCGTTGACCTTGTCGGTACATGCGCCGAAAGTGACCGGGTCCACACATAGATTCCTTCAGATCTGGTCTGTACTAGCGTGCGTTTTCTTTTTCCTCTAGCGTGCGCTAAACCAGAACGATAGTGTGCGCTAGGAATGCATATTAGTGTGCGCTAATAATGCTACACTTAGCCGTTTCCCGCAATTTCTGTCCAACGTCTCGACATACCAAAAATGAACATACGACACACTGAACACAAATACTGAATCAAATAATATTCTCACACGATATACCCAATATCAAAAGTGCGATAACCTGATACACTACATTCTCAATTGTAATTGTCTACCAAATACGACAATTATACCAATACTGACATCTCGGTCCTTTATTATTTTATCCATACTGTACAGATTCCACGTTGTACAACATAACTCAGATAAAATAATATTAAACAACAGTAGTAGAAATTCCGGATATTACATTCTACACCACTTAAAATAAGTTTCATCCTCGAAACTTGCAAGCCATCATAAAAACAAACAAACATACTATTCAACCCAAAATATCCCAAAACCATCACGACAATGATCAATCATCATCACTATAGAATAACCACAACAGCATACTTACCAATGCACAAAGTCGACAATCTCCTGAGATACTAGCTAGTGACCTCACTGTAAAATCTCAATACACTTTACAATCACAATTCCTAGAGTCTCAACAAAATATATCATCTTCGGATGAAATAATCTGCCCGAATCAAATTCTGTCTTCCTGATTACATAATCAGGTCTCAATTCCGATAAGACGAATAATACACAATACATCTTCGAAACAACTACCCAAAATGACACGAATCCCGAGACACCGACACAAAATCCGAACGCTCACATGATCACCAACAATGATCAACCAATAAGTCAACCGAATTTATCATCGACATGATAAATTCCAATATGACCGACCACAGGTCAAAACACAATCGAGAATATCATCAACATGATAAAATCCAATATCACCAACCAGAACCACAGAAATCAATATACAAATGAATAAAGTTCTCAAAACGACACGCCAATCACATACAGTGGATCTCAATAAACACAACCGACTGTTGAACGAACCTCTTAGGCGTACGAACAACCAGTCGCAAATCGGCGAACATCCCAAATCATACATGGAGTGGGAATGACCAATCGGTACTGCTCAAAATTCAAAGAAGTGTTACCATCACATCAGTAGAGCCACCTAGCACATATGCTCCAGTTTCACAAAATACAAAGTTTCAAGATTACATTCTATACACGAGTCTACAAAACGCAGTATTTCTCTTATCCGATAAATCAACCGATCATCCCTGGATAATCAAACTGCCATATCAAAGTTCGGATCCCTATTCATCGTTCCACATTGATATATTATCCAGTTCATGAGTCACACTCACAACTTCACAGTGATATGTAATATATATTAAATGCGTATGGTTATCAATCACATTTCCAAAACTAGTTTGAAATCATACAGTCTCGTCAAGAAGACAAACTTTCGAAAGTTCTTTCAAAAATTTCAAAACTCAAAACAGAAATTTTCGTAAGACCACGAAATCAATTTTCGATAAAATTAAATCGGCTCGCTGGTGCCTAGTATTTGATAACAGTTTTCCTTCAAATCCATACGATTTCGATGTTTAAAAAAATGAAAACTATGCAAATGATTGACCACATCTATACCCCTGTATACCAGTCCGTCTCGTCACAAATTCCACCGACATTCGGTCGGAGACTGCACGATAGAATCCAAAATCTCAACGTATAGGCCCCGGTAAAACTCGTTTTTCCACATATGGTTCACAACGTCAACCATTAATCCATCCTGGATCACCTCTAATATGCTATGACAAAACATTGATAAATCGACAAATCAAATACAGCGAAAGACTTCCCAAGAAGTTTCATTTGAACGAGTAAACCAAAACCTCAAAAGGTAGGAATGAAATAAATAAACGATTGATAAAGAGTTTTACAAATCCCGAGAGTTTTATGAAAACTAAAAAGCCTTTTTCAAACACTAGGGTCTCAGCCCATATCTCGTTCCGCATTACAAGAAGTTTATACAGTAGAAAACTCTTTACGGACCCCAAGTCCTGAGTTACGAAACTATCTCAAATTCGATTGGGTCTCGACCCAAGAAAAATTATTTTCCTTAAAACATTCGTGAAACGTTCATTTTGAAAAGTATATTTTCAAATGCTCAAAAGCAGTTCATATATCAAAATGAATTAGCATGACTACATGTTCTTCTCAACAATTCACAGTCCTTCTCCCGAATACACAATTCCGTTTCCAAAATCTAACCGACATATTGATTTCCAAAATCATAGCGTCTCAAGATCATCAATCCTGTCCCAACTACTGTGTTCTGTTATCTCATAATCATAACACATAATATTCTTCCGAATCTCAAAGCATATCAATTTAGAACGATAATAAATCTCAATGAAATTCGAAAATCCAAATACTTACAGATCGTGAAGCCGACGATTCCCCGTGATACTGGCACATGTCTCGACTCAAGAAAATACTCGACACAGGTATTTTCAAAACACACGTTTTGCAAAATCAGTTCAAATTGAGAACACAACACATCTCAAGAGAATCACGTTAGCACCATTTGGAAAAGTTTACAACAATCCCAGTACCACACTGATAAATCACATAACCCATAAGCCCGAGTGAACAACAAAAACTCACGGCTCTAGTATTACTCAATCGACAACTCGAATGACGTGACCAAAATGCGACCCTACTCGACCCGAATGCCTATGTTTTCTCAACCTAAGCTCCGATACCATATTCTGTAACACCCCCAGATTTAACCAGAAATATTACAGCGCCGTGGGCCCCGAAATGGAACCCACAAGGCTGAAGGAAATTTTCGCAAACATTTACAAATGCCCAAGAGGCTAACGACAGTACTATCTTTAAAATATTTGAAGACTATATAAAATCTGTTTATCAAAACCGTCGTAAAAACTTATTTGAAATCGCAAGGCCAAACGGCCGACACACAAAAGTTTAGAAAACGATTTCCAAAGTAATCTCAGTTACCAGATACCAAAATATCATTTCAAAATACTCACGCATCGGAAAAAGACCAACCATAAAGATACTTTAGCAGCGGAAATACAAGAACCAATCAAGAAACTCAATGCACAAAACATGTCCTAGCCAGTATCCTCCGGGAAGCTCATCTCTTCACGACCGCTACAAGCTCGATACTCCAAGAACCTAAAAAGAAAGACCACGACGGGGTCAGCCATAATATCCAACAATGATGTCAATCACAGCACAATTATAATTACATACCAATGAGAATAAGAATATGACCAAAGTAATCTTATCGTCATAACTTTACCAAAGTTCACATCTCGCATCCTCAACAAGATGATAAGCCCATAACCAACCATCTGTATTGTATCTCAACGGAACCCCAAGGTTCTCAAAGCATCATCATAAATCACGGTTACGAAATCTACTAACTTAGTTCAATCCCAATCCATCGGGTGACATCATCACATCTCGACTCAATAATCGATTGTCCACTATAGACAGTTACCAAAGGAATACAGAACATACCTCATGATGCACAATCTCATTACAATCATGTCAATCTAATCCCAGATCAGATCAAAGCAACATGCGAACACGGTCCTAACACAAGACCTACAAATGCATACTCATGTGACAACGTCAATATGCTCAAAAAGAATAATAATGTATACTCAATGGCAATCCCATTATCTAGCGCCCTCAGCATAGATCCCAAGATGATCCTATAATATCAACACGAGGTGGATAACCAATAATATACATGTAATAACACATATAAAACTAACGATGCAAATCCACATGATTCCATCAACACAACACTGGGTAATCCAATGATCCAGCGCCCTCAGCATAGATCCCAAGATGATCCCGTCGGACCAACACGAGGTGGACATCTGATCTAGCGCCCTCAGTATAGATCACACGATCCCATCGAATCAACACAACACAAGCAACATAATTATGCATACACATATGCAAATCAAAATGTTCATAAACATGAACAACATATGAATCAAACATGAACGACACTATGATGAAACAACTAGGACGACTTCATACTCAGCAACATGAATGACAACCTGCATGATCAACATCATTAACACTAAACCGAATCAAACTAAGATACCTGTCCTGAGTCCTTCAGGAGCAATCTCTATGTCAAATCATCACCGGCAATTATCCTCAATGCTCGGCGATCCAAATGTACAATGAACTATAGATACTCATATCCTCATCTTTACCATAATGTAACCTCGATACCCGAACATACCAATAACTGAGATAAAGCATATACATTATGAGTAACCTCCCAAAATCGGAAGAACGATATACAATCCAAATACCCAGAGTTCACAATAATAATCATCGCTATATGCATTATAAACGAAATGAAACTGAAACCATTCATTAAATATTATGACTGAGCAAGTAATAACATGCCTCGATACCGATACCACAAAGCTGCTACCGAACACATTGCCTTTGTCTACGAGCTCCTCAGCCCTCATCAAAAGCAACACAACGGACATACTCGAACACGACCGCAACATCCGGTTATAATTGCCGATCAATAATCTCAACCTATCGAAGTAATCAAATAACACATATCCGATAACAATCAACAACCGACAAAACTAACCAATCGAACTCAACGGTTCAACACAACCTCGAATAAACGCAGTCAGAACAAACCAAATCAAACCATCACGAATTCATAATCAAAACAAAAAAATACTGCACTGTCTGCCTACTTAGCGCACGTTAAACGCATAACGTAGCGTGCGCTAAGTTGCTCCGGTTAGCGTGCGCTAGCCAGTAAGCTTAGTGTGCACTAATGCTGTACAGTGGCATGCATTCCAAGCATCGTCTAACACTTCCATCATATCAATGATCAACTCATCTCGATATTAAGGATTTCATAAAATTTTCGATTCCAACTTTTATCTTTAAACACGAATCAACATGATTCCTTCTTGTTCATATTTGGTAAATTCATAGAACAATTTACCGGTTATTATCATGAATAATCATATTCCAAAATCATCCGTAACCTTTCTAATTTCCAGTTCTTATTCATATGAATCATGACATATATAATTCAATAGTTCTTCAAGAACACGAATTATCCGAATTCACGTTCATGATCCATAAAATGACATAATCCGATGTGTTCTAACATCTAAAAATCCTTATTCATCATGATCTTCGACATACAATTCATATAACTTCAAGAATCACAACAGCACCACCATAATCGTTTCCATACGAAGTAACCAACAAAACATCAAAAATCCGAGTTGAAGAAGGGAATTACATCAACATATCTCTTGAATTCCATCCAAAACCATACGAAACATATCAATACTCATATATTGATAACAACACTAACTTAGTTCGGTAATCCAACTCATTATCATGCTCATCAACTCGAATATATGATAATCATCAACTCGAGAACATCAATAATCAATCCAAACGAAATCCAAAAGTGAAGAATTATTACCTTGTATAGACGAACCATGAAGGAGAACAATCAACTTCATTCCAAGAATCATCAATAATTTCAAGAACAAGACTTTAATCCATGTTCCTTAGCTTAATCTTTGTTAAAGATCATCATCTCTCAGTGTTTGGGACCTCAAACTTCTCTCTAAAAACTCTCTCTCTCGGTTGCAAGGAAGGAATGGACGAAATGAAGGATAATGCCCAACTACACATATATATACTGTATATTATTAACGTGCGCTAACATCTGATGTTTAGCATGCGCTACAGCCTTAGTGTGCGCTAACTGACTTTGTTAGCGTGTGCTAGCGCAGCCCAGAGGCTACTGTCTTGCTTCGTAAACTAGCTTACGTACGTAATGGCCCATGCATTAACGTATGTAAAACATCATGTCTAACGTACGCAAGTCCTTGTCCTTAGCGTGCACTATCCGAAGTTGACTTACTACAGTATACACCTACCATGAAGATGCTCGTGACCCACATGCCGAAAGCAACCAATAAAGCCAAGATTCCATGTTGACCGATCTGATTAGCGCGCGCTATAAATATACATTAGCGTGCGCTAATAGTTCACAACAAACATCCGTTGACCTTGTCGGTACATGCGCCGAAAGTGACCGGGTCCACACATAGATTCCTTTAGATCTGGTCTGTACTAGCGTGCGTTTTCTTTTTCCTCTAGCGTGCGCTAAACCAGAACGATAGTGTGCGCTAGGAATGCATATTAGTGTGCGCTAATAATGCTACACTTAGCCGTTTCCCGCAATTTCTGTCCAATGTCTCGACATACCAAAAATGAACATACGACACACTGAACACAAATACTGAATCCAATAATATTCTCATACGATATACCCAATATCAAAAGTGCGATAACCTGATACACTACATTCTCAATTGTAATTGTCTACCAAATACGACAATTATACCAATACTGACATCTTAGTCCTTTATTATTTTATCCATACTGTACAGATTCCACATTGTACAACATAACTCAGATAAAATAATATTAAACAACAGTAGTAGAAATTCCAGATATTACAGTTGACCAACCCGAACAGTACGTCAATCAAAACGCAAGCTAAACGCTAAGCAAACACAAAATCCCACCACCCAAGGGTTGGAAGACTAACAACAAAGTTAATTTCCCATACATAAGGAAATTACGAAGTGATCTGAACGCTCCAAAAATCATGATATGAGATCAACAAAAATCAGATAATAAATGATCGAGCCACAACGATCGAGACAATAACGGTCAAACAATCATATTCGGACCACGACGAATCAACAAAACTCAAAAAACAACTCCGAAGTTCACACCTCGACTCGAGACGATAGGTGGTCTGGCAAAAACGACAAGATAAGCACTTACGAAAGGCTCACAGGAATGGGACCGAATTCGAAAAGAGTAACAATGATAAAGAGTTTAATCCGAAACAATACTACAACTCGTTTAAATAGGAAAAAGTGAAGGATAGAACAAGTTCAGAAAATATCGACGAACACAAACGAGTCGAAAGAGTTGAAAATACAGAAGTTCAAAAATCCGATCCACTTCTAATAAAAGAAGTTTATCCCTGAAATTCGAAACAACAAGGCAAAGATATAAGACAACATACAACTGGTAAACTACACTCTCAGGGACTCCTCGGAGTCGATCCTGATATTAATGCTCAAGTCTTTGCCTCGGAAGACTCTGCAACTAACTCGCAAAACTGAACCCGATGTACCATGAGTCTGCACTTGTAACACGTCACTGGCGGAGAAGGGCAATGTGCACGAACGTGCCCTGACACATTGCAGTTAAAAAACCTCCTGGCTTTACCAGGAGTCAAAGCTGACGATTTGGAACTCTCAGTCCCACGAATCGAGCGATGGAGCTTAAGAGCAGAAAGACTACGATGTTGCAATCCAGAAACACCAACACCAGTACTGTCCATAAGGTTAACGGACATCTTCTGCTTCATCGACTCGGGTACTCGCTCCAATGATAACGAAGCTAGCTCGTAGGCTAAGGCTCGATCCTGGTAATCTCTCAGTGAAGTGCAAGTGAATCCCGCCATATATTGGCGAATCTCCAGCTTCATTCGTCTAGCGAAATGAAGGATCTTCTCACCTTAGGTCCTCACCTGATCTCGCACATAACTGAGTTGTTTGTTGTAGTCGACGACGGCCTATGATACCGATATATCTTGCGGTTCTGCCAAATAAAACTCACGAATTTGCTGCTCTCTAATCGGTTTCGGACAGAACTCAACTTCCATAAATGTCTGGAACTCTGCCCACGTGACATCACGGTCACAAGGTTTAACAGCGTCCCACCAATTAGAAGCATCTTTATCTAGAAGGTATTGAGTGATAGGTACCTTCCGTTCTTCTGGACAATCGACGGTCTCGAATATCTTTCCTAACTGGAAAAGCCAACTATCCCAGCCCAACTCATCCGCGGTACCAGCGAAACGAGGGTGGTTGATACGAACTACATCTCAAAGCCATTGATTTACACTGACGTTCCGAGTCGCGTCAGTGTTGCGTTAAACAGCCTGGGTCAACTGAGTCATTTGTGCTGCTACTTGTTGCAATATAGTAGCAACACCAACACCTATATCATTCGGGGCAATATTCTCTCGATTCTGCATCTCGTCCCCATGGCCATCAGTGCCACGGTTACGACCACGGCCTCTGCCCCTCGGCATACTAACAAGCAATAACCTAACGCAACGAAAATCACATAATCACATATAGATTCCATTCACAACTGATCGACTGCAAAAATTAGGTGACGGCAAAGTGCAGTCCCAAGACTTTGCCCAGCTAGAAAGCGCCTTCCACAACAAAAGATGGCGTGCGCTAACTGTGCAAGTTGGCAACACATTGATACTCACCTTCCAACGGTACCATACCGGAGGTTACAAGTAAACAACGGCGTACAAATCCAAATGCCAACTGTGTACATGATTATAATATTACCTAAATAACCATCAAGAGTTAATTAATATTCAAACCGAACTCCCACCTCTCGGTCAATAGAACCATTTCAATGAGTGTGTACCCAACGACTCAGCGTTCATCACACCATTTTATTCACAACTCGGAGCACTACAGCTGAAATAACTATAATATCATTATCACGTACCTTTTTAACGAAGTGTAGGAAAACGAAAAGTAAAAAACGAGAGTCACGTTTCAAGTAAATTTTTGGTAGACCTCATTTGAATTTTAAAAGTCAAATTTTTGAAAACTTGCAATACAAAAATGGAAATGAGCTATAAGTAGTTTGAATTCTCAAAATTTTCGGCCTCGAGGTCATCATACGAAAATCAAACTTTTCCTTTCCTGGAGGATGTTTTAAAATAAAATTTACGTCGCTTCCCCAACATTCACAACTTTCTTAGTGTAACCACACCAAAACATTATTCATGTAAAAACAATTTATACAAGGGCACATATATACATATATACATATACACATTACAAAAAGTCAAACAAACATGGTTTACGTATTCACGATTCAAATTTAACTCCACATGAAAACGCAATTATCACACAAGCTTGTGTAAGACGAGACACAACAATATAATAAGTAGACTTACATCCACATATCACACGAATATGATGGTAGCACCTTGATACTAATCACGACCGACATCTCAGACGACGCGCCGCAACACGACTCAATCAGACAAAATCTGATAAAACAAGACTCGACTTGCACATAACTTGACCCGACAGCCTAAGTTTCCGCAACCTAAGCTCTGATACCATATTCTGTAACACCCCCAAACTAATAGGGAATATTACAGCGCCGTAGACCCTCTCCGTGAGGATCTACCAGGCTAAAAACAAAAATAATACATCGCTTTACATGCCGACATGGCTACATAATGAACCGCTAGACTAATTTGGTCTTTGACCACAATAAAACACATTAAACATACATAACTCGAATTCATAACTCATACCCACGCAAGGGTTGGAGTACATCATTATACCTATAAAACGGGAAGACTACACAACGGAGAGCCAAACAATGAGACTCTACCAAAAATACTCAACGAATGGTCATCACGTGATTAGTATCATCGTCTTTCATCATCCTTCGTACCAATCTTGTGATACGCTCCGCAGCAGCCTGCAAGTACCTGGACGCAATACAGACATCTACCCCCCCGAATACTCAGTGGTTAGAAAAACTCCACTGTTTTGCTAGTGTAAGTATAAAATATAAATAGAAGCCATACATATCATACTCCAAGAATATAATAATCGTAAACATGCTCGCAGAGATAAGTTACTTGATCAAAACAGTTCAAATCATGGAAGGTGGGGATGAAACCCATATACATCTTACAAAACATTTAAGATCTCGGGAGTTTTGAAAGCATTTGGGATTTAAGAATTCTCCAGCCTTTCGAAGCCATTTAGGGACACATCCCAAAAGTCCATTTCCCAAAATATAACCATGATAACAACACACGGGGTCCACGACGCGATCATAATATTGTGGTCACAAAGCACGAGCTCCATGACCCGATCATACCATAACAGCATGCTTCCACAGATTACTCGCGTCCCGTGCTAGCAAGCCACGGACCTCAGATGCTCCCACAGAACATACCCGAGTGAATAACCCACAGGGAAACCATACCAAATCACATGTCACCGTAACAACAGTAATGGGACCACAATCATATATACGCTCATAGTTATCCCGGCATCGCACTAACAAGTTACAAACCTCGGATGCTCCTACAGAACATACTCGATTGGACAACCCATGACACGTACATCACATAACCAAATCACAACCATAAGTTATCTCGGCATTGCACTAGCAAGCTATGAACCTCGGAGTCCCCGCAAGACATACCCGATGGATAACCCCACAAGTCATCCCGGCATCGGGCTAGCAAGCCATGAACCTCGGAGTCCCCACAAGACATACCCGATGGATAACCCTACGGTCCCGCCCGACCCATACCAGCAAGTATGAATCCGGAATATTCAACAATCTTATCCGGTGGCACATCACTTACAACAATCACGCGACAAAAATCAATTATGAAGGCAAACAACATTAAGCATCACAACCTCCTTTCAAAGGAGTAACAATTAATATTACAACATGTCACGTTTTCACCGAACAAGTACATGTATTGACACACCATCCTCGGCAAGTCATCACGGTTTATTATATTCACGAAGTATGGTTATAACATCTATCATCATACAACACATACTCACATATTCCAAATACACATTTACCCATGAATCATACGAGTTATCTTGAAGAAACCCTTTTTCAGAGAATTTACCGATCCTTTAGAAGGTTCATTAAAACATTCAAGTTCCACATATAATCAATTATCAACTATCACATTTACGAAACACGATGTGTATGGGCAAGATACTTGCCTCGAAACCCCGAGCGAACAAATACGACAAACAACAATGCCTCGATCCGAACTATCCTCCAAATCCCGTTCCTAGCAAGAATCAAGACTAAATCAACCGCATACCCATCGGAAAACTAAGAATCATCCTAAGTTCTACCCTTAGGAACCATTTGCCGTACACCTAAAAGGCTCGAACCAACATAATCGACGAACATAATAATTTACGAAGTTCATTCCACAAAGCCTCAAGATAAACAAAGGATCGCGAGTATACAATGAAGATCTTACAACAATCGGCTGAAACCTCACAATCCCCCAAAATCCCCAAAATCAACGTTTTAAGTGATCTTACCTCAAATCCTCGGTGAAAATGGTAGATCTTCGATAGATCCTTGCTAGAAGTTGAAAAGGATTGATATGAAAGGGTATCTAGTCGAAATCTTTGTCTTCAATCCCTTGAAATCTCCTAGAAGGTCGGCGGAGAGAAATGGGGGTGAAAAAAATGACGGGAGTTGACCACAACACTAATATATACAGACGCGCATTGTAACACCCCCAGAGCCATCCAGGAATATTACAGTGCCGTGGGCTCTGAGATGGAACCCACAAGACTGAAGGAAATTTTCGCAAATATTTACAAACGCCCAAGAGGCTAACGACAGTATTATCTATTTAAAACATTCGAAGACTTTATAAAACTTGTTTATCAGAACCATCGTAAAATCTCACTTGAAGCCACAAGGCCCGAAATGCCAAAACTCAACAGTTTAAAAACATACATTAAGCTATCGCTTACACGTACCAACATAATAGATTTAGAAAATGATTGCCAAAGTAACCTAAGTTACCAGATACCAAAAGGCCATTTAAAAATACTCACACAGCGGAATAAAACGAACAATTAAAATACTCTAACAGCGGAATACAAGAACTAATCAGGAAACTCAAACACAAATACATGCCCTAGCCAGTATCCTCAGGGAAGCTCATCTCTCCACGACCGCTACAAGCTTGATAATCCAAGAACCTAGAAAGAAAGCCCACGACAGAGTTAGTCATAATATCCAACAATGATAACCATCACATCACATACCAATGATAATACTATGTAAGAATACGACCAATGTAATCTTACCATCATAACTTTACTTACTCGAATAATTCTCATCAGAATAACCATTTTCACAATGCACATCTTGTAATCTCGATTAAGCAACAAACTCAAACATAATATCTGTATTGTTCCTCAACCAATACTCAAGATTATCAGAATATCATAACTAACTCATGATACTGAAAAATACCAGCTCTGACCAATTCGATCCATCGTGTAACATCATCAAATCTCAACACGATAATTGATTGTCCATCAAACGACAAATACCAAAGGAAATACGGAACATGCCTCAAGATATGAAATGCCAATAAGAAATCACGTCAGTCTAATCCAAGATTAGATCAACACAACATACGAACACGGTCCTAACACAAGACCTACAATTGTATACTCATATGACAACGTCAATATGCTCACACCAATAACAACAATGTATACTTATGGCAAACCCATAATATACATATGCACAATAACAACACATAGGTAATCCGATGATCCAGCGTTCACTGCCTAAATCCCACGATGATCCCGCCATACCAACCCTGGTGGAAAAACCTGTCCGATGATCCAGCACACGCTAGCATAGATCCCCCGATGATCCCGTCGGACCAACCCGAGGTGGACATATAGCAACAATACACAAATGTATATAACAATAATACGCAATGCATGACAACAACGATACATGCATGTATCATAACATGATCGACACAAATGACAAAAATGATTAGAGTACTTGCCCCGAGTCCATCGAGAGCAATCTCGATGTCTAAACCACCACGAACCATTATTCTGAATTTTCGACGATCCAAAATATCACGGAAGGTATATAATTCACGTCTGCATCTATACCACGATGTTTCCTCCATTCCAAGTATACCAATGGCAAATGTAAATCATAAACATTATGATTTAATTCCCAAAACTAAAATACAACTTATAATCTCAAATCTCCTATGATTACAATTATTAACATTGCTATACAAATTATAAACGAATGAAATGGAAACCATTCTTTAAATATTATAAGCTGAGCAAGTGATAACTTACCTCGATACCGATGAATCCGTTACCAATCCCATTGCCCTCGTCTACGAACTTCTCATCCCCGACAAAGCAATCTACGAACATTCTCGAACACGACCGCAATGCATAGTTCTAGTCACCAATCAATAATCTTAACCTATTATAATAATTGATAAACAACAAGTTCGACAACAATCAACAATCGATATAACCAATTGACAAACCCAACGGCTCAACAATATCTCAATTAACCAAAAGTCTGATCAATCTAACTTAGACGATCACGAATTCTTAACCGAAATAGGATATACTACACTGCCTGTTGACTTAGCGCACGTTAATCACTTAACGTAGCGTGCGCTAAGCTGCTCTCGTTAGCGTGCGCTAGCCAGTAACACTAGCATGCGCTAATGACATGCAGTTGCATGCATTTTAGATACCGATCAACATATGACGATTATCAAGAATACATAGTGATTCTAAACCATTCTCATAGCTATCAAAACAACGAAATCCGATATCCTTTAACATATAGGTAATCATCTGTAATATCCGGATTTATTATTGTGTATTTCATTTGTATTCGAACCCTGTATTATTCGGATTTGTGATCTTGATTATTGGAGTATGATATTTCTTTCGTTGGTAACTTTGTACATAAGTATATCAACATGCAAAATTTCTCATGCAAACTCGTGATAGCGCACGCTAAGAATGTAGCTTAACGCGCGCTATCAGTCCACTACAAGCGCACGCTACGTATGTAGGAGTTGCGTGCACTAGGAACTCACTTATTGAGCTGGGTGGCTAGCACATGTGCCAGCCGGGACATGGGTCCAGGTAAGATTCCCGCGGACGAACCTGGACAGTTTTGAAGTCAACTCTTATTAGCGCGCGCTAAGGAATGCTTAGTAGCGTGCGCTAATCTGCTTTTGTACAGAAAGTTTATATATGGGCCAGCACTCCATTTTGTTCTCATTTCCTTCATTCACCTTTCGTCTTTGAGAGACCAGAGGGCATATCATCTTCCTTAGACACACTTATAACACATCCACTTGACCATTGGACATTGGATACTTCTTGTTATTGATCATTGAAGAGGAGTAGCACCTCGAGTGACGTATATCCAACCGGAGTCAGTTTCTACCTTTGGAGTTCAGTGATTTCGTCATATTAAGGTATGTTGATTATATCTCCAACTCTAGATTCGTGTTATGGAGGATAAGATGATCATGCTAGCAAAAAAATGAGTTCTTGGGTAAATTATCCAAACCACATCATGTTTGGAATATTGAGATGATTATGCCTTAAGTACCTTGATTATGAACATCATGATTCGAATCTTATTACAATGAACAAGTAGAGGAAGCTTCTATCATTAGGTAATATGAATCTAGTAGGTGTTTTCATAGCAATCATGGACTTGACTTTAACATCATTATTGTTAGATGAATTTAAAGGATTGATCATGGAAGGATTTATCTTGTAAAGATGGAATGTTAATCAAACTACAGAATGATAGTTTTTGATTGATATAAAGGTGTTGATATCGACCGTTTAGCCTTCCGAATTATCGCATGAAGAATTGTAATCGTAATGGAATATGGTTTCATAATAGTATACATATTCTTGAATCCGAAGTTGTTGTTATCCGTAACATCATTCATAACCATATGAACATGATATTCATGGAGGTAACATGAATTAACACTGAAGATTTCATTTGGTTTGATCATGTCGAGATCGATCATCGCCCGAGTAAATCGCCATGCACGATTAGCGCACGCTAAGCTATGTAGATTAACGTGCGCTATCGAGCATGAGTTAACGTATGCTACGCGTTTGGTACGTAACGTCGTTAGGCCATCGACGAAGTCGATCGGTGATCGGTGAAATCTTGACCATGCATAGTTAGTGTACGCTAGGCTTTGTTGTTTGCGTGCGCTATCGAGCAGACTTAACGCACGTTACACAGAGTACTTAGCGTGCGCTAAGAAGTTCAGACAGATTACATTTTATGAGCTTTTGGCCGTAAACCGAATTGTTAGACATTCGTACGATGTGAGATAAATTCTATATTATTTCTTTTGTTAAGGTTTGAGCTTGTTACGTGTTTGATTGAGGGGGAGTGACCTTCGAGTGTTCGTTTTCGTGGAAGTATTGTTCTTGTCTTCGAATCGAGACAAGTACCTTATTTGTTTTATGTATTTATGTTATACATATTGTCGTGCATGTATGTCGTTGTTGTATGTCCACCTCGTGTTGGTCCGACGGGATCATCGGGGGATCTATGCTAGCGTGTGCTGGATCATCGGATGGGTTTTTCCACCATGGGTTGGTCTGACGGGACCATCGTGGGTTCTTGGCAGTGAACGCTGGATCGTCGGAATTACCATGTGTATGTTATGATATCTTGTTGTGATTATCAGTTGTGTATGTCATCTATGAGTTTCTCGTAGGAGAAGACTCGTTGGTATTTTTGTCGTTTACGTTATTATTCTTCGTGAGATATGAATAATATGATGTGGTACTTGTACTAGCATCGTTGTGCTAACCCCTTCGGGGGTGAACATTTTGTTTATGTTCAGGATCCAGGATAGTGGGAAAACAACCACTGGAGCTGCATGACGACGAGGGTGCAGAGTGATGTTCCGGCCGGGTTTATTTGACTGTTGTTTGTTGGTTATGTCAATAAGTACTCGAGTACGTAGTCGTTTATGATGAATTTGAATTGGTGATGTATTAATAAGTTTCTGTTGAACATTTGTATTTTCTGTATTTGGTGAGAACTGTTGTATCTTAATTCCGTTACTTCCATTCATTTGTACCTGTTAATGTCTGTTCAATTCTTCAGCCTTGTAAATCCTTATGTAAAGGATTTACGGCGCTGTAATATTCCTGAATATATCGGGGGTGTTATAGAATATGGTATCGGAGCTAAGATTATGGATATGTTGGCCGTTGGGTTAAAATAGGGGTCATTTATGTCTTTTGAGGTAACCGGCCACGAATAACATCACTGTACTGCCTACGTCTTCGTGCGGGCGGTGGTTGTAAGTTCCTAAACTCTACCTCATCTTTTACATGTTATATTCCTTTGTACTTGAGCATTTAAATGGTATTGTTTCTGGTATATTGAGTATTTATGCTTACAGTATGTTGAGAGGCGGACGTGGGCGTGGTCGTGGTCGCGGACGCGGACGAAGGAATGCATAAAGAGAAGCGTCGCCTTCAAATCAAGCCAGTCATAGCTCAGGCGAGCCACAACGATCTATTAATAACGAACCGGAACCTGCTGTACCAGAGATCCTTTGTCAAGTGGTGAACCAGATGACTCAGTTCGCCCAAGTCGTGGACCGAATGCAAGTGGCGGTGGGACTACAACAGGGAGAGAGACAGTAAGGGATCCCAGACATGGGAAATCGAGGTGACCGGTGGCTGCAAGAGGTGGCGAAGATGCAACCACCCAAATTTGACGGCATTTCTGAGACTCCCACCTGGGACCATTGGTTGAAGGAACTGGAGAAAATCTTTGCCGGAATAAAGCGCCTGCAATAGGAGAGCCTCTATCGCTCAATATTTTCTGATAGGGGAAGCGTCCGAATGGTGGGGAGCCATCCGGCCTGTAGACCATGATGCTGATTGGACAGAGTTTAAATTGATGATGGAAGCTCAGTACTGCCCTCGTCCTGTGAGGGAAGCCAAAGTTCGGGAGTTTTTCTCCGCTCAGCCTTCAGATGTGCCAGTATCTCAGGCAATTAAGACGTTTAACCAACAGCTGGAATTTGTTCGACATCTGGTCAAAACAGATGCAGAAATGATCCATTTTGATATGAGGATGAAACCAGAAATCCATAGGTACATGTCCGGTTTTGAATGTACCACACTCCGTCAATACCAGGACAAGCCGTTGGCTTATGAGATCAAGGAAGCAGCTATGGAGAAATTTACGGAATCCAAGAAGCAGAAAGTCTCTGGTACTTTTACAGAGCACAAGAACAGTGGGCCCCGCAAGGCCCAGTCATCCTTTCACTCATTCAAGAAACCTCCGCACCCAGTTAGGAGCGGAAAGAACTTCCGAGCAACATCAACCATGACTGATGTTACGAGGAAATGCTTTAACTGTGCCTATACGGGGCACTATCGACGGAATTTCCCCCTACCTACCGTGATTTGTTTTGATTGTGGTCGAGAGGGACATCATGCGGTGTTCTGTGAAGAGGCTGCAAAGTTTTTAGAGCCCGTACACCACAGCCAGTCCAGAAGGAAGCCAGTATCCAACAGACACAGCAAAGTGTTCAGATGCCTCAGAATTTTGGCCGCGGACGAGGCAGAGGACAGTGGGACCGAAAGGGTACATCGAGTGCCGGATCTATTCCCCCACGTCTGTACGAGATGAGGAGAACAGACGATCAGGATGCCTTTGCCGCATCGTGCTTGTCCAGATCCTTTCCCAACCAGTTAGCGTTTTATTCGATACAGGAGCTGCGCATTCTTTTATATCCTTGTCATGTGTAAATCGTTTGAATATTTCTGGTTTTCATACTTGTGAACCTTATG
Source organism: Orobanche coerulescens (assembly GCA_033398695.1). Classification (NCBI taxonomy): domain Eukaryota; kingdom Viridiplantae; phylum Streptophyta; class Magnoliopsida; order Lamiales; family Orobanchaceae; genus Orobanche; species Orobanche coerulescens. The sequence continues at coordinate 73,646,012 of CM065808.1, read as the reverse complement.
TTGTTGGTTTATCGAGTGGAGAGAGGATTGTCGGGAACTTAGAAACCAGAAATTTCCCTGTATCATTTGGAGGCAGAGAGTGGGTCTCAAATTTGATTGTGATAGAAATGCAAGGAGACGACCTGATACTCGGAGACGATTGGCTTAATTGATATGGAGCAATTGTAAACTACCGAAGGAGGAATATCTCGCTGATCGCTGACAATGGTTCTGAAATACTGTTTGAGGGATGGAAACCGGGAAGCTCAGGAAAGTTGATCAAAGCGATGAAAGTTGTCAAACTGTTGAAACAGGGCTGCATCGGATACTGGTGCTATGCAATGAAGAAAGAAGACAAAATTGTGGAACTTTCATCCATTCATGTTGTAAACGAATTTCCAGATGTATTTCCTGACGAGTTATCTGGACTACCTCCACGAAGGGATGTAGAATTTACCATTGAGCTGGAACCCGGAGCTACACCAATTTCTAAGGCGCCGTATCGTATGGCACCTACTGAGATGTATGAATTGAAAAAGCAGCTGGAGGAGTTACTGGACAAAGGCTATATTCAGCCAAGCGTTTCACCATGGGGAGCGCCGGTTCTTTTTGTCCGAAAGAAGGATGGATTGCTTCGACTGTGTATCGACTATCGAGAGCTGAACAAGATGACAATTCAGAATAAGTATCCGTTGCCACGGATTGATGACCTGTTCGACCAGTTGCGAGGGGCAACAGTATTTTCTAAACTCGATCTGAGATTAGGATATCATCAGCTGAGGATTTAGGAATCTGATGTTCCGAAATCAGCGTTCAGAACTCGTTACGGACACTATGAGTTCGTAGTGATGCCGTTTGGTCTCACTAATGCACCTATTGTATTCATGCAATTGATGAACCGAGTGTTCATCGAATATTTGGATAAATTTGTGGTCGTGTTCGTTGATGAAATTCTAGTGTATTCTAAGAACCCGGAAGAGCATGCATAGCATTTGTGGATTGTATTAGAACTTTTAAGAAGCGAGCAACTGTACGCCAAACTCTCTAAGTGTGAATTATGGCTAAAGGAAGTAATGTTCCTCGGTCATGTGGTATCAGCTGAAGGAGTCCGAGTAGATCCTTAGAAGATTGAAGCGGTTTTGGATTGGAAGCCTCCAAAGAATGTGAAAGAAGTCCAAAGTTTCTTAGGACTTGCTGGGTATTATCGTCGGTTCGTGGAAGGGTTTTCCAAAATTTCCCGCCCACTTACTCGACTCCTGCAGAAAACTCAAAAGTTTTAGTGGAACGAGTTGTGTCAGATTAGCTTTGATGAATTGAAGAAGAGATTGACGACGGCGCCGATTCTATCACTTCCACAGGGAACTGGAGGATTTATAGTTTACAGTGATGCTTCGAACCAAGGGCTCGGATGCGTATTGATGCAGAATGATAAGGTGATCTCTTATGCTTTGCGACATCTGAAACCTTATGAAGTGAATTACCCAACACATGATTTGGAACTAGCAGCAGTAGTTTTTGCTTTAAAGATCTGGAGGCATTATCTGTACGGGACTTACTGTCAGATCTTTACGGATCACAAGAGTCTCAACTACATCTTCAGTTAGAAAGAGTTGAATATGTGGCAAAGAAGATGGTTAAAACTGATTAAGGACTATGACTTGGAGATTTTGTATCATCCAGGCAAAGCGAATGTAGTGGCCGATGCACTCAGCCGCAAGCCTGTTTCTATTCAGATGCTGGAGACGCTGACCTCCCAACTTAGCCTTCAACGAGAAATGATTCGAGAAGGAATTGAAGTGTGGTTATAAAGAGTCCAAGGACAACTGTGCGTGATGGAAATAACTTCATCATTAACTGAAGAAATCAAATCTAGACAGGCAAATGATCCTCTGATGATTCGGTTACGTGATGAAGTGATCAAAGGAAAGACCCCCATATTCGTAATTCATGACGATGGAGTTTTGAGATTTCAGAACCGACTCTGCGTTCCCGATGTCGGTGTTCTGAAACAGACAATTATGAAGGAAGCTCACAGTTCGCCGTATTCTATCCACCCGGGCCCCAGTAAGATGTATAAAGACTTGAAGCAGAATTTATGGTGGGGCAACATGAAGAAAGATGTAGCGGACTATGTTTCGAAATGCTTGACTTGTCAGCAGGTTAAAATCGAGCATCAACGGCCTGCCGGAATGTTGAAGCCGCTCCCGATTCCTGAATGGAAGTGGGAGGACATATCGATGGACTTTATCACTAGTATGCCGAGAACCAAAACAGAAATGAACATGATTTGGGTGATAGTTGATCGTTTAACCAAATCAGCTCATTTTCTAGGCATTAAGGACACGTGGGGACCAGAGAGGTTGGCACGAGTATTTATTTCGGAGATAGTTTGATTGCATGGTACACCGAAGACCATTGTTTCTGATCGAGACGGCCGTTTTGTGTCTCACTTTTGGAAAGCATTTCATAAGGCCTTGGGAACCGAATTGAAATTCAGCACAGCTTATCACCCACAGACTGTTGGACAATCCGAGAGGACTATTCAAACGGTGGAAGATATGCTGAGGGCTTGTGCCTTAGATTGGTCAATTGATTGGGAAGTTCATCTACCATTGATTGAATTTACCTACAACAATAGTTGGCATGCTTCCATTAAGATGGCACCGTTTGAGGAATTATACGGGAGAAGATGTAGATCGCCCCTATGTTGGGATGTTTCATCAGACTTGATCGGGACAGAACCAGAGTTGATCACACAGACTCGAGAAAAGATAGACTTGATTCGTGAAAGGCTGTTGACCGCCCAGAGTCGCCAGAAATCTTACGCAGACGTACGTCGTCGCCCTTTGGAGTTCAGTACTGGAGACCACGTACTTTTAAAGGTTTCTCCTACTCGGGGAATCTTCCGTTTTGGAAGAAGGGGAAAGCTGAGTCCATGATATGTCGGACCGTTCGAGATCCTTGAGAGAGTTGGAGAGTTGGCATACAGATTGGCATTACCGCCATCGTTGAGCCATGTTCATAACGTATTCCACGTATTCTAGTTACGGAGATATATACCGGACCCTAGTCATGTCATTGATTTTGGGGAGATCGACGTCGCTCAGGATGGGACGTTTGAAGAAAGACCGGTCAAGATACTCGAGAGTCGAGTTAAACAGTTGAGGAACAAATCCATCGTTTTGGTCAAAGTTCAATGGTCACGTCACGGAGTGGAAGAAGCCACATGGGAAACGGAAGATGACATGAAGTCCAGATATCCCGAGTTATTTTCATCTTGAGTTTTGGGACGAAACTCCTTTTTAGTAGGAGAGTATGTAATATCCGGATTTATTATTGTGTATTTCATCTGTATTCGAACCCTGTATTATTCGGATTTGTGATCTTGATTATTGGAGTATGATATTTCTTTCGTTGGTAACTTTGTACATAAGTATATCAACATGCAAAATTTCTCATGCAAACTCGTGATAGCGCACGCTAAGAATGTAGCTAAACGCGCGCTATCAGGCTACTACTAGCGCACGCTACGTATGTAGGAGTTGCGTGCGCTAGGCACTCAATTATTGAGCTGGGCGGCTAGCACATGCTCCAGCTGGGACATGGGTCCGGGTAAGATTCCCGCGGACGAACCTGGACAGTTTTGAAGTCAACTCTTATTAGCGCGCGCTAAGGAATGCTTAGTAGCGTGCGCTAATCTGCTTTTGTACAGAAAGTTTATATATGGGCCAGCACTCCATTTTGTTCTCATTTCCTTCGTTCACCTATCGTCTTTGAGAGACCAGAGGGCATATCATCTTCCTTAGACACACTTATAACACATCCACTTGGCCATTGAACATTGGATACTTCTTGTTATTGATCATTGAAGAGGAGTAGCACCTTGGAGTGACGCATATCCAACCGGAGTCAGATTCTACCTTTGGAGTTCAGTGATTTCGTCATATTAAGGTATGTTGATTCTATCTCCAACTCTAGATTCGTGTTATAGAGGATAAGATGATCATGCTGGCAAAATAATGAGTTCTTGGGTAAATTATCCAAACCACATCATGTTTGGAATATTGAGATGATTATGCCTTAAGTACCTTGATTATGAACATCATGATTCGAATCTTATTACAATGAACAAGTAGAGGAAGCTTCTATCATTAGGTAATCTGAATCTAGTAGGTGTTTTCATAGCAATCATGGACTTGACTTTAACATCATTATTGTTAGACGAATTTAAAGGATTGATCATGGAAGGATTTATCTTGTAAAGATGGAATGTTAATCAAACTACAGAATGATAGTTTTTGATTGATATAAAGGTGTTGATATCGATCGTTTAGCCTTCCGAATTATCGCATGAAGAATTATAATCGTAATGGAATATGGTTCCATAATAGTATACATATTCTTGAATCCAAAGTTGTTGTTATCCGTAAGATCATTCATAACCTTATGAACATGATATTCATGGAGGTAACATGAACTAACACTGTAGATTTCATTTGGTTTCATCATGTCGAGATCAGTCTACTGCCCAGTAGTAAACTGCCATGCACAGTTAGCGCATGCTAAGATATGTAGATTAACGTGCGCAATCGAGCATGAGTTAACGTACGCTACGTTTGGTACGTAACGCACGTTAGGCCATCAGACGAGTCAGTCGGCTGATCAGTGAAGTACTGACCATGCATAGTTAGCGTATGCTAGGCTTTGTTGTTTGCATGCGCTATCGAGCAGACTTAACGCACGCTACACAGAGTACTTAGCGTGCGCTAAGAAGTTCAGGCAGATTACATTTTATGAGCTTTTGACCGTAAATCGAATTGTTAGACATTCGTACGATGTGAGATAAATTCTATATTATTTCTTTTGTTAAGGTTCGAGCTTGTTACGCGTTTGATTGAGGGGGAGCGACCTTCGAGTGTTCGTTTTCGTGGAAGTATTGTTCTTGTCTTCGAATCGAGGCAAATACCTTATTTGTTTTATGTATTTATGTTATACATATTGTCGTGCATGTATGTCGTTGTTGTATGTCCACCTCGTGTTGGTCCGACGGGATCATCGGGGGATCTATGCTAGCGTGCGCTGGATCATCGGATGGGTTTTTCCACCACGGGTTGGTATGACGGGATCATCGTGGGTTCTAGGCAGTGAACGCTGGATCGTCGGAATTACCATGTGTATGTTATGATATCTTGTTGTGATTAACAGTTGTGTATGTCATCTATGAGTTTCTCGTAGGAGAAGACTCGTTGGTATTTTTGTTGTTTACGTTATTATTCTTCGTGAGATATGAATAATATGTTGTGGTACTTGTACTAGCATTGTTGTGCTAACCCCTTCGGGGGTGAACATTTTGTTTATGTTCAGGATCCAGGAGAGTGGGAAAGCAACCACTGGAGCTGCATGACGACGAGGGTGCAGATTGATGTTCTGGCCGGGTTTATTTGACTGTCGTTTGTTGGTTATGTCAATAAGTACTCGAGTACGTAGTCGTTTATGATGAATTTGAATTGGTGATGTATTAATAAGTTTCTGTTGAACATTTGTATTTTCAGTATTTGGTCAGAACTGTTGTATCTTAATTCTGTTACTTCCATTCATTTGTACCTGTTAATGTCTGTTCAATTCTTCAGCCTTGTAAATCCTTATGTAAAGGATTTACGGCGCTGTAATATTCCTGAATATATCGGGTGTGTTACATCATCCAACTCTTAATCCAATTGATATAATCACATATCATCTTCTTCCTCAAATATCAACATCATGAACACCAAGAACCCTAACAACACTTTAATAATCTATCATTATAGAGAGTAATCATCATCAATGACATCAACATCCACAAAGGAGAAGAAAGATTAACCAACTTATCTCAAGAAAACGAACTACATAATTCAAACCACACGAATCATATTAATGTCATCATACTCTGGTAATCTATCTCATAATCATGCTTGTCAACTTGTTTATGTAATAATCATCAAATCAAGAACATCAACATTCAATCCAAAATGAACTCCAAATGAGAAGAGCAATTACCTCTTTGAAGGAATGGATTGATTTCCAAGGTTGAATCCATTCTCAATCACTTCCAAGCTTCAAATGTTGTTATGAATGATTAACTCCACCATAATCCAGTGTTTGGAACTTCAAACATCTCTCTAAGAACTCTCTCTATCGGTTCACACGAAGAAATGGACGGAAATTACGAATAATGGCCAACTGCATATATATATATATATATATATATATATATATATATATATATATATATATATATATATATATATATATATACTGTACATTATTAACGTATGCTAACATCTACATTTAAAGTACGTTACATGCTTAGCATGCGATAACAGTCTTTGTTAGTATGCACTATCGAAGTCCAGAGGTTACTGCCTTACTTCATACAATGATTTACGTACGCAAAGTCCATGTAATAGCGTATGTAAATCCCTCCACTTAGCGTACGCAAGCCTTCAACCATAGCGTGCGCTACTCATAGTTGACTTACTACAGTTTGCACCTACCCTCATGTCCCCACATGCCGAAAGCTCTGACAAGGATAAGATTCCTTTTGGACCGATCAGATGTTAGCGTGCGCTAACAATATGCGTTAGCATGTGCTAACCCTTCTCAACAAACATCCGTTGACCCGTCGGCACATGCGCCGAAAGTGGCCGAGTCCACACATAGATTCCTTCTGATCTGGTCTGTACTAACATGCACTACCCTTTACCATTAGCGTGCGCTATACCTGCACGATAGCATACGCTAGGCATGTATATTAGTGTGTGCTAATAATGATACACTTAGCCATTTTCAGGTATTCTTGTCCAACGTCTCAACATATAGAATACGAACATATGGCATACTAAATATACATACTCCTTCCAATAATATTCTCATATGGTACACACTATCCTCAAATGCAATTGTCGACCAAGTACGATAATTATACCAATACAGATGTCTCAGTCCTTCAATTGTTTTATCTATACTGTACAGATTCCGCGCTGTACAACATAACTCGAATAAAATAATATCAAACCACAGTAGTAGAAACTCCGGATATTATAGGCATTAGCGCGCGCTAGAGAGTCCAGGTTAGCATGCACTATCGGCCTGGGCCGCAGTCTAGAAACTTCTGTCCGGCCGGGGTAGCGTGCGCTGCGTCTGAATAATGTGCGCTAAGACAGGTGAGTTAGCGCGCGCAAGGGCGGACTAGCATGCGCTACCTGATAGTCTGGATGAAGTCCAGTCTCTACTGTATGGCCAATTAGCGCGCGCTGCTGAAAGGCAATAGGGTGCGCTACACTCCCAAATGAGCGTGCATTAGCCCGATTCCTTACCTTATGTTAACGGGACTCTAGTCCCAGTCTAGTAGCTCCTAGACTGCCTCTGGATTGCCAGTTAGCGTGCAATATACATCAGGTAGCGTGCGCTAACAATGGCATGGTAGCGCGCGCTACACCACAAGTGGTAGCGTGCGCTACACTGAAATGAGTACTAACTCTGAAACGAAAATCAAATGCGTGTCAACTCCTGACACAACCATACGTGGCACAATATACCAAAGACATGGACAACGCCAGTCCAATAATCCACAGAAAACTCAACAAAATTGGAACGAAGATCTCGGGTACTACATAATCAATGACATAATGAATGTATGGACATAAAAAGGGAATAGAGTTCCTACACAGGTCATACGAAGCTTCTAGGTCTTGCGATACTAGTTCTCACTGACAACGACTCGAAGAAATAATGACTCATACAGTCGTCTAACTATCACAACTAACAAAACCCGACTGTCCACATTGTCATAACCAGACAGCCCCACTATTATCACGTTGGTAAAGCCATATAACACACATGTTAGGGTATCTCACAATCCATTCTCTGATACCATCTTCTATAACACCCCCAAAATCCGATTGGGTTATTAAAGTGTTGTGGACCCCACACCAGGAAATCCACCAGGCGAACACGACTATAATACATCAAAGTGACCAAAAAAAATCACAGTCCCTACTATTATGATATCCGACACAATATTCCGATATAGAATTTCAATGAAAAGGATAGGCCTACATGGCCAAAATAAAAATTACAACAACGTCCACAAGCCTTACTCGGATACAGAATAACAACTGTCAAGTTGGAACATACTCCAACAAATGACCAACCAACATAGACCCAAAAATAACTCGGGACTAGTATCGCTCGAATGCCTCGCCGCCATCATCATGCTCCTGTGTCTTAAATCCCTCCTAGCAAACACCTAAAACTTGTAAACATGTTCCACCCCTACAGGGTCAGTCATCCAGGTAATGAATATCAAATATATGTATAACATGATATGCATCCAAAGGAAAACAAATGGTATAACAATGATACGAGATGCTCACAAACAATGGTAAAAACTGAGCATTTCCGAAGAGCTATGCTCACGACTTACAGTCAACACCTGCTCAACAAGTTAGAATACAACTGCCCAATGGATAATAATCAATATATAACACAAACACGAATTACTCGAAGGCAAACCATCCCAAAACTGAAACAGATAACAACAATGATGCCCAAAGGCTCCAACTAAAGCACCAATACATCACAAATGGTCTGAAAGCCCTTAGCCGAGGCTGGAAATCATCATAATGGCATGAAATCCCTCAACCGAAGCTGCAAATCATCCCAATAGCATAGAATCCCTCGGCTAAAGCTATAAATCAATGTGATCATCCAATGACCGTGACCTGTGCGGAATCGCAGGTGATGGGCAACCAATTGCGATAAGTTCAAGTCCCAGACTTACCCATAATGAGATCACCCATTGATCGTGACCTACTGAACTGTAGATGTTGGGAAGCAAACCGCGAAGGTTCAAGCTCCAAACTTACCTATAATGAGATCAACGAAATGACCATGACCTACTGAACTGTAGGTGTTGGGAAACCAATTCAAGCCCCAAACTTACCCATAATGAGATCATCGAAATGACCGTGACCTACTGAACTACAGGTGTTGGGAAACCAACCGCGAAGATTCAAGCCCCAAACTCACCCATCGAGCACTAGATGAGACTAACCTCTAAAACACAAATAATCACAAATGGTAACGATAAAAAAATTAACGAATTCACAAGAATGATAGTGTGCTGCCTTGAGTCGGCCAGCATGACCACAATAACTCACGGATGGGCACCACTCTCGGCGGTCCCAATTCAAATACCTCGATTGCCTTTAATCGGTGAAAATAAGATGGGAAACATCCCCGAAAATCACAATTCAATACCTCGATTGCCATTAACTGGCCAAATCGATAACAATGATACGACGTATGGGAACCGTCCTCGACGGTCCCAATTCAATATCCTGATTTCCCTTGGAACAACCATTTGATAACGAAAATGATAACAGATGCCTCGACGACTTTAATCGGTCACGGAAGACAGATATGATAACCAAATATGCCAATGCCTTCAAGCGTACATTACAAAAATCAATAACAATACACCAAGATTAGTAGCAACAATCACAATGATGTCTTAATCGAACTTCAGTCAATAATAACAACTGTAACATCGATACCGTGAACCGCCTATCGAAAATAACATTAACAATAAGTATCTCAACGCCTTGAACAAACCATTGACGAACAACAATAACATTTGGCATAATTGTCGAAGGGTATTGTATCGAATAATTACCCTGATATCAACAAATCATGAAGAGACTACGTCTCGAAATGATACAACACATTCATATGTATAAATGAAAACAAAAATCTCATTGACCAGCACAAGTATAAAACTTGCCTCAAACCGAAGGTGATAAAGTCCTACCACGAACGACGAATGGCGTCCTTCGACAATCGCAAGCACTTGAACAACCTTGAATGAAATACAATTTATTCAATAACACAATATCAATGTCGAAAACAACACAATAGATAACCTTGATTCAATCACGAATCGATCAAACTTCAAAAACGAATATCATAATCCTCAACTATGAAATCTAACATCCTCCAATCACCTCAATGATCAACATGATCATAATATTCTTAACACTAGTGAAAAACAAGTCAACAATAATTATTAAGAACAACATCATATTATTCATCCTATTATGATATCTCCTTATATCATCATAATCACCTCAAGAACATAATCATCACTACAAACATGATGTCTAAACAATTATCAACCACCAATTCCTCAAGAGTTCAGATTAATCAACAAGATTAACCTAACCATTCCAAAATTGTGATAATTATCTCATAACTCATCGTAATCCTTCACTAAAATGGTTATAACCTCCCAAGAACATCACCCATATCAATAATCATCTCAAACCTTTGTTAAAACATCAAGAACACATTCATCCTCAAGTTATAATCATCATGTTCTCAACATATGTTCATACAAACCATCAAGAATCATGTTATCCTCCAACAATACATCAACCCATGAAGTAATGACCCTCCACCAATACATCAACCCATGAAGTAATGATCAACAACATCATCATAATCTCGAGATTAACACAAGATTAACCAATATACCTCTTTAAGATGAAGAACACCATCAAACACTCCAAGAATCACCTCAATCTTTAAGCTCCCAAGCTCCAATCCAGGTTAGGAATCTCGAAAGCAGGTTGTAAAGGGCTGAAAATCACTAAGGAGTGAATAGGGATGATTTTTAGAGAGAAGAGTCAGAAATGGTGATGGAAATAAAACGCATCAGAAGCGGCGGGTTTGGATTTACTAAAATCGGCCCTCGAGAATCGGATATATTTAGGCTCGTCAAATAATTAATTATACATATTAATAAGCAATTTAAATGAGCAATATTTATCTACACGTCTAAACATGATAATTCATAGTATTCTACCTAGAAGAGATCTTAGGATATGTTACTTTTGAAGCAAAGTCTTTGAATTTCTCATTGATCTTCTTGTATTTATACCTTTAGATCTTTTAGAGTATGATCCGCCATAATCCAGATGTTGAGTGGGCAACGAGCTACCGAATATTTGCTCGGACTTGTACTTGGGATCGGCAAAACCATTTCTCTTGGGAGTCACTCGATTTTTCTTTGGTTTTCTAGTATTATATAAATATTCTTAGAAAATTGCTGTGTTATCTTGATTGTATAATCAAATAGACAAGTTAATGTCTATAATTATACACAATAAGAAACAATCAATCTCTCAAGCCTCTCAATAATGTCACGGCCGAACCCCCATGTAAGTCCTATTTATAGGCTTTGGACTACTCTAGGGATCTTAAGGAGAATTAAGGTTAAGACTCCTAGTGCAACCCAACATTCCATATTAATTCATTTCCTAATATGGTTGAGTTCACCAATATCAATTCAGTCCACTAAAGAATTAATATTGCACTTCCAACCCAAATCCCAATTTACGAAATCGGGCTCCTTATTTAAATATAGTATTTTCCGTGTTTAAGATATCGAATGTCCATTAATTAATTTAAGCTACTAACAGCTTTAATTAATTAATATTTTATCCAAGAGTAGTTCCACCCGAACCTTATTATTATATCAGAATTAAATCTACCTGCAGGATTTAATATAATAATATTATCGAGCTCCTCAAGGGGAAACCATCAACCCGCACGAGTTGGGACACGATTTCTAGTTATAATAATTTTCATATAAATAATATTATTGCCCAAGTTACGAGGCTTATTGGGTCAATCATTTTGACACTCATCTATGGTAAATCAAGGCAATAAATATTATAAATACATAATTAAATATTATATATTTAGAATTAAAAAATAATAATTATCTGAGATTTACGTTCTTCTTACAGAAGACACTATTTCACTTCGATCCAGTTAAATATATGCAAATACGCTAATGCATGCTAATAATAAAGACCAACTAATCTGAAGCATACACCACAACTTTTCACATAATTTGTCTAGAATTAGATAGGTTGTGAACTATTGTATTATTTTAAAAGGCACCGATAATGTGATCTTCCATGTGACATCAATACACCACATTATCTACAATATAAAATAATTAGACATTTCATTTGCATAACCATAACATGAATAAATATGCAAAAACCTATGATTATGTGTAATTAATATTCTCATAGGTAGTTAGAGGGAAATAAAGTAATACAAGCATAAAGTATGCTTTGCAGTATACAACCCTAACAATCTCCCACTTATACTCAAAGCATTCTTTTAAGCATACTACTCTATTATATAGTCTCTCATTTCTCCCACCTATACTCAAAGTAATGCTGCCATACACCGTAATCCCATTCCTTCCACATGCCTTTCAAAAACTTTTGAGGGTAGGCCTTTCATGACAGGATCAGCAAGATTATCTTCTGATGCAACCCTGGCTACAACTACGTCTCCTTCCTTTCGGAAGTGTCGTATGATGTGGTACTTACTGTTGATATATTTACTTGCCTTATGGGCTCGTGGTTCCCTCGAATTTGCGACTGCACCGGTATTATCACAATAAAGTGTAATACCCTTTGGCAAATCGGGAATCACATCTAAGTCCTAGAGGAAGTACTTGAGCCATACCGCCTCTTTAGCTGCCTTAGAGGCTGCCACGTACTCCGATTCTATGGTAGAGCCCGAGATATATTTCTTCTTCACACTCCTCCAACTAATGGCTCTACCTCCCGGGCTAAACACATAACCTGATGTAGACTTGGACTTTTCTTTGTCTGATGAAAAATCTGAGTCAGTATAACCCACTAGACACAGGTCGCCTGATTGATATACTAACATATACTCCCTAGCCCTTCTCAGGTACTTGAGTATGTGCTTGACAGTAATCCAGTGTCCTGGTCCTGGGTTCTATTGATATCTAGCAGCCATGCCTACGCTATGCCAGATATCTGGTCTAGTGCAAAGCATATCATACATGAGGCTTCCCACATCTGACACATAACAGATCCGCTCCATGTCATCTATCTCCTTTTGTGTCTTAGGATACATATACTTAGATAGTAAGGTATAAAACCTTTCTTTGAATTCTCCATGCTAAACTGCCTTATCACTGTATCGATATAGGATACCTGAGATAAGCACAACATATTTTTCTTCCGATCACGAAAGATCCTGATTTCAAGGATGTGTCATGCTTCTCCCAAATCCTTTGTAATGACCAATTGTAATTCAGTCATTTTTATTCATTAATTATTAATCAGTAATTATCACTCAGTAATTTTCATTTATTAATAATCACTCATCATTCATACTCATTCAATTGTGTTACTCGTGCTTTTGCCCCCGTACTTCTCGAATTCTGTGATTTTGCACTCGGTGCATCGTTATAGGCTGAACTGCTTGTCGAGCAGGGTCGCACAAGCAGGCCGCACGAGCATTGAGTCGTGCGCGGCGCTCGTGCATTGCGGCTGGACTGGGAAGGAGACCCAGCAGCCAAGTCAGTGCCACACGAGCAACTGCTCGTGCGCGGCGCTCGTGTGTTGCGACTGTACTGGGCAGGAGGCCCAGTGGCCGAGTCAGCGCCGCACGAGCAGGCCACACGAGCAACTGCTCATGCGTGGTGCTCGTGTGTTACGGCTGTACTGGGCAGGAGGCCCAGCGTTTGATTCAGGGCCGCACGAGCAGGCCACATGAGTTGCTGCTCGTGCGCGGCGCTCGTGCGCCAAGAACAGCAGCCGGCAGAAGCCTCACGCACGACCGGACGCACGGACACTTAGTCGTGCGGGTTGGTCGTGCGTCCCTGGGACTTATATAAGTGGACCGATGGGTTTTTCTCATTTTCACCATTTTCTTCATCCTACTTCTGAGAGAGAGGGTTTGTGGGAGAAATTTTCATCATCAATCACTTGAGTACTCGATTTTCATCATCTTCATTCGGCTGTGAAGCTCGGATTGTCGATCTAGCACGTGTTCGTCGAATTAAAGTACTTGGATCTTCAAAGGTAATATTCTTCAAACATTTTGGATTTCAATTTTGAGTTGGGATATGATTTTTTGGATGTGATAATCATGATATATGAAGTGATATACTTGTGATTATGAATTGTTAAGGATTATCATCGGATTAATAGGGATTATTCAAGGACACTTTGAATATTGATTTGGATTTGGGGGTTTTCGATTATATGTCGATGTAATCACGAATTTAGATATTCATATTGGATTTTTTTGATGGTATTGAAGATGTTTTGTCGGTTGAAACACTCCTTGGGGATTCGATATTGGTATAATTGAGGATTGATTATAAACAATTGAAGATTGGTTACAACATGTTCGATATAATGCCCCAATGAACTTGGTTTAGTTGTATAGACGTTTTGAGTTCGTTATATTCATGTTTGATTCGTATGTTGAGCAGATTGTTGGTAATTGTGTTATTCAAGGTTGTTCGAGCGACCGACATTTCATTTAGGACGTTGTTCGTGGAAGGACATTGTTCACCGGTGTTGAGTAAGATAATTCTTACTCGGTTAAAAGGATATCCATTCCTTTTGTTGTTGTTCATTCATAATCATAATTCATTCATAATGTATTAACCGTATTGATACTTGTAATTGTCGAATAATCACTTCATTCGCGGGGAACAACGGTTCCAATCATTTCATTGAGCTATCATTCACTTCACTGTCATTTTCATCTTGGTGAGTCATTCTTGACTTTGTCTAATTATTATTCATTGATATTCATTATGGTCATTCTCGTTCATATGACCTTCTGGATTCATATTACGTGGCCGGGTGCAGATGTGTGGAATTTTTAGTCACGCACACGATAGTCATGTGTTGGGTTCACCGATACATTGGACTGTGCACACGGTAACGTTTACCTCCATGAGACAAATTAGGTACAAGGACGGGTGTGTCCGGGCACTCGTCTTGTACACTTTCATAGAACATTACGGGCATACTATGATGCTCCTCTTCAGCTTAAATTCATAACTAAGGATAATTCATAATTGAGATATATCATGATTGTGTATATTCAACCCTTGAGTATTGTTGTTCTGTGTAACTGACCCCGTTAGGGGATATTGTTTTCAGGTCATGGCAAGGCTAAGGCATGGGAAGAGAACATTGACGGCGAGGAGTCCCAACGATACTAGTAGGGGGCCCCAGTCCGTTTCAGTCATTCATGTCTTTTCATCTTTATTTCCGCTGCATATTTCCGTTTGGATGTTCATTTTCATTTAATGTTGTATATTTTATCTTCACATAAAATATATATGTATTCAGTATTTTTCCTGGGTATATTATACTTAGACTCCTCATCGGAGTACTTGGTAATATGATGTAGTTCGGTACTACATTTATGTTGTTAATATCATTAATTTTCATTCGCCTGGTGGGTCCTAGTCGGGGGTCCACGGCACTGTAATATCCGCCTAGTTTGGGGTGTTACAGAGTTGGTATCGGAGAGTGGTTTGAATACTACCTTCCGAGTCATGTCTCATTTGAAATCATCGTCATCGGACTAGTATCATTGGACTTTCGCATCACGTGTGACCTGTGCAAATGCCGAGCCCCTCAGACCAAGAACTGTAAGATTTCTAACGCCATGGTATAATTTCTGGCAATAAGAATCACTCATTCATCATTCAACAGTCAACAATCCTTATTCATCATTTTCATTTTTTATCAAGTCGATCATGTTAATTCATTAATCACTCAGTTCATTTCATTGTTCAGTTGTTGATCTTGAGGATCATATCATTAATCTTGTTAACTTGTTCAAGATAACCATTTCAAGAATTTCATCAGATAATCATGTTAATTCAGTTGATCATTCATGCAATCATTGTGTTTGAGCGCGTATGGTCATTTTCATCATTTCATAACGTAATCATAATGTGATATTCATGCGAGATATATAATTATCATATGACTTTCCACTTCAGTATGGAAAGAAATGGCAGAGGACGCGGGGGAAGAGGCCGTGGTGCAGGCCAAAACCCGAGAGCTCGTGTGAATACATGCGCTAATGCGAGGAATAATGCTAACTCATCGAGCAGTGACGGTACCACTCATTCACCTGGACGTAATCATTCACTATCAGGGAGTCGTACCCGAGACACAGCTCAGTTAGAAGGTGTTCGGGATGATCCACTCGCTTTTATGCAGGGCATGATGGCCCAAATGACTCAGATGGCACAACTAATGGAGACAATACATAACTCAACTACTCAAAATCAGCAGGCTCCACCGCCGCCACCTCATAGGCAAGAGAGGGGTGTGAGCAGTATCATTAGCGACATCTCTCGCCAGAGGCCACCTACCTTCGAGGGCTCATCTGAGCCGGCAGATATCATTTAGTGGCTTGATCATTTCGAGAAACAGTTTGTTATGGTGGACTGTCCTGAGGGACACAAAGTTTCAGTTGCGGCTTACTATCTGGGTAAGGGCGCACATTCATGGTGGTTATCGTTGAAGCCCACCGACGGATCTTGTACATGGGATCAATTCAGGACTCTCATGATGGAGAGGTATTATCCGGCCCCACTCAGGGAGGCCAAGTTTCATAATTACTCACTCCCGACCCCTCAGCATACGATGATGTTCTCTCCATCGCCGAGAAATTTCAGGAACTACTTCCGTTCGCCTCGTCCATTATTCACTCTGAGGCGGACAAGAACAAGTATTTCAGAAAGAGGTTGAAACCTCATATGCGACTATAGTTGCTTAATCATCATTGCACCACTCTGGCCGAATTCAGCGAGAAAGCTCTTACGTATGAGCTTACCGCTAAGGAAATTGCTAAGAATCAAACTTCATCTACTGGAAAGAAGTCTAAAAGTCGTAATCAGTCTGACGGCAGTCAGGCCACTTTCAAGAAACCTCGTGCGGGCTCTACTTTTTCTGAGCGACCTCCTATGGCACCGAAACCCGCGGAGTCTCAGTCCCGAGCGGCCAGCTCAACCATCACCTGCTTCAATTTTGGACAACCGGGTCATGTCAGCACCAAATGCCCGCGGCATACTATCACGTGCCATAACTGCGGAATTGCTGGGCATAAGGCCTGTTTTTGCCGAAGAGACTCCAAGAATACTCCGGAGGCATTTCAGGCCCCGAAGCAGTCAGCCGTTCAGAATCAAGCTACTCAGTCAGCGTCGTTTAAAACGACGGGAGCGAATAAAGGTGGAGCCTATAGTCATCAGACGGGAGCATCCGGTGCTGGGACTAGCAAGCCCCGAATTTATGAGATGAAGAAGACCGACGATCCAGAGGCACGGATGATCTCAGGTACACTCGAGATTTTATCTCAACCTGTGTGTACTCTTTATGATACTGGTGCATCGCATTCATTCATTTCCGCGTGATGTTTGAGTAGACTACGTCTCGGTAGTGCTACTAGTTGTGAGCCTTACGTCATTGGTCTACCTGATGGTAGAAGAATTATCGGGAATCATGAGATTAAGGATTGTCCGATTCAGCTTCATGGCCGTGATTGGTTAGCAGACCTAATCGTGATAGATTTACCGAGAGACGACGTCATTCTAGGTATTGATTGGATGGATTGTCACGATGCCGCCATTAGTGTCCGTAAGCGTATGGTCACTATCATTTCAGACAATGGGGTCGAATGTGTATTCCAGGGAGGTAATCCCAACTGTTCTGGGAGAGTCATCAACTTAATGAAAGCAGTGAAATTACTCAATCAGGGGTGTGTCGGTTATTGGTGCTATATGACCAAGACCGAGAAACCATCAGTAATGTTGACGGATATTCCTGTGGTGAGAGAATATGCCGATGTATTTCCAGACGAGTTACCTAGTTTGCCTCCACAGAGAGATGTGGAATTCAAGATTGAGTTGGAGCCCGGTACGTCCCCTATATCGAAGGCACCATACCGGATGGCCCCGACCGAAATGCAGGAGTTGAAGAATCAATTAGAGGATTTGACCGAGAAGGATCATATCATTAATCTTGTTAACTTGTTCAAGATAATCATTTTAAGAATTTCATCAGATAATCACGTCACTTCATTTGATCATTCATGCAATCATTGTGTTTGAGCGCGTATGCTCATTTTCATCATTTCATAACGTAATCATAATGTGATATTCATGCGAGATATATAATTATCATATGACTTTCCACTTCAGTATGGAAAGAGATGGCATAGGACGCGGGGGAAGAGGTCGTGGTGTAGGCCGAAACCCGAGAGCTCGTGTGAATACACGCGCTAATGCGAGGAATAATGCTAACTCATCGAGCAGTGACGCTGCCACTCATTCACATGGACGTAATCATTCACTATTAGGGAGTCATACCCAGGACACAGCTCAGTCAGAAGGTGTTCGGGTTGATCCACTCTCTTTTATGCAGGGCATGATGGCCCAAATGACTCAGATGGCACAACTAATGGAGACAATGCATAACTCAACTACTCAAAATCAGCAGGCTCCTCCACCGCCACCTTAGAGGCAAGAGAGGGGTGTGAGCAGTATCATTGGAGACATCTCTCGCCAGAGGCCACCTACCTTCGAGGGCTCATCTGAGCTGGCACATATCATTCACTGGCTTGATCATTTCGAGAAACTGTTTGCTATGGTGGACTGTCCTGAGGGACACAAAGTTTCAGTTGCTGCTTACTATCTGGGTAAGGGCGCACATTCATGGTGGTTATCGTTGAAGCCCACCGACGGATCTTGTACATGGGATCAATTCCGGACTCTCATGATGGAGAGGTATTATCCGGCCCCACTCAGGGAGGCCAAGTTGTCAGAATTACTCACTCCCAACCCCTCAACAGATGATGATGTTCTCGCCATCGCCGAGAAATTTCAGGAACTACTTCCGTTCACCTCGTCCATTATTCACTCTGAGGCGGACAAGATCAAGTATTTCAGCAAGAGGTTGAAACCTCGTATGCGACTACAGTTACTTAATCATCATTGCACCACTCTGGCCGAATTCATCGAGAAAGCTCTTACGTATGAGCTTACCGCTAAGGAAATTGCTAAGAATCAAACTTCATCTACTGGCAAGAAGTCTAAAAGTCGTAATCAGTCTGACAGCAGTCAGGCCACTTTCAAGAAACCTCGTGCGGGCTCTACTTTTTTTGAGCGACCTCCTATGGCACCGAAACCCCTGGAGTCTCAGTCCCGAGCGGCCAGCTCAACCATCACCTGCTTCAATTTTGGACAACCGGGTCATGTCAGCACCAAATGCCCGCGGCATACTATCACGTGCCATAACTGCGGAATTGCTGGGCATAAGGCCCGTTTTTGCCGAAGAGACTCCAAGAATACTCCGGAGGCATTTCAGGCCCCGAAGCAGTCAGCCGTTCAGAATCAAGCTACTCAGTCAGCGTCGTTTAAAACGACGGGAGCGAATAAAGGTGGAGCCTATAGTCATCAGACGGGAGCATCCAGTGCTGGGACTAGCAAGCCCCGAATTTATGAGATGAAGAAGACCGACGATCCAGAGGCACGGATGATCTCAGGTACACTCGATATTTTATCTCAACCTGTGTGTACTCTTTTTGATACTGGTGCGTCGCATTCATTCATTTCCGAGTGATGTTTGAGTAGACTACGTCTCGGTAGTGCTACTAGTTGTGAGCCTTACGTCATTGGTCTACCTGATGGTAGAAGAATTATCGGGAATCATGAGATTAAGGATTGTCCGATTCAGCTTCATGGCCGTGATTGGTTAGCATACCTAATCGTGATAGATTTACCGAGAGACGACGTCATTCTGGGTATTGATTGGATGGATCGTCACGATGCCGCCATTAGTGTCCGTAAGCGTATGGTCACTATCATTTCAGACAATGGGGTCGAATGTGTATTCCAGGGAGGTAATCCCAACTGTTCTGGGAGAGTCATCAACTTAATGAAAGCAGTGAAATTACTCAATCAGGGGTGTGTCGGTTATTGGTGCTATATGACCAAGACCGAGAAACCATCAGTAATGTTGACGGATATTCCTGTGGTGAGAGAATATGCCGATGTATTTCCAGACGAGTTACCTAGTTTGCCTCCACAGAGAGATGTGGAATTCAAGATTGAGTTGGAGCCCGGTACGTCCCCTATATCGAAGGCACCATACCGGATGGCCCCGACCGAAATGCAGGAGTTGAAGAATCAATTAGAGGATTTGACCGAGAAGGGTTACATTCGAATGAGTGCGTCCCCGTGGGGAGCACCAGTGCTTTTTGTCAAGAAGAAGGATGGTTCGTTCCGCGTGTGTATTGACTACCGGGAATTGAACCGGGTGACGATCAAGAATAAGTATCCTCTACCCCGTATCGATGATCTTTTGGATCAACTTCAGGGATCTTAAGTATCCTCATTCATCATTTTCATTTTTGATCAAGTCAATCATGTTAATTCATTAATCACTCAGTTCATTTCATTGTTCAGTTATTGATCTTGAGGATCATATCATTAATCTTGTTAACTTGTTCAAGATAATCATTTTAAGAATTTCATCAGATAATCACGTCACTTCATTTGATCATTCATGCAATCATTGTGTTTGAGCGCGTATGCTCATTTTCATCATTTCATAACGTAATCATAATGTGATATTCATGCGAGATATATAATTATCATATGACTTTCCACTTCAGTATGGAAAGAGATGGCATAGGACGCGGGGGAAGAGGTCGTGGTGTAGGCCGAAACCCGAGAGCTCGTGTGAATACACGCGCTAATGCGAGGAATAATGCTAACTCATCGAGCAGTGACGCTGCCACTCATTCACCTGGACGTAATCATTCACTATTAGGGAGTCATACCCAGGACACAGCTCAGTCAGAAGGTGTTCGGGTTGATCCACTCTCTTTTATGCAGGGCATGATGGCCCAAATGACTCAGATGGCACAACTAATGGAGACAATGCATAACTCAACTACTCAAAATCAGCAGGCTCCTCCACCGCCACCTTAGAGGCAAGAGAGGGGTGTGAGCAGTATCATTGGCGACATCTCTCGCCAGAGGCCACCTACCTTCGAGGGCTCATCTGAGCCGGCACATATCATTCACTGGCTTGATCATTTCGAGAAACTGTTTGCTATGGTGGACTGTCCTGAGGGACACAAAGTTTCAGTTGCTGCTTACTATCTGGGTAAGGGCGCACATTCATGGTGGTTATCATTGAAGCCCACCGACGGATCTTGTACATGGGATCAATTCAGGACTCTCATGATGGAGAGGTATTATCCGGCCCCACTCAGGGAGGCCAAGTTGTCAGAATTACTCACTCCCAACCCCTCAACAGACGATGATGTTCTCGCCATCGCCGAGAAATTTCAGGAACTACTTCCGTTCACCTCGTCCATTATTCACTCTGAGGCGGACAAGATCAAGTATTTCAGCAAGAGGTTGAAACCTCGTATGCGACTACAGTTACTTAATCATCATTGCACCACTCTGGCCGAATTCATCGAGAAAGCTCTTACGTATGAGCTTACCGCTAAGGAAATTGCTAAGAATCAAACTTCATCTACTGGCAAGAAGTCTAAAAGTCGTAATCAGTCTGACAGCAGTCAGGCCACTTTCAAGAAACCTCGTGCGGGCTCTACTTTTTCTGAGCGATCTCCTATGGCACCGAAACCCCTGGAGTCTCAGTCCCGAGCGGCCAGCTCAACCATCACCTGCTTCAATTGTGTAGAACCGGGTCATGTCAGGACCAAATGCCCGAGGCATACTATCACGTGCCATAACTGCGGAATTACTGGGCATAAGGCCCGTTTTTGCCGAAGAGACTCCAAGAATACTCCGGCGGCATTTCAGGCCCCAAAGCAGTCAGCCGTTTAGAATCAAGCTACTCAGTCAGCATCGTTTAAAACGATAGGAGCGAATAAAGGTGGAGCCTATAGTCATCAGACGGGAGCATCCGGTGCTGGGACTAGCAAGCCCTGAATTTATGAGATGAAGAAGACCGACGATCCAGAGGCACGGATGATCTCAGGTACACTCGATAATTTATCTCAACCTGTGTGTACCCTTTTTGATACTGGTGCATCACATTCATTCATTTCCGAGTCATGTTTGAGTAGACTACGTCTGGGTAGTGCTACTAGTTGTGAGCCTTACGTCATTGGTCTACCTGATGGTAGAAGAATTATCGGGAATCATGAGATTAAGGATTGTCCGATTCAGCTTCATGTCCGTGATTGGTTAGCAGACCTAATCATGATAGATTTACCGAGAAACGACGTCATTCTGGGTATTGATTGGATGGATCATCATGATGCCGTCATTAGTGTCCGTAAGCGTATGGTCACAATCATTTAAGACGATGGGGTCGAATTTGTATTTCAGGGAGGTAATCCCAGTTGTTCTGGGAGAGTCATCAACTTAATGAAAGCAGTGAAATTACTCAATCAGGGGTGTGTCGGTTATTGGTGCTATATGACCAAGACCGATAAACCATCAGTAATGTTGACGTATATTCCTGTGGTGAGAGAATATGCTAATGTATTTCCAGACGAGTTACCTTGTTTGCCTCCACAGAGAGATGTGGAATTCACGATTGAGTTGGAGCCTGGTACGTCCCCTATATTGAAGGCACCGTACCGGATGGCCCCGACCGAAATGCAGGAGTTGAAGAATCAATTAGAGGATTTGACCGAGAAGGGATACATTCGACCGAGTGCGTCCCCGTGGGGAGCACTAGTGCTTTTTGTCAAGAAGAAGGATGGTTCGTTCCGCTTGTGTATTGACTACCGGGAATTGAACCGGGTGACGATCAAGAATAAGTATCCTCTACCCCGTATCGATGATCTTTTAGATCAACTTCAGGGAGCTTCAGTATTTTCCAAGATCGACTTAAGATCTGGATATCATCAGTTGCGAATTCGAGAGTCGGATATCACAAGGACGGCGTTCCGAACACGCTATGGTCATTATGAGTTTGTGGTATTGCCGTTTGGGTTAACTAATGCACCTGCGGTATTCATGGAATTAATGAATCGGGTCTTCATCGACTTTTTGGATCAGTTTGTGGTTATCTTCATTGATGACATTTTAATTTATTCTCGTGACCAGGAGGAGCACGAGTTTCACCTTCCTCAGGTGCTCGACGTGTTGAGGCGAGATCAACTTTATGGAAAGTTTTCCAAGTATGAGTTCTGGATGTCCGAGGTGTGTTGCGGATTTCGTTGAACGCAAGTGCACGTTATCGTAGACAAGTAATAAAATGATGAGTAAGATATCGTTCCCACGAGGACTGAATTACTAATTATCGATTTATATGTATTCTAATTTTATTTGAACTGTCGAAAGTTGAGTTGCAAGTAATAACTAAAGAAAACCAATAAAAGAATAAATAGTAAAAACAATCGATTGAAGAAAGAAAATCAAATAAGAAATAAATCTAGGATTGTGAATCCACCTCGGTTTATCCGAATTTACTCTCGATTATCTGAAATTAATGATTTCCCAATTTATTGAAGGCGAAGGTTGCTAAACTACTCTACCGCCTCTCCCGAGGTCAATAGATTTTTCTAAAGGTGAATAACACACTCTATCCCTAGGTGAATTAATTCGACAATAGGTAAAAGGCACGGAATCTTCAAAAAGGCCACGTAGTTCCTATGAGTATATTCCTATCTCATAAGATAAAACGGTTCTCACCAATATTTCCTCACCAACTCTCCTCTCCCGATTCGAGTTGCGTAATTAAAACAATTCAATTATAGGCCACGAAAGCATTAAAAATAATTGGGAAAACTCAACAGAAAAGGAAATTATATAGATAATCAAAAGCAAATTCGTCGAAACTTTGGTTTCATCAAAATCCTAGAACAGGGTTTTAGCCTGACATGCTAAAGAATAAAAATACAGAATTAATTAAAGAAAGCATAAAGATCAAACGAAGTTGAAGAGCTCAGATTCCTCCGTTCTTCTGGCTTCCGCTCTCTGCTTCTTGGTGGTTTCTGCTTCTCTTCCTTATGATGATCGATCCTCCGATAATCCTCTCTTATGACCTTAAACCCATATTTATATCTCTTATCAGTCTCCAAAATGCGTCCGTGTGATTCGGTCGAGAACAGGCTCCAAAACGGCCCAGAAACGTAGGAATTTCTATCAAAACCGCCCCATGGGCCGCGACTCACTTAATCTGTGCCGCGGCTCACCATGTTCAGCGCCCCATGCCTGGGCGTCTATTTTCCTCCTGGGCCGCGGCTCAGCATCCTTGTGCTGCGGCCCCCGGTACAGTCCACTCGAGGCACGCTGGTTTTCTTCGTGTGCCACGGCTCACTTTCCTTGTGCCGCGGCCCCAGGCCAAAATTTGCCTTTTTCGCCCGTTTTCATCGTTTGAGCTTCCGGACTCCAATTTCCTGCCAAACATAAAAGAATAGCGCATTAAAGGCTCATTTATGCAGGTTTAGACACAAAAATGGATAAAGAATAATGATAAATAAGCGTATAAAAATACGCCTAACAAGGTGACGTTTCTCGAACATGTAATTTTATCAGACGGGGTGCGTGTTCACCCTCAGAAGACAGAGGCTATCCAAGATTGGTTACCTCCGAAGAATGTTAAGGAAATCCGAAGCTTTCTCGGATTAGCCGGTTATTATCGGCGGTTTGTGGAAGGACTTTCTAAGATCGCTCAACCCATGACGAACCTTTTAAGGAAAGATAAGAAATACACGTGGTCCGACGCGTGTCAACAGAGTTTTGAGGAACTCAAGAGCCGGTTAATTTCAGCACCTATCCTTTCTTTACCACAAGGGACGGAAGGATTTGTGGTTTATAGTGATGCGTCCGGACAGGGTCTCGAATGTGTACTCATGCAGAATGGGAAGGTTATTGCCTATGCTTCACGGAAATTGAGACCTTATGAGGTTAATTATCCGACCCACGACCTGGTGCTAGCAGCCGTGCTTTTCACGTTGAAGATTTGGCGTCATTACCTTTATGGCATTACCTGTCAGATATTCACCGATCATAAGATTTTAAAGTATATATTTACTCATAAGGAGTTAAATATGCGACAGAGACGGTGGTTGGAACTAATCAAAGATTATGATATCGAGATACTTTACCACCCGGGCAAGGCGAACGTTATCACCGACGCCTTGAGTACAAGGGCAACTTTGTACGTTGGAGATTTCATCGCCACTTGAGGAGACGATCAGGGAGAATCAGGGTTCGGACCCATTTCTGTTACGCATTCGAGAGGATGTGACTCAGGGGAAAGCCCCCGGGTTTGTGGTCCACGAGGATGGACTTTTGCATTTTAAGAATCGGTTGTGCGTACCCGCGAATGACAAGTTGAAAAACTCGATTTTGAGAGAAGCTCATGCTACCCCTTATTCCGTTCATCAGCGGTCTAGCAAGATGTATAAAGACTTGAAACAAAATTACTGGTGGAGTAATATGAAGCGAGAAGTCGCGGAATTTGTTTCGAGATGTTTGACCTGTCAGCAAGTCAAGATAGAACATCAGCGACCAGCGGGTATGCTGAAACCTCTCCCTATTCTAAAGTGGAAGTGGGAGGATATTTCAATGGACTTCATCACGAGTTTGCCGACGAGTCGTCGTGGCATGAATACAATCTGGGTAATTGTGGATCGCTTAACTAAATCAGCTCATTTCCTTGAGATTAAGGATATATGGGGTCCCGAAAGACTTGCCCAGTTGTTTATCAAAGAGATAGTGAGATTGCATGGTACTCCTAAAAGTATCGTTTCTGATCGTGACGGATGATTCGTGTCTCATTTTTGGAAATTAGTTCATCGTGCTATGGGAACTCAGCTTAATCTCAGTATAGCTTTTCATCCTCAGTCCGACGGACAATCGGAGAGGACTATTCAGACCTTGGAGGACATGTTGAGTGCATGTGTTCTCGATTGGAAAGATGATTGGGAAGCCCAACTACCGTTGATCGAGTTCACATATAATAATAGTTGGCATGCATAGATTAAGATGGCACCGTACGAGGCCTTGTACGGTCATCGTTGTCGATCTCCATTGTGTTGGGATGACTTATCAGAATCAATCGGCACCGAGCCTGATATGCTTATAGCCGCCCGTGAGAAGGTAGCTTTGATCAGGAGTCATTTGTTGACCGCTCCGAGTCGGCAGAAATTATATGCAGATAATCGTCGTCGACCATTAGAGTTTGAGACGGGTGACCATGTTTTGGTCAAGGTATCCCCGAGTCGTGGTGTCTTCCGTTTTAGAAAGAGGGGGAAGTTGAGGCCGAGATTCATTGGACCGTTTGAGATTTTAGATCGAGTAGGCGAGCTAGCTTATCGATTGGCCTTACCTCCGGCATTGAGCCGAATTCATAATGTGTTTCACGTCTCTCAGTTATGGAAGTATGTTGCCGACCCGAGCCACATACTTCAGTTCAACGAAATCGAGATCGCCGATGATCATTCATACGAGGAGCGTCCTATGCGAGTCTTAGAGCGGCGAATCAAATAGTTGAGGGACAAGATGATTCCTTTGGTTAAAATTCAGTGGTCTAGACACGAAGTCGAAGAGGCTACTTGGGAAACCAAAGATAGTATGTGGGAGAGTTATCCCGAGTTGTTTGACCCTTAGTTTCGGGGACGAAACTCTTTTTAAGGGGGGAGTATGTAATACCCGGTTGTAATTAAGTCATTTTTATTCAGTAATTATCAATCAGTAATTGTCAGTCAGTAATTTTCATTCATTAATAATCACTCATCATTCATACTCATTCAATTATGTTACTCGTGCTTTTGCCCCCGTACTTCTCGAATTTTGTGATTTTGCACTCGGTGCATCGTTATAGGCTGAACTGCTTGTCGAGCAGGGCCGCACGAGCAGGCCGCATGAGCATCGGGTCGTGCGCAGTGCTCGTGCGTTGCGGCTGGACTGGACAGGAGACCCAACGGCTGAGTCAGTGCCGCACGAGCAGGCCACACGAGCAACTGATCGTGCGCGGCGCTCGTGTGTTGCGACTGTACTGGGCAGGAGGCCCAGTGGTCGAGTCAGTGCCGCACGAGCAGGCCACACGAGCAACTACTCGTGCGTGGTGCTCGTGTGTTGCGGCTGTACTGGGCAGGAGGCCCAGCGTTCGAGTCAGGGCCGCACGAGCAGGCCACATGAGTTGCTGCTCGTGCGCAGTGCTCGTGTGCTAAGAACAGCAGCCGGCAGAAGCCTCACGCACGACCGGACGCACGGACACTTGGTCGTGCGGGTTGGTCGTGTGTCCCTGGGACTTATATAAGTGGACCGACGAGTTTTTCTCATTTTCACCATTTTCTTCATCGTACATCCGAGAGAGAGGGTTTGTGGGAGAAATTTTCATCATCAATCACTTGAGTACTCGATTTTCATCATCTTCATTCGGTTGTGAAGCTCGGATTGTCGATCTAACGCGTGTTCGTCGAATTAAAGTACTTGGATCTTCAAAGGTAATATTCTTCAAACATCTTGGATTTCGATTTTGAGTTGGGATATGATGTTTTGGATGTGATAATCATGATATATGAAGTGATATATTTGTGATTATGAATTGTCAAGGATTATCATCGGATTAATAGGGATTATTCAAGGACAGTTTGAATATTGATTTGGATTTGGGGGTTTTCGATTAGATGTCGATGTAAACACGATTTTGGATATTCATATTAGATTTTTTTGATGGTATTGAAGATGTTTTGTCAGTTGAAACACTCCTTGGGGATTCGATATTGGTATAATTGAGGAATGATTATAAACAATCGAAGATTGGTTACAACGTGTTCGATATAATACCCCAATGAACGTGGTTTAGTTGTATCGACGTTTTGAGTTCGTTATATTCATGTTTGATTCGTATGTTGAGCGGATTGTTGGTAATTGTGTTATTCAAGGTTGTTCGAGCGACCGACATTTCATTTAGGATGTTGTTCGTGGAAGGACATTGTTCACCGGTGTTGAGTAAGTTAATTCTTACTCGGTTAAAAGGGTATACATTCCTTTCGTTGTTGTTCATTCATAATCATAATTCATACATATTGTATTAACCGTATTGAGACTTGTAATTGTCGAATAATCACTTCATTCACGAGGAATGATGGTTCCAATCATTTCATTGAGCTATCATTCACTTCACTGTCATTTTCATCTTGGTGAGTCATTCTTGACTTTGTCGAATTATTATTCATTATGGTCATTCTCGTTCATATGACCTTCTGGGTTCATATTGCGTGGCCGGGTACGGATGTGTGGAATTTTTAGTCAGGCACACGATAGTCATGTGTTGGGTTCACCGATACATTAGACTGTGCACACGGTAACGTTTACCTCCGTGAGACTAATTAGGTACAAGGACGGGTGTGTCCGGGCACTCGTCTTGTACACTTGCACAGAACATTACGGGCATACTATGATGCTCCTCTTCAGCTTAAATTCATAACTAAGGATAATTCATAATTGAGATATATCATGATTGTGTATATTCAACCCTTGAGGATTGTTGTTCTGTGTAACTGACCCCGTTGGGGGATATTATTTTCAGGTGATGGCAAGGCTAAGGCACTGGAAGAGAACGTTGACGGCGAGGAGTCCCAGTGATACTTGTAGGGGGCCCCAGTCCGTTTCAGTCATTCATGTCTTTTCATCTTTATTTCCGCTGCAGATTTCCGTTTGGATGTTCATTTTCATTTAATGTTGTATATTTTATCTTCACATAAAATATACATGTATTCAGTATTCTTCCTGGGTATATTATACTTAAGACTTCTCATCTGAGTACTTGGTAATATGATGTGGTTCGGTACTACATTTATGTTGTTAATTTCATTAATTTTCATTCGCCTGGTGGGTCCCAGTCGGGGGTCCATGGCACTATAATATCCGCCTAGTTTGGGGTGTTACATCCTTCATATCGAACTGCTCAGATATCCATACTCATACGTCCGACAACTCCTTCACATTGTTTTAAATCAGAAGAATATCATCTACGTAGAATACAATAAACACTAACACATTTCCATCGCGTTTTTTATACACACAACTCTCACATGGATATTGGATGAATCCATATGACTGGACAATCTCAAAAAATCAAGTGTTCCAAGATCTAAATGCTTTCTTAAGTCCATAAATGGATCTCTAAGCTTGCACAATAAGTGCTCTTCTCCTTCAGCAATGAATCCCTTTAGTTGGCGCATGTAGATCATCTTCTATAGACTTCCATTCAAGAATACAGTCTTCACATCCATTTGCCAAATATCGAGATCCAAATGCGCAGCTATAGCTAAAAGAATCCAGATTAACTTAAGCATGGCTATTGGCGAAATGTTTTTACCATAATCGATGCCCTCCTTTTAAGTGTAACCTTTCTCTACAAACCTCTCTTTGAAGGTTTCAAACTTTCCGTCACCTCCTTTCTTTCGCTTGTAGACCCACTTACTCCCCATGACTTATACCCCGGCAAGTAGTTCTACTAGCTCCCACACTTGATTGGAATCCATAGATCCCATTTCTGATTCCATTGCTACTTTCCAGGCATCAGCATCTTTATCTTGGATTGCCTCCTTGTATGTCTAGGGATATGATTCATATTCGCCTCATATTGTGTCCGAAGACTTTCCCACGCCTATGTATCATTCCGGTTGATGAACAACCATCCCACTACGACGAGGGAAATCCTGAGTTGGTGTAAAAGTCTCAAAATCGATACGTGGTGTAGTGTTAGTTGCCGCTTGTACGATTGGTATAGACTGAGTCTCGCCTCTCAACTCTTATAGAATTATTTCGCTCATGGGCTTGTAACTAACCATATAATCCTCTTCCAAGAATCGAGCATTGGTTCTAATAATGACCTTATGATTCTGGGGACTATAGAACAAGCCACCCTTCGTTCCCTTAAGATATCCTACAAACACTCGTACCTCTGTACGAGTCGCCAACTTATCAGCTTCCTTATCCAACACATGTGCTGGAGTACCCCAAATCCGAACATATCCTATAATGGGCTTTCGCCCACTCCACCGTTTTGTGGGTATTTTTGGAACTGATTTTGAAGGCACCAGATTTAGAATGTACGCTGCTGTTTCCAAGGCGTACCCCCAGAACGAAATAGGTAAATATGAATAACTCATCATTGACCTAACCATTTCTAAAAGTGTTCTATTTCTTCTCTCGGCAATAACATTTTGTTGTGAAGATCCCGACGCAGTGAGCTGGGCCGAAATCTCTAAACTTGTCAAAGGCTTCAGACTTACATTGCATGAAATAGGTGTATCCATATATCGAATAATCATTTGTAAATGTGATAAAGTATTCGGAACGACCCCTAGCCTGTATGTTCATTGGACCACATACATCCGTATGAACCATTTCTAACACATTCTGAGCACGGGTTCCCTTTGTCTTAAAAGTCGTGTTTACATTCCAGATAGGATTCATAAATTGGAAATGACTCAACTTGGAGGTCATTCAATGAGCCATCATCTACCAATCTTTGAATCCTCATAATATTTACATGACCTAACCATAAATACCACATATATATTTAGTTTTTGCTTGAAGGTTCTTTTCTCTCTTTAGGTTTTAACAAAGAGTTGAGCGATTTATGTTTATACATGGGAGTTTGTGCAGTGTTAATGACATATAGTCCATCAGTAAAAGTACTATTGCAAATATATTCACCGTTTCTTCTAATAATAACATCACCATCAAAAGAAACTGAACAACCATCACAACTTAATTTAAAAACCGAAATTAGATTCATTCTAAAATCTGGTACTGATAATATATTATTAAGGAATAATATTTTATTATTAATCTTTAACTGCAAGACTCCCACCGCAACAGCCATAAGCCTGGAATAATCACCCCATTGATGGTTATCCCGGCCGCACTAAGATGCTTTGTTGCCTAAAAACCATGCGAGTCAAAGCAATCATGATCGGTGGAGCCTGAATCAACTATCCATGAAGTGGAAGAACAAGCTCCCAAACATATTTTGACTACTATTGCACGTGACATACCTTCTTTAAGAGTAGGGCAGTCTGCTTTAAGATGTCTTTTCTGACCGCACTTGTAGCACTTTCCTTTTGGCTTTTTGTTCGACTCAGGCTGAGGAGCCTTGCTTCTTACCTTAAGAGTTGCCACTTGCTTCTAGCCCACTTGTTTCTTCTTCTTCCCCCACTTGGGTTTAGAAGTCAACACACCAGTACCCGCAAGAACTTGATACCCTCTCCTGAAGAAATCTTCCGAGGATTGAAGCTCTATTAGCAATTCCGCCAAGGTATATTCCCTACGATTCATATTGGAACTCCTAGGTAAGCTGCCTAGGATGATATCAATCTGCATTTCCGCATCGATAGTAGCCCCTAAGATATCAAGTTCATTTAGATGAGAAAACATATTGAGAACATGATCCCTTACCGGGGTTCCTTTAGGCATTTGGGTCGTCATGAAGACCCTCATAGCATTTTGCCTAGCCGCCCGGTTCTGATGACCAAACATCTCACCAAGATTTTTCATCATTTCCGTAGTCGTGCCCATACTCTGATGTTGATATTGCAATACATTTACTAAAGAAGCCAAGATGTAACAGCGAGCTATCTCATCAGATTTCTTCCATCTGCGGTATTCATTCACCTCATCGGGTGTCGAATCCGCATCTGGTTCTGATAGGCATTACTCAGTTAGAACAAACTTGTGTTCCTCAGCAGTCAGGAAAATATTAAGATTACGTATTCCAATCAGCAAAGTTAGTGCCATCTAGTTTTTTTTTTTTGAGAATTACAGCAAGTGGATTGAAAGACATCTGAGATAAAAAAAACATTCATCACATAGTGTATGCTAGCAACCAACCCCTCGAAAAATCCGCATATGCAAGCCACGATCAAATGATAACAAAAGGTAAATATTATTTTTTATGATAGGACCTCTCCATCTGTAGGATTATTATTTAAATGATAATATTTTATGGTTATTAAATTATAGTGTTCACTTAGTTGTATTAATTAATAAGCTCCACATTAGAGTCTATGTTAATTAATAAATGGCCAAGAGGAACCAACTATTAATTTTACTTGTTATAACGTAAGTTGACTTGATAGTAAAATTAAAAACATAAAACTCTACTTGAAAAATATGTGTGTAAACATCCACAAAACTAGTGAATCTATAATTAGCACATCCGATAAGGAGGAATACTCTAATGTCAACGTGCATGCTAATTACTTCATAATTTAAATTATTATGGAGGCCAGTTTGATTTTATTTTTTAAAAAAATCAATTTAACTACTTTGTTATTTTAGCATTAAGGTTTTAATTTTTTCGTCCTAACTTGCAAGAAACATATCACGCATACATTCATATATGTCATACATTCAAAACAATAAAACCAATAATAAAAAAATGGATAATTAAATTATCATGGCTTTTATTCCTCGTTTTGAATAACGAGAAAATATTAGGCTCGAAATCTCCCACTGCTTCAACCATCTTGTCACCTCTTCTCGGTTGGGCCACAAAGTTTCCAAATTTAGAAACTTTCTTTTCCATGCAAAATTGATTGCACAAGAAAATTACAAATTTAAATATTATGCACCAACGGACGCAACAAATTGAGGAAAAACGAACAGGATCCTATACCGGATGACCCGACCCGACTAGTATCCTGGATCGCGGTCCCGCAGCCGGATCGCACGACAGCTTCTCGGTCCTGGTCAGTTCGTCCGATTGGGACTCCTTTTCGCGCAAGACTCCATTTCCTTCGTACTTTATGCACTCCAATTCGATTACAATTTTAAATAAAATAAAATACATCAAATTTACAACAAAATTACAAGAAAAAATAGAATCCTATTCTATCCGTGGATTTCACGGGAAGAACATATACATGCCTCAAAACTGGGCCAAATTACCGAAATGCATAAAAATAAAATAAAAAACATATAACCATATTCACCTGCAAGAAAATTCTAGAAAAAATATTCTAAGGATCATAATATATAAATATTTTTAAATTGCTACCGATTAATCACAAAATTAATTAAATTGAACGGAATCTAAAGACCGGCTCTAATACCAATTGATGGAAATAAAAAGCAGTGGAAGCGGGGGGTTTGGATTTACTAAAATCGGCCCTCAAGAATCGGATTTATTTAGGCTCGTCAAATAATTAATTACACATATTAATAAGCAATTTAAACAATCAATATTCATCTAGGCGTCTAAACATGATAATTCATAGTATTCTACCTAGATATAAGGGATCTAGAGTACGTTATCTTTGAAGCAAGGTCTTTGAATTTCTCCTTGGTCTTCTTATATTTCTACCTTTAGATCTTCTAGAGTATGATCCGCCTTATGTAATATCCGGATAAATTGTTGGGTATTTTCGTCCGTATTTGAACCCTGTATTACTCGAATTTGTGCTATCAATGATCGAAGTATGATCGTTTCTGTATTCGTATCCACATGCATGATAATATCAACTTTTAATCCTTCACATGCAACTACGCCGTAACGTACGCTAACAGGTTTAACGTACATTACGAGCTATAGATAGCGTACGCTACGAGCTAGCCATAGCGTACCTAAGGAAGTCAATAATTGAACAGGTTGGCTAGCACATGGACGGCTGGTGGTGGGCTCGGAAAGATTACCGCGGATGAACCTGGACGGTTTTGAGGTCAATGGGTGTTAACGTACGCTAAGGTATGTAACTAGCGTACGCTAATGGGTGTTGCTTACTTACGTAACTTGAGGGTGTAACATATGTAAGCGAGTACAGAATGAGACAGTAAGCTACCATTGAACGATAGCATACGCTAAGGACGAATGGTAACGTGCTCTAAGTCGATTACGTACGTAAAGCGCTAAGGCTAATGTGCGTAAAGCTCAAGATATTATATATGGACAACACCCCATTCCATTTCACTTCGTCCCTTTCACTTGTACTTCATTTTCCTTCATTTCTAGAGAGTCTCCAGCCATCTAAAACACCTATAGGTTACATATACTCGATCATTGAAGTTAAGAAACACCTTGGATTGGCATTCAAGCAATCGGGGTTGGATTCTACCTATTGTCTCGGCGTTTCCTTCATATTAAGGTATTTTAATGCTACCTCCAACTTTGAATTCATCTTCTTAAGGATGTTATGAACATAATACCGGGATTATTAAGCTCCATGGATGACTTTTAGCCGAACATCATGTTTTTGGAAGTTGGAATGTTCATGCTTTAGTTACCGGAGTTAAGAACATTATAGTTCGAATCTTGTTTTGATGAACAAGTAAGGGGAGTTTTCTGAGATTAATAAACCCATACTGAATGGTGTTTCCATAATGATCGTAGAATTAATATTGATAACAACCTCAGATTTTCCGAACTATCTTTGAAGATCTATAATTGAGATTGAGTAAGTTTTATGATGGCATGTTTAACCTGGAAATTCGAAGTCATCAACACCATAGGATCATTCAGATTCGCATGAGTATTATTTGTGTATGTACATTAAGCACTATGCATTACGTACGTTATACCCTCAGGTAAGGCAGTCGTCTGAGCTGAGTAGAAACTGTCAAATGCATGCTTAGTGTGCGCTAGGATTTGTAGCTCACGTACACTAACGTGCAGACGTAACGTACGCTACGTAGGTGTGTAACGTACGTAATGAAGAGTACAGTTAGGATTCGGTTGTTTTTTGATGTTTTTCCTCATGTAATTGATTGTTTACTTGATGATAGGATATTAGGGACGAATTCCCTACGATAATCTAGTGTTGAGTCTTTCCGATCGTTGTTTTCATTGGAGTTCCGGATTGTTCCAATCAACCGTATTTCCAGAGTATTCGCGAGAGATTACCAAGGCAAGTACCTTGAGATACGAATTATAACTTCGTGAAATTATTGTTGCTGAAGTGTATGAATCATGTTACACACATATATATATATATATATATATATATACATATAGAGATCAATGTTGGGTGATTAACACCAATGCTAGTCGACGTACTCAACTTGGATTAAAGTACGAATCATATTCATAGAGGTAATATGGTAAGTTTTGTATTTTCGGTTAAGTTACGGTATAAAGATATATGTTGTAACGCCCCCAAAACCATATGGGAATATTACACGCCGTAG
This sequence comes from Orobanche coerulescens, assembly GCA_033398695.1. Classification (NCBI taxonomy): domain Eukaryota; kingdom Viridiplantae; phylum Streptophyta; class Magnoliopsida; order Lamiales; family Orobanchaceae; genus Orobanche; species Orobanche coerulescens. The sequence goes on along the minus strand of CM065808.1, from coordinate 73,610,977 downwards.
ACCACTTTTTACGAAGATCTACCAGGCTATACCTTACAAAACGACCAAGTGCTTCCCGGCCAGGGTCAAACAATAAAATAATACAGACCGTTATGGTCACTTACACGTGAATACACAGACCGATGATGTCACATAACTCAATCAACAAAACTGACTTATACAACATTACCCACACAGGGTTGAAACACAATACATCGGAAGACTGAAATCAACTCCGACAATACAACCAAACTCTACCAACTCTCAACTCTTGATTAGTATCGCAGCTCGTCATCCTCCAGTGCCAATCCTGTGACTGCTCCCCTGAACCTGTATGTACCTGGACGCAATACAGACATCCACCCCCGATTACTCGAGGGTTAGTAAAATTGCACTGTTTTACTAGTGCAAGTATCAAATCATACGAAAAGTAACGAGCAAACATTGATCATAATCAAATTTAATAACCAAGTACCAAAATATTCCCGGGAGGTTTTAACAAGGGAAATAAGCTATGAAGCATTTAAAAAAAATAAACTTATCATCTCGGGAATCTTAGGAACAAAAATCTTTAAAGCCTCGAGTCCTAAGTTACAAATCCTTTCGAAAAACTTTAGGGTCTTAACCCAAATCTTGTTTCATAACTCAATAGTTCTCCATAAAACTTTTCCTTTCAAAACTTTGATTGTCAAAACATATTCATGACACTGTGATCCACTGTCACGTGTCTCCGTAGGTTCAACAACCGACATGGACTACACCACGCAAAAATAAACAAACATAATCAATTCCGACACTGTGATCCACTGTCACGTGTCTCCGTAGGTTCAACAACCCACACGGACTATTCCACATATAGGTAACCGACATAACCAATTCCGACACCGTGATCCACTGTCACGTGTCTCCGTAGGTTCAACAACCCAAACGGATTATATTGATCACAACAATCACACACAGAGTCCTAACACCGTAGTCCACTGCCACGTGTCACCGTAAGCCCCGTCGAGCTCACCCGGTTGGACGCACTGTGCCCGAAACTCATGGTCCACTGCCATGTGTTATCGTAGGCCTCGTCCGACCAGCACGATTGGACCTTAGTACCTCACTAAGTTCTGACCCCGTAGTCCACTTCCACGAGTCCTCGTAGGTCCCGTCGAACCATCACGAGTGAACCTAGCGGTCACACACATATTCACATTCACAATCACATTTCATACAAAAATGTGCACAGCTAATCATTCACGTTGATCACCACAACATCGTACCTCACACGCACATAACATAATCTCGACACTCACAACAAGCTGTCATCAATCAACGACACATAACCAATATAACACACGATCGGTACACAATACATTGCACAACCAAGTGTACAACCATCCCATATGTACGTCGCAATACTGCACAAATGGCACAAACCTAACACGTATATCAATATAACACTATTATCACAAGTCCTTCACATTACGGAATACACAACCAACTCAAACGGAACATATTTACGAAGGCAAGAAAAATCATCATAACTTAATACGTGATTTCAAGTCGCAAGATACAAGTCGTATAATAAGATACTTGCCTCGATCGTCGGAACCCGAATATTCCTATGAACACGGCACAACCCGGAAAACCCCGAACACCTACAATCCTCCGTGAAATCCAACGGAAACACAGTTACTACGAGAATAACAATTGAAAACAAAGGAAAACACGATCAAGAATCGAAGGGAACCCTTTTAGACATTTAATCGGATACTAAATGTTCAAGGTTCCTTAGAAAACCAAAAATCCCGATTGGGTTCCAACGAACTCGAAATACGGATATACAATTCGTAGAACACATCCAAAACTACGTTTATGCATCAATTAATTGATAAAAAACGGATTGAAATTGAAATCAAAAGGAAAATCCCTAAAATATTCAAAAACATGGGTTCAAGCCAAAATACCTCGATTTAGACGAAGAACACGGATTAGATGATGATATAATCAACACAAGCCTTACAAAAATGATGTTCTCTGATGTTCCCGATCAAAAACCCTCAAATTCCGTCGAAGGGTCGCGAAAAATGAAGGAAAAATGGAAAATGGCCGTGTGATCCATGTTCAGGCCTTTAAATAGCCGACCATGGCCGATCGCTTACGTACGTAATCGGCCATGGCTTACGTACGTAACCGGCCATGGCCGAACTAACTGCCTAAAAATGCCTGCATTGTTACGTACGTAACCGGCCAAGTCTTACGTACGTAACCAGCCTTACGTATGCAATTGCCGGGCCCTTACGGCCGTAACTCGGCCAGGTGTGGCCTGGCCCCAACACGTGCGGCCATGACTCGGCCGTGGCCAACTCCGACGGCCCAGACGACCCCGAAACCCGAACCTGAATAGTAATCGAAGATACGGTTATGAAGTACTCGCAAAGATGAATTCGAGCACTAAGATAACACACGATTCCGACCACCCGAAGTGTCGAAATTCGACAACGGAAGTAATTACCTCAAACTTTGGGAAATTACGAAAATGGCCCAAAATGTCTGAAATATACGATGCACGATCGAAACACCAAACCAAAGCTCGCAACATGAATAATTAGATTAAAAGAACTTACGAGAAACTCGAAGCAACAGTTTCGGACGAGATTCGCAAGAATCGAACTCAAGTACGGAGAAGCCGCTTAAGAACACGAAACTCAACAAAACGATACCGAAACGAACTCGGACGTTGAAAAGTGCAGAATTAAATATTCTCAAAATGACGAAACGGTCATGAGAGAGTCATCAAAATGGACTCCCGCCGAAAAAAAGAAAATTACCAGAAATCGAAATTGCGGATATTACATACTACCCTCCTTAAAAAAAGTTTCGTCCCGAAACTTAAAACAAGTAGGGAGAAGTAATATCCTGACAGGAAAACTCAACGAGATACACAAGAAACGCGTAACTTTCGCCCATTGGCGAAACATTACAAGTAACCCAAAAGAATATACAGCGTGAAAACACGCCCCACGACGACCAACACAATGCCACCGGCAATGATTCAAAACAATAACGAGCAATTAACAACACATCACATACCACATCACATGCAGACATTTAATCAAAGAAACGCACGCGACAACAAGTCGTACCCGACTAAAACGGGTATGCGATAGAAACAAATAGAGTATCACGATAGAAATCACTCCGATTCTCATCAACAAGAAAATGTCCGACATCAAAACACAAACAATTCAAGATAACGGAAAACAAGGATACCTAATATTACATATGTGTAGTGTTGATTAGTAGTGCTGAAGGCTTAATGTGTTAAGTCTTGATGAATAACGTGTTTAGATAACCTGTTATTCCAAATGTACTATACACCACCATACATCACAATCAACATAAATCAATCACAAAAAGCATAATTTAAATACAAACCATATCAACATGTCATGTAGCAACATCAACAAAATCACTATAAACACCAACGTTAACGAACATGAGTCTAAACAAAAAATATTTAGCAAAAGAACTACTACAATGACAACTAAAATCCTCAAAGATCCGTAAAATTCTTAAAGATAGAAGAAGGATTACTACCGTCTTGCATGTCGTCGTCCTGAGGCTGTGAAGAAGAGGGGGGTGTTTGTGAATTGAAGAATTGAGGTGGTGGTGGTACCGAAATTCCCGATTGACACACGGTCTGACTCAATGACATCATATACTGCATCATGGCCAGCTGCTGAGCTAACATCTCTTGTTGAACCTTCATTTGTTCCTCTTGGAATTTCTGGAACTGGTCTTGAGACTTCCTTTGCTCCTCAGCTTGGAGCTCCCTCTAGATCCTCAATTGCTCCTCCAAATAGGCCTTTTGAGTGTCGCCCCTTTGATTGCGCTGAAACCCTGTAGTATTCTTCAATAATCCGGTGCCTTCAGCTCCCATCATCGGCGTCCGGTGATGACTCCCTTTAGGAGGGTAAATGTTAGCCCACACCCTTACCCTAATGTAGGGATCAGCCTGATCGATCTCTCGGCGTGCTAACTCGAGACAGTCTCGTCCAAATCTGGATGCTCCTCCCTTGCCATCTCTATCAACATCCTCTCAGAATCCTCAGTCACTCTCTCCTAATTAAGTGGGAACAAAAAAGTAACCGAATATTAATAAAGTTTAGAGGTAAAGACTGATAGCAGTATTAAAATGGTTAGGATACATTTACAACTTACAAGTCTATCCGGATAGTTAGGATATGCCTTCTGAGTCACGTAGACAAAGGCATTCGCCACATTTTCATCAGAAGTTGCCTCGTGCGAAACACTCGCTAACGACCGCGAACCTAAGCTGTCGTGCTCCGTCAAACCCTTACGGTTAACAGTGTTGGTTGAACTGCTCGCCTACGCATAGAAACATGTAATTTTCATTTAACAAGGAGAAAAATTACCACAAGTAAGTTTCATAAATGTTACATATCTTTAAACAACAATAGCATTACGACAATATTTAGAGCTCGATTACATACAATATAGTCCGGGTCGCTAAAATGTGCGCATAGATACCTCCACTCGTACTCCCGATACTTGAACTCCTCGGGAGTAGCCTCACGGGAATTACCCCAAGCTGACCAAAACATGTGTAGCTCATTTTTCCAAGATTTGTACCTATAACAAATATTTATAAATAATAATCAAACATTAGTTAAATATATTTATAAAGTATTTTATAAATTTATGTATTTATTTACTGTGATTTGTGTTATTGTTTTATTCTAATTCATAATGTTATTTGTTTATTATGTTATTCATAAATAATCTGTTGTCTGTATACAGTTGTTATTATGCAGTTGAATATCAAGATTTAAGTTTAGTGATTATGTTACATGTCATTTTATATTTGTTGTTTGTGTATGATTATATAATGTTAATGTGTTAGTTTTATTATTTTTATGTATAATTAATATTATAATGTTTTATGTATATTCTAAAAGTGTATGTTATAATACTCATAATGACAAGTAAATTAGAATGTTTACCATGTTTAAATTTATCAATCAAATTACCTTCCATTTTTACAAGTTGTGAATTTTAAATTACAAATTGTTTTGTACTAATAAATAAATTATTAAAGCGTTTGACAAATACATATTTTTAACAATAACAAAAATAATACAAAAATTTCTCGAGTAATTACTCAACTACGTATTGTGAAAATTACTTGCTTGGTTGTTTGCACCTCATCACACCAAGTATGTAGTAGGAAAGAAGAAATCTCAAACCAAACCTACAATTAGCATATAATATATATTACTAATTTTTTTCTGAATTTAAATACACAAAGTAGCTTTCGGAATTGAGATAAACTTACTGACATAGCATTGTTCAGTGCATCCTTCACACTTTGTGGCACATCCTTCCACTCAGCCCACAGTACCGGAACTCTATCGTGTATGACAAACCCAATATTACGACAATATGCCGTACAAGCATCCGAAGCCAAAATGGGTCGTCGATACTTTTCATTTACTTCTATCTTGTGACGGCCATTTTTTGAAACATATGCGTCAAGTGCTAGACCCTTCGATGGGCCACGAGTCTTCTTCTTCTTTTACGGTTCGTCTTCGATACGGCCCTTCTCATTCTCAAGCTCCGCAAGTGACGTGTACAACTTCATCTTAGATATCCGACATGTCCGCCAAATCATTATCTCATGCCACGCCTGGAACACATACGCCCCCATCGGGTTAACCAAGCTATATAGCCGGCGGACTCCATTCTCATTGACCCCTGGAATCGATGGTACCATAGGGGGCATAAATAGAGTCGATGGCGGACCGGAAGGCACCTCGGATGACGTGCTCGGTGTAGATCGGCCGCTCCCAGATGTAGTAGGAGGGGGGGGAATGCGGTGTATAGGAGGCATACGAGGCTGAGTCATCTCGACAGTAGTGGGGGGTCGTCCGCGATCTGGGAGTCTGATACGATAAGCGCCTCGCAATAGTATGTGCGTCATCTGCCGGGTACAAGTTCCCATCCTTAAACTTTAGTCCATTATTCTCTACTAGTCCACGTATGCGAGCGTTACTTTGCTCTAAATATTTACTGACAGCATCCGCATGATTGGAAGCTACGGAACTATCTCCCGACTCCGTAGTCTTCAATTTTTTCTTACCACACGCTATTCTCTTAATTTTATCCATTTAACCAGTACAAATTCAAAAACTATCACATTAACTAAATTCGCACACACCAATATACACACTAGAACAACAAATTCAATAATCAATAAACTCAACAATCAATACTATTATCCCAATAAATTCAATAATCATTCCAACACAAGACATAATTGTATACAAACAAGACAGAAAATTCTTGTCCGCAAACCAGTGGGAACAAATTGTGAAGGTAATTTTTAATATGTAAGTTATTTTCATAGAGTGCTCTTCAGTGTGATTCAGGTTTTACTGGTGAATTATAACTGCATTTTACTTCCTTAGTTCTAGGCAGTGAGATATTGTATTCTTTCCCCCTTCCAGGGAGCAATATTCCTTATCCAAGATGTACACAAACAAGACATAAAATTCTTCATGATACTAATTATCTCACATTTTTAGTCAAAATCAGAATTCAAAACTGTCATTCAACATCAAAACCTACTTATAATTTTTTTTCCAAAATTTCAAAGCAGCAGCAAATAGTTTGTTCATTGGATATTCTTACCCTTCGGGGGCCGATAGAGGAGGAGCGGCGGGTGGCTTATGGAGGAGCAGTGGAGGAGGAACGGCTTCCGCGGCGGTCGGCTTCGGTGCTGGGTGCTGGGTGCGGCAGTCGGGGGCCGGTGGTGGAGGAGGAACGGCTTCGGTGCTGGGTGCGGCGGTCGGCTTTGGAGTTTTCGGCAGTGGTGGAATTTTTCGCCGGCAGTGCTGAAAGGTTTTTTTTCGAGCGGAGGAGGTTCTGGGAAAGAAAGGGAAAATGGGGAAGAAAGTCGCGTTTTTTTTTATAAGGGAACTTTAGCCGACGACAAAGGACGTCGTCGGCTAAACTTTTAAGGACTTTAGCCGAAAACACCGTCGGCCAAAACAGCAGCCCGACTCGACCGTGTCGATCGACACGGTTGGGTTATCCGTCCAGAAACTTTTTTGAATGTAGACTACAACGACTCGACCGTGTCGATCGACACGGTCGGATTATATTTAAATTTAATTGTGCATATATTTAATAAAAATTAAAAAAACAATACTTTAGCCGACGACAAAGGTCATCGTCGGCTAAACAAGGACTTTAGACGACACCACCGTTGGCCGAAACACCAGCCCGACTCGACCGTGTCGATCGACAAGGTCGGGTTATCCGTCCAGAAATATTTTTGAATGTAGACCACAACGACTCGACCGTGTCGATCAACACGGTCGGATTATATTTAAATTTAATTGTGAATATATTTAACAAAAATTAAAAAAACAATACTTTAGACGATGATAGTCGTCGGCTAAAGACCATGTACTTCAACCGATGACCAACGCCGTCGGCTATTCTTAATTCCAAAAAAAAAAAAACATGACCCAGTGGCTGTCGGGGTTCGAACCGGGCCATTTATGTAAGTAAGATGGCATGGTGCCACTGGGTCATATTTGTCATTCGAACATTTTAACCCAGTTTTATATTTATATATGTCTTTTATATAACATAATTTTTTTCATATTTGAATTTAATAATATATATATATATATATGTATATATATATATATATAATATGACGATATATTTATATAGTTTTCATATAATAATATTTTTTATATATTTGAATTTAATTATAAATATATATTATAAATATTTAGACATGATTATATATCTATATATTAATTTATATAGTTTTTATAAAATAATATTTTATAAATTTATACTTGTTTTTTATATAATATTAATAGTTTGTATATTTATACTTGTTTTATTATAAATGGAACAATGAATATATAACAAAATAAAAAAACAGGTAATAATATCACTTTTTCGATTCGTTTGAGCGGCACACAACAATAAATATTTAAGGAACTTTTACAAATGATATGTCCTTCTAAGGTTCGTAGTCAGAATCACTACTTGAGTCTGTCTCTGTGTCGGAGTAGATAACTGGCATCATATGTCTGAATTCGTCATCATCATCTTCATCAGAGTCTGCACGTAATTCATTTCTACCTACTTCTATGAACCCACGATCTTCACCATGTAGCCGAACCACTCGACCTTCTACAACATTATTCAGTAGTATTATGGAGGATGGTGGAATATTAGTTGTATCCGGCTCTTGATATGCCTCATTATCATCCTTACCGACTGCTTGTCCAAGTGTAGCCGCACTATATATATTTCTCGTAGCCACATGATTTATGATCTTCCATGCTCCTTTTACCAAGTCATCGAGGTAGTAAACTGGTTTAGCAGATGTTGCAAAACCAAAAGGATCACCTTCATACCAACTTGTAGAAGTATCAACATATAATAGTCCATAATTATCCTCCCTTTCGATTTGAGGATTTGTATCAAACCACCTACACTTGAACAAGTAAACTGTCAAGCCTTCTCCATAAATTAGTTCCATTACTTCGAGAAGAACACCGTAATATCTACCGTCAATCATAACCCTAGAATTTTGACACCTCCTTCTTTGATCTCTGTCGATACATACAAATGTCACACCATTTACCTTCGTCATTGAATAAACTCTAGATGTAACAGGCTTCATCGAAAGAAGCATCAACTCACGTGACCACATCAGGTGGCCATCACTTTGTATGTGCTTCATCTGGATATTAATTAAGGTGAATGTCGTGATTAAGTAAATTATGTAAGCAAAATAAGTAAATAGTAATTAAACACTTACCCATTGTCCGAAATAATCAGCAAATGTTTCATTGTGGAATCTAATGTCGCCATTCACAGCATCACATGAAAGGTGAATGTCTTTCCAATATTGAACTTCTGGACAGTTAAGTAATATCCACCAATATGCAATTCATAACTCGTAAGGTTGTAAATGACTGTCAGGTAATCTTCCTTGAACTTCAACCTCGCTGGTGATGATGGAGAGATTAAATTGCACTGTAATTATTGACATAGGCTCGGGTGTGGGATCCACCGCGCCTAAATAGAACTTGGTATATGTTACACACTCCCATGCAAGATATGCTTCAGCTATACATCCTTCTGGTGCAGACTTATTAGTCACAGAGTCCTTGTACTCACCAAGTTGCCTTTCTATTGGAAACATCCACGTGTATTTGACCGGGCGTGTTAGTAAAAGTTGGCAAGGGAGATGGATCATGAGGTGAGGCATGAGATCAAAAAAGTTCGGTGGGAATATCCTCTCAAATTTGCATAAGATATAAATGATCTCCTTTTGCATGAGACGGAGATCAAACTTTCATACTTCCCTAGTGCATAACTTTTGAAAGAACCTGGGTAACGATACACATGGCTTGACCACCTATTTGGACAAGTATGGTCGAATAAACACATGAAACAAACGTTGTAAGAGGATATGACAATCATGGCTCTTCAGTCCAGTTAAGTTGTTCTCCTTGAAGTTAACACACCTCCCTATATTTCCAGCATATCCTGTGGGATACCTTGCAGCCTTCATCCATGAAAAAATCTCAGCCTTTTGCTCAGGGGTGACGGTGTAAGCAGCTTTCAGCATTTTGTGTTTCCCCTTCCCTTCCTTCAACCATAAATGTTTTCTAACATTCATTTCTTTTAAACCAATGCGTGCCTTAGGTCCATCTTTAGTCTTCCCTTCCCAACATAACACTGTACCGACAACACTTTCACAAACATTTTTTTCTATGTGCATCACATCTAGGTAGTTCCTAATCGACAACTTACTCCAATAAGGTAGATCCCAGAAAATACTTTTGTAGGACCAATACTTATACCTGTCAGGTCTTTCAGGAGTTGCTGCTACTATATCGGGATGGTTGCTCAACTGCCCAAAATCATACTCATTCAGCACAGCCAAAATTTCCTCACCAGTCCACTCCCGTGGTGGATCACCAACCTCTTCAGTCCTATTAAATGCTGCAGCATCCGTACGCCAGACATGCATCCTCTCAAGCCATATACGGTGACGCATTCTGATAACCTTCCGACAATGGTACCTTGCGCAGTCAGCATTCAAGCACACTTGATATCCTCTGTATACACTAATAACAGATCCGGATAGCATCCCGTACGCAGGAAAATCACTGATGGTACCGATACACATAGCACGTAAGTAGAACATCTCATGTGAGTAACTGTCGTACGTCGAATGACCTTGCTCCCACAACAACTTCAGCTCCTCTATCAAAGGTCTCAAATAAACATCAATACACTTTCTTGGATACCCGGGGCCAGGTACTAAGAGAGTCAACATATTATACTCCTTCTTCATGCACATCCATAGATGAAGGTTGTAAGGAACCAATACCACCGGCTATATACTATACAAAAGGCTCATGTTGCCAAAAGGGTTGAATCCATCAGATGCAAGTCCGAGTCTTACATTTCGGACATCTGATGCAAATCCTGGAAACTCCCTATCTATATGCTTCTAAGCCTCTCCATCAGAAGGGTGTATCATAATATCATCGTCAGTCACCCAAGGCTAAGCGTGCCATCTCATCGCCTTGGCTGTGTGAGGAGACATGAAAAGCCTCTCCAATCTATCCTTCAGAGGGAAATACCAAAGAACCTTCATAGCTTTCTCTTTACCAGGAGTGAACTTATACCTCTCTGTGTAACATACCGGACATCTCTTTAGGTATTCATTAGGCTTTCCCCAAAATAAATCACAATTATATATGCATACGTGGATCTTGATGTACGATAGCCCAAGACCTTTTAGGATACGTCCCATTTTACTGTGATTAGTGGGAAGATGATGACCTTCTGGGAGCATTTTCGCTGTAAGTTCCAAATAATCATCCACAGCTTTAATCGAGGTTTTGTTCTCCACCTTGACTCTCATAGTCTCTATGACACTATCAAGAACCGTCATGTGACACCCAGGATAAAGAAGAGTCTGTTGGAGCCGGATTAGCTTGTTGTATCTATCAAGAGAAATTGTGTTAACGGGTATCAATGTAGCCGTTCGGATGACTGGTTGATCAGCTATGTGGTATTCTTGACCTTCAGCCGATACGTCCCTGTCGTAATAACCAAACACGTCATCAATCAACCTTCTTGTGGGGTCATTGGATGTGCTACCACCGTACTATCCGTGATCATGGGGAATAATTGAATTCGATCTTTCACTGTGGTAAATCCAACATGTATATTTATCCAAAAATCCTTTTTTTTTGAAGTTATCCCACACGACATCAAGTGTAAAATAGTACATATCGCTGCGGCATTTACATTTATTGCAAGGACAGTAATGAATCATACTATCACTATCATGCTCCTTCACAAATCGAATAAACCCTCGCATTCCATCTATGACCCTTGGATCCCATTTTTGCAGACCAATCCAACTTTGATCCATCCTATAACAAAAATAACAACAATATTACACATCATATTTATCAAGAACATACAAAAATTACGACTAAAATCATCATATATAGCTCGAATTCAAGATATCAAATCTATATATATATATATACACACACACACACACACCAAGAAATATTCGAGAAAAGGAACTAATTCTAAAACATTTTCATAATCATCCAAATAGATATATTATATGCGTAATATAATTATAACTGATATTAAAATTCAATAAACATACCTTTAATATGATTTCTTGAATGATCAAACCAGAGAAAATTACTGTTTTTCATTTTCTTGTTATGTAATTTCCTAATGTGTTGTAAATGTTCTCTCAAAGTGTTAGATGGTGATATATTCTGCACAAAAAAACATGTAAGACTTTAGCCGACGACAAGTCGTCAGCTAAAGTACATTAGCCGTCGGCTAAACTTGACTTTAGCTGACGGCATGTCGTCGTCGAAAGTATACAAGTCATTGACTAAATTACAAAACTTTAGCCGACGACTAACTTGACTTTAGCCGACGACCAATAGTAAAGTCGTTGGCTAAACTACTTTAGCCGACAACAAGTTAGCCGTCGGCTAAACTTGCTGACTTTAGCCGACGACTTCGGTTGGCCGTCGGCCGTTCTACGGCTAGTCGTCGGCTAAAGTGTTATGTTTGGTAGTGCATAGGTAGTTACAGGAAAATAAGGTAATATAATTATAAAGTATGCTTTGCAGTATGCAACCCTAACAAATGGATCGTATAAAAATGAAAGATAACACATGTCTTTGTACTCTGCAGTTTCCATTATGGTCACTATTCTCCAGGATTAACATATGTAAGAGCGTATTACGTACGCTATCAACACTACCTAGCATATGCTACGTCCTTCCAGAGACTACTACCTCAAAACATAATCATCCTTACATATATTGTCAAAACTGACATACGCAACAACTTCTACATTACGTACGTTAACATCAATGCATTGCTTATGTAATGGGCGTTGACCTAGCTGTCCCAATCAAGCCAAAATTATCCAACACTGCACGGTTCCACATGACGAAAGTCGGATGTGATCTGATTCCCATTATTAGTTACGTAACTAACATGGTTTGACATACGTAACTCTCCATCTGTAGCGGACGTTAGCTATGCATGCAGCGTACGCTATGGCTATTATACTTAGCCAAAATTCCAATACCCCAAGCAAGTTCCAATAAGTAAAACATTACCAAAGATAAACATAAATATTTCGATTCCGAAATATCCCCATACAATTTACATTGTATCAGTCCAAATACAACATCACTTGTACAATGCCAAATGATTACGGAAACTACAACTGTTAAAAAAATTACCCCCGAATATTACATATATATAGGTTATTTTGCATGTAAATTTACCATATTATAAGTTTTTACATTAGTTTTCATTCAAATGATGTAAATCAAGCATTGAAAAAGGCATATTTTTAGTAGTGACATGTCAATGAAGCCCAACAAATTAATATATCCAATTACGATAAAGAGGACTCACCAAAGTTAAGCAATGATATACCAATGATGAACGATCAACATGATCAATGATATCAACACCGGTCTTAGGATCACTATCCCACAATAGACAATCAGTATGATCATCCAAAATACATCTTTATGAATCACAATTCATAAAGCATAAGAAAGTAATGTACACCAATATGTACAACAATCATAAGCCTTATTATCTTCATAACCAAGCAAGAATGAACTTGCCTCAATACCGTAAATAATATGACCTTCCACGAACAAACATCCTCCAATGAAAATCAATAACCTCTTGAAGAACCGTGAATGAAATACAATTCATTCAATATCAATAGTCCACAAAAATAATTGGTTTCTTAAAGAACACCAAGAACACCACGAATAATTTATCATTTTTCTTCTAAAGCATCATAATATGTTCTAACATCATATCCTTAGATTATTTCAACTCATAATCTAAAAGAACATCATCATTTATGTTTATATCAATACATAAGTGAATCCTTCAAATTCATAATCGAACATCAAAGTGTTCTTCAACAAACTTTGAAGAACCTTAAGGTATAATCATACTCATCCCACAATCATATATATTCATATACATCATGATTATAACTCCATACACATCATAGTCCCTTAAAAAATAAAATTCAAGTTGAAGAACTATCACCTCTTGAAGATTCGCATGAAAACCCTCGGTTGAATCGACTTCAATACTCTTGCCAAACTTAATAATCATTATAGATGATCAATTCCACAAACACTAAAGTATTTGGAACTCAAAATTCTTTCCAAGAACTCGCTCTCGGAAATGTAAATGAATGAAATAAATGGGTGTAAAAGCCTGAGCTGCAGTCTTGAGTACTGCCATGAGATATGGCCATATCTCCAAATGTTACGGTCGTGACTCTACATTGTACAACCCTATGTCCCCTATATACACTCATGCCTTGCACAACTGTCATCCATTCATCTTGGAAGTCAACAGCCATACAGCGTACCTCGGTCACATACAACCATATAATATATATATATATATATATATATATATATATATATATATATATGTGTGTGTGTGTGTGTGTGTGTGTATGTGTGTGTGGGGGGTGTATGTATATATATATATATATTTGTATCCACGCATGCATACAGGAATACCAACCTTATGACGAAAGTTACAAGACCGATAGACTCGGACATACAGCCATAACTTGAGCAACATACGGACGTAATGTCCATCCATACGGCCGTACTCCTATTTCATAGTAAAGAAAACGAACACAACCAGTATCTCCAGAATCCCATATACAGGTGTATAATCTCCAATATACAGCTCTATCCATCACATATATTGCCGTATTAGAAAATACACAGTTGTGCAATTCTATGTCAAAAACCAATGACGTAAACCACATATATGGCCATACTGAATAATATATATTGTCGTGTTTCCAAAGTGTTACGTCCATAACATCTAAACATACAATCGTAACCTCTAGTGATAAAATATAAAAATAGTCATCAATATTTCCCAAACATGTTTGTTGCACGAATAGAGTAGAACAACGATAATCTATTATAATCACCCAAAGTATGTATACAATACAAATACCAAATGTACAACTGTGCAAAAAAAACTTATAACCGGATACTATAATGTCCATTTGGTGAATCACAAGATTGTTCAAGACAACAGTCATGAGAAGCACCCGAACATAGTCTACTGCGAGTATGTATCAAATAAATCATACCCTTCCTTTTGTATGAAGCTTTTAGCTACTAACTTATACTTATTAATCGAGTTGTCTATTTTGTATTTCCTTCTTAGGACCCATTTCCATCCTAGAGGTGTGTTTCCATATGGAGGTTCAATCAATATTTATGTATGATTCTGCATAGTAGAATCAATTTCGTCATTGTTTGCTTCTTCCCACATTATCGCTTCATGACTAGACAATGCTTCTTTAAAGGTATTTAATCATAATCTAACAAGTAGGTCCTGAAGTTCGGACCAAAAGACTTGGTTGTCCCATCCCTTTTGCTACACCTTGCTCATCATCACTACCATTTTGTGATATTTCATGCATTGCAACTGTAACACCCCAAATCTCATAAGGGACATTACACGCCGTAGAACCTTCAACAAGGTCTACCAGGCTAGTACACAACACACAATACACGATAATCTCTTAACAGCACATTAGTAATCTCAATAGGTCTGTGGCGTCGGCCAAAACATGTTAGTTCAATTTTGGAAAAACACAGAGTAAAATAAGTTCATTGCCCACGCAAGGGACTTCAACAACATCATTAATATAGTAATATGTTTACTCGACTAACTCCAACAAACTACGTAAGCATAATAATAAAATATTCAACATAAACTCGAGCCTCATCATCATGCTTGGCCAGCCTTAGCATGCGGTTCTCGTGCTGGCTCCTCAGCCCGCACGATATCTGAAATGCATGAAACATATTTCCCTCATTTAAGGGGTTGGAATTCGAATAGTGATGGCCACTAAGTATACATAATACAGCTTGGAAAGTGTTTTAAACAACAAGCTGTATGATTTTCAAATCTGAGTGCGTAGCGGAAGTATTGTTGAAGTAAGTTGCTATAAATACAGCAACTAGATATGAAGTGTATACTTAAAAAATTAATCACAAAAATTAAAACACTCAATGAAGAAGGTAAATTACCAGATAATTAAAGTGGTTCGAGGTAAACCCCTCTACTCCACTGGTCCTCCACACAGGAGTTAAAATGTTTATTATAAATACTACGTACACAACTAGTATTTATAATCAAATCTATCAATGTATCGTTCATGAAGATTGATACAATGATCGAAGCTTTCAACCATTCACACAGATTGGTTTAGGCTTTCACTTGACTAACTTCTTCACACACAGTTCCGAAGCTTTGTCTCTCCAATGCAAGTCCGTCACGCACAGTTCGGGAAAAGAAATTCTTTCTCAGTCCACACAGGGCTGATGGGTTTGTTCAATGATAGAACGATTATTTGAACAACAACTTGACTTTCTTGATCTTTAGCTGATGGTGTGTTGTTCAAGGTTGAGCACTTGGATATTTCTTCTCTCAGAATATGCAGTATACCTGAAGAAATATGTTTGCTCAGATATATTCTTGTAAGTACTTCTTGGTTAGATGTGAGTTCGTGTGTTCGTGATCTTCAAACTCTTGGGAATATATATAGCTTCTGAATAGATCCGTTGGGAATAGATCCATTTGAGCAAGATTTCGTGACAACTAGATAGTTGACTTGTATAAACCAAGATCCAGATTTTGCATGGTTTGAAGATCTCTGTCGGCTTTAGTATTTAAATACTTTATCCTTTCAGTATTTAAATACTTCTTTATCAAACGGGACTTAACTTTAGTAAATACCAAAGATTCCTTTTCAAATGGTCTTCAGTCCTCAATACTTTACAACTTGAATGTTGTATCCATTTATACTGTAGGCTATAAAGGAGAGGTCGCTGTATGGAATGTTTGTTGTATGAAGGGACAACTTCCATACTTGGCCCTTTTAGATTCTTGTTGCTGTATGATGGCATAAAGATAAGTCTTCGATACAGGATCAACAACTTCGGTGGGACTTTCAATACAGCAGCTTGTGTATGCTGGATTTGGCACATTGTCAAAACACTTTATCAAAATCTTTCGATACAAGGATTGTTATCCCAACAATTTCCCCCTTTTTGATAATTTGCCAAGGCTTCCTTTAAAAACCTTTTGATGTTATCCAAACATCCTTGATGATGCCAAAACCTTAACATCTAACAACTTCTAGGAGGGCAGACTTCTTGTCTTCTTTCGAATGTTCTGGCCTTCAGCAATTAGCCTAACACTAGGAACTGCTCGCAGGCAAGTTCAACTTTTATCAAAAGAGTATTAGATCTTCAAACTTATGATTGGCGCGCAGGCAAAATCTTACAGTGTAATCTAGATACATACAACTGAATCTATGAACTGTTCATAGATAAGTTCGTACAGCTTAACATTTAACAAGTTTTCATATTTGCATTATTTCAGCAAATGGATTGAATTACGTAATCATACAAGCACACAGTAGATTACGAGTTGTAATCTTTCAAGTGAAAAATATTTTATTGATACTGAGCAAAGATTACAATGTTTTTGCTGTCTTACAGCAAATAAGAATACAAAAGAGTGAGAAAACAAGATAAGAATACAGGATTAGAATACATGAGCGAATCTAGCTCCTATAGTCATAATGCCTCCAAGGGCTTTTAGGGTCATTCTTGGTACCCTTCCACCAGTTCTGATAGGCGTCCTTGTTTTGATTAAGGTATATAGCTTGACCTTCATAGGACTTATCAAAAACTAGGATCCAATCCTCTGGATAGGTAACCAAGTCGCCTTGCTTGTGCTTGGACTTCATTTTCTGCTGGAGCGGGAGCGTTCCTTCATCCAACCTTTTCTTAAACTTCTCTGTGGCTTCCTGCACCGTTCTGGGGCAGTGACCCCTTTCGTCTTTAGGGTTTTGAAAAGTAGGATTTGATAATCCTAAATTGTTTTCTATCAAAACTCCCGATGGTATTTCAAATCATTTTATAAATTGTTTCCCTTGATATTTTGATCTTGAAATTTTGGGAAGTCTTTACTCAAACTCTTGCCTCGGGAAGTGTTCATCCTGTTGTATATGAATCTTTGAGGATTCCGGATTATTATCGTTCGTGGAATGTGGTTGTGGGGTTTTGTTGTTGGAAAACGGACCTTGATATTGTTCTCGTGTACTGTGATTTGATGAGATTTGGGTTGAGTTCCCAACGGTTTTGTAAAGGTCATTTTACGGAAAGTGATTTTAGGCCAAGACCCATTCGTCTTGAAATGGTTATTTTTCAGCTAAATTCTTGAGGTCCAACAAGGTTTCTACTTTTAAAAAATCCCCGAGATGAGGAATTTATTTCAAAACACTTCATTGATTGCTTTCTAATTAATACAACCTCTCGGGAAGGCTTTAGAAGTTGATTGTCGTACCCGATTCATGATTTCTATTTGTTTGTTACATTTCGTATGATTATGTACTTGCACTAGCAAAATAGTGAGATTTTGCTAACCCCCGAGTAATCTGGGGGTGGATGTCTGTATTGCATTCAGGTACGTGCCGGACCTTGGGGAGCATAACACAGGATTGGTACGAAGGATGATGAATGATAATCGGTACTAATTACATGAGTGTCCATACAATGTCGTATTGGTTTGGTTGTACTTTATTTCCACTGCAGAATTTCCCCGTTGTCCGGGAGTTTGTTGTATTTTGACCCATGCATGGGTATGTATTGAGACTGAGTTATATGTATTAATTGAAAGACCAAATCGGTCTACTGAGTCATTTTAGCCTTAAAGGTGATGTTGAGATGCCAGCTTGGTAAATCCTTGAGAGAAGGGTTTACGGCGTGTAATATCCCTTAGTGGATTGGGGGTGTTACATAAATGGTATCGGAGGTAAGTTGTTCGTTGGCGTACTCGGCTAGGATGGGACTAGAGTATTTTGTCGTATGTGTTTAGTTATTTAGTTGT
The DNA here is from genome assembly GCA_033398695.1 of Orobanche coerulescens. NCBI lineage: Eukaryota > Viridiplantae > Streptophyta > Magnoliopsida > Lamiales > Orobanchaceae > Orobanche > Orobanche coerulescens. Next base: position 73,592,401 of record CM065808.1, on the reverse strand, counting down.
GAGGTTTTGATGTTGAATAATGGACCTTATTATTGTTCTCGTGTACTGTGATTTGATGAGATTTGGGATGATATCCCAACGGTTTTGTAAAGGTCATTTTACGTAAAGTGATTTTAGGCCGAGACCCATTCGTCTTGAAATGGTTATTTTTCAACTAAGGACTTGAGGTCCAACAAGGTTTCTACTTTTAAAAAATCCCCGAGATGAGGAATTTATTTCCAAACACTTCATTGATTGCTTTCTAATTAATAAAACCTCTCGGGAAGGCTTTGGTAGTAAATTGTCGTACCCAATTCGTGATTTCTATTTGTTTGTTACATTTCGTATGGTTATATACTTGCACTAGCAAAATAATGGGATTTCGCTAACCCCCGAGTAATCGGGGGGTGGATGTTTGTATTGCATTCAGGTACGTGCAGGGCGTTGGGGAGCATAATACGGGATTGGTACGAAGGATGATGAATGATGATCGGTACTAATCACATGAGGATCCATACGATGTCGTATTGGTTTGGTTGTAATTTATTTCAGCTGCAGAATTTCCCCGTTGTACGGGAGTGTGTTGTATTTTGACCCCTGCGTGGGTATGTATTGAGACTGAGTTGTATGTATTAATTGAAAGACCAAATCGGTCTACTGAGTCAGTTTAACCTTAAAGGGGATGTTGAGATGTTTAATTGTGTTACTAGCCTGGTAGATCCTTGAGAGAAAGGTTTACGGCGTGTAATATCCCTGAGTGGATTGGGGGTGTTACATAAATGCTATCGGAACCAGGTTGTGAAAACCTAGGCTGTTGGGTCAAGTTGTTTATATTGAGTCTTGTCTCATTGCATTTTATCTGATTGAGTCGTGTCGCGACGCATCATTTGAGTTGTTGGTCGTGATTAGTATCGTGGGGCGATCATCATCTTCGTGTGACCTGTGATTGTAAGTCTCCCTTCTTTGTGTTTTGTCTCGTGTGACACGAGCTACTTGTATGATTATTTGTTTTGTGATGGAATCTTTATATAGATTTTTGGTTTCGTGATATGTGATTATTCGAATCTCATATTTTGTCTATATGAGGAGTGGTGTCATTGCTAATGATTTCAAAATGATTTGCTCATTATGCAAGTATTCTCATGAAACCTTCGTGCTTGATATAGAATGGGAATGTATATGTGTGTGATTTGCTCACTCCGGGAGGGTCCGACAAGGCCTCGGGGGAATCCGTGACTTCACTCTGGATTCACGAGCTTGTTCACTAACCAGCTCAGGAGGGTCCTTAGAGGCCTCGAATGGGATCAGTGGTTTCGCCCCGATCCTAGGCGGGTTTCGACTATGATATTTGACTGTTTGATTTCCGGTAAAAGATATGTATTGTTTTGATTTTGAACAAAAACGTTGGGATTTTAGCCCCAAATCTCATCAACTCACAGTACACGAGAACGACAACAAGGTTCGTCTTCCAACATCAAAATCCACAATTAAAGGATTTAACACAAACAACAAAATACTCTAGTGCCATCCTAGCCAAGTAAGCCAAACGAACAACTTACCTCTTACACACTTAGTCGATGCATGCAATCATGAAAACCATTCAAAAGCACTCATTTCCGGAAATGCCATAGTCAAATCACATTTGTAAAATGCACCACAATTAACCGTGGATCCACCCCTCCGTGGACCCCTACCGAGACCCCGTCGGATCTAACCCATAGTGGTTAAAAGCAAGCTCGCGGATCCACCCCTCCGTGGACCCCTACCGAGACCCCGTCGGATCTAACCCATAGTGAGCATACACACACACGTTACTCATGCAATACTAATATGCTAATAATGTAAGTTCATCAAGAATACTTACTAGAGATGGCTGCTAATCCGACACCATTATCAAACTCTTAAAAAACACAATAACAAGATTAAATACGGAATACACGATTCCATAACTTTAAACAACAGGGATATCATCAAAGCCTTAAACGTTCAAAATGATCAAATCATAATCAATTCCCAAACACACCGTTCACAAAACACACACGCGTTTTGAAAGAGAGCCTTTAACGATGCCAAACTGAAATCTTTTAAAACTTCATTTCAAACAACCAAACAAACACACCAAGACGATCACCGATCATCATATCCATAAAATAAGAAAAGTATTGGCAACGTACTTGCCTCGAATAACTATAACACGTAGAATCGGCCGAAGTAGGTTGGCACGAACCGACTACGAACTCGCCGACTCCACCGAACGACAATCCGCAACAATGAACTACGAACGAAAACAATAACAACGAAAATGAATTCCAAAGTACGACCCAAAGCCGCTGAATTCAAAGAATAAATGACGAAGGTTCAAGGATTTCCCCCAAAACGGCCAAGAACACAATTCATCCCGTCAAAACACGAAAACGGAATTCCAAGTTGAAATATGACAAATCCACAAAGTTCTTGAGTTCATAACATCAATCAATCATCTGTTATCATCCTTTGATCCAGCGAATCAAGGTAATCTTCCTTAGAACCCTAATTTCGTGAATTTGGGGGTTTTTGCATTTTTGTCCGATTCGTTTCGTGTTGTTGATTAATTCATGATGGGTATGATGAATCTTGGTAGTATTCTTGTGTTTAACATCATTTAATCCATTGTTCTTCATCGAATCGAAGTATATTTCTTGATTTTCTTCGAATCGACTTTTTGGGGGATTTGTTCTCGATCTCGTTTTCCATCCGTTTTTGATGGATCGATTGTGGTTAAATGATGTTGTTAAACATATTCACGTTTTGTGTCCTGCAAATAGAGTTTACATGTTGGAATTATGATCGTTGGTTTACCCTCGTGAGCATGATTCGTGTTAATTGATTGTGATTTGATTATTTTGAATGTTGGGGACTTTAATGATATCTCTGTTTGTTTAGTGTTGTGGAATCGTGTATTCCGTGTTAATTGTGATGTTTCGTTGTGATTAAATGTTCATTATGGAGGTATTGTGAAGAGTATGATAATTGTGTCGGGTAAGTGGCCATTTCTAGAAAGTGTTCTTAATGAACTTACATTCTTAGCATATTAGTACTTCATGATTGATGGGTGTGTGTATGCTCACTACGGATTAGATCCGACGGGGTCTTGGTAGGGGTCCACAGAGGCGTGGATTGACAAGCTTTACTTTTAACCACTACGGGTTAGATCCGATGGGGTCTCGGTAGGGGTCTAGAGAGGCGTCGATCGACGGTTAATTGTGGTGCATTTTACAAATGTGTTTTGGGTTATGGCATTTCTGGAAACGAGTGTTTTCGAATCATTCTCAGAATGATGAAACGGTCACAAGCGAGTCGTCAAAATGGACTCCGGCCAAAAATAAAATTTACCGAAAATCGAAATCGCAGATATTACATACTACCCTCCTTAAAAGAAGTTTCGTCCCGAAGCTTAAAACAAGTAGGGAAAAGCAATATCACACCAGAAACATCTCAACGAGATATACAAGAACCGCACAACTTACGCCCATCGGCGAAAAGTTTCAAGAACGCAAAGGAACATACGTCGTGGAAACACGCTCAACGACAACCATCACAATGCCACAAGCAGGGGCATAACACAATCAACAAGTGCCAATCATCACCAAACAGATAACGCAATCATGTCAATTGTCCAAACCATCACAAAACAAAAGTACCTATTATAAGAGAACACGCACAGTCGAAAAATAGAAATGAGACGCACAACAATCCGCGACAAAAAGAACTCCGACTACGCCGAAATTCCTGAAATCCTCATTAGGCATCTCTGTGTCCCTCCGGAGCAGAGACGAAAACTCTATCCCCAACCTTTCAGCTACCATCTCGTAATACACGGCTCGGTGTCCCGATTGGCCACAATCGAAACAGCTGACTAATGGTGAAGGACAATTCTTCGCGGTACGAGATTAGACAACAACAATCTAACTCTGTTTTTCTCTTCTTCTCCCTCATCATATTTTTGTCTATTTTTCTCCTCATTCCTCTGCCCCTTTTTGTCATTAGCAAAAACTACATGAACATCATAAAATCAATGAAAGATTAAATATGAAAATAAATGGGTAAATATCCCCCTGAAAAATATCTCCTCTTTAAAAAATAATTGCCCTAAGCTAAATACCAATTATTTTAAAATAATTAATTGTGAATTTTGGGGATCCAATCGACTCTCGGTCGTTTTTTATTTGGTAAATAGATGATGTTTGGTATTATGATTCCTTTTGGAATCCATATTTTCTTTATTTTGATTGTTCGTATTGGGATTTTACAGTTTGAAATGTGATGCCCGATTTTTAAACATTTACCACATTGGGGTATTTTGAAATTTAAGGATTAATTTTTATCGTTATGTTTGAATTCTAAACTGTAATAATCGTACTTTGTATCTTTAGCAGTTTCTATTTTTGGTGTATGTATATTTTTAGCGACCCGCTTGTAGCCGTTTCGATGTTTTGAAACTATTTTGTTCTAGGTGTTTTTTCATTTAGACGAGTTTTGGAGGTGTTTTTACGTAATTCGCTTTATGTTATGATGTTCGTCGCATGTACGTTCGATTCTCATAAAACTCGTTCGAATATAGTGTTTCTTTGTTCTTGCAAGTCCATAAGGTAGAATTATTCGTGTTATGGACTTCGGTTCAGCATTTCGATATTGTATCGTGATTTTCGGACGTTTGGGCGCATTCGAGATGATGTGAATCAGGGGAAAGCACCTGGATTTGTGGTCCACGAGGATGGACTTTTGCGATTTAAGAACCGGTTATGTGTTCCGGCGGATGACGAATTGAAAAACTTGATTTTGAGAGAGGCCCATGCTACTCCTTATTCTATTCATCCGGGGTCTAGCAAGATGTACAATGACTTGAAACAAAATTACTGGTGGAGTAATATGAAGCGAGAAGTCGCAGAGTTTGCTTCGAGATGTCTCACCTGCCAACAAGTCAAGATAGAACATCAATGGCCGGCGGGCATTCTGAAACCACTTCCTATCCCAGAATGGAAGTGGGAGGATATTTCAATGGATTTCATCACGAGTTTGCCGATGAGTCGGCGGGGCATGAATACAATTTGGGTGATTGTGGACCGTTTAACTAAGTCAGCTCATTTCCTTGAGATTAAACGTGGGGTCCCGAGAGACTTGGCCAGTTGTTCATCAAAGAGATAGTGAGATTGCACGGTACTCCTAAGAGTATCGTTTCTGATCGTGACGGGCGATTCGTGTCACATTTTTGGAAATCAGTTCATCGTTCCATGGGAACTCAGCTCAACTTCAGCACGGCTTTTGACCCTGAGTCTGATAGACAATTAGAGAGAATTATTCAGACATTGGAGGACATCTTGAGGGCATGCATCCTCGATTGGAAAGATGATTGGGAAGCCAAACTACCGTTAATTGAATTCACGTATAATAACAGTTGGCACGCTTCGATTCAGATGGCACCTTACGAGGCCTTATACGGTCGTCGTTGTCGATCTCCCCTATACTGGGATGACTTCTCAGAATCAATCGGCACTGAGCCCGATATGCTTATAGCCGCCCGTGATGTAACACTCCCGATATATTCAAGAATATTACAGCGCCGTAAATCCTTTACGTAAGGATTTACAAGGCTGAAGAATTGAACAGGCATTTAAAAGGTACTGACGGATGGAAATAACAGAATTATGATACAACAGTTCTCACCAAATAAAAATAGTACAACTTGTTCAACAGAACTCAATAATACATCACCAAATTCAAATTCATCATAAATGACTTCGTACTCGAGTACTTATTGAAATAATCAATAAACAACAGACAAATGAACCCGGCCGAAACATCACTCTGCACCCTCGTCGTCATGCAGCTCCAGTGGTTGTTTTCCCGCTCTCCTGGATCCTGAACATAAACAAAATGTTCACCCCCGAAGGGGTTAGCACAACGATGCTAGTACAAGTACCACAACATATTTATCTCACGAATAATGTAAACGACAAAAATACCAACGAGTCTTCTCCTACGAGAAACTCAAAAATGACATGCACAACTGATAATCACAACATGATATCATAACATACACATGGTAATTCCATCGATCCAGCGTTCACTGCCTAGAACCCACGATGATCCCGTCAGACCAACCCGTGGTGGAAAAACCCGTCCGATGATCCAGCGCACGCTAGCATAGATCCCCCGATGATCCCGTCGGACCAACACGAGGTGGACATACAACAACGACATACCTGCACGACAATATGTATATAACATCAATACATAAAACAATTAAAGTACTTGCCTCGATTAGAAGACAAGAACAACACTTCCACGAAAATGAACACTCGAAGGTCGTCCTCCTCAATCAATCACGTAACGAGACCAAACCTTAACAAAAGAAATGATATAGGATTTATCTCACGTCATACTAATGTTTAACAATTCGATTAACGGCCAAGAGTTCATAAAATGCAATCTGCCTGAACTGCTTAGCGCACGCTAAGTACTCTGTGTAGCGTGCGTTAAGTCTGCTCGATAGCGCACGCAAACAACAAAGCCTAGCGTACGCTAACTGTATATGGTCAGTACTTCACTGATCAGTCGACTGACTCGTCTGAGGGCCTAGCGTATGTTACGTACCAAACGTAGCGTACGCTGACTCTTGCTCGATAGCGCACGTTAATCTTCAAAGCTTAGCGTGCGTTATCTATGCATGTGATTCTTCTTTGGGCGATGCTATTCTCATCATGATCAAAACAATGAAATCTTCCGTGATAATTCATGTTACTTCCATGAATATCATGTTCATACTCTTATGAATGATTTTACGGGTAATAACAACTTCGGATGCATACCATTATAAAACCATATCCCATTTCGACTACAAATCTTCATACGACAATTCGAAAAGCTTAACGGTTGATATAAAACACCTTATATCCATCGAAAACATCATGCTGTAGTTGTTTAACATTCCATCTATACTAGATAAATCCTTCCATGATCAATCCTTTAGATTTATCTAACAATAATGATGTTAAAGTTAAGTTCATGATTGCTATGAAGTCATCCACTAGATTCGGATTACAAATGGTAGGAGCTTCCTTTACTTGTTTAATGTAATAAGATTCGAATCATGATGATCATAATCAAGGTACTAAAGGCTTATTCATCTCAATGTTCCAAAAATGATGTACTTTGGATAATTCACTTATGAAAATCAATATCTCGTTAACATGATCATCCAAATCGTTAGAATCCAACTCTAAGTCTGGAGATAGGTTGAACATACCTTAATATGATGAAAATCACTGAACCGTAAGGTAGAATCCGACTCTGGTTGGTTGTATGCCACTCCAAGGTGCTATTCCACTTCAATGATTACTCCCAAGTGATAACCAATATATAAACACCAACAAAATGTGTTCTAAGTGTGTAGGGGGGTTATCTCAGCTCTCTGGCCTCTCAAGAATGCAGAAGGGATGAGTAAAATGTAAGCCAAAATGGGTTGTTGTCCCATTTATAATATTATGCATTTTAACAAGTTAGCGCACGCAACTAAGCTTTCCTTAGCGTGCGCTAATAAGGGTTGACTTCAGAACTATCCAGGTTCGTCCGCGGGAATCTTATCCGGACCCATGTCCCGGCTGGCGCATGTGCTAGCCGTCCTGCTCAATAATTGAGTTCTTAGCGCACGCAACTCCTACCTGCATAGCGTGCGCTAATAGTAGCCCGATAGCGCGCGTTAAGATACATTCTTAGCGTGCGCTATCACGAGTTTGCATGAGAAATTTTGCATGCTTCTATACTTATGTACAATGATATCAATGCAAGAAATATCATACTCCAATAATCAAAACCACAAATCCGAATAATACAGGGTTTGAATACAGATGAAATACACCGTAATAAATCCGGATATTACATACTCTCCTACTAAAAAGGAGTTTCGTCCCGAAACTCAAGATGAAAATAATTCGGGATATCTAGACTTCATATCAGCTTCCGTTTCCCAGGTGGCTTCTTCAATTCCGTGACGTGACCATTGAACTTTGACCAAAACGATTGGTTTGTTCCTCAGCTGTTTAACTCGACTCTCGAGTATCTTGACCGGTCTTTCTTCAAACGTCCCATCCTGCTCGACTTCGATCTCGCCGAAATCAATGATATGACTGGGATCCGGTATATACCTCCGTAACTGGGATACATGGAACACGTTATGAACATGGCACAATGATGGCGGCAATGCCAATCTGTATGCCAACTCTCCAACTCTCTCGAGGATCTCAAATGGTCCAATATATCTCGGACTCAGCTTTCCCTTCCTTCCGAAACGAAAGATTCCCCGAGTAGGAGAAACCTTCAAAAGTACATGGTCTCTAGTATTGAACTCCAATGGGCGACGGCGTACGTCCGCGTAGGATTTCTGGCGACTGCGGGTCAATGACCTTTCACGAATCAAGGCTATCTTCTCTCGAGTACGCACGATCAACTCTGGTTACATTCGATCAAGTCGGCGAATCGTCCCAAAGATAGGCGATCTGCATCTCCTTCCGTATAATGCCTCAAACGGTGCCATCTTAATGGAAGCATGCCAACTATTGTTGTAGGTAAATTCAATCAACGGTAGATGAACTTCCCAATCGTTCGACCAATCTAAGGCACATGCCCTTAGCATGTCTTCCACCGTTTGTATAGTCCTCTCGGATTGTCCGTCAGTCTGCGGGTGATAAGCCGTACTGAAGTTCAATTTGGTCCCCAAGGCCTTATGAACTGCTTTCCAAAAGTGAGACACAAAACGGCCGTCTCGATCAGAAACAATGGTCTTCGGCGTACCATGCAATCGAACTATCTCCGAGATAAATACTCGTGCCAACCTCTCTGGTCCCCACGTATCCTTAATGCCTAGAAAATGAGCTGATTTGGTTAAACGATCAACTATCACCCAAATCATGTTCATTCCTGTCCTGGTTCTCGGCATATTAGTGATAAAATCCACCGATATGTCCTCCCACTTCCATTCAGGAATTGGGAGCGGCTTCAACATTCCAACAGGCCGTTGATGCTCGATCTTAACCTGCTGACATGTCAAGCATTTAGAAACATAGTCCGCTACATCTTTCTTCATGTTGCCCCACCAGAAATTCTGCTTCAAGTCCTTATACATTTTACTGGTGCCCGGGTGGATAGAATAAGGCGAACTGTGAGCTTCCTTCATAATCGTCTGTTTCAGAACATAAACATCGGGAACAAAGAGTCGGTTCTGAAATCTCAAAACTCCATCATCATGAATTATGAATCCGGGGGCCTTTCCTTTGATCACTTCATCACGAAACCGAATCATCAGACGATCACCTGCCTGTTTAGATTTGATTCCTTCGGTTAATGATGAAGTTATCTCCATCACGCACAGTTGTCCTTGTACTCTTTGTAACCATACTTCAATTCCTTCACGAATCATCTCTCGTTGAAGGCTAAGTTGGGATGTCAGCGTCTCCAGCATCTGAATAGAGACAGGCTTGCGGCTAAGTGCATCGGCCACTACATTCGCTTTGCCTGGATGATATAAAATCTCCAAGTCATAGTCCTTACTCAGTTATAACCATCTTCTTTGCCGCATGTTTAATTCTTTCTGACTGAATATGTACTTGAGACTCTTGTGATCCGTAAAGATCTGACAGTGAATCCCGTACAGATAATGCCTACAGATCTTCAAAGCAAAAACCACTGCTGCTAGCTCCAAATCATGTGTTAGGTAATTTACTTCATAAGGTTTCAGCTGTCGTGACGCATAAGCAATCACCTTATCATTCTGCATCAATACGCACCCGAGCCCTTGGTTCGAAGCATCACTGTAAACTATAAATCCTCCAGTTCCCTGTGGAAGTGACAGAATCAGTGCCGTCGTCAATCTCTACTTTAACTCATCAAAACTAGTCTGACACGACTCGTTCCACTCAAACTTTTGAGTTTTCTGCAGGAGTCGAGTAAGTGGGCGGGAAATTTTAGAAAATCCTTCCACGAATCGTCGATAATATCCAACAAGTCCTAAGAAGCTTCGGACTTCTTTCACGTTCTTTGGAGGCTTCCAATCCATAATTGCTTCGATCTTCTGAGGATCTACTCGGACTCCTTTAGCTGACACCACATGGCCGAGGAACATTACTTCCTTTAGCCAGAATTCACACTTAGAAAGTTTGGCGTACAATTTCTCGTTTCTCAAAAGTTCCAATCTGATCCGCAAATCTGCGCATGTTCTTAGGACTCTTAGAATATACGAATGTCATCAATGAACACGACCACAAATTTATCCAAAATTCAATGAACACTCTGTTCATCAATTGCATAAATACGGAGTGCGTTAGTGAGACCAAACGGCATCACTACAAACTCATAATGTCCGTAGCGAGTTACGAGGCGGCTTGAACATCAGATTCCTTAATCCTCAGCTGATGATATCCTGATCTCAGATCGATTTTAGAAAATACTGTTGCCCTTTGCATCTGGTCAAACAGATCATCAATCCGTGGCAACGGATACTTATTCTTAATCGTCATCTTGTTCAGCTCTCGATAGTCAATACACAGTCGGAGCGACCCATCCTTCTTTCGGACAAAAAGAACTGGCGCTCCCCAGGATGAAACGCTTGGCTGAATATAGCCCTTGTCCAGTAACTCCTCCAGCTGCTTCTTCAGTTCGTACATCTCAGTAGGTGCTATACGATACGGCGCCTTAGAAATTGGTGTAGCTCCGGGTTCCAGCTCAATGGTAAATTCCACATCCCTTCGTGGAGGTAGTCCAGGTAACTCGTCAGGAAATATATCTGGAAATTCGTTCACAACAGGAATGGATGAAAGTTCCACAATTTCGTCTTCTTTCTTCATTGCATAACACCAGTACCCGGTACAGCCCTGTTTCAACAATTTGACAGCTTTCATCGCCTTGATCAATTTTCCTGAGCTTCCCGGTTTCCATCCCTCAAATAGAATTTCGGAACCATCATCAGCGATCAGCGAGATATTCCTCCTTCGATAGTTCACAATTGCTCCATATCGATTAAGCCAATCGTCTCCGAGTATCAGGTCGTCTCCTTGCATTTCTATCACGATCAGATTTGAGAGCCACTCTCTGCCTCTAAATGATATAGAGAAATTTCTAGTTTCTAAGTTTCCGACAATCCTCTCTCCACTCGGTAATCCAACAACATAAGGTTCACAAGTATGAAAACCGGAAATATTCAAACGATTTACACAAGACAAAGATATAAAAGAATGTGTAGCTCCTGTATCGAATAAAATGCTAGCGGCTGGAAAGGATCTGGGCCGATTGCACGATGCGGCAAGACATCCTGATCGTCTGTCCTCCTCATCTCGTACAGACGTGGGGGAGAAGATCCGGCACTCGATGTCCCCTTTCGGTCCCATTGTCCTCTGCCTCGTCCGCGGCCAAAATTCTGAGGCATCTGAACACTTTCTTTGCGTCATTGAATCTTGGCTTCCTTCTGGACTGGCTGTGGTGTACGGGCTCTAAAAGACTTTGCAGCCTCTTCACAAAACACTGCTCGATGTCCCTCTCGTCCACAATCAAAACAAGTCACGGCAGGAAGGGGGCAATTCCGTCGATAGTGCCCCGTCTGGGCGCAGTTAAAGCAATTACTGGTAACATCAGTAATAGTTGATGTCGCTCCGAAGTTCTTTCCGCTCCTAACTGGGTGCGGAGGTTTCTTGAAAGGGTGAAAGGATGACTGGGCCTTACGGGCCCCGCTGTTCTTGTGCTCTGTAAAAGTACCAGAGACTTTCTGTTTCTTGGTTTCCGCAAATTTCTCCATGGTTGCTTCCTTGATCTCATATGCAATGCCTTATCCTGGTATTGGCGGAGTGTAGTACATTCAAATCCGGACATGTATCTCTGGATTTCTGGTTTCATTCTCATATCGAAATGGATCATCATTTCTGCATCTGTTCTGACCAGATGTCGAACAAATGCCAGCTGTTGGTTAAACGTCTTAATCGCCTGGGATACTGGCACATCAGAAGGCTGAGCGGAGAAAAACTCCCGAAATTTGGCTTCCCTCACAAGACGAGGGCAATACTGAGCTTCCATCATCAATCTAAACTCTGTCCAATCGGCATCATGGTCTACAGGCCGGATGGCTTCCCACCACTCGGACGCTTCCCCTATCAGAAAATATTGAGCGATAGAGGCTCTCCGGTCGTCTGGGCAGTTAATTCCGGCAAAGATTTTCTCCAGTTCCTTCAACCAATGGTCCCAGGTGGGAGTCTCAGAAATACCGTCGAATTTGGGTGGTTGCATCTTCGCCACCTCTTGCAGCCACCGGTCACCTCGATTTCCAATGTCTGGGATTCCTTGTTGTCTCTCTCCCGGTTATAGTCCCACCGCCACTTGCATTCAGTCCACGACTTGGGCGAACTGAGTCATCTGGTTCACCACTTGACGAAGGATCTCTGACGAGGATCAGTTCGTTATTAATAGATTGTTGCGGCTCGCTTTGAGCTATGGTAGCACGATTAGAAGGCGACACTTCCCTTTCAGCATTTCTTCGTCCGCGTCCACGACCGCGACCACGTCCACGTCCACCTCTGATCATACTGTAAGCATAAATACTCAATATACAGGAAACAACATCGTTCTAATATTCGAGTATAAAGAGACACAACATGTAAAGAACTAGATAGAGTTTAGGAACTTACAACCACCGTTCGCATGAAGACGTAGGCAGTGCAGTGATGTCATTTACGGCCGGTTACCTCAAAAGACATAAATGACCCCTATTTTAACCCAACGGCCAAGATATCCATAATCTTAGCTCCGATACCATATTCTGTATCACTCCCGATATATTCAGGAATATTACAGCGCCGTAAATCCTTTACGTAAGGATTTACAAGGCTGAAGAATTGAACAGGCATTTAAAAGGTACTGACGGATGGAAATAACAGAATTATGATATAACAGTTCTGACCAAATACAAAAATAGTACAATTTGTTCAACAGAACTCAATAATACATCACCAAATTCAAATTCATCATAAATGACTTCGTACTCGAGTACTTATTGAAATAATCAATAAACAACAGACAAATGAACCCGGCCGAAACATCACTCTGCACCCTCGTCGTCATGCAGCTCCAGTGGTTGTTTTCCCGCTCTCCTGGATCCTGAACATAAACAAAATGTTCACCCCCGAAGGGGTTAGCACAACGATGCTAGTACAAGTACCACAACATATTATTCATATCTCACGAATAATGTAAACGACAAAAATACCAACGAGTCTTCTCTTACGAGAAACTCAAAAATGACATGCACAACTGATAATCACAACATGATATCATAACATACACATGGTAATTCCGTCGATCCAGCATTCACTGCCTAGAACCCACGATGATCCCGTCAGACGAACCCGTGGTGGAAAAACCCGTTCGATGATCCAGCGCACGCTAGCATAGATCCCCCGATGATCCCGTCGGACCAATACGAGGTGGACATACAACAACGACATACATGCACGACAATATGTATAACATCAATACATAAAACAATTAAAGTACTTGCCTCGATTAGAAGACAAGAACAACACTTCCATGAAAATGAACACTCGAAGGTCGTCCTCCTCAATCAATCACGTAACGAGACCAAACCTTAACAAAAGAAATGATATAGGATTTATCTCACGTCGTAAGAATGTTTAACAATTCGATTAACGGCCAAGAGTTCATAAAATGCAATCTTCCTGAACTGCTTAGCGCACGCTAAGTACTCTGTGTAGCGTGCGTTAAGTCTGCTAGATAGCGCACGCAAACAACAAAGCCTAGCGTACGCTAACTGTATATGGTCAGTACTTCACTGATCAGTCGACTGACTCGTCTGATGGCATAGCGTACGTTACGTACCAAACGTAGCGTACGCTGACTCGTGCTCGATAGCGCACGTTAATCTTCATAGCTTAGCGTGCGTTATCTATGCATGGCAGTTTACTGCTGGGCAGTAAACTGTTCTCATCATGATCAAAACAATGAAATCTTCCGTGATAATTCATGTTACTTCCATGAATATCATGTTCATACTCTTATGAATGATTTTACGGGTAATAACAACTTCGGATGCATACCATTATAAAACCATATCCCATTTCGACTACAAATCTTCATACGACAATTCGAAAAGCTTAACGGTTGATATCAAACACCTTATATCCATCGAAAACATCATGCTGTAGTTGTTTAACATTCCATCTATACTAGATAAATCCTTCCATGATCAATACTTTAGATTTATCTAACAATAATGATGTTAAAGTTAAGTTCATGATTGCTATGAAGTCATCCACTAGATTCGGATTACAAATGGTAGGAGCTTCCTTTACTTGTTTAATGTAATAAGATTCGAATCATGATGATCATAATCAAGGTACTAAAGGCTTATTCATCTCAATGTTCCAAACATGATCTACTTTGGATAATTCACTTATGAAAATCAATATCTCGTTAACATGATAATCCAAATCGTAAGAATCCAACTCTAAGTCTGGAGATAGGTTGAACATACCTTAATATGATGAAAATCACTGAACTGTAAGTTAGAATCTGACTCCGGTTGGTTGTATGCCACTCCAAGGTGCTATTCCACTTCAATGATTACTCCCAAGTGATAACCAATATATAAACACCAACAAAATGTGTTCTAAGTGTGTAGGGGGGTTATCTCAGCTCTCTGGCCTCCCAAGAATGCAGAAGGGACGAGTAAAATGTAAGCCAAAACTGGTTGTTGTCCCATTTATAATATTCTGCATTTTAACAAGTTAGCGCACGCTACTAAGCTTTCCTTAGCGTGCGCTAATAAGGGTTGACTTCAGAACTGTCCAGGTTCGTCCGCGGGAATCTTATCCGGACCCATGTCCCGGCTGGTGCATGTGCTAGCCGTCCCGCTCAATAATTGAGTTCTTAGCACACGCAACTCCTACCTGCATAGCGTGCGCTAATAGTAGCCCGATAGCGCACGTTAAGATACATTCTTAGCGTGCGCTATCACGAGTTTGCATGAGAAATTTTTCATGCTTCTATACTTATGTACAATGATATCAATGCAAGAAATATCATACTCCAATAATCAAAACCACAAATCCGAATAATACAGGGTTTGAATACAGATGAAATACACCGTAATAAATCCGGATATTACACGCGAGAAGGTAGCTTTGATCATGAGTCATTTGTTGACCGCTCAGAGTCGACAAAAATCATATGCCGATAACCGTCGTCGACCCTTGGAGTTCGAGACAGGTGACCATGTTTTGGTCAAGGTATCCCCGAGTTGAGGTATTTTCCGTTTCGGGAAGTGGGGGAAGTTGAGTCCGAGATTCATTGGACCGTTTGAGATTTTGGATCGAGTGGGCGACCTGGATTATTGATTGGATTTACCTCCAGCCTTGAGCCTAATTCATAACGTATTTCATGTCTCTCAATTGCGGAAGTATGTTGCCAACCCTAGTCACATACTTCAGTTCGATAAATTGAGATTGTGGATGATCATACGTACGAGGAGCATCCTGCACGAATCTTAGAGCGGCGAATCAAACAGTTGAGGAACAAGACGATTTATTTGGTTAAGATTCAGTGGTCTAGACACGGATTCGAATAGGCTACTTGGGAAACCGAGGGTAGTATGTGGTAGAGTTATCCCGATTTGTTTGACCCTTAGTTTTAAGGACGAAACTATTTTTAAGGGGGGGTATGTAATACCTGATTGTAAATTCATTCATTATGATTCAGTTATTTTTCAGTCAGTAATATTTCACTCAGTAATAATCATTCATCATTCATGTTTGTTCATCGTGTTCACTATTTGACGTACTTAGAATCCTGGATCAGTTATCATTCGTCTTTCTACCTTGTTTGAGATTTGAGCCGAGTTAATATTCATCGTCATTATTGTGGTGGACTGTGCGTGAGGAGTAGCACACGCTACGTACTCTTTTTAGCGCGCGCTAATTGAGTACAGGTAGCCCACGCTAACCTCTTAGTATTAGCGCACGCTAATGCAATTGGGCAGACAGTCCAGAAGGGACTGGACTGTACTAGTGAGATTCATAACGTACGATTTTCAAAGTACTCACATCAAATCGTTCAAAATAAAAAAAATACATGTCTTTTACCCGAAAACAGTCAGTCAAATATCATACCACTGATCCCATTCGAGGCCTCTAAGAACCCTCCCGAACTGGCTAGTGAACAAGCTAATGAATCCGGAGTGAAGTCATGGATTCCCCCGAGGCCTTGTCGGACCGTCCTGGAGTGAGCAAATCACACACATATACATTTCCATTCCATATCAAGCACGAAGGTTTCACGAGAATACTTGCATAACGAGCAAATCATTTTGAAATCATTAGCAACGACACCACTCCTCATATAGACAAAATATGAGAATCGAATAAACATATATCACGAAACCAAAAATGTACATAAAGATTCCATCACTAAACAAATAATCATACAAGTAGCTCGTGTCACACGAGACACAACACAAAGAAGGGAGACTTACAGTCACAGGTCGCACGAAGATGATGATCGCCCCACAATACTAATCACGACCAAAAACTTAAATGACGAATTGCAACACAACTCAATCAGACAAAATCCGACAGCCTAGGTTTTCACAATCTGGATCCGATACCATTTATGTAACACCCCCAATCCACTCAGGGATATTACACGCCGTAAACTTTTTCTCAAGGATCTACCAGGCTGGTAACATAATTAAACATCTCAACATCGCCTTTAAGGTTAAACTGACTCAGTAGACTGATTTGGTCTTTCAATTAATACGTACAACTCAGTCTCAATACATACCCACGCAGGGGTCAAAAAAAAAACACACTCCCGTACAACGGGGAAATTCTGCAGTGGAAATAAAGTACAACGAAACCAATATGACGTCGTATGGATCCTCATGTGATTAGTACCGATCATCATTCATCGTCCTTCGTACCAATCCTGTGTTATGCTCCCCAAGGCCCTGTACGTACCTGAATGCAATACAGACATCCACCCCCCGATTACTCGGGGGTTAGCAAAATCCCACTATTTTGCTAGTGCAAGTACATAATCATACGAAATGTAACAAACAAATAGAAATCACGAATCAGGTACGACAATTAACTACCAAAGCCTTCCCGAGAGGTTTTATTAATTAGAAAGCAATCAATGAAGTGTTTGGAAATAAATTCCTCATCTCGGGGATTTTTTAGAAGTAGAAACCTTGTTGGACCTCAAGTCCTTAGTTGAAAAAAAACCGTTTCAAGACGAATGGGTCTCAGCCCAGAATCACTTTCCATAAAACGACCTTTACAAAACCGTTGGGATCTCATCCCAAATCTCATCAAATCACAGTACACGAGAACAATAGCAAGGTCCGTTTTCCAACATCAAAACCCCACAACTAAAGGACTAAACACATACGACAAAATATTCCAGTGCCATCCTAGCCGAGTAGGCCAACGAACAACTTACCTCCGATACCATTTATGTAACAACCCAATCCAATGATAGATATTACACGCCGTAAACCCTTCTCTCAAGGATCTACCAGGCTGGTAACACGGTTAAACATCTCAACATCACCTTTAAGGCTAAAATAACTCAGTAGACCGATTTGTTCTTTCAATTAATACATATAACTCACCCATGCAGGGGTCAAATACAACACACTCCCATACAACGAGGAAATTCTGCAGCGGAAATAAAGTACTACAATACGACATCGTATGGATCCTCATGTGATTAGTACTGATCATCATTCATCATCCTTCGTACCATTCCTGTGTTATGCTCCCCAAGGCCCTGCACGTACCTGAATACAATACAAACATCCACCCACCGATTACTCGTAGGTTAGCAAAATCCCACTATTTTGCTAGTGCAAGTACATAATCATACGAAATGTAACAAACAAATAGAAATCACGAATCGGGTACGACAATTAACTACAAAAGTCTTCGTGAGAGGTTTTATTAATTAGAAAGCAATCAATGAAGTGTTCGGAAATAAATTCCTCATCACGAGGATTTTTTAAAAGTAGAAACCTTGCTGGACCTCAAGTCCTTAGTTGAAAAATAACCATTTCAAGACAAATGGGTCTCGGCCCAAAATCACTTTCCGTAAAATGACCTTTACAAAACCGTTGAGATCTCATCCCAAATCTCATCAAATCACAGTACACAAGAACAATAGCATGGTCCGTTTTTCAACATCAAAACCCCACAACTAAAGGACTAAATACATACGACAATATACTCTAGTGCCATCCTAGTCGAGTAGGCCAATGAACAACTTACGTCTTATACATTTAGTCAATGCATGCAATCCTGAAAACACCGTTAAAAACACTCGTTTCCAGAAACACCATAAACCAAAACACATTTGTAAAATGCACCACAATTAACCGTCGATCCACGCCTCTATGGACCCCTACCGAAACCCCGTCGGATCTAACCCGTAGTGGTTAAAAGCAAAGCTCATCGATCCACACCTCTGTGGACCCCTACCAAGACCCCGTCGGATCTAACCTATAGTGAGCATACACACACCCATCACTCATGCAGTACTAATATGCTAACAATGTAGAAATGGCCACTTACCGACACAATTATCATACTCTTCACAATACCTCCATCATGAACAATCAATCACAACGCAACAACACAATTAACAAGGAATACACGATTCCACAACACTAAACAAACAGGGATATCATTAAAGTCCCCAACATTCAAAATAATTAAATTACAATCAATTCACATGAATCATGCTCACGAGGGTAAACCAACCATCATAATTCGAACATGTAAACTCTACTTGCAGGACACAAAATGTATAAGAAAAATACTTGCCTCGAAACCACGATCGAAATGAGACGATGAGTGGGATGCGGTCGGGCAGCCCCGAACTCCTGAACATAATCAAGAATACAATAGCACCGCGAACACTACGAGAGTAACACCACACGAATTACCAACACAAAACGGAGATCAACTCGGAATCCTCGAGCACCTATAATCCTCCGGAAGAAACAATAAAAACATAATTACGACAAGGATCAAGACCAAGAACAATGGAGATCACATCAGACTATCGAAGGAAAACCCATTCGAACATTTACTCGAACATTAAATATTCACTACAACTTAAGAACACCTAAATCATGCTTCTGGTTGAAACGAACCGAAGATATGTATATACAATCCATAAAACATGTTTAGCAACAACATCTAACACCAATCGATTCGTCTAAACCGGATTGGATTCGGAATCAATAACAAAATTCCCAAAAAGTCAACTTGAAGAAAAACCAAGAAATTACCTTGATCCGAAGAAGAAGGAAACCTAGATGATGATGACGACTAATAGGCCCGATCGAGATGATCACTATCATCAAAGTCCGGCGAAAACTCGTCCCACAGGTGCCCAGATCGCCAAAACTGAAGGAAGGAGGAAGAAGATAAAAATGATCCGAAATCGGTCAACTCCAGGTATATAAACCCGCGGGAGGCTAACGTACGTAAGCAGTAAGCTCTTAACGTACGTTAGCAAGGTTACATACGTAAGGCATGATCTCTTACGTGCGTAAGTGTTGGTCCAGAAGTTCTGTCCGAAATCCTGATCGCGATAACGTGTGTAACGAAGGCCGCATTACGTACGTAAAGAAGCATAAATAGCGTATGCTACACATATGGTAGCGTGCACTAGCGGGGTACTCTAGTCCCCACTGTTCTGAATCTACTGCTGGATAGCGTGTGCTAAGGAAATTCGTTAGCGCATGCTAATGCCCCCAGAAACTACAGCAGTAGAGTTCTCAAAACGGGAACAACGACGGACTCCTCCGATTGAAAATGTCAAGTTCAAGATACGCACGGAAAAACTCCAGAATTAGATCATATTAAGAGCATGAGCTCTAATTAAACTCACACACAGCCATGAAAAGGGTCGAGACAACAATTACGAATGCAGATACCCACAACTTTGGGGAAATTACAAAATGGCGCAAAATGCCCGAAAATCACGATACGTGATCGAATAACTAAACCAAAGTTCACAACACGTCTAACAAAGTTAAACAGACTTATGGGGAACTCGAAACAACAGTTTCGATCGAGATTCGCGAGAATCGAACTCAAGTGCGGAAAAGTCGCTATGAAGCACGGAACTCAACAAAACGACACCAAAACGAACTCGGATGTCAAAAAGTGCAAAATTATTCATTCTCAGAATGATGAAACGGTCACAAGTGAGTCGTCAAAATGGACTCCTGCCAAAATAGAAATTTACCAAAAATCGAAATCGCGGATATTACATACTACCCTCCTTAAAAGAAGTTTCGTCCCGAAGCTTAAAACAAGCAGGGAAAAGCAATATCACACCAGAAACATCTCAACGAGATATACAAGAACCGCACAACTTACGCCCATCGGCGAAACGTTACAAGAACGCAAAGGAACATACGGCGTGGAAACACGCTCAACGACAACCATCACAATGCCACAAGTAGGGGCATAACACAATCAACAAGTGCCAAGCATCACCAAACAGATAACGCAATCAAGTCAATTATCCAAACCATCACAAAACAAAAGTACCTATTACAAGAGAACACGCACAGTCGAAAATAGAAATGAGACGCACAACAATCCGCGACAATAAGAACTCCGACTACATCGAAATTCCTGAAATCCTCATTAGGCATCTTTGTGTCCCTCCGGAGCAGAGACGAAAACTCTATCCCCAAACTTTCAGCTACCGTCTCGTAATGCATGGCTCGGTGTCTCAATTGGCCGCAATCGAAACAACTGACTAACGGTGAAGGACAATTCTTCGCGGTACGAGATTAGACAACAACAATCGGACAAAAATGATTGAACAACCATGATCGAACAACAACGATCGAACAACAATGATCGAACAACAACAATCGAACAACAACAATCGAACAACAATAATCGAACAACAATGATCGAACAACAATGATCGAACAACAACGATCGAATAACAACGATCGAACAACGACTCTGAAGTTCACACTTCAACTCAAGATATTAAAAGAACTTGTATAAACAAAAAGACATCAATTTCGAACAAGGTTCACAAGAATCGAACCAAACTCAAAAAAAAATCACAACAATAAATAGATTGATCCGAAACAAGGTCACAACCCGTTCGAATGATGACAATCGAGATACCGAACAAGTTCATAAAGTATCAATGAACATGAGCGAGTCGATAGAATTGAGAAAGAGAAAGTGTAGAAGTCAAAATTAATATGGGTATTACATCCGAACTCTTATAAAAGAAGTGTCGTCCCCGAAAATCACAACAACGAAAGCAAGGTGAAAACACAACAAGCAACCGACAGGAACAACTTTCAAAGGCCTATCAAGGCCGATCCTGATAACTGTGATGAGGTTCGTACCCCGGAAGACACGGTAACCAACTCGCAACACTGGATTCTGTGTCCCTCGAGTCCACACTTATAATCTGCTACTGGCAGAGAAGGACAATTTGCACGTACATGCCCCGGCACATTACAGATGTAGCACTTCGGCATACCAAAAATACAATTGTTAGGTATAATGGAATATAACATCGCAAAACAACATAGCGGATATGCCAACTCAGCACAACACATCAACGTAAGGCAACCCACATGCACAAAATCATAGCAACAACGGTATACATTCGGCGATTGCAACGGCCCGAACGATAACCAGCACACAATTACAAGAAATCATGAAACAATCACAAATGTACACAATCATACAAACCCAAGCTCTAACAGCTCGCACAGCTGTGATAACATACAAATCATCATGAAACGACAACCTTAATGACCAACATCACACCTTTCACAGAGGGCTAACACAACAAATATGTGGCGAACGACTCAACTCTCACACCACAAATTCAATCACAACTCAGAGGGCCAACACCCTAACGATAATGCTAACATAATACACACATTCCCGGACCGCAAACAGGAATGATAGGTTTTAAAAACGAAAACCACCTTTTTTAAAACAATTTTGGGAACATCAGTTGATCTTGAGTATCAAGCTCGTGAATCCGATACTCAAGGTTTTTAGAAATCCAATAGGCCAGAATGCCCAAAATTCACACGTATCAACATTCACTTACACATTTCATAGTACATGCATCAAATTATTCAAAATCAAAACAAACATGTCTTTTACCAGAAAACAAACAGTCAAATATCATAGTCGAAACCTGCCTAGGATCGGGGCGAAACCACTGATCCCATTCGAGGCCTCTAAGGACCCTCCCGAACTGGCTAGTGAACAAGCTCGTGAATCCGGAGTGAAGTCACGGACTCCCCCGAGGCCTTGTCGGACCCTCCCGGAGTGAGCAAATCACAGACATATACATTCCCATTCCATATCAAGCACGAAGGTTTCACGAGAATACTTGCATAACGAGCAAATCGTTTTGAAATCATTAGCAGCGACACCACTCCTCATATAGACAAAATATGAGAGTCGAATAAACACATATAACAAAACCAAAAATCCACATAAAGATTCCATCACTTAAAAAAATAATCATACAAGTAGCTCGTGTCACACGAGACACAACATAAAGAAGGGAGACTTACAATCACATGTCGCACAAAGATGATGATCGCCCCACGATACTAATCACGAACAACAACTCAAACGATGCGTCTCGACACGACTCAATCAGGCAAAATCCGACGAGACAAAACTCAATAGAAATAACTTGACCCGACAACCTAGGTTTTCACAACCTTGCTCTCATACCATTTATATAATACCCCCAATCCACCCAGGGATATTACACGCCGTAAACCCTTCTCTCAATGATCTACTAGGCTGGTAACACAATTAAACATCTCAACATCGCCTTTAAGGTTAAAATGACTCATTAGACCGATTTGGTCTTTCAATTAATACATACAACTCAGTCCCAATATATACCCACGCAGGGGTCAAAATACAACACACTCCCGTACAATGGGGAAATTCTGCAGCGGAAATAATGTACAACCAAACCAATACGACATCGTATGGATCCTCATGTGATTAGTACCGATCATCATTCATCATCCTTCGTACCAATCCTGTGTTATGCTCCCTAAGGCCCTGCACGTACCTGAATGCAATACAGACATCCACCTCCAATTACTCCGGGGTTAGCAAAATCCCACTATTTTACTAGTGCAAGTACATAATCATACGAAATGTAACAAACAAATAGAAATCACGAATCGGGTATGATAATTAACTACCAAAGCCTTCCCGAGAGGTTTTATTAATTAGAAAGCAATCAATGAAGTGTTTGTAAATAAATTCCTCATCACGGGGATTTTTTAAAAGTAGAAACCTTGTTGGACCTCAAGTCCTTAGTTGAAAAATAACCATTTCAAGTCGAATGGGTCTTGGCCCAAAATCACTTTCCGTAAAACGACCTTTACAAAACCGTTGGGATCTCATCCCAAATCTCATCAAATCAAAGTACACGAGAACAATAGCAAGGTCCGTTTCCCAACATCAAAATCCTATGACTAAAGGACTAAACACATACGACAAAATACTCTAGTCCCATCCTAGCCGAGTAGGCCAAAGAACACCTTACCTCTTACAGATTTAGTCAATGCATGCAATCATGAAAACACCGTTCAAAAACACTCGTTTCCGGAAATGCCATAACCCAAAACACATTTGTAAAATGCACCACAATTAACCATCGATCCACGCCTCTGTGGACCCCTACCGAGACCCGCCGGATCTAACCAGTTGTGTTTAAAAGCAAAGCTCATCGATCCATGCCTCTGTGGACCCCTACCGAGACACCGTTAGATTTAACCCGTAGTGAGCATACAACACCCATCACTCATGCAATACTAATATGCTAAGAATGTAAGTTCATTAAGAACACTTGCTAGAAATGGCCACTAACCCGACACAATTACCATACTCTTCACAATACCTCCATCATGAACAATCAATCACAACACAAAAACACAATTAACAAGGAATACACGATTCCACAACGCTAAATAAACAGGGATATCATTAAAGTCCCCAATGTTCAAAATAATCAAATCACAATCAATTCACATGAATCATGCTCACGAGGGTAAACCAACCATCGTAATTCCAACATGTAAACTCTATTTCCAGGACACAAAACGTATAAGAAAAATACTTGCCTCGAAACCACGATCGAAACGAGATGATGAGCGGGATGTGGTCGGGCAGCCCCGAACATAATCAAGAATACAATAGCACCGCGAACACTACGAGAGTAACACCACACAAATTACCAACACAAAACGTAGATCAACTCGGAATCCTCGAGCACCTATAATCCTCCGGAAGAAACAACAAAAACATAATTACGATGATGATCAAGACTAGAAACAACAGAGATCACATCAAACTATCGAAGGAAAACCCATTCGAACATTAAATGTTCACTACATCTCAAGAACACCAAAATCAACTTTCGGGTTGAAACGAACCGAAGATATAGATATATAATTCATAAAACATGTTTAGAAACAACATATAACACCAATCAGTTCGTCTAAAGTGGATTGGATTCGGAATCAAGAACAAAACTCCCAAAAAGTCAACTTGAAGAAAAACCAAGAAATTACCTTGATCCGGAGAAGAAGGAAATCTAGATGATGATGACCACAAAGAAGCCCCACCGAGATGATCACTATCATCAAAGTACGGAGAAAACTCGTCTCATAGGTGCCCAGATCGCCAAAACCGAAGGAAGGAGGAGGAAAATTAAAATGATCCGAAATCGATCAACTCCAGGTATATAAACCAGCGGGAGGCTAATGTACGTAAGCATTAAGCTCTTAATGTACATTAGAAAGGTTACGTACGTAAGGCATGATCTCTTACGTACGTAAAGGTTGGTCAAGACATTCTGTCCGAAATCCTGATCGCGATAACGTACCGAAATCCTGATCGCGATAACGTACGTAACGAAGGCCGCGTTACGTACGTAAAGAAGCATAAATAGCATACGCTACACATATGGTAGCGTGCGCTAACGGGGTACTCTAGTCCCCACTGTTCTGAATCTACTGCACGATAGCGTTCGCTAAGGAAATCTGTTAGCGCGCTAATGCCCCCAGAAACAACAGCAGTAGAGTTCTCAAAACGGGTATAACAACGGAGTCCTCCGATCGAAATGTCAAGTTCAAGATACGCATGGAAAAACTCCAGAATAAGCTCATATTAAGAGCTTGAGCTCTAATCAAACTCACGCATAGCCATGAAAAGGGTCGAGACAACAATTACGAATGCGGATACCCACAACTTTGGGGAAATTACAAAATGTCCCAAAATGCCCGAAAATCACGATACGTGATCGAATAACTAAACCAAAGTTCACAACACATCTAAAAAAGTTAAACGGACTTAAGGGGAACTCGAAACAACAGTTTCGAACGAGATTTGCATGAATCGAACTCAAGTGCGGAAAAGTCGCTAAGAAGCACGGAACTCAACAAAACAACACCAAAACGAACTCGGATGTCAAAAAGTGCAGAATTAATCATTCTCATAATAACAAAACAGTCACAATCGAGTCGTCAAAACGGACTCCTTCCAAAAAAGAAATTTACCGAAAATCGAAATCGCGGATATTACAGTTGCAATAACCCCGCGGGTCGCTGATGCTCCATCTTAACCTGCTGATAGGTCAAACACTTCGACACAAACTCGCTAACGTCTATCTTTAAGTTGCTCCACTAGAAGTTGCTCCTTGCATTCTTGTACATTTTACTTGTACTAGGATGTATGGAATAAGGTGTAGTATGAGCTTCTCGCAAAATCTTCTGTCTCAACTCAACATCACACGGTACAAACAATCTTCCTCGAAATCTCAAAATTTCATCATCCTGAATTATAAATCCAGGGGCTTTCCCTTTCTTCACATCCTCCCTCAACTGAACTAAAAACGGGTCATCATACTGGCTCGCCTTGATGTCATCAATAAACCTTGATGTCATCAATCAAAGACAAGTGATTTCCAAAACACACAACTGACCTTAAACTCTCTAGATCCAAACTTCGATATTCTAACAAATTAAATTCCTTCGGATCTTGCTTTGAGGCGTAAGTACTTCTAACATTTGAAGAGTCATCGGCTTACGACTCAACACATTCGTTACTACATTGGCCTTGCCCGAATGATAAAAAATCTCAAGATCGTAATCCTTGATTAATTCTAGCCACCTATATTGCCTCATGTTCAATTCCTTCTGACTGAAAATATACTTTAGACTCTTTCGGTCCGTGTAAATCTTACACGACGATCCATAGAGATAATGCCTCCAAATCTTTAAATCGGAAACGACCGCGGCCAATTCCAAATCGTGAGTAGGGTAATTTGCTTCATATGGTTTCAACTGTCGAGATGCATAAGAAATAACCCTATCTCTCTGCATCAAGACACACCCAAGTGTTGTAACACCCCCAAGAAATCCCGGGAATGTAACAGCACCGTAGACCCCTACATGGGACCCACCAAGCTAGGTAATCAACTTCACTCATCGACTCGCGGAGTCGAGGCAATAAAACCACATCACAAAGATGCAAAACAATAATAATCCACCTGATTCGACCGGTCATTCAAGGAACAATATAATCCAATGAAAACATAACTGACAACCCAATACATTTTTCAAAGAAAATCAAAAGCTCCTAAGTACTCGAGTACGTCTATTAGTTCACAAGTTGAGAAAACAACCATATTGAAATGGACAACAGAAAATAAAGAAACTCACTTGCACATGTCAACAACCCTGGCCAGCATCCTTGTACTGTCCCAATGCTTGCCCGTCCGGCTGAACATAACCTGAAATTCATAAAACGAATTTCCCCAAAAAGGGTCCCCAAAAGGGGTAAGCAATTACGCTAGTACAAGTAGGCCAAATGAACAACTTACACCTTACACATTTAGTCAATGCATGCAAACATGAAATCACGGTTCAAAAGTACTCATTTCCGGAAATGTCATATCCAAAACACATTTATAAAATGCACCACAATTAATCGTCGATCCACACCTCTATGGACCCCTACCGAGACCCCGTCGGATCTAACCCGTAGTGGTTAATAGCAAAGCTCGTCGATCCATGCCTCTGTGGACCCCTACCGAGACCCCGTCGGATCTAACCCGTAGTGAGCATACACACACACACACATCATTCATGCGATGCTATCATGTTAAGAGTGTAAGTTCATTTAAGAATACTTGCCTCGATTAAATGACGACGAGAAACGGGAAAGATTACTACCGCGGTTGCGAGAAACCGAACACCGAACCTAGACGATTCGTCAAACACGATTACAACAACTCGACAAAACAACGATAATGGAAAACACCCGGAAACCCACCTACGATTCATGTAATTTCATATGATAAAATCGACGAGGGCGTACAATAACCCCAAACCCTCTCAATTTCAAGAACACATCGGAAATCTCCAAAATTTCATAGGAAACACATGAATACTACTAAGATTAATCATACCCATCATGGATAAATCAACAATACGGAACGAATCGGACCAAAAACCCAAAACCCCCCAAATTCTCAAAAATAGGGTTCTAGGAGAAAAAGTACAACCCTGCCGCAGGAGTCTCATCGCCTTCACGGCGTTAATTACAAACTTCTGGTTTCCCCTATTTCACCCCGTGAAAAAATGCTCGGTGTCGTCCTCGACTAACATGGTGATGATTCTCGTGCAGTAGTTCATGATGGCACCATGCCGCTCGAGCCAATCATCCCTAGAATCAAATATTCACCCTCAATGCCCACAACAATAAGATTAGAGAGCCAAGCCCTATCACAAATAAACACAGAACAATCTCGAACCTCATGATCACCAATGATCCTATCATCGCTAGGAAGTTTAACGATGAAGGGATCACAAGGCGTCAAACAGTCGAGACTCAAACGGCGCACACACTCCAGAAAGATGAATGAATGCGTAGCACCCGAATCGAAAAGCACAATGACAGGATGAGAATGGATGTGAACGGTACCTATGGCCACGGTGGCTGCTGGATCATCGGCCCTCCTCATCTCGTAAACTCGCGGATGGGCGGAGTCGACACTAGAAGCTCCCCCTCTAGCGGGCTGACCCCGACCTCTTCCTCGACTGGCACTCGGCGGAGGCTGTGGATTAGATGGCCCTTGGTTCACACTCGGCTCCCTAGGCGCTGGGAAGGAACCCTGGGCACCAAAAGTCCTCTCTCTCAGCACAGAAAGCAGCCTTGTGGCCCGGCTGGCCACACCGATTACATGTCAGCAACGGACTCAGACAAACTTGACTCATGTGGCCCAGTCGGGCACAGTTAAAACACTTCACATCACGGGAAGGAGTACTGGCAGCCCCGCTAAAACCCCCAGTAGAATGAGCTGGACCACCACCAGTGGAAAAGTTAGCAGACTGAGATTTCTGCTGACCTCCACCCTTGTGGCCCGAAAAATTTCCAGCAGACTTCTGCTTCTTGCTCTCACGAGCCGCCTCACTGGCCATCAAAGACATATCATATGCAAGAGCTCTACTCTGATAATCCTTCAAGGTGGTGCAGGCGAATCCAGACATGTAGTCACGAATCTTCAGTTTCATCCATGTAGTAAGCAATAGCCTGGGAAATAGGAATATCCCGAGGATGAGCATCATAGGAAACATGGACTCGAGCCTGCTTAACTGGCCATGACATCAAGTCCTTAAACTCGACCCATGAAGCAGCATGGTCCTTAGGCTCAACAGCCTCCCACCAGTTAGTAGTATCCCTAGTGAGAAAGTACTAGGTAATAGGGACCTTGCGATCCTCAGGACAGTTGGTGGCAACAAAGACCCTGGATATCTCCTTGATCAACCCCTCCCAACCAATCGGGTCTGAAGCCCCCGAGAACTGAGGAGGATGCATCTTGATTACATCCTGAAGCCAACGGTCTGCTCCACCCCGAGTAGCATGGGCCAGAGTCGGGTTCTGAACCACCTGAGCTATTACAGCCATTTGGTTCACCATTTCTGGTATCACAGTTGCAACACCAAGATCGACACCACCACCGTCTGCGCCCTCCTGAGTAGCACTATGGCTCTGATGACCATGAGTACTACCAGCCCCTGAATTGTGTGACGTGGCCGCCTCACTGGCTGCCCCACATCCCCGACTGCGTCCACGACCACGGCCACAACCTCTACCTCGGCCTCTCCCAGCATCCATACTGAAGATAAGATGTAGCAATTGCAATACGATGGTAAGTATGAGAGGAAAAATAGTCACAGTTCAAGAATCGGAAGTGTGATACAAGGAAACAAGGAATCGAGTAAGGAAAACTTATGAGAACCAGAAGTACCAATATGATGGCAGTGGGGTGACAATGTGCAAAACAAGACACAACAAGACCCAATTAACCGACAAGCCTATGTATCCATAAACCTAGTTCTCTGATACCATTTTATGTAACACCCCGATGAAATCTCGGGAATGTAACAATGTCGTAGACCCCTACATGGGACCCACCAGGCTAGGTAATCAAATTCACTCATCGACTCGCGGAGTCGATGCAATAACACCACATCCCAAAGATGCAAAACAATAATAATCCACCTGGTTCGACCGGTCATTAAAGCAACACAATAATCTAATGAAAACATAACTGACAACCCAATACATTTTTCAAAAAATCAAAAGCTCCTAAGTACTCGAGTACGTCTATTAGTTCACAAGTTGAGAAAACAACCATATTGAAATGAACAACGGAAAATAAAGAAACTCGCTTGCACATATCAACAACCCTGGCCAGCATCCTCGTACTGTCCCAATGCCCACTCGTCTGGCTGAACATAACCTGAAATTCATGAAACGAATTTCCCCAAAAAAGGTCCCCCAAAGGGGTTAGCAATTATGCTAGTACAAGTTGGCCAAATGAACAACTTACATCTTACACATTTAGTCAATGCATGCAAATAACGGTTCAAAAGTACTCATTTCCAGAAATGCCATAGCCAAAACACATTTATAAAATGCACCACGATTAACCGTCGATCCACGCCTCTGTGGACCACTACCGAGACCCTATCGGATCTAACCCGTAGTGGTTAAAAGCAAAGCTTGTCGATCCACGCCTCTGTGGACCCCTACCGAGACCCCATCGGATCTGACCCGTAGTGAGCAAACACACACACACATCATTCATGCAATGTTATCATGTTAAGAGTGTAAGTTCATTTAAGAATACTTGCCTCGATTAAACGACGATGAGAAACGGGAAAGATTACGACCGCAGTTGCGAGAAACCAAACACCGAACCTAGACAATTCGTCAAACACGATTACAACAACTCAACAAATCAACGATAACGGAAAACACCCGAAAACCCACCTACGATTCATGTAATTTCATACGACAAAATCGACGAGGGCGGACAACAACCCCAAAACCTCTCGATTTCAAGAACACACCGGAAATCGCCAAAATTTTGTAGGACACACATGAATACTACTAAGATTAATCATACCCATCACGAATAAACCAACACTACGGAACGAATCGGACCAAAAACCCAAAAACCCCAAAATTCTCAAAAATAGGGTTCTAGGAGATTACCATGGATTTAGGGTGAAGAACATAAGTAGATGTTGTTAATCTACACCAAGAATTCAAGGTAAATTATAGGTGAAGTGGTTTGAAGAAGAAATCGCCCAGATATAGCCTTGGAATCGCTCGCCGCGGGGAAGGAGAAGAAAAAGGAGTAAGGTGCAGATCTGGGTCAACTCTCTGGTATATATAACCAGAGAGTCGTTAGCGTGCGCTAACGGCTAATGTTAGTGCGCGCTACCAAGTCTAAAGTAGTCCAGAACCTACGGTTCGGGCCTGTTAGCGTGCGCTACCAGGAAATAGCGTGCGCTAACTGCCCCTCGATAGAGCGCACTATCGGGCCATAGCGTGCGCTACCTAAACACCAGGCCGAGTCTAGAAACATTCTGCCAGTTCTGGACTGCCAGGTTAGCGCGCGCTACCAGACACCCAGCGTGCACTAAGCCTAGCCCATAGCGTGCGCTAGAATAAATTCTTAGAGTGCGCTAAGCCGCTCGTCCAGAGAGCAGAGAACAGAAACAACTTACTGCCACTACTGGGCTCGAGTCGCTAGCGCACGCTACTAAATGGTCGTAGCGTGCGCTACAAAATGACGATAGCGTGCGCTACACAATGACGGTAGTGTGCACTATCGAGTGTAGCAAGCAGCACAGACAGCACTCAGGGATGGAAAACAGCGAATTCCATCTCGGATGAAAACAACGCGCATCCGACAACAAACAACGAACCAAAGGAGACATACGAACAATAAGATCGAGTCAGGACTAAAAAGATAAAATAAAACATGATTCCGACTACCCGAGGGTGCGAAAAACTACAACGTTAGTAATCACCCCAAAACTTTGGGAAATTACAAAACGGCCCAAAATATCTGAAACACACGATACATGATCGAGACAACAAATGAAAACTCACAATATTCATAACAACATGAGACGGACCTGCGGAAACCCCAAAACGGCAGTTCCGGACAACAGTTATGAGAATCGAATGAAATAGCGATGAAAAGACAATAAACACAGAATTGAGTAAAACAACTCTGAAACAAGCTCGGGTGACAAAAAGTCCAATATTAAATATTCTCTAAATATGAATACTGTTACAAACGAGTTGCTGAAAACGAAAAATACACCAAAAATGAAAATACCGGGAAGAGAAAAATGCGGATATTACAAGTGCGAGACCTGAAGCATCACTATAAACCACAAAGTCATTGTTCCACGAGTGCAAGGCTAGAACCCGCGCAGTAGTCAAACGTCTCTTCAACTCATCAATGCTATTCCGATGTTCCACTCAAATTTCTGAGTTTTCTAAAGTAACTGCGTGAGTGGTCGAGCGATCTTAGAAAACCCCTCGATGAATCTATAGTAATACCCCGCAAGTCCTAGAAAACTCCTCACTTCCTTCACATTCTTAGGTGGTTCCCACGCCAGTACCGCCTCTATCTTCTGTGGGCCAACCCGAACTCCTCCCGCTGAAATCACATGCCCGCGGAATGTTACTTCTTGGAGCGAAAACTCATATTTTGAAAATTTTGCATATAACTGTTCAGCTCTCAAAATATATAGTACGATACGAAGGTGCTCAGCATGCTCCTCCTGGCTGTGGTAATAGATAAGGATATCGTCGATAAAAATAACTACGAATTTATCCAGATATTCGATAATAGCCTTGTTCATCAATTGCGTGAATAGTGCCAGAGCGTTGGTTAGACCGAAAGGCATAACCAGAAGTTCTTAATGACTGTATCTCGTTCGAAAGGCAGCTTTCGGTATATCACTATCCCGAATCCTCAACTGATAATAGACCGACCGTAAATCAATCTTCGAGAAGACTGTCGCTCCCTGAAGCTGGTCAAACAAGTCATCAATCCAGGGCAAAGGGTATTTATTTTTGATGGTCATCTTGTTTAACTCTCGATAATCGATACATAAATGAAGCGATCCATCCTTATTTTTAACAAAAAGCACTTGTGCGCCCCAAGGTGATGCACTCGGTCAAATATACCCTTTAGACAACTCGTCCAACTATTTCTTCAGCTCTAACATCTCTGACAGTGCCATGTGGGGCAGTGCTCGAGAAATAGGAGCCGCATTTGGCTCTAGATCAATAGGAAACTCGACTTCTCGCTGCGGTGATAATCCCGACAAGTCATACGGAAATACGTCAGAATATTCGTTAATGACGGGAACCGACAACATGTAAACTCCACCATCTTCCACCTTCAAAGCGTAGCACCAATAGCCTACGCAACCCTGGTTCAGAAGTTTCATTGCCTTCAAGGGGCTGATCACACTCCCCGATCTACCCGGCTTACAACCCATAAGAGTATGTTCTGTGCCATCCTCAGCCACTATCGAGATATTACGAGTTTGATAGTCCATGATAGCACCGTGAAGATCCATCTATAACAATGATGTTCGAAGGCCAATTCCGGTTCCCAATCCTCACTGGACAGTCTCTGACTTATCGATTCCCAACCATATGTTCCCCACTAGGCATAACCACTAAGAACAGATCACACTCAAATAAACAATTGATACCAATACGACATACACAATCCAATGCAATAAAAGAATGGGTAGCACCCGAATCAAATAGTACCGAAACTTGATGAGAAAGGATCTCAGTGGTACCTGATGTCACTGGGTGTCTCATCTGGTATAGATGGGGGTGTACTAATCTCGAATTAAAAACTGCACGGCAGTCCGCCTGACCCCGACCCCTACCATGGCCCGAACTCTGAGGGGTCTGAGCAGCTGGGGTCTTCAGATCGACACTAAACTCCTTGTGTACTGTAGTGGCTATAGGGGCTCTGGCTGCTCTGGTAGCCCTCTCATAATGACCTGCACGATGCCCATTTTGCCTGCATGAATAACAATTAACCAATAGAAATGGGTAATCCTTCACTACATGCTCATTTTGACTGCAATTGAAATAAACTCTGCCACTGGGTATGGTAGGGTGAACTGGACGGTTACCATGAGAGCCTCCAGCTTGATGAAATGAACTTCTCCCTGATGTGGGAGTAGATTGCGACTTAGAAAACTGACCACCCTATCTCGCTGAGAAATTTCCAGTACTCTTCCGTTTCTTAGCCTCGGAACCAGACTCCGACTCCGGAATTGCCATTTCAATTGCTAGAGCGCGATCCTGGTATTCTTTCAACATAGTGCACATGAGTGGTGCCATGCTATGTATGATATGTGGCTTCATGCACATATTAAAATCCCCAATCTTGTCGGCCTCGGTTCTCACTTGCTCTTTCACATAGCCCAAATGCTGATTATAGATAATGATGGCCTGGTATATCAGTACGTCCTGCAGTGTAGCTGTAAACAACTCGAAGATTCTGTGCTCTCGAACCTGCGGTGGACAATACTCCACCTCCACGGCGGTCTTAAACGCATCCCATGAGGCTATACAATACCTGGGCGCCACTGCCTCCCGCCACTTTGCAGCTTCCTTATCCAGAAGGTACTGAGCAATAGGTACCCTCCTGGTGTTTGGACAAGCTACAACATCAAAAGTTATTCCCAACTGAAAGAGCCAATTCTCCCAACCCAAGAAGTCAGTAGAACTAGCAAAATAAAGGGGTGCATCTTTGTCACTTTCTGAAGCCATTTGGTGGCTTCGTCCTCCGCAATTGGGGACGGATTCTGGTGCCCACCTTGAGCTATCTGATCCAATTAAGCTACCAACTGCTGAAGAATAGTATTAGTTCCTGCGTTGGCATTATTACCCGACAGTTGGCCCTGGCTAACTGATAAGTCCTGCTGTCCTTCGGAACTCAAAGGCAGTGAATTCGGCATTGAATGTGAAGCCAAATCCATGGACGACTGGGAAAGCAGAACTCCCTCATCATCAGCACCACAACCACGTCCTTGACTGCATCCCCGAGCTGGTCTACCACGACCTCTCAACATACTGAAGAATAAGAATAGAAAAGAAACAAGATCAGCACAATTCACAATTTACATCTTTGGCACCCGAACTCACAATTCCAATTTACATAAGAAAAGTAATACAGAAGCGTAATAATTTGAGGAGACTTGCACCCACGGGTCGCACGAAGAGATGGTAGCACGATGATGTTAGGCTCAATAACTGGCCCTTACGATGCGACTGACAGACCCAAATTGACCGACAGCCTATATTCACAACCTAAGCTCTGATACCATAAATGTAACACCCTAATTCTCACAAGGGTCATTACACGTCGTAGAACCTTCACCAAGGTCTAGCAGGCTAGGTCATTCACACAATTTCACAATGAACCAGTAATGACGACATTTAATAATGTAAATAAGGCTGTGGTCTCAGCCAAAACATTTTGGTTTAAACTTAGAAAAACAGAATGTAAATGAATCCATTGCCCACGCAGGGGACTTCAACAATTACTTTGAAACAGAAAACATTTACTCAATATACTCTAACGAACAACATGAATAAAACGACATAAACATCCCAGACTCAAGCCTCATAACATCATGCTTGACCATCCTTTTAATGCGTCTCCCGTGTTGGCTCCTCAGCTCGCCCGATACCTGAAATGCACGAAATGCATTTCTCCCATTTAAGGGGTTATCATTCGAAGAGCTAGTGCAAGTACACAATTACACAATATTATATATAGATACGATCCAACATTATCATCACATTTAGAAAGCATTTTAGAAAAAAGTATTCTGGAATATCACATTGTCATCAAAAATCATTATCATGAAAAACCATGTCATCATATCTCAACACCACGATATTCCACACTTGGTTACCTGTGGCCGTACCCATTATTATCGACCCCCAGAGGTCCTGTGGGACCGTCCCCAGGTGGGAAACCACTTCCGTGGCCGTACAAATTAGTATCGACCCCCAGAGGTCCCGTCGAACTGTCCCCGGGTAGAAGAACAACAATACACACTCACATTATCATAATTTATCATTCATGTCAATTTCTTGACACACATAACATAATGTAATACACGTACTTGCCTTGATTAATATGACGTGAAGAAATAGTGAACGGAGAGGGCTTCGATCCAAACTCACTCCAAAGTTTCATTCCCAACACACAATGATATTTAATCAACTATGATACTATTGAAATATAAAGAAACACCCTAAATTCTACCCTCTTGAACAATTCATCGGACACTACGAGGGCACAATCAATCATAAACGACCAACGGTGAAAATCATGGAATTTCAATCCATAAAATGTCCGGGAAAATAAAGGATCTCGAGTATATAATAATAATCTAACAATCTAGGCTAATTCGGTTCAGAAATACGAGATCATCATAAAACCCCCAAAATCCCCAAACTAGGGTTCTAAGAATCATACCTTGATTAGGACGGTGCAGGGTGTTAGCTAGGATGTTGTTAAATTTGTACTAGGGTCTCAAAATTATTGATAGCTGATGATGTCTGGCCGGAATCCACACTACTCAGTCCCAAATCGCCGTGGATCACCAAGGGAGAAGAAGAAGATAAGAAAAGGATGAAGTTAACTTCTGCTTGTAACACCCCCGATATATTCAGGAATATTACAGCGCCGTAAATCCTTTACATAAGAATTTACAAGGCTGAAGAAATAAAAAGACCATAACAGATAACAATTTATGAAATTACTGAAATAAAATACAACAGTTCTGGTTCAATACCGAGAATACAAATATCCAAACGACGAATTATTAATACATCACCAAAATCAAAACATCACAAACTGACGACGCACTCGAGTACTTATTAAAAATAACCAAACACAGACAATTAAACCCGGACGGAACATCACTCTGCACCCTAATCGTCATGCAACTCCAACGGTTGTTTCCCCACTCTCTTAGATCCTGAACATAAACAAATGTTCACCCCCGAGGGGGTTAGCACAACGATGCTAGTATAAGTACAATAATCATACAACAGTGATATAATCAACAATTATATCATAACAAGTTTCTCCAACGAGAAATAACAACAACACATATCACATCATAACAGTCTCAACATACTGATGGCATTCCAATGATCCAGCGCACACAGCTATAGATTCCCATGATGATCCCGTCGGACCAACGCATGGTGGAACTACCTGTCCAACGATCCAGCGCACACAGCTATAGATTCCCATGATGATTCCCGTCGGATCAACGCATGGTGGACATATAATCACAACACATATACACAATACAATCACAACATAACTGTCATATTATAAACAATTCTAATTAGAGTACTTGCCTCGATTCGAAGACAAGAACAATACTTCCACGAAAACAAAATACTCGAAGGTCTCCCCTTTGATCAATCACGTAGCAAGCTCGAACCTTAACAAAAGAAATAACATAGGATTCATCTCACGTCGAACGAACATCTAACAATCCAAAATACGATCGGAAGTTCTTAAAAGAAATCTGTCTGTATCGCTTAACGCACGCTACGCATCCTATGTAGCGTATGTTAATGTTACTCGTTTGCGCACGCAATACACACAGCCTAGGGTACGCTAACCATGCATGGTTAGTACCTCACTGATCAGCCGACTGACTCGCCTGATGACTTAACGGCGCTAAGTCTCAATCGTAGCGTACGCTAAACAAGCCCGTTAGCGTACGTTAATTCAGAAAGCTTAGCGCACGCTAAGCGTGCATGGAAGTTCACTGTTGGGCAGCAGACTAGTTCTAACGGTGATGAAATTCATGAAATCTTCAGTGTTAATACATGTCATCTCCATGCATAACATGCTCCTACGGTTTATGAATGATCTTACGGATAATAACAACTTTGAGGTACAAGGATACGTATAATCATCACAACACCATAATCCATCTTGATTACAATTCTCATGTGAAGTTTGGTGTTCTTAAGGTCGACGCACTAGATTTCAATATCATCATTACATCTTGATTTAACCATGGAGATAAACTAACAATTCTAGCTTATAAGAAAGGATGTAATCTGAGATGATTCTTTCTTAAGTCCTTATAACCAAAAGTGACATCATCTCCAAATTTATGATCAATATAACAACATAATTCACACGGATAATCATCTTCAGAATGTTCCTCTCATCACTCATGTGATAAGATTCCAACTACGAGGTTCCAACGACAATATCCTAAGCATAAACATTCTAATTCTCTAAACATGATGTCTGTTGAATAATTCACCAATGGAACTCAATATCTTGCTAGCATAATTATCTTATTCTTTAGAACCCTAATCTAAGGCTGGAGATAGAATTAACATACCATAATATGACGAAATCAAACCACAAAGGTAGAATCTGACTCCGGTTGGTTATATGCCACTCCAAGGTGCTACTCTACTTCAATGATCAATCACAAGAAATATCCAATATCTAATGATCAAGTAGATATGTTCTAAGTGAGTTTAAGGAGGATAATGAGCTCTCTGGACTATCAAATACGAAGGTTACACGAAGGAAATGAGAAGAAAATGGAGTGTTGTCCCTTATATAACATTTCTGCATAATAGCTGATTAGCGCACGCTACAGACCATTCTTAGCGCGCGCTAATAAGCGTTGACTCCAAATCTGTCCAGGTTCATCCGCGGGAATCTTATCCGGACCCATGTCCCGGTTGGCGCATGTGTTAGCCGCCTAGTTCAATAATTGATTACCTAGCGCACGCAAGTCCTACATTCGTAGCGTGCGCTAGTAGTAGCCGATAGCGCGCGTTAAGCTACATTCTTAGCGTGCGCTATCACGAGTTTGCATGACGATATACTTATGTACGAAGATACCAATACGAGAAATATCATACTCCAATTATCGAGATTACAAATCCGAATAATACAGGGTTCGAATACAGATGAAATACACAATAATAAATCTGGATATTACACTGCTGTCCTATATATATACTGATTGAGCTTAGTGTATGCTATGGAAGGGCTTAGCGTAAGATAATGATGGATTAATGTGCGCCAATGTTGTGTTAGTGCGCGCTAACTTACGTGTTAGCGTGCACTACCTGGTTCGGTCCAGGATCACTGAACCTTCTGTCCAACTCCAGGATATTCTGCTCATTCGCATTAGCGTACGCAACGATATAATAATGTACCTAATCGACTCATCAGTGTACTCAATGGAAACTATAACGTACGTTAATCAACTCGTTCCAGAAGCCAGAAACTTACTGTCCAGCCTGATTAGCGCGCACCACAGATGAGTTTAGCGTGTGCTAGATATGCCACCTTAGTGCGCGCTAAGTATATCGTTAGCGTGCGCTAACTGCTCTGACATAGTAATACAGTGGTGAATTCCAGTAAGAATATACACGTCTCGGAAGATACAAAACTTGATATTAAATAACAAATAATGAAGCGCTAACAAGGAAGAGCGACAAGCAAGCTCACGCTCCAATCAAAACGCATGATTCCAACCATTCGATAGAATGGACAAACAAATCCAATAACAGTACCCACAATTATGGAAAATTACAAAACAGCCTGGACTCCCGAGAGCCATGATTTGAGGTCAGATACAATCTCCGAAAATCGTAATATATCTAAAAATATTAAAGGAACTCGTTGGAGTAACGAAACATCAGTTTCGAACAATATTTACGAGGATCGAGCCTAAAGGTGGAAAAGTTACACAATGTGCAACATAAAATAACTCCGAAACTCGTTCAGATGGCCATGGTTGCAGAACAAAATAGTTTCAGAATGCCAGAACAATTACAAGTGAGTCATCCGAAATAAAAATACACCAAAAATAGAAATTACTAAAAATAGAAAGTGCGGATATTACAATTTCATGGACAGAAAAATGGGGCAGCCAAAAGAGGCGATTAGGGCCGATTTTCTTCACTTGATTCTTATGAAAACTCTTGTCTAAGACCCTTTATTTATACTAAGTAAACCCTATAGTCAAACCCTAGTATTTGCTTAGTTTTCCCTCAACTTATTAAATAATACAATATATACAAGATCATATATTATATATATATCACTTATTATTTAATCCTCAAATAAATATAATATCCAATATTCACCATTCCCAGTTGATATAATTAAATAATATAATATATAATACCATATATTATATATTACTCATTATTTATTTTTTAATAAATATAATATCCAATATTATATCTACTAATTATTCTTGCTTGTCTTTAATTATCGTATGTGTGACCCAAAAGACTTATATTATGTTGACAATTATTTAATACCTCATTAAATGATAAATCATAAGCGGTCTCTAGCAAGACATTATGACTACCCAAATAATAAGTTTATAGTCCATGAAACCTATTAATGTGTCAAATCCCTTTGTCGCATGATATTATATTTGAACTAAGTCATGAAAATCGTCATACTTATTATGTTCAAATGCTTTCTCGATCTTAAGTAGACTGATCGAATCAAACGACTCTTCATTTGAGCATGGCCATGCATTTCGTTCAGTCCTACTTATCGAGGGGCCCAGCAGATATCTCTCTCCCTAGAGAGAGGTATGAATCCCCATCTTGATTATTGGTTGCCCTCTACATCACTCCCACTAATCCCGATTGCTAACCTTTATGATAAACATGTTTCATATGACGTTGGATTGCGTCAAGGCATAGCAGTTATCATGTTGGACTCTATGATAATCTCAGGTTTAAGAATTTATTGACATACTGTTATATTGAGATTCACTTATGATAATTTCATGCAATGATCTCAATGCGGGTCTGTCCAGTATTGGTTTCAACCAATACCCGTAGGATTAATCCGTACCATATGCATAATCATCCGATGATTATCAATCAAACTTATACTACTATATTAATCACTTGAGTCTATACTCAACGCGATCGGACCAGGGACATTTGAATAATTTTATTATTCGTGAATAACTATTATTAGATTATTATAATATTAGAACATGCACACATTATAATAATCAACGAGAAATAAATGATATTAAATAACTTTATTTTATTGTGACAATTACAAATCTAGGCACATCGAATGTCCTAGGGCACTACTCCCAACAGTCTCGCCCCTCAGCTCTTCTAGAATTATTTCGCTCATGGGCTTGTGACTAATCACATAATCCTCTTCTAGGAATCGGGCGTTGGTGCTAACAATGACCTTTTGTTCCGGGGGAGTATAGGACAAGTCACCCATTGTTCGCTTAGGGTATCACACAAACACTCGTACCTCTGCAGGATATGCCAACTTACCAGCATCCTTATTCAGCACATGTGCTGGAGTACCCCAAATCAGAACATGTCCTAGACTGGGCTTCCACCCACTCCACAGTTCTTTGGTGGAACTAATTTTGAAGGCACCAGGTTTAGTATATACGCCGCTATTTCCAAGGCATACCCCCAGAACGAAATAGTTAAATCTGAGTAACTCATTATTGATCTAACCATTTCTAAAAATGTTCTGTTTCTTCCTTCAGCAACACCATTTTGTTGTGGAGTTCCCGACACAGTGAGCTGGGACATAATTCCCTCATTTGCCAAGAAATCCAAAAACTCTCCACAAAAGTATTCGCCGCCATGATCAGATTGTAGTGACTTGATACTCTTCACATGACACTTCTCCATTTCAGCCTTGAAATATCTAAAATTGTCAAAAGCTTCAGACTTACTTCGCATCAAATAGATGTATCTATATCTTGAATGATCAGCTATAACCGTGATGAAGTATTCAAAACCACCCCTAGCCTGGATGTTCATTGGACCACATACATCAGTGTGAACCAATTCTAACACGTTCTAAGCATGGTTTTCCTTGGGTTTGAAAACCCTTTTTGGTTATTTTACCTTTGAGACAGGATTCACAAATTGGAAATGACTTAACTTGGAGGTCATCCAATGGACCATCATCTACCAATCATTGAATTCTTCTAACGTTTACATAACCTAATAGTAGATGCCACATATATGCTTGGTTTATAGTTGAAGGTTCTTCTCTCTTTTTATGTCTAGACAAAGATTTACGCGATTTATGTTTATACATGGGAGTTTGTGCAGTATTAATAACATATAGTCCGTGAGTATAGATACCTTTGCAAACATATTTACCGTTTCTTCTAATAATAGAATCACCATAAAAAGAAATGGAATAACCATTACAAATCAATTTAGAAACTGAAATTAAATTAATTCTAAAACAGGTACCAATAATACATTATTAAGGACTAATATTTTATCACTAATCTTCAACAGCGCGACTACATATGCTATAGCCAGAAGCCTGAAATAATCGCCCCAGTTGATGGTGATCTCGCTCGCACTAAGTTGATTGGTTACCCGAAAACTATGCGAGTCAAAGCAAACATGATCAGTGGAGTCTGAATCTACTATCCACAAAGTGGTAGAACAAGCTGCCAAATATCTTTTGTCTACCAGTGCATGAGACATACATTTCTTAAGAGTAGGGAAGTCCACTTTGAAATGTACTTTCTGACTGCACTTGTAGCACTTTCCCTTTGGCTTTTTGTTCGCCTCAGGCTGAGGAGCCTTCCCTTTTACCTTGAGAGTTTCCACTTGCTTCTGGCCCACTTGTTTCTTCTTTTTCTTTCTCTATTTGGGTTTAGAAGTTAAAACACCAGTTGCCGCAAGAACTTGATACCCTTGTCTGAAGAGACCTTCTGCAGCGTGAAGCTCTATCAAGAATTCCGCCAAAATATATCCCTATGATTCATACTGTAGTTTGGGCGGAACTGCTCAAAGCTTATAAGGAAGCTTCATAGGATGATATCGACCTGCGTTTCTACATCTACAGTAGCCCCTAAGATATCAAGTTCGTTAGACGAGAAATCATCTTTAGAACATGATCCATTATCGAGTTCCTTCA
This sequence comes from Orobanche coerulescens, assembly GCA_033398695.1. NCBI lineage: Eukaryota > Viridiplantae > Streptophyta > Magnoliopsida > Lamiales > Orobanchaceae > Orobanche > Orobanche coerulescens. The sequence continues at coordinate 73,549,903 of CM065808.1, read as the reverse complement.
GGCATTTGGGTCGTCAACAAGACCCTCATAGCATTTTACCCAGCCACCAGGTTCTGATGACCAAACATCTCGCTGAGATTTTTCATCATTTCAGCGGCCGTGCCCATACTCTGTTGTTGATGCTGCAATACATTTTCTAAAGAAGCCAAGATGTAACAATGAGTCATCTCAACAAATTGCTTCCATTTGTGGTACTTTTTCACCGCACCAGGTGTTGAATCCAGTTCTATTGGTCATTAAACAGTTAAAAACACTAATGTTTTTCAGCAGTCAGGACAATATTAAGGTTATATTTCCATTCAGCAAAGTTAGTGCGATCAAGTTTGTTTTCTTTGAGAATTACAGCAAGTGGATTGAAATACATCTCAGATAAAATTAAAACATTCATAACATAATGCATATCAAAATATAATGAAAAGCCTCAAAACACAATATATATGCTAGCCGCAACACCTCGAAAAAAATCCGTACATGCAAGCCACGATTGTGTGGACGTTTACACGCATATTTTTCAAGTAGAGTTTTATGTGTTTAATTTTACTATCTAGTCAATTAACGTTATGACAAGTAAAATTAATAGTTGGTTCTTCTTGGCCATGTATTAATTAACATAGACCCCAATTGGGAGCTTATTAATCAATACACCTAAGTGAAGACCATATATTAACAACCTTAAAATATTATTTTTTAAGTAATAGTCCTACATATAGTGTTGATTTTACATGTATCTAATACAATGAATATGACCAAAACACAACGGAATAAATTAACGAAAAAACCCAGACGGGGATCTACATATAGTAATTTAATTGATTTATTAATAGTTCATCGAATTACCTTAATTCGAAGAACAGATCTGAACCTGGACTAGAAGTTGATTAAATCCTCTTCCTCTTTCGGTTATCCACACACGAACAACTGATACAATATGGATTGCTAGATCCTTATGGATAATGTTGATAAACAGTACAACAATTAATTCCTTGCTAGAAGGATTTGTACTGCTGATCAAAATTAACTAAGGGATGAGGACGAAATTGGCTGAAACAAATCTCCGGACTGAAAACAGTTCGGATGATCTGTAGGGAAGGGGGGCCTATTTTTGGGTCTTGCAAAACTACGGTTGTGCAATTTTTCTTATGACAAACCCTTGTCCTTGACCCTATATTTATACTAAATAAACCCTAGAGTCAAACTCTAGTATTTTCTTAGTTGTCCCTCAACTTATTATATAATACAATACATATAATATATCATATTATATATATGACCTATTATTTAATCCTCTTATAAATATAATATCTAATATTATATTTATCTTTCCCAGGTGATATAATTAAATGATATAATATATAATATCCTATATTATATATTACTCATTATTTAATTTCCTTAATAAATATAATATCCAATATTATATTTATTAATTATTCTTGCTTGTCTTTAGCTGTCGTATGTTTGACTCAAAAGGCTTATATTATGTTGAAAATTATTTAATACCTTATTAAATAATAAGTCATAAGCGGTCTCTAGCAAGACATTATGACTACCCAAATAATATAAGTTTATAGTCCATTAAACCATTTAACGTGTCAAATCCCTTTGTCGTGCGATATCATATTTGAACTAAGTTATGGATATTGTCATACTTATTATGTTCAAATGCTTTCTCGATCTTAAGTAGACTGATTGAATCAAATGACTCTTCACTTGAGCATGACCATGCATTTCCTTCAGTCCTACTTATCGAGGGGCCCAGTAGATATCTCTCTCACTAAAGAGAGGGACAAATCCGCATCTTGTTTATTCATTGCCCTCTACATGACTCCCATTAATCCCGATCGCTAACCTTTATGATCACCATGTTTCATATGACGTTGGATTACGTCAAGGCATAGCAGTCAAGGATTTATTGACATATTGTTATATTGAGATTCACTTATGACATTTTCATGCAGTGATCTCAATGCGGGTCTGTCCAGTATTAGTTCTCCAACCAATACCCATAAGATTGATCCATACCATACGCATAATCATCCGATGATTATCAATCAAACTTAGACTAGTATATTAATCACTTGAGTATCTACTCAACGCGATTAGACCAGGGACATTTGAATAATCTTATTATTCGTGAATAACTATTATTCGATTATTATAATATTAAAACATGCACACATTATAATAATCAACGAGAAATAAATGATATTAAATTACTTTATTTAAATGTGACAATTACAAATCTAGGCACATCGAATGTCCTAGGGCACTATTCCCAACAATCTCCCACTTGCACTAGGACCATTCATTCATGAATTTTAGTCCTATCGATCTAGCATGCTCAACATGCTTTCCTTGTGAGAAAGGTTTGGTTAGTGGATCAACAACATTTTCTTCCGTTGATACTTTACATATTGTAATATCTCCTCGTCTGACGATCTCTCTGACTGGGTGATATTTTCTGAGTATATGTTTGGATCCCTAATCGGTCCTTGACTCTTTAGCTCGCGCAATAGCACCATTATTGTAGCAGTAAAGACTTATAGGACTTAAAAAGGTTCCACATATTCTCCTTAGCTGCATCTGATGCTGCCAGGTACCCAGTCTTGAGTTATAAAATCTATGAGCGTGTTTATTTGGAACATTTCCAAATCACAACATCTTCATTTTAAACAAAACACAAAACCATCTGCGATTTTAAATTATCTGTATCAGTTTTGAAACTTGCATCAGCGTAACTATTTTCAGCCAGCTCATTTCCCACACCTCCATAAATTAGGAATGCATCCTTAGTTTAAGTACATTAGGATGGTTTTCACTGTTGTCCAATGACTTTCACTTGGATTTGATTGGTATTGACTTGTCATGCTAAGGGCAAACAATATATCTGGTCGAGTACAAGGTACATTGACTCAGACCATTCATACTTTTTGATCTATCTCTATAGATTTTTCATCCCAAGAATGTAAGCAGCTTCTCCTAAGTCTTTCATTGACAAAGAACTTCCCAACCAAGTCTTGACTGTCTGCAATGTGGGTAAGTCATTTCCAATGAGTAATATGTTATCTACATATACGACTAAGAGAACAACTATGCTCCCACTAACCTTCTTCTACACATATGGTTCATCTTCATTTTTAATAAATCCAAACTCTTTGACAGTTTCATCAAAATGAAGATTCCAGCTTCGAGAAGCCTTCTTCAACCCATAAATGGATCGTTGAAGCTTGCAATGTAACACCCCCAATCCGCTCAGGGATATTACACGCCGTAGACCCTTTCCTCAAGGATCTACCAGGCTGGTAATAACATAGAACAACTCAACAATGCCTTTAAGGCTAAAATGACTCAGTAGACCGATTTGGTCTTTCAATAAATACATACAACTCAAATACAATACATGCCCACGCAGGGGTCGAATACAACACGCTCCCGTACAACGGGAAAAGAATACTGCAGCGGAAATAAAATACAACTAAGCCGAAGACATCATACGGATCCTCGTGTGATTAGTATCGTTCATCTTTCATCATCCTTCGTGCCGACCCTGTGTTATGCTCCAAAACCTGAATGCAAAAATAGACATCCACCCCCCGAATACTCGGGGGTTAGCAAAACTCCACTTTTTGCTATTGCAAGAACAAAGTGCAAATACGAGCCATACAATTCACATTTCACGAATAACAATAACCAGGAATCCTTAAAAATCCAAACGTGACGAAAAGTACTTTCCGAGGCAAGAGTTTGGTAAAACATTCTAAAACCGAAAGGTCACAAATCAAGGGAAAACAATTTATAAAACAGTTTGAATTGCCATCGAGAGTTTTAATAGGAAACAATTTTGGATTACCGAATCCTTCGCTTTCCAAAAATCAACAGGGTCACAGCCCAAAGGTTTTGTTTTCGCAAATAAAACCAACCATAATACACAAGGTTAAAAACCCACTGTTGCTACCCAAAATATTATCCGGAGATAGATATTACTGGAATGGATGGGATAGCAAACAAATGAAAGAGCACTTCCGTGAGAAAGATAAATAACACAAGATTTGCCGGGGTTGTTAGTCCCGGGCTTGAATGCTCTCGCGAGATATTATTAATACCAATATTCGGGGATACAAGTACTAATGTAAGAATACAACTACAATGAGTGTAAAGATTCTTGTTATCTTAGCTAGTGAGCGTGTAGATTGCCGGAAGAACCAGATTTGATGCTCTGTGAGTTCTTGTAACAAAGGAGATGAACAGTCGCGGCGGTGAGAGATCGACCGTCTCTCACGGCGAGTATTTAGCTGGATGCTTGGGCTTCTGGGCTTATGAATCCCTTGGAATATGTCTAGTGGAGACTTGCTGCTTCTGTCGATCGTCTTCTGGACGAGAGATTTGGAGAGAGAAGTCCTGAGATGGATTCCGGTGAGATAGCCGGGAGCTTGATGATATGTATGTTCTTCAGTAGTTCCGTGAATGTATCGAAATGTGAGAGAATGAGTTCTGAGCGTAAGTCAGAATGAATTCGGAACCGTTGGTAGAATGAGTTTCGAACCGTAGGCTGAATGTGAGAGAATGTGAACCGTAGGTTTAGTGAATTCCGAACCGGTGGTGGAATGAATTTCGAACGTAAGTCAAATGAATTCCGAACCTTTTTCCAGTAGGAGGAGGTTCTCTATTTATAGGGCTTGGATACGCTGGGCGATCGCCTTTTCTGCAATATAATAATCGGGCGATCGTCTTTTAGCACATGGGCCTGTCCCCTCAAAGTCTGCAGGAGTTGCTGGCAGTCAACTATGCAGTCCAGTGGGGAGCTTACACGCGTCCTGAGTTGCTGTCACAGGTGGTCCCACTGACAACTTTCGGCGCGCATGCTGGTAGGTGAGGTAGGTGACAGGCTGTGGTCAAAAGATCTTGTCTGTCAGCAGAAGATCTTGTCAGCGCTTTTGGTGGATCTGCACGTGGGTGCTTTTCTGAGATCCAGTTCTTGATGATTTTGACGGGCGATCGTCTCTGCTCGGGGCGCAGGTCGATTGCCCTTAGCCGGTCACTAGAGTAGATCGCCAGCTGCCAAAGGGCGATCGCCTTGGGAGTCGATCGCTAGGTACCTGATGGTGGTTTGATATCTTCGACTTGGCGAGCTAGCCATAGTTTGACTGGAGTTGACTTGGTCGCTCGGCCTTATAGTCGATCGCCTGTCGGGATGAATAAATCGTGACACAACACCCATGTCATGCGTCCTCGACGGACATAAAATACACACGCACCCGTGAAGTTTCACTCGTGAATCCAGGTCGAAGCTAATGGAATTCCCTCCGTGGCCCCGTCGAACCCTCCCGAGGTGAGCAAACACATTCACAAAACATAAGCAACCGCACTCGTGAATCTAGGTCGAAGCCAATGGAATTCCCTCCGTGATCCCAGCGGACCCTCCCGAGGTGAGCGAAAAACAATCACAAAATATACACACGTAGCGGTGAAGTTTCACTCGTGAACCCAGCTCGAAGCCATTGGAATTCCCTCCGTGGTCCTGTCGAACCCTCCCGAAGTGAGCAAACACATTCACAAAACACAGTACTCACATCGCCTAGGACCGGGTCGAAGCCACAAATCCCACTCCGTGATCCCGTCGGACCCACCCGAGCTGGCTAGCGAAATACTCAAGCACCACACGTCGCCTAGGACCGAGACGAAGCCACGAATCCCACTCCGTGATCCCGTCGGACCCACCCGAGCTGGCTAGCGAATCAATCATGAACAAATAACGTATCACACCAAGGATATCCAAACAATTCAACCATAGGCATCAACCACTTAGCAAAACACCACGTCAAACCACAATGCACCAAAATGAAACAATATACATCCACACGCAACACCAAGTGCACAAACACACCAAACATATCCACAGGAGTCACATACTCGTTCATGAAACACACCAATCACAAAACACACGCGGTTTTGGAAGAGGGCCTTTAACAAGGCTAACCAAATCTTTTGAAAACTCCATTCAGACAAACAAACAAACACACCAAGACGATCACCAATCATCACATCCACAAAACAAGAATAGTATGGACAAGGTACTTGCCTCGAATAAGAACAACGCGGAGAATCGACCGAAGTAGGTTGGCCCGAACCGACTACGAACCCGCCGACTCCACCGAATGCCAACACACGTTCATAAACTACGAAGGACAATAACAACGATGAAATGAATTCCATAACACGACTCAAAGCCGTTGAATTCAAAGAACGAATGGCGAAAGTTCAAGTGTTTTCCCAAAACGGCCAAGAACACGATTCGTCCCGACAAAACACGAAAATAGAATTCCAAGTCGAAATATGGATATACAATCCAAAGAATATGTTTAAAAACATCATTTAACCACAATCCATCCAACAAAAACGGATGGAAAATGAGATCGAGGAAAAATCCCCCAAAAAGTCGATTCGAAGGAAATCAAGAAATATACTTCGATTCGACGAAGAACAATGGATTAAATGATGTTAAACACAATAATACTACCAAGATTAATCATACCCATCATGAATTAATCAACAACACGGAACGAATCGGACAAAAATGCAAAAAACCCCAAATTCACGAAATTAGGGTTCTAAGGTAAGATTACCTTGATTCGTTGGATCAAAGGATGATAACGGATGATTGATAGATGATATGAACTCAAGAACTTCGTGGATTTGTTGTTAAACAACATGGATTCACGATCTCTAAGTCTCCAGCCGCGGAAGAGAAAGGTAGGAAACGAAAAACGAGATGAAATGTGACTGCTCTGTCACATTTATACTGGGCCGGACTATCGCGCGCTAGGCTGCCGAGCTAGCGTACGCTATCGGCCCAGGGAACAGTCCAGTGCCCACACTGCCTTACTGACTCGGCCAGGTAGCGTGCCCAGCCTTTCGGCCGTAGCGCGCGCTACCTGCCGGTCGTAGCGTGCGCAATGCCCGACAGTAGCGTGCGCTACCTGCCGAGCCTGACCGATTCCAGAACCCGTGGACTCCACTGTCCAGACCCGATAGCGTGCGTTAGGCCAGCCAATAGCGTGCGCTACACATGCCGGTTAGCGCGCGCAGCCTTCCAGTCGTAGCGTGCGCTACGCCGGTTCCTGCCGCACCCGTCCGGCCGGTGCCCGCAATCGTCCGGCCAGTCCCGCAACCGTCCGGCCAGTGCTCGAACATCAGGGCTCTACGACTCGATTTCCATAAACGCACGGAACGAACACGACGAAAAGTTCGCGGACGACATCAACGACCCGAAATGAAAACATAATGCAATAATTAATTATACGCGATCAAGAAATGGGTCGAGACAACAATTACAGATACGGATACCCGTAACTTTTAAGAAATTACAAAATGGCCCAAAACGCCCGGAAATCACGATACGTGATCGAATAACCAAACCGAAGTTCACAACACGTCTAACAAAGTTAAACGGACTCACGGGAAACTCGAACAATAGCTTCAATGAGATTCGCAAGAATCGAACTCAAGTGCGGAAAAGTCGCTAAAAAGCACGGAACTCAACAAAACGACACCGAAACGATCTCGGATGTCAAAAAGTGTAGAATTAATCATTCCCAGAATGACGAAACGGTCATGATCGAGTCGTCAAAACGGACTTCCGCCGAAAAAAAAGAAATTACCGGAAATCGAAATTACGGGTATTACATTCTACCCTCCTTAAAAGAAGTTTCGTCCCGAAACTTAAAACAAGTAGGGAGAAGCAATATTCCCTGCCAGGAAAGATCGACGAGATACGCAAAAACCGAAAACTCGCGCCCGACGGCGAAACGCTGCAAGAAACGCAAAGAGACATACGGCGTGAAAACACGCTCCACAACGACCCACACAACGCCACCGGTAAAAACATAATAAAACCAACAAGTGACAAGCGTCAACAAACAGATAGTACAATCAAGTCGATTATCCGAACAGTCACAAAACACACGACTGAAAATCAATACGATTGACCAACCCAACGGTTCATCAATCAAAACGCGAGCCAAATGCTGAACAAATACGGAATTCCACCGCCTAAGGGTTGGAAGATCGAAAACGAGACTAATTTCCCGAACTGAAGGGAATTACGAAGGAGCCTGAACGTTCACCAATCACGGAACGAGATCAATAAAAACCGAACAATCAAACGATCGAACCACAACGACCAAGACAACAAAAATCGAAGAATCATGTTCGAATCACGAAGAACAATAAAGTTCAAACAACAACTCCCAGAATGATCTGGTGAGAACAACAAGACATGCATTCCCATAAGATCCACAGGAAAGGGAATAGCGATTGAAAAGTCACAACGACAAACGAGTTATCCCGAAACAATACCACCCTCGTTCGATCAATAAAAGCAAGGGATAGGGAAAGTTCAGAAAATGTCAATGAACATAAACGAGTCGACAGAGTCGAAAATACAAAAATTCAAAATCCGATCTACGTCGAATAGAAGAGTTAATAGAACCAAATGATGTCACTTCCGAACAAGGTTCACAAGAATCAAACTGAACTCGAAAAAGTCACAGCGATAACTAGATCGACCCACAACAAGATCACAGCTCGTTTCGAGACGATGAAACCGAAATACAGAACAAGTTCAGAAAGTAACAACGAACACGAGCGAGTCGATAGAATGGAGAAAAAAAGAAAATACCGAGGTCAAAATAGTACGGGTATTACCTCCGACCTTGTCCACGAAATTCACAAAAACGGGAGCAAGGTAATAAGACATTAAACAACCGACACATAATGGAATAATCACCGACGCACACGGTCGTACCAAACAAGCTCTAACAGTTCGCACTCGAGCGATAACTCAGAAATCACTACGGGGCGACAATATTCAACACCAACATCCCGCCTCTCACAGGGGGCTAACACAACAAATGTGTGGAAAATGACTCAACGCTCACACCACCAATTCGATCATACTCGGGAGCAAATATCAAAATGACAACGCGAACATCATACATACATACCCAGCCCTCAAACAGGAATGGATAGGTTTTAAAAACGAAAACCTCATTTTGAAAATAATTTAGAAGAACATCGGTTGATCTTGAGTATCACCTTACAAAAAGTTGAACAAACATCATTTTTGAGACTTTGAAAATCATCTTGCGTTTAAACAAAAAATGAGGACACTTTCTCTTAGTGAAAACTTTCAAAATATTCGACTCTCGGGTCTAAATAAAAGTGTTTCTAAAACATTGAAAATATCTCAAAGCATTTTGGTCCTCGAGGTAGAAGAATTTTGAAACATGTTGTGGCACCTTGTATGTACCACGAGAAAATAATTCATTTTAAAAGTACGTCTCGAAATTTATTTTCTAAGATACTCAAGGTTTTCAAAGACAATTCAATGGGCTAGAATGCCCAAAAACTTCAGGTAATTACACAAAACATTATAGCGACGTGGGTCCCGTGCCGGAACCCACCAGGCTAAAAACCAATTACAAAAATGCCTAAAAAGGCCGATGACGGTAGTACTTATCAAAACTCACAAAATTATTTGAAAATACCCAACTACCGTCAAAACGGTCAGGGCCAAAAACTCGGTTAAAGGAATCGGTTTTCGAAATAAAACTTAGTCGGTAAAATACCGAAAGCCATTACAAAAGAACTCACGCAGCGGATAAAAGAAATGAAGTCAAACATGCACAATCCAGCAACGCTACTCCTCATATGAACGAAATATGAGGGTCAAATAACCACATATCAAGAAATAAAAATCCATAAGAGGATTCCATCAATTAACAAATAATCCTAAAAATAGCTCGTGTCACACGAGGCACAACACAAAGAAGGGAGACTTACAGTCACAGGTCGCACGAAGATGATGATCGCCCCACGATACTAATCACGACCAACAAACTCAGACGACGCGTCACGACACGATTTATTCAGACAAAATACGACGAGAGAAAACTGAATAGACACCACTGACCCGACAGCCTAGGTTTCCACAACCTAAGCTCTGATATAATTTATGTAACACCCCAAATCCGCTCAGGGATATTACACGCTGTAGACCCTTTCCTCAAGGATCTACCAGGCTGGTAACAACATAGAACAACTCAACAATGCCTTTACGGCTAAAATGACTCAGTAGACCGATTTGGTCTTTCAATAAATACATACAACTCAAATACAATACATGCCCACGCAGGGGTCGAATACAACACGCTCCCGTACAACGGGAAAAGAATACTGCAGCGGAAATAAAATATAACTAAGCCGAAGACATCATACGGATCCTCGTGTGATTAGTATCGTTCATCTTTCATCATCCTTCATGCCGAACCTGTGTTATGCTCCAAAACCTGAATGCAAAAATAGACATCCACCCCCCGAATACTCGGGGGTTAGCAAAACTCCACTGTTTTGCTAGTGCAAGAACAAAGTGCAAATACGAGCCATACAATTCACATTTCACGAATAAAAATAACCAGGAATCCTTAAAAATCCAAACGTGATGAAAAGTACTTTCCGAGGCAAGAGTTTGGTAAAACATTCTAAAACTGAAAGGTCACAAATCAAGGGAAAACAATTTATAAAACAGTTTGAATTGCCATCGAGAGTTTTAATAGGAAACAATTTTGGATTACCGAATCCTTCGCTTTCCAAAAATCAACAGGGTCACAGCCCAAAGGTTTTGTTTTCGCAAATAAAACCAACCATAATACGCAAGGTTAAAAACCCACGTCATGCGTCCTCGACGGACATAAAATACACACGCACCCGTGAAGTCTCACTCATGAATCCAGGTCGAAGCCAATGGAATTCCCTCCATGGCCCCGTCGAACCCTCCCGAGGTGAGCAAACACATTCACAAAACATAATCAACCGCACTCGTGAATCCAGGTCGAAGCCAATGGAATTCCCTCCGTGATCCCAGCGGACCCTCCCGAGGTGAGCGAAAAACAATCACAAAATATACACACGTAGCGGTGAAGTTTCACTCGTGAACCCAGGTCGAAGCCATTGGAATTCCCTCCGTGGTCCCATCGAACCCTCCCGAGGTGAGCAAACACATTCACAAAACACAGTACTCACATCGCCTAGGACCGGGTCGAAGCCACAAATCCCACTCCGTGATCCCGTCGGACCCACCCGAGCTGGCTAGCGAAATACTCAAGCACCACACGTCGCCTAGGACGGGGACGAAGCCACGAATCCCACTCCGTGATCCCGTCGGACCCACCCGAGCTAGCTAGCGAATCAATCATGCACAAATAACATATCACACCAAGGATATCCAAACAATTCACCCATAGGCATCAACCACTTAGAAAAACACCACGTCAAACCACAATGCACCAAAATGAAACAATATACATCCACACACAACACCAAGTGCACAAACACACCAAACATATCCACAGGAGTCACATACTCGTTCATGAAACACACCAATCACAAAACACACGCGGTTTTGGAAGAGGGCCTTTAACAAGGCTAACCAAATCTTTTGAAAACTCCATTCAGACAAACAAACAAACACACCAAGACGATCACCAATCATCATATCCACAAAACAAGAATAGTATGGACAAGGTACTTGCCTCGAATAAGAACAACGCGGAGAATCAACCGAAGTAGGTTGGCCCGAACCGACTACGAACCCGCTGACTCCACCGAACGCCAACTCACGTTCATAAACTACGAAGGACAATAACAACGATGAAATGAATTCCATAGCACGACTCAAAGCCGTTGAATTCAAAGAACGAATGGCGAAAGTTCAAGTGTTTTCCCAAAACGGCCAAGAACACGATTCGTCCCGACAAAACACGAAAATGGTATTCCTAGTCAAAATATGGATATACAATCCATATAATATGTTTAACAACATCATTTAACCACAATCCATCCAACAAAAACGGATGGAAAATGAGATCGAGGAAAAATCCCCCAACAAGTCGATTCGAAGGAAATCAAGAAATATACTTCGATTCGACGAAGAACAATGGATTAAATGATGTTAAACACAATAATACTACCAAGATTAATCATACCCATCATGAATTAATCAACAACACGGAACGAATCGGACTAAAATGCAAAACGCCCCAAATTCACGAAATTAGGGTTCTAAGGTAAGATTACCTTGATTCGCTGGATCAAAGGATGATAACGGATGATTGATAGATGATATGAACTCAAGAACTTCGTGGATTTGTTGTTAAACAACATGGCTCCACGATCTCTAAGTCTCCATCCGCGGAAGAGAAAGGTAGGAAATGAAAAACGAGATGAAATGTGACTGCTCTGTCACATTTATACTGGGCCGGACTAGCGTGCGCTTGGCTGCCGAGCTAGCGTGCGCTATCGGCCTGTGGCGCACCCAAAGGCTCAGATCGCTTTATCGACTCGGCCAGAAGGCGGCGCAGCCTTCCGGCCAGAAGCGTGCTACTCACGGCCAGAAGCGTGCGCAATGCCCGACAATAGCGTGCGCTACCGCCGAGCCCGACCGATTCCGTAACCCCCGACTCCACCGCCTGCACTCCGAGCAAGCGCAGGCAGGCCCGATAGCGGCGCTACCCATGCTTAAGCGCTGGCAGCCTCTTCCGGCCAGAAGCGTGCGCTTACGCGCTCTCGCGCACCCGTCCGGCCGGTGCCCGCAATCGTCCGGCCAGTCCCGCAACCGTCCGGCCAGTGCTCGAACACCAGGGACCCGAACACGACGTAAACGCACGGAACGAACACGACGAAAAGTTCGCGAACGACATCAACGACCCGAAATGAAAACACAATGCAATAATTAATTATACGCGACCAAGAAACGGGTCGAGACAACAATTACAGATACGGATACACGTAACTTTTAGGAAATTACAAAATGGCCCAAAACGCCCGAAAATCACGATACGTGATCGAATAACCAAACCGAAGTTCACAACACGTCTAACAAAGTTCAACGGACTCACGGGAAACTCGAAACAGCAGTTTCGAACGAGATTCGCAAGAATCGAACTCAAGTGCGGAAAAGTCGTTAAAAAACACGGAAATCAACAAAACAATACCGAAACGAACTCGGATGTCAAAAAGTGTAGAATTAATCATTCCCAGAATGACGAAACGGTCATGATCGAGTCGTCAAAACGGACTTCTGCCGAAAAAAAAATAAATTACCGGAAATCGAAATTACGGGTATTACATGCAAACCCTTTTAGAATTTTCTGGATGAAAAAAAACCCTCAGGTTGTGTCATGTACACACCCTCGAGTAAGTTCCATTAAGGAATGCTATTTTAACATCCATTTGCCGTATTTCATAATCATAGTATGCGGAAATGGCAAATAAAATTCTAACTGATTTAAGAATGACTACTGGCGACAAAATATCATCATAGTCAACACCATGAATCTGTCTATAACCTTTTGCAACTAGTCTAGCTTTATAGGCGTGCAGATTATCGTCCATGTCTTTCTTATTTTGTACACCCATTTGCACCCAATGGTTTTAACACCCTCATGTGGATCTATCAAGTTCCAAACTTAATTGTTATACATGGACTGCATCTCTAACTTCTGTAACACCCCCAAAATCAAACCGGGAATATTACACGCCGCAGACCCTCTCCGTGAGGATCCACCAGGCTAGACATCGAAACAGAACATTACATCACATACCGATGTAACAAAATAACAAACCATTAGACCGATTTGGTCTTTTATTACTAACATACAAATCAAAGTATATATTTCTTTCTCGACTAATACCCATGCAAGGGTAAAATACACTCACAAACAAAAGTATGACAACAGATTAGACCATGCAATGAACTCCGATCGACTGTACCCAAAACTGGCCTTCATATCATTCGTCTTCCATCATCCTTCGCACCGATCCTGTGTTTTGCTCCCAAAACCTGCATGTACCTGGACGCAGAATAGACATCCAACCACCAAATACTCGGGGGTTAGCAAAACTCCACTGTTTTGCTAGTGCAAGTATAAAATACAAGTACGAGCCATACACAACACATTCCGAGAATACAACAAAAGACTTCCCGAGATATTTTGGTTAATTCAAATTGTTCAAATCTTGAAAGTAGAAATGAAACACATAAGCACTTTGAAAACACTTCCAAGTCTCGGGGTTTTTGAAAATATTAGTGATTGAAAAGTTCTTAATTTCCTCGAAAGCCACTTAGGGTCACAGCCCCAAAGTTCATATTTCAAAATGCAAATTTGTTAACAAAACATGGGGTCCACGACCCAACCATTTCGGTCACAAAACACAGGGTCCACGACCCGATCATCCACTTCAATTCACTTACAAGGACACATTACACATAATACATTATTCTTATGCCATTCTAGCCAAGCACCAAGACTCGATATATAATGTCTTTCGACCCCGAGTACAAAGTATTGTGAGACTCCGGACAATATCACAATTCACGAAAACATCAACATCAATATCACAAAAACCACACTTGGTAACCCACGACCATGCCCCTTAGCATCGACCCCCAAACGCCCCGTTGAACGCTCCGGGTGGGAAACCACTTCCGTGGTCGTACCCTTAGTATTGGCCCACAAACACCCCGTCAAACGCTACGGGTGGAAGATCAACGACACACGCACCCAAGTCCACTTCCGTGGCCGTACCCCTTAGTATCGACTCCCAGACGTCCCGTCGAACGCTCCGGGTGGAAGGACAACTACTCACATACCCAAAAGATCATAATTCATAGTTGCAAACTACAAGCCTCGAAAGTCAGTCACAGTATATATAGTAGAGGTACCCTACTAGAATGGCCAGTTCGTCCAACACATACTCACGACCAAGTAACGATAGAATTAACACTAGAATTCTATGATGCAGCTAGTACCAATAACATAGCAACGAGAGAAAATACCTTTCCAACCACGCCGAACGGCACAACCTCCTCATAAAGGAGTTACCACCTTTATCACACAATATCACATGACAATCAATAAACACACATTCCCCCACACATCTCAACAAAAGGTTAAACTTTAAATCTACAAATGACATAATCACACAAAATGATACCCTACGAAAGTAAGGTATTCCTATACCCAACAATAATACACATACTTAGACAAGCACATTTAACAACGAAATCATACGAGTCATGTTTATGGAAATATTGAAAAGCATATCGATTCCTTTGAAAGTTAATTATAGACATTCATTCAGCACATATCGTCGATTACCAACTATTAAATCCGCACAACACGTAATGTATGGGCAAGATACTTGCCTCGAAATCAATTTGTGAGTACTCCGAAGAACGCGGCTCGCCCAAAACATCCCCGAAACAGCCCCAAAAACTGACCACTTTCGCGAGAAATCAATAACAACACAATCACTATGAGAAGCAAGACCAAAATTAATGGGAAACACCTCAAATCAACAAAAGAAAAATCATATGAACACTTAATCGAACAATAAATGTTCACGGTTCCTCCAGAACACTCGAATCATCAATCGGGTTGAAAAAATCAAGGAAATGGATATACAATCCATATAACATGATTAAAAACATCATTTGACACTACCCGATTTATCAAAAATATATTGAAATCGAAGTCAAGAACAAAAACCCCAAAATTACACAAGTAGGGTTCTAAGAAGAAAATACCTCAATTAAAATGGCGAAAGATGTTTGGATG
The DNA here is from genome assembly GCA_033398695.1 of Orobanche coerulescens. Taxonomy (NCBI): domain Eukaryota; kingdom Viridiplantae; phylum Streptophyta; class Magnoliopsida; order Lamiales; family Orobanchaceae; genus Orobanche; species Orobanche coerulescens. The sequence goes on along the minus strand of CM065808.1, from coordinate 73,534,229 downwards.
TTGTTAAATCCATACTAGGAAGTCAAAGATGTTGATGGGTGATGATATCATGCCAAAATCCTAGCTTATACACCCTCAAGATCGTCTAGATCGCCGGAAGGAAGAAAGGGGAGGAAGAAATGACGAAAGTTGACCTCTGCAGTCCTATATATACTGTCAATAGTTAGCGCACGCTAGGGTATGTGTAGCGTGCTCTATTGGCTGTAAAATGCAGTCCAGAACCCTCTGCCAGACTCCATTAGCGCGCGCTAGCAGATGCGTTTAGCGTGCACTAATTACACACTGTGTAGTCTTTGCTATTTTGACCATAACTTCTTCGTCCGGACTCCGATTGACTCGCCGTTTAAACCATTAGAAAGATAATTTGATGCTCTATCACATTGTAGGGTTTTAGAATTTTTAGATTTAATACGTGCCGGTGGTGATCTTACAAAGCCGACCAAACATACAACAATGATACTCCTCGACAAAACAATGATTATTCAACATGCAACGAAACAGTAACGGACAACACAAACGATCCAAACCGAAAACAAACAAATAACAAAGCACGACATACTAATAGCTCGACTTACGCAATGATAAGTCCTACCCGAAGAACACCACAACATGGTACATCGCGCTACACCCAACATAGGGGAAAATCTCAAGAAATCGCCAACAGGACAAAATGACCGGCGCAACCGAAAAAAATTCAAAAATAACCAGAACCAAAAATCTTGGGTATTACATTCTACCCTACTAAAAAATAAGTTTCGTCCCGAAACTTAAACAAGAGCACGGCGATTCTAGATAACACACATTATCTGATATTTACAGTGCACAAGAGCTCCATTAAGTACAGAGCTACTGAGGTTCGATTTAATACGCAAGAATGTTTACGAAAAGCAATGAATATGAACCACTGCGGTTGCTAAATCCGAGCAGTACAACCACCTAAACACAAGTACAACGTTGAATAAGAATGTAATTCCAATAACCTCAGATGTTTGGAAGATCAAATACGAAGACAATTTCCCAGCACTTATGGAAATTTCGAAGTGGCCCAGATGTTTAATAATCACGATTACGAGATCAAACAATAATGGTTGGACAACGATGAACGAATAGCAATGATTGAACAACAACGATTAACTCTGAAGTTCACACGTTAAATCAAGACATTAATAAACTTGTAGGAACCACAAGGTGTTAATTTTGCACATGGTTTACAGGAAATCGATCCAAACTTGGAAAGATCACAACGATATACAGATCAATTCGGGACAATATCAGAACTCGCTCGAATGACAAAGGTGAGAAAAAACATAAGGTCAGAAGCATCAACTATCACAATCGAGTCGATACGGTCGAACGAAATGGAAGCGAAAAAAATACACCTTTAAAAGAGGTTTCGTCCTCGAAACCTAAACAACGAGAACGAAGTGCTGGAATAGCAACCTTCCCGGCCATATCCTCTTGGTCCCACATTTGATCTCCATGACCAACTGTACCGCAGTCTACACCACGTCCTCTGTCCCTAGGCATACGAAGTAGATTCTCACTCGATACGATGGCACAACTTCGCAAGAAATAAATGCTAAAGTACCAACTCAGCATGACATATCACATTAGGTAACTAATAACAACTTGATAAGAAAATAACGAGGTATCCTTTTAAATAATATCATTTGAAAATCCTTGGATTTGTATGCTATTCCAATTAAAGCTTTAAAAGTATTTTTGGTACCTCGGGTTGTTTGCATCAAAACTTGTAAATTACAAACTTTAACCGTCTCACATTGAAATCATTTGCAAAACAATATTTTCTTTGCAACTGGCATTGTCAAAACCACCACACCACTACACACCAGCATCACCGTTAATAACAAACAAGGAAACCACGCAAGGTCACCAAACCATTCGTACATACTTTAATCAGTACAGGAAACTTTTCCAAAACTGAGTTTGAAGTTTAAATCGAGTGAGATTTTTCATCTTTCACTGAAAATAAAAATCGTATTGGTTTTTGAAATAATAAGTTTTATGCTGTGAAAGATATTTTTGAAAATCATGCACTCGAATTGTTTGAAAATACAGCAATACGTCAAAAATCATTTTCGAAAAATCCGAATTAACCGAACAAAATCAATTATCACTTAGCGCAACAAAAAGTCATTGTAAAACCCGTAATTTCGATTTTCGGTAATTTCTTTTTCTCAGCGGAAGTCCGTTTTGATGACTAGCTCATGACCGTTTCGTCATTCTGAGAATGATTAATTCTACACTTTTTGTCATCCGAGTTCGTTTCGGTGTCGTTTTGTTGAGTTTCGCGCTTTTTAACGACTTTTCCGCACTTGAGTTCGATTCTTGCTAATCTCGTTCGAAACTGCTGTTTCGAGTTTCCCGTAAGTCCATTTAACTTTGTTAGACGTGTTGTGAACTTCGGTTTGGTTATTCGATCACGTATCGTGATTTTCGGGCGTTTTGGGCCATTTTGTAATTTACTGAAAGTTACGGGTATCAGTATCTGTATTTGTTGTCTCGACCCGTTTCTTGGTCACGTATAATTAATTATTGCATTATGTTTTCATTTTGGGTCGTTGATGTCGTCCGTAAAATTTTCGCCGTGTTCGTTCCGTACATTTTCGAAAATCGAGTCGTCGAGCCCTAGTGTTCGAGCACTGGCCGGACGGCTATGGATCGGGACGATTGCGTGCATAGGCCGGACGGGTGGAAGGAACCGGCGAGCGCACGCCACGGCCGGAACGCTGCGCTAACCGGAAGGTGTAGCGACGCTATCGGCCGCCTAACGACGCTATCGGGTCCGGACAGTGGAGTCCAGGGGTTCTCGAATCGGTTAGGCTCGGCAGTAGCGCACGCCATCGCCGCGCATTGCGCACGCCACGACCGCGTGTAGCGCGCTACGGCCGGAAGGTCGCGCACGCTACTCGCCGAAGCCGCAGGCAAGGTGGGCACTGGACTGCGGCCTGGGCCGATAGCGCATGCTAGCTCGGCAGCCTAGCGCGCGCTAGTCCGGCCCAGTATAAATGTGACAGAGCAGTCACATTTCCTCTCGTTTTTCATTTCCTCTCTTTCTCTTCCGCGGCTGGAGCCTTGGGGATTCCGAAGCCATGTTGTTGAACGATTTGATGCGTGTACTATGAAATGTGTAAGTGAATGTTGATACGTGTGAATTTTGGCCATTCTGGCCTATTAAATTTCTGAAAACCTTGAGTATCTTAGAAAATAAATTTCGAGATGCGCTTTTAAAATGGAGTATTTTCTCGCGGTATTTTCAATGTGCCTACTAGTGCCACTGTATGTTTCAAAATTATTCCACTCTAAAGACTAAAATATTTTGAGATATTCTTAGTAATTTAGAAACGCATTTGCTTAGACCCGAGGGTCGAATATTTTTGAAAGTTTTTAACCAAAGAAAGGTGTCCTCATTTCTATCAAACACATGGTCATGTTATTTTTTTCGAAATATGATACTCAAGATAAACTGATGTTCCCAAAATTGTTTTAAAAAAGGTGGTTTTCGTTTTCAAAACCTATCATTCCTGTTTGCGGTCCGGGAATGTGTGTATGATGTTAGCATTATCATTAGGATGTTGGCCCTTTGAGTTGTGATTGAATTGGTGGTGTGAGCGTTGAGTCGTTCGCCACGCATTTGTTGTGTTAACCCTCTGTGAGATGTGTGATGTTGGTCTTTAATGTTGTCATTTCATGGTAATTTGCGTGTTATCGCACCTGTGCGAGCTGTTAGAGCTTGGGTTTGTATGATTGTGTACATCTGTGATTGTTTCATGATGTTTTGTAATTGTGTACTGGTTATCGTTCTGGCCGTTGGAATCGCCGAATGTATACCATTGTTGCTTTGATTTTGTGCATGTGGGTTGCCTTACGTTGATATGTTGTGCTGAGTTGGCATATCCGCTATGTTGTTTTGCGATGTTATATTCCATTGTACCTAGCAGTTGTATTTTTGGTATGCCGGGGTGCTTCATCTGTAATCTGCCGGGGCATGTACGTGCAAATTTTCCTTCCCTGCCAGTAGCAGATTATAAGTATGGACTCGGGGGACACAGAATCTAGTTTTGCGAGTTGGTTACCAAGTCTTCCGAGGTACGAACCTCAGCACAGTTATCAGGATCGGCCTAGAGAGGCCTTTGAAAGATGTTCCTGTCGATTGCATGTTGTGTTGTCACCTTGCTTTCGTTGTTGTGAGTTTCGGGGACGACACTTCTTTTATAAGAGGTCGGATGTAATACCGTATTGTTTTTTACTTCTACACTTTCTCGAATTTTGTCGACTCGCTCGTGTTCATTCATACTTTCTGAACTTGTTCGATATCTCGGTTGTCATCATCCGAATAGGTTGTGACCTTGTTTCGGATAAATCTATTTATCATTGTGATTTTTTTTTGAGTTTGGTTCGATTCTTGTGAACCTTGTTCGAAATGGACGTCTTTTAGTTTCTACAAGTTCTTTTAATATCTTGAGTTGAAGTGTGAACTTCGGAGTCGTTGTTCGACCGTTGTTATTCGACCATTGTTATTCAATCGTTGTTGTTCGATCATTGTTGTTCGATTATTGTTGTTCGATCGTTGTTGTTCGATCATTGTTGTTCGATCGTTGTTGTTCGATCATGGTTGTTTAATCATGGTTGTCCGATTGTTTTTGTCTAATCTCTTTCACCGTTAGTCAGTTATTTTGATTGCGGCGAATTGGGACACCGAGCCATGCATTACAAGACGGTAGCTGAAAGGTTGGGGGTAGAGTTTTCGTCTCTTCTCCGGAGGGACACAGAGATGCATAGTGAGGATTTCAGGAATTTCGGCGTAGTCGGAGTTCTTCTTGTCGCGGATTGTTGTGCGTCTCATTTCTATTTTTCGACTGTGCGTGTTCTCTTGTAATAGGTACTTTTGTTTTGTGATGGTTCGGAAAATTGACTTGATTGCGCTATCTGTTTGGTGATGCTTGGCACTTGTTGATTGTGTTATGCCCCTCATTGTGGCATTGTGATGGTTATCGTTTAGCGTGTTTCCACGTAGTATGTTCCTTTGCGTTCTTATAAAGTTTCACTGATGGGCGCAAGTTGCGCGGTTCTTGTATATCTCGTTGAGATGTTCCTGGTGGGATATTGTTTTTCCCTACTTGTTTTAAGCTTCGGGACGAAACTTTTTTTAAGGAGGGTAGTATTTAATATCCGCGATTTCAATTTTTGGTAAATTACCTTTTTGGCAGGAGTCCATTTTGACGACTCGCTTGTGACTGATTCGTAATTCTGAGAATGATTAATTCTGCACTTTTTGATATCCTAGTTTGTTTCGGGGTCGTTTTGTTGAGTTCCGTGCTTCTTAACGACTTTTCTGCACTTGAGTTCGATTCTCGCGAATCTCGTTCGAAGCTATTGTTTCGAGTTCCCCGTAAGTCCGTTTAACTTTGTTAGACGTGTTGTGAACTTTGGTTTAGTTATTCGATCACGTATCATGATTTTCGAGGATTTTAGGCCATTCTGTAATTTCCACAAAGTTGTGGGTATCCGCATTCGTAATTGTTGTCTCGACCCTTTTCATGGTTGTGTGTAAGTTTGATTAGAGCTCAAGCTCTTAATATGATCTTATTATGGAGTTTTTCCGTGCGTATCTTAAACTTGACATTTCGATCGGAGGAGTCCATCGTTGTACCCGTTTTGAGAACTCTACTGCTGTAGTTTCTGGGGGCATTAGCACGCGCTAACGGATTTCCTTAGCGCACGCTATCGAGCAGCAGATTCAGAACAGTGGGGACTGGAGTACCCCGTTAGCGCACGCTACCATATGTGTAGCGTACGCTATTTATGCTTCTTTACATACGTAACACGGCCTTCGTTTGGTACGTTATCGCGATCAGGATTTCGGACAGAACGTCTGGACCAACCTTTACGTACGTAAGAGATCATGCCTTACGTACGTAACCTTGCTAACGTACGTTAAGAGCTTACTGCTTACGTACGTTAGCTTCCCGCGGGTTTATATACCTGGAGTTGATCGATTTCGGATTATTTTTATCTTCCTCCTCCTTCCTTCGGTTTTGGCGATCTGGGCACCTGTGGGATGAGCTTTTGCCGGACTTTGATGATAGTGATCATCTCGGTGGGGCTTGTTCGTGGTCATCATCATCTAGATTTCCTTCTTCTCCGGATCAAGGTAATTTCTTGGTTTTTCTTCAAGTTGACTTTTTGGGAGTTTTGTTCTTGATTCCGAATCCAATCTGGTTTAGACGAATCGATTGGTGTTAGTTGTTGTTTCTAAGCATGTTTAATGGATTGTTTATACATATTTTCGGTTTGTTTCAACCCGAAGGCTGATTTTGGTGGTCTTAAGGTGTAGTGAACATTTAATGTTCGATTAAATGTTCGAATGGATTTTCCTTCAATAGTTTGATGTGATCTCCATTGTTTTTGGCCTTGATCCTCATCGTAATTATGTTTTTGTTGTTTCTTCCGGAGGATTATAGGCGCTCGAGGATTCCGAGTTGATCTCCGTTTTGTGTTGGTAATTCCTGTGGTGTTACTCTGATAGTGTTCACGGTGCTATTGTATTCTTGATTATGTTCAGGAGTTCGGGGTTGCCCGACAGCATCCCGCTCATCGTCTCGTTTCGATCGTGGTTTCGAGGCAAGTATTTTTCTTATACGTTTTGTGTCCTGCAAATAGAGTTTACATGTTGGAATTATGATGGTTGGTTTACCCTCGTGAGCATGATTCATGTGAATTGATTGTGAATTGATTATTTTGAACGTTGGGGACTTTAATGATATCCCTGTTTGTTTAGTGTTGTGGAATCGTGTATTCCGTGTTAATTATGTTGTTGCGTTGTGATTGATTGTTCATGATGGAGGTATTGTGAAGAGTATGATAATTGTGTCGGGTAAGTGGCCATTTCTAGAAAGTGTTCTTAATAAACTTACATTCTTAGCATATTAGTACTTCATGAGTGATGGGTGTGTGTATGCTCACTACGAGTTAGATCCAACGAGGTCTCGATAGGGGTCCACAGAGGCATGGATCGACGAGCTTTGCTTTTAACCACTACGGGTTAGATCCGACGGGTTCTCGGTAGGGGTCCACAGAGGTGTGGATCGACGGTTAATTGTAGTGCATTTTACAAATGTGTTTTGGGTTATGGCGTTTCCGGAAACGAGTGTTTTTAACGGTGCTTTCATGATTGCATGCATTGACTAAATGTGTAAGAGGTAAGTTGTTCATTGGCTACTCGGCTACGATGGCACTAGAGTATTTTGTCGTATGTGTTTAGTCCTTTAGTTGTGGGGTTTTGATGTTGGAAAACGGACCTTGCTATTGTTCTCGTGTACTGCGGTTTGATGAGATTTGGGATGAGATCCCAACGGTTTTGTAAAGGTCGTTTTACGGAAAGTGATTTTGGGTCGAGACCCATTCATCTTGAAATGGTTATTTTTCAACTAAGGACTTGAGGTCCAACAAGGTTTCTACTTTTAAAAAATCCCCGAGATGAGGAACTTATTTCCAAACACTTCATTGATTGCTTTCTAATTAACAAAACCTCTCGGGAAGGCTTTGGTAGTTAATTGTCGTACCCGATTCTTGATTTCTATTTGTTTGTTACATTTCGTATGATTATGAACTTGCACTAGCAAAATAGTGGGATTTTGCGAACCCCCGAGTAATCAGGGGATGGATGTCTGTGTTGCATTTAGGTACATGTAGGGCCTTGGGGAGCATAACACATGATTGGTATGAAGGATGATGAATGTTGATCGGTACTAATCACATGAGGATCCATATGATGTCGTATTGGTTTGGTTGTACTTTATTTCTGCTACAGAATTTCCCCATTGTACGAGAGTGTGTTGTATTTTGACCCGGCATGGGTATGTATTGAGACTGAGTTGTATGTGTTAATTGAAAGACCAAATCGGTCTACTGAGTCATTTTAGCCTTAAAGGCGATGTTGAGATGTTTAATTGAACAATTAGAAAATTACAAAAATGAAAAGTTACCAGCCTGGTAGATCCTTGAGAGAAGGGTTTACGGCGTGTAATATCCCTCAGTGGATTAGGGGTGTTACAGCAACCACTTCCTATTCTAGAATGAAATTAGGAAGATATTCCTATGGATTTCAATACCAGCATGCCTAGGACTCGGACTGGAATGAACATGATTTGGGTCATTGTCGATCGACTAACCAAATCTGCTCATTTTCTGGCATTATGGAATCTAGGGGAACGGAGAGACTAGCCCGGGCATTCATTGCAGAAATTATGAGGTTGCATGGGACTCCTAAGAGTATTATTTATGATTGAGATGGTCGATTTGTATCACATTTTTGGCAGGTCGTTCATCGAGCTTTGGGAACCGAGTTGAGAGTCAGTACATCTTACCATCCCCAGACAGATGGACAGTTAGAACGGACGATTCAGACAATTGAGGATATGTTGAGAGCCCATGCCTTAGACTGGGAAGATGATTGGGAGTCGCACTTACTGTTGATCGAGCTTACGTACAACAACAGTTGGCACGCTTCGATCAAAATGGCACCATTTGAGGCTTTCTACGGAAGGAGGTGCAGATCGCCACTGTGTTGGGATGATGCATCTGAATTGATTGGTACTGAACCGAATTTATTAGTTGAGATGAGAGAGAAGATTTCTTTGATTCATGATAGGCCACTGATGGCTCAGAGTTGATATAAATCTTATGCCGACACGCATTGCCACCCGTTAGAGTTTGAGGTTGGGGCCCATGTTTTACTTAAGGTATCACCAACTCGGGGAGTTTACCGCTTTGGTCGGAAGGGTAACCTTAGTCTGAGGTACATTGGACCTTTCGAAATTCTAGAGCGAGTTCGAGATCTTGCATTTCGGTTGAGTTTTCTGCTGTCCTTGAGTCACGTACACAATGTATTCCACGTCTCTCAGCTAAGGAAGTACATACTGGATTGTAATAATGTTATTGATTTTCGATAGATTGAACCCGACATCATATTTGAGGAGAGACCGATTTAGATTTTGGAGAGTCGAGTTATTCACTTTGTAAGTTACGGGACGAAACTTCTTTTTAGAGGGAGAGAATGTAATATCCGCAATTTCAATTTTTAGTAATTTCTATTTTTGGTGTATTTTTATTTCGGATGACTCGCTTTTAATTGTTCTGGCATTCTAAAATTATTTTGTTCTGCAATCATGGCCATCCGAATGAGTTTCAGAGTTGTTTTTCGAGATATTTCATATTGTGTAACTTTTCTGCGTTTAGTCTCGATCCTCGTAAATATTGTTCGAAATTTACGTTTCGTTACTCCTACAAGTTCCTTTAATATTTTCGGATATGTTATGATTTCCGGATATTGTATCTGACCTCGAATCATGACTCTCATGAGTCCGGTCTGACCTCGAATCATGACTCTCGTGAGTCCGGTCCGTTTTGTAATTTTCCATAATTGTGGGTACTGTTATTGGATTTATTTGTCCGTTCTATCGGATGGTTGGACTCATATGTCTTGATTAATGCGTGAGCTTTCTTGTCGTTGTTCCTTGTTTGCGCTTCATTATTCGTTAGTTAATATCGTGTTTTGTATCTTTTGAGATGTGTATATTCTGTAACACTCCCAAAACCAACTGGGAGTATTACACGTCGTGGGCCCCATGCCGGAACCCACCAGGCTAAAAACCAAATACAAGAACGACAAAAAAGGCCGATGACGGTAGTATTTTCCAAAACTCACAAAATTATTTGAAAACACCTAACTACCGTCAAAACGATCAAGGCCAAAAACTCGGTTAAGGGAGTCGGTTTTCAAAATGAAACTCAGTTGGCAAAAAGCCGAAAGCCATTTGAAAGAACTCACGCAGCGGATAGAAATACAGTTCAAGATACATATACATCAATAATGATATACACAAACAAAATAAACGATTCCCCAACAATATGCCATAGCCAGTATCATCCAGAATCCTCGCCTCACGACCGCTACCATCAAAGTCCTCAATACCTGAAAAACAAGTCCCACAACGGGGTCAACAATATTGCCCGACAAATAACCGCAAGTACATAAACATAAATATTCACATGCCATGCATCATGAGAATAATAACCTCAACGATAACATTACCACTTCCGGTAATCCAACGATTCTCGTCAAAATCCCAATATCACGATAATACCATAAAAATCCCAGTATCACAACAATATCGTATAATACCTCAATACCGAATACTTTCTCGTACATTGTTAGGAATACTTGTTAGATTTTGATGATGTCATCAGTATAAATTCAAATGTTTATTACTTGGCAAAATGTAAGGAAGAACCAAATGAGTATCTTCCATAGGCCAAATAATGTTAAGTATAAAACTTGGCAAAATGTAAGGAAGAACCAAATGAGTATCTTCTATAGGCCAAAAATTTGTTAGGCTAAAAATCGGCTAAGTACTAAGTACAGCTAAGTCCATCAGAGAGGATCAGCCGAGTCAAGTCAGAGTAGTTTTGGTCAACAAAATTTATCAGAGATGTTTGACCAGACTGCAGCCAAGGTACCTCAGACAAGTCACCTGATCAGTCAAGTCATAAACAGTGAACATCAGAGAGGTCCAGACTGCAGAGATGTTAACTGCTCATCAGCCTAGTAAAACTCAGCCAAGTACTCCAAGTCCACGTCAGCATGCGTTGAAAAGTCAAGTATTACGGAAAGTCACATGCAACGTGAAGAGATAAATTGGAGTGATTCCCGCAAGAGATATGATTTAAATAAATCATCCAGACCCACCTTGAAGACTTTAAACGTTTTATATTCAAAAGATTCAGCGCATCACATGCAGAGTCTTCACAACGGTCGGAAGATAGATTAAAATATGGGAATCCAGCCTTACAACGTTCAGAAAAGATTTAACAAAGAAGTCTCCCTCCAACGAACGACTATAAGGAAAAGCTCAGAGATCGTGACCTATATATTTCCGAAGATTTGAAGCTGAGCAAACATTACCATACCCTACTAGAATCGGTGCTAACATACTTTCAAGCGATCAAAGCAGTCAAGCTATCAAAAAGCGAAATACAACATCAAGAAAATAGCGGTTCTAAAAGTTCATACTTAAAGAAGCTCTTAGTTGGAGAAGACAAAAACTCTTGTCTATACTCCTGAGTTTGGGGTACTTCACTAGTTGAAGTTAAGAGACTGTAAAGGCATCCAAGGATCGAGGATCAAGAGGTGCAAGGCAGTCAAGTGTGGTACAACAGCACGGATTTCCACTGGTTGGAAGCTGTTGTAGTTTTGTTTGAATCACTGTAATATTTATCACTGGTTGAGAATTATAGTGAATTCATCTCCAACTGGTTTGGAGAAAAGTGGATTAGTAGAGGATTACCCACCTCTGAGACCACTATAATTGCCTGCGTTCTTTACTGCTTTATTGCATCATACTTTAACTACTGCATTCATTGTTAAGTGTTTCATTAGTTGCTTTCTATTCGTCATCAGCTGACTTCCGCATATATATTAAAGAACAGACATCCACTACTACAAAAAGGGCTATTCTTGACGCGCAATGCGCGTCAAGAAGAGGAGTTATGAAGCGCAAATGTGCGTCAAGGATGGACCCGTCATAAATTTTAATGACTCGCATATGTGCGTCATCGATCTATGACGCGCATTTATGACCCGCATTTTATGACGCTCGTTTTTGACCTTCGTAGTAGCGCGTCATAACTTTTATGACCCACTTTTCTGTCATATGTTTTTGCGTGTCATTATCTTAAAAAATCATTTTTTTTTATTTTTTCTGTTTTTTAAAACCTGATTATATACAATAAACCTGATTATATACAATAAACCTGATAATTGTACAAAATTAAGTACATTATTCATTACATAACAATTCAACATACAATCAAATTCGACACAAGTTTACGATTATTGTTTATCTCCAAATGAAATTCGACACATAAATTGCCCATTGTTCTCGAATATCGTCGAAATTCGCCTCCGTGTACTCGTTGCTATCACCACCAATCTAGTCAAATAAAACAACATTTTAGAAGCAATTAATTACTACTTAAACTACTTACAACAGTTAAGTACTTAAATTGTCATTTTCGAGAACCCGAACTCCATGTTTAACTACTTCCTTCATAAACTTCAACGTGAAGTACCCACATTCGGTGCATCCGGCCTGACGTGGACACTACACAAGAAACACAAATTGTATATGAAACAGTCTATACAAGAAGTCATTTCAAGAACATTTCAAGAAAAGTCTACTACTAATTCAGTATACTAATTCATATCAAACACAAACTACTTAAAACATCTTTTAACAAGAATCAGTCTACTATTGGAACTCATTGTATACATCTAATACTAATTCAGTCTACTAATTCATCTACTAAGTCATTTCAAGAACATTTGCAACTACAGCAGTGTTACTTAACAAACATCAACTAACTACACACAAGATAATAGTGTTACTTAACAAACAGCAGCAACACAAGATAATAGTCAACAAATAACTAACCTTAGAATTAACCCAGTTAAGTTTAGTCCTCTTATTGATTCCAGCTTCTACATCATACAATGCAAGTGCCCTACAAAGAATTAACCCAGTTAAGTATTACATCATACATCATAAAGATTCTATAATTTGTATTACTTACACATCCACTATTTGCTTGAACTGATTACTGACGTCGCTAATCGATAGGGAATCAAGATAATAGCAGGTACTTGTCTTCATGTTAAGCACGCCTAACACCCAATGTCTTCTACAAAAAACAAAAATCAAATTCTGTTAATTACTGTTAATTTTTATTAATTAATTTAAATGTTGTCGAGAATCTAACCCGGGATTGTATGGTAATAAGACGAGGTCATTTTGATTCCATGTAGATAACCTTTTTGCAATAACTCGACTTGCATCCTCGATATTCTTGGCCCTCTCTTTACGTTCATGATGCATGATCGCAGTCGGGGTCATGAAACAAACTCCATGATCTCTTTGTGACCCATTCTTGATTTGCTCATACAGGTACCTATTAACAATTAAACATACAAAGTTTACATTCAATTAGTCCTGTTAACATACAAGTACCAATTTTTTATAAACTATATTTATCACTTACATGATATAAGAACCAATGACAGCCCCGCTTAACTCATCCATTGCGAATAGACTTTCAAAATCATTCCAATTTAAGTACGTGTAACTGTGGTGCCCAAACAAATCGTTCTCGCATTGCACTTTTATGCAATCGACCTTTGCAACTTGTCCATCAACCATCATTGCAGTCATTTTCAATCCCATCCTTTCTTCAATTCTTTTCCTTCCTCTCTTCTGACCTCTCGTCATCATTTTTTTCAACGGATAACTTTTCTTAGTCCTTTTTGCAGCGGAGGCGCGATTTTCTGGGCTCAAACCTTCTTCAATTGCAACTGTAAACAAACACAAATGATATTCACATATACTAACTGTCTTACGTTTACATGCACCCATATACACTTACATAACCGTTGACATCAATGGTTGTAACTGTCCAAACCAAGTGATGCAACGCTTCATCAATTCGAACTAATCATCAATCTAAAATACGACTTTGGATCCATTTGATCTGTTGGCCTTCGGCCCAGATCAAATGACCATATGGGTGGGCTTTATTGTTATTATTTACAGGCCCTGAGAGTTCTAACTTATTATATATATATATATAGCATAAACTATCGAATTATGTTAAGTAACATATGATCTTAAAAAAACTCCCAGTTTTTGGCATCGTACCTGTTTTTGGCATCTTCGCTTCGTTTTCGTTGTCGGGTTCTCTTTGTCGCTTCTTCTTTTCTTCTTCTTCTTTTCTTTCTTCTTCTTTTCTTTTTCCTTCTTCTTCTTCTTCTTTTCTTTGTTCTTCTTCTTCTTCTCTTCTTTGTTAAGCCTGCCTGTTCTTTTTCCTTCTTCTTCTCTTCTTTGTTCTGGTTCTGTTCTTTTCTCCTTGTCATCAGCAGCCTTTTTCTCTTTCTTTTTGGCCACTATCTTATTCTGCAAAAATATAAAAAAGTCTTACCAAACCATTTTGTTCTAATGATTAAACTGATTTATATAAAAAAGTCTTACCAAACCAGAGCATGGAATGACTAGGTGACTCGGCCAGCTTAGTATGTACCCAATGGCATCTTTAACAGTCTCAACGAACTCCTCGGGAATTGGATTCGGTATCAAAGCTTCTGCTTGAACAGATGTGTCCACCTTAACTTAAATGTTCACATCTAATATATGATTCATTATGGTTCCTTTGGCGACTATATTTGAAGGATTGTCGACCGCAAGAAAGCATGATTTATCCTACAAATTAATGTACACAATATTATTAAAACAGACATGAGGATTGCAATGAATTTATGATAAATGAAGACCTTACATTTGGTTCTTCGTCTCCATCGCTCCACATTTGACAATTACTTGCAACCTCCGAATCATTGGTACTTGCCCATCTTCTTATTTTTAACTCATCTTCAACAGCTTTTAGCCGTTTATTCATCATGTTATCATGTAGTTTCAGGTATTGCTTGACATTCCTGGGTATTAAAAAATACTGGTTCGGTGTTATATATCGACCCACCCCACGTACACGCCCACGTTGTTCTTCAGTACGCAGGGCCTCTGTAAGCAAATCTAGTGATCCCATTGGATCTTCTGAATAATCCTTGTCCTTCTTTAGCATCTCCTGAGTAAACAAACATACCAAAAATAGACAGTTAGCACCAATCTGCAAAGGGAGACCTGATCTAGTCCATCTAATTTCCTAGATCTACTAAAGCTAGAAGGTCACAACTTTAACTAACTGTACAATAAATAACTTAACATCAAAAGTCAAACTTTAAATAAAACTGTTAAATCTAACTGAAAGTTAACAAAACTAACTAAAACATACCAAAATAAAACTGTTAAATATGAATACTTACAATTTTATCGAGAACTTTTTGGACAGCTGGGTCGAAACCTCCTTTTTTCTTTTCTCTTGCTTTTTTCCAACATTCTACCCTATCAATCTCCTCTTCCTCTTTGCCGGTTTCTTCTATCTAAAAAAGTTAAAAACAAAAGTTAAAAAGCATCAACATAAGCAATAAAAAAGTTAACATAAGCAATAAATTACATACTATCTCAGAAATGAGTCTGGCATATCCCTTTCGGCTCAAACGATGGTTGTACTTATTACATGAACGGTTAGCTGAAGCCTTCTGACTTATGTCCTGCATAAGTATATATTAACATGTTAGTAACTGTTTTTGTGATAAATAACTGTTTTGGAAACTTAAACAAATACCTCAAACGAAGTCTTAGTTCTTTGTGATACGAAAAGTTTCCAGTCTTTTTTGTTTCACGGACGGATACTTTGCAGGAGGAGTATATAATTGATTCCTGGCCTCCTTAGACTTATCATCTATTAGTGGCTTAATGAACTTCTTATAAAGATAATGTTTGAAGTTTTTCCACTTTGTCCCGATTGATTGGAGAACTTGCTTCCGACTCTTTTGGTGAAGTTCAAAATATGTCTGAACGTAAAAAATGAATCAAAACATAGTTAGAATAAAATACTAAAACTAAAACATAGTTAGATATAAATAATAAAATACTTACCTTAACATATTGCCAACAAGCTTCCTTTGTTTCGTTATCTACGTGCAACCAAGAATCATAGGTTATGAGAACCATAGATCTTGCCACCAATCCCTCAAAAGTAGACAGTTTTTTTGCTCCCGGTCCAGTTGGCACACCTCTTTTATTATAATTAATAACTGTTTTTTTATTCGCCTTCGCTTTTATTGTCGGGCCTCTATGCGATTTGGAATCTAATTCGGCATCCAAATTCTGCTCGTAACTTAACCCGCATTATCTTTGCGGTCCGAATCAGAAATCGAGGCCATCTTTTATTACCAAAAAGCAACCTGTTTAAAATAAACAAAAAAACAGTTATTTTCATACCAACAACTTTAAATAATCAATAATGCTTGACAGACTTTAACAAATAAATAGTTATTTCATACCAAAAACTAATGATCTAAAATGAATATGCCCTCGTCATCCGAGCGCGTACACTTAAAATCATCGTCTAGGTCTATTAAAGACAGGTTCATATCTTGTGTAACATCAAATTCAAACACATCATCAGTTTCACCATTATTATCTCCATACTAATGCATCCTATGTGGTGTGAAGCCAACAAATGCATGTGTTCCTATCTTGTTGATCCTGAACATAAAAAACTTGTCTTGCTTGACTAGGTAATATGAAGGGTTCAGACCCATGACCAAGCCTATCAAAGTTAACCACCGTGAATCCTAAATCATCTTTTTTTACTCCACGACTATCTACCCACTCACACATGAAAACAGGAACCGTAAATGTACGATAATCAAGATCCCATATTTCCAATACACGACCGAAGTGGGTAACAGCGCCGTACACTGGATTGGATTCTTTTGCACTAGCAATCTGCATAGCATTTGCAACTATAGATACTCCACTACCTTGAGTGGTTTTAGATTCATCACGCTCTTTTGTATGGAATTCATACTCATTTACGGCAAACCCGGTATATTTACTAACATCAAAATCAGGGCCTTTTGCCAACCAACGAACACTATCACCGATATTTTCCCCGTTAGCCAAACACTTTTCAACCTCGTTCTTAAACCAGTCAATAAACGTCCGACTATGTTGGCTCTGCAACCATGTATTATTTCGACGCGGGTTAAGATCCTTCAGTTCTAACATATGCTACTTTATGTATGGTTCAACATCGGCGGAGTTTCCTAACACATAAAGATGAGCTTGATCAAGTAACTTAGAATCCACATCACGGATGGTAGCCTGCGATAAAGGTTTACCAATGCGGTTTCTTTCATCAGCACGATCATGAGGATTGCCAATTGATTTCATGTTTTCCAAGTAATAGGAACAGAATTCTAATGCTTCCTCTGCCACATAACATTCTGCCATGCAGCCCTCGGGTCGATAATGATTTCGTACATAACCTTTTAGTGTTTTCATGTACCTCTCAAACGGATACATCCACCTAAAGTGGACTGGGCCACATAACCTGACTATCTGACTAAATGCACCATCAAGTGAATCATGACATCGAAAAATGAAGGCGGAAAATACTTCTCTAGTAAACACAAAGTTACTACGATGTCACTTTGCAGCTTGCCTAGCTTACTAACATCAACTACTTTACTACACCGCTCGTTGAAGAAGTGACACAAGCTTATAATAGTCTTCCTAACTTTCATGTCTAACACCCCCTTTATTGCAAAAGGAAGAATCTGTTGCATTAGTACGTGACAGTCGTTGGACTTCAATCCATTCATCTTCGAATTATCATCGGACACGAGATTCTTGAAATTGGAGGAATACCCATCAGGCACTTTTATGTTAGACAGCGTGTCATAAAACATGCGTTTCTCCGTGCTATTTAATGTGTATATGGCAGGCGACAGATAATGACCCTTCCCTTTTGGTTGACTTATTAACTCAGGCTTAATCCCTAACTCCTCGAGATCTTGTCGTGCCTTTAAACCGTCCTTCGTCTTGCCTTGCAAATTCACTAATGTCCCATAAACACTCTCACATACATTCTTTTCTATATGCATAACATCTAACTGATGACGAACAAGCAAATGCTTCCAGTACTCTAGTTCAAAAAAGATTGATTTTTTATGCCAAACTTTCGATCTCGCATCGATAGTTTCTTTTTTCTTTTTTGGCCTTCTCTGCTGACGTGGCATTTTCTTCTTTGATTTTTTCTTCTTTAACGCCCTCCAGATAACTTCCTTCTTTGCCTTTTTCTGCTTCCCCCATTTAGTCGTAAAACCTTCCAGATAGTCGTAAACTTGTTCACCTGATCTCGGTTTTTTCATCACACCGCTCTCTTGTTCATTATTGAAATCTTTTTTTCTTTTGCGAAAGGGATGTGTAAGTGGGAGGAATCTTCTATGCCCGAGGAAGCATACTTTTTTGGATTTTGGCAACCACTGTGAGTAGGTATCCTCTGAGCATACTGGACACGCATTATAACCTTTGGTAACACACCCCGACAGGTCACCATACGCGGGAAAGTCATTTATAGTCCAAAGTAAGACTGCTTTTAGATTGAAGAACTGTTTCTTATAAGCATCATACGTCTTAACGCCAGGTTCCCACAACTGTTTCAGATCTGCTATTAGTGGTGCCAAGTAGACATCAATACTGTTACCAGGTTGCCTTGGACCTGATATCAGTAAAGTCAACATCATGAACTTTCTTGACATACACAAATAAGAAGGCAGATTGTATGTTGCTAGGGTAACCGGCCAACAACTATACTTTGCACTTAATGACTTGTGAGGGTTTATACCATCTGCGGACAAGGTTAATCTCAGATTCCTATCTTCCTTTCCAAATTCTTTCCACTTGTCGTCAACAAGCTTCCAAGATGTGGAATCACAAGGATGTCTTAGCTTTCCATCACTGACCCGACCTTGCGCGTGCCAAGTTAGGTCATGTGCGGTTTCTGGTGACGAGAACATTCTTCTAAGTCTAGGAATGGGCGGGAAATACCAAACAACTTTTCTCGGCACCGTCTTGCTATTCTCCTTCCACCGAGAAGTGCCACAAGTTGGACATTGAGAAGCATCCTTGTGCTCATCCCAGAACAAGACGCAATCATTCTCACAAGCATGATACTTAATGTATTCTATGCTTATTCCTTTTAGCAACTTCTTGGCCTCGTATATCGACTTAGGGATTATATTATTTGAAGGCAAAACATCATTTAGCTCGCCCAATAAAGCATCAAAGCTTGTATCAGACCAGCCAAATTGACCCTTCAAATGTTGGAATTTCAGCAATCCATTTAGTGCATCATACTTAGACCCTTCATACAGTGGCTTGTCACATTCTTCGAGAAGTGACTTCAATAAACTAGGTTCATTCTCTGCATATGTGAAGGCCTCATGTAGCATCTCCTTTGTGTAATCGAACTTGGGAGGTCTAGACTCATTAGGGCATTGAGCTTCATCCTTAGATGAATTTTCTCCATGGAAGGACCAAACAGTATAATTCTCATCGAAACCGTGTTTAAACAGGTGATAACGCACGTTGGAGATGGAAGTGTGACACAAATTGATACAATTTACACAAGGACACGGAATGGCGTCGGAATTTGGGTTATTACATTGTGCAAACTCTAAAAAGGCATTCACACCTTCCTCGTATGCGATTGATAATCGATCGGACAAAATCCAAGATTTATCTATTACCTAAATGTCGAGTAAGTGTATAACAGAATCAGAACCCAGCAAATCAGACTATGTATGTTTACAAATATTCAAGTATTTTAATTCTTAGTTACACAGATAATCAGAGTTCAAGAGGGGCAGACAACTAATGGTTCTGTATGCTGTGAACTAATAGTCCCTAATAAACACTCACTATAAACAAAAACTCTACAACAGATAACAAGTAACATAAACAAATAGGAACTGAAAATACGTTCAATATTTCAACCCTTTAAATTCATAATGATAACAAAGTTTTACCTGGTGGGTGGCGACGGTGACGGTGACGGAGTGGCGACGGTGACGATGACGGAGTGGCGGCGGTGGATGGTTGCAATCGGTGAAGATGAATAGATTAGGGCAAGGTGAGTGTTTTATGTGTGTGTGTTCTGGTCGATTGAAAGTGAAGATGAATAATTGAATATAGGCGCTTGGATTTTTCACTTCTCCGTTTAACTGATTATGACTCATATGTTATGACGCTTCTGAAAACGAGTCATCCCCAATAGAAAAATGACTCTTATTTTATGACGCTCATTTTTGAGCGTCATCTTTCAGCGAGTGTCATAAAATGCGCGTCAAGGATAGCCCTCTTTCTAGTAGTGGTCTCCAAGTCATTTGTTTACCTATCAGCTGAAGAAACTCACTCTTCGTAAAAAGAGTTTAAGAGTTTCAACAAGTCTATTCACCCCCCCCCCCCCCGCCCCTCTAGACTTGTTCCTGGACGACTTGTGACCTACAAGTGGTATCAGAGAGGTTGGTTCATTTATTTCACGAACCAGATCTATATCAGAGATATATCTTTACTCTCATTTTATAATGGAACACATTCATTCTAGACTCCCCGTGTTTTTAGTTGACGAGTATGATCTTTGGAAGATAAGGATGCATGCACACTTATCTTCGATTCATGACGACATGTGGTGTATCATAGAGGATGGTCCATTCATCTTCGAGAAGGACAACACAGCAGAGGAGATCGCAGCAGGGAAGCCAGAGAAGATTCCTAAGAAAAGGACAGAGCTGACTCCCGAAGAGAGAAAGTTGGCCAATCTTGATAACCGGGCCAGAGATGTGTTATATCAAACTCTTGACAAATCCACCATGGTCAAGATAAAGAACTGCAAGAATGCCAAGGAAATCTGGGACACATTAGCCTTAATGTGTGAAGGAACGGAGCTAATCAAAGAAAATAAATTGTCAATCGCTATTCAAAAGTTTGACAATTTCAAAATGAAGAACGGCGAATCCATAGATCAAGTGGACACAAGGTTCACTGAGATTATTAATGAGATCAACTCCCTCGGCAAACCCTATGGCAACAGGGAAATGGCACTGAAGGTTCTCATATCTCTCAACCCTGAATGGAGCATGAAGGCTGTGGCCATGAGAGAGTCCAAGGACCTGAATAAGATAAAGATCCAATAGCTGTTCTCTGATCTGAAGGCTTATGAGTTCGAGCTTCCAAGTTCATCCTCAACTGAGCCTGCAGAGAAGGGAATAACATTTGCAGCCGAGTCCCCCGCCAAGAGCCTATCTAATGTAAAGCCTCCAAATCCACTAGATTTTGAGGAAGAAATGGCATTTATTATGCAAAGGTTCAGCAACTTTAGAAAGAACTACTCCAAATACAAGAAAAACTATAAGGAGAATCCAAGAAGGAACCAGAAAGCTGGAAGCTGGAAGGTTGAGTGCTACAATTGTCACAAGACAGGACACATCCAAATGGACTGTCCTGAGCTCAAGAAGGACGAAAGCAAGAAGGAGGTGGGCATAAAAGAAGATAGTAGAAAGGTCCTCATCGGAGAAGACTAGGAGCATGTAGAATCAAGCAGCGGATTCTTTTCTGATGATGATGAAGAGTATGACTGCCTGATGGCCAACTTGGGTGATGAAGAGGTAACTTCTAAACCCTCTGGTTCAAATAATAGTTCAGCCATGTCACAAGATATGGATCTGCACGAATCGGTAAATCAGTTATTTAAAGATTTTGAAACACTCAAATCTGCACACCAAACTGTATCAGCAGAGAAGACTCAGCTGCAAGATGAGAATAGGCAGCTGAAAAATGATTTCGAAAAACTCAGCCTAGATCTGAATAAAGTTGAGATAACTGCATCTGACTTTAAAAACTAGGCTGATGTTAATACAGCTGAGATAAATCGACTAACTATTTTACTTAGAGAAAAATCAGCTGCACTTGCTCATGCCAAAGATGAGTTTACTAAGCTGACTAAGATAAATAAGACTCAGGCGCAGGAAACAACCTCACTGAAGGCGTCTTCAACTCTGGAAGAATTGTGTACCAATAAAAGCCCACTATATTCCAAATCAGGCCTTGGATATGATCCAGACACTCCCTCTAGTTCTAAAAGAAAGTTTATCAATGGAGAAACAATTGTCTCGACTGTTGAGCCTACATATAAACCGATATTTAAAAGCAGGCAACAGCCAAGTCACGTGTCTAGGCTGCAGTCAGGTTACACAAGGCAGCCACCTAGACAGGCGACTAGGCAATGGCCCAGGCAAAAGCAGCCGCCCAGACAACATGCCCACTATTATCAACAACTCCCTAAAAACAGATTTCAAAATGGGAGGGGCAGATGGAAACCTCAAGGTTATTCCAATTTCCAAAATGAACAAGTGTCGAGACCTCAAAGATTTAATAAATGGTCTCAGCCAAGATTTAGAAATGGCCCACACTATCAAAATTTTGAGGAATATCCAGTATACAATCCGAACAGGAGATTCAGACCTCGACCTTACACACCTTGTGAGGGTTATAATAATAACAATTTTTACAATCCAAGGAGAAATCAATTCTCCAGGAAACCAGCTAACCCAAAGGACCCACACAGATTTGGGTACCTAAATCTCTGCTTGTCTGATTGCAGAAAAGGTGGAAGGACTACAACCACATCTCCACAAGCTCAAATTTTGGAGGTGAAGAATGGTTTGTAGATTCTGGATGCTCGAGGCACATGACCGGGAACAAGAAGATGCTATCCAAATACACCAAAGAAAGAGGTCCCGATGTAACTTTTGGAGATAGCTCTAGAGGACAAACAAAGGGCTTTGGAGAGATGCACCGAGGAAATATTGTGATATCCAAAGTTCATTATGTCAAAGGGCTCAAGTACAACCTCCTGAGCATAAGCCAGTTTTGTGACGAGAAGAACCTAGTAGTCTTCACCGTCTGGACATGTATGGTGATATATATCTTATTTGGAGAAGTGAAGCTCCACGGTTTCAAAAGGAGATATGTCTATATGATTGATTGGAACACAGGAACAACTAACTCCCGTTTTCTATCCAAGACAGTAGCTGAGAATGGATGGTTGTGGCACAAAAGATTATATCACCTGAACTTCAAAGCCATCAACGAGATTAGTTCTCAGAAGTTGGTCAGAGGACTTCCAAATGAAGCATTCAAGAAGGAAGCGCTTTGTGATGCATGTCAGAAAGGAAAGCAGACCAGAGCATCATTCAAGCCAGTCCAGCCTACAACTCTCACAACAAGGATCTTAGATCTGCTCCACATGGATCTATTTGGTCCTATCAAGCCAAGGACTTTGAGCGGCCGAAAGCATGCACTTGTTATAGTAGATGATTATTCAAGGTACACTTGGATTATCTTCTTGTATAAGAAAAGTGAAACCTTGACCAAGCTACCTGAGCTGCTGAGAAGGATCCAGAATGAGAAATTCTATCCATCATCAAGATCAGATCAGATAGAGGAGGAGAGTTTCTCAACAAGGCGATCACTGATTACAGCGATCAGAATGGGATCCAGCATGAGCTCTCTACAGCCAGGACTCCCCAGCAGAATGGTGTTACTGAAAGAAGAAACAGAACCCTGAAGGAAGCAGCGAGGTCCATGATTGCAGAAGCGGACCTGCCCAAGAGGTTCTGGGCTGAAGCTATCAACACAGCCTGTCACACCCAGAACAGGAGTATGATAGTAGGGAGACATGGCAAAACTCCCTATGAGGTTTGGAAAAATAGAACTCCTACTGTTGCTTACTTTCACGTTTTTGGTTGTAAGTGTTTCATCCACAAAAATGGTAAAACACAACTAAATGCCTTTGATGCTAAAACTGATGACGGTCTCTTTATGGGATATTCACAAAGAAGCAAGGCATATAGAGTTTTTAACAAAAGAACCTTAGTTGTGGAGGAAACACCCCATGTTGTTTTTGATGAATCTACTGTTGAGTACAGGAAGCAAGTTGAGCTAATTGAGAACAAGCTCAAATCAGCGACCCTTGAAGAAGTCATTGTACATGACACTGGAATGGTGGACTCACCTACAGACCAGCCTGATCATCCAACTGCAGCTGCTGAAGACCCAACTGCAGATCAGACAGGATCACCAAACCTATCTGATCCAGTTGCCGCTGATGAAGACCCAGCTGGAGCTGACAAAGACTCACCTGCAGATCAAACCCAACCTGCAGATGACAAGACGGTAGCTGATCCAGTTGCAGACCAGAACCCAGCTGATGCAGAAATCCACTAGAGCAATTCAACAGGGGGAACAAACCCAGAAGAGGACGATATCCCCAAATGGCTCAAAGACCATCCAATCCAGCAAATCATTGGGAAGCTGACTGATGGAGTTAAGACCAGACAGTCAACCCTACCAGCAGGAATGGCTATGTTCTCATGCTTTATGTCACAAATAGAACCTAAAACTATAGAACAAGCCCTGGAAGATTATTCCTGGATAAATTCCATGCAAGAAGAACTGGAGCAGATGGAAAGAAACAAGGTTTGGGAACTAACAGACAGACCTGATCACAAGAATGTTATTGGCACCAAATGGGTGTACAAAAATAAGAGTGATGAGGACGGAGCTGTTGTGAGGAATAAGGCCAGACTTGTAGCAAAAGGTTATGCACAATGTGAGGGAATAGATTTTGATGAAACTTATGCACCTGTTGCAAGATTAGAGGCCATCAGACTATTCCTCGCATATGCTGCATTCAAGGATTTTGAAGTATACCAGATGGATGTAAAGAGTGCTTTTCTAAATGGAATCCTAGAAGAAGAAGTCTATGTAGAGCAACCACCAGGTTTTGTCAAAGGAGACAAAGTCTACAAGCTGTTGAAGGCTCTCTATGGACTTAAGCAAGCACCTAGAGCGTGGTATGAAACATTATATGTGTTTCTTGAGAAAAATGCTTTTTGCAAAGGGAAGGTGGACAAGACTTTATTCAGAGTGGAGCACGAAGGCCACATATTAATAGTCCAGATATATGTGGATGACATCATATTCGGATCAACCAATCCAGAGCTATGCGAGAAATTCTCCAACCTCATGCAAGGAGAATTTGAGATGAGTATGATGGGAAAGCTTAACTTCTTTCTCGGACTACAAGTCAAGCAGATGGAAAAAGGAATTTTCATCAACCAAGCTAAGTATACCAAAGATCTGATTAAAAGATATGGAATGGAATCAGCCAAGCCAGCATGAATTCCTATGAGCACAAGTACTCACCTGGATGCAAACGAGGCAGGCATATCAGTGGACTCAACCCACTACAGAGGACTCATTGGATCTCTTCTGTATCTCATTGCAAGCAGGCCAGACATATCCTATGTCGTAGGAGTTTGTGCACGATTGCAGTCCAAGCCAAAGCAATCACACCTAGATGCAGCCAAGAGGATAATAAAATACCTTAAGTCTACAATCAATGTTGGACTATGGTATCCCAAGGATGATAATTTCGAGCTGTCAGGATACTCAGATGCAGATTTCGCAGGATGCAAAATCAACAGGAAGGGCACTAGTGGAACGTGCTAATTCCTAGGAACCAGACTGATATCATGGTTTACCAAGAAGCAGGTTTCTAACTCTATCTCCACCACAGAGTCAGAATACCTAGTCAGCAGTAGTCAGGCATGATTCTATGGATCAGACAACAGCTAAGGGATTAAAATATCATTGCCAATGAAGTTCCTATCTGGTGTGACAACAATAGTGCTATTGCAATAACCAACAATCCGGTTTTGCATTCAAGGACGAAGCACATTGATGTTAAGCACCACTTCATCAGAGACCATGTGCTTAACAAAAGGGTTAGAGTTGAAAGAGTCAGCATAGACTATCAGATAGCTGACATCTTTACCAAACCCTTGCCAGAAGAAAGGTTTTTGGAGCTTAGCAGAGATCTTGGATTACTAGATTGGGAATCTAGTACTGAAGCAAGCTGAGGAAATCAGGTCCTAGCTGATGTAGACAAGAAAACGAAGGACGGACAAAGGAACCTAGCTGATCAGAATATCAGGCGAGAAGTCCATGGGGTCAACACACCTGATGCAGAGCGGTCAACAGTTAACAAGTCAGACCAGCTAAGTTTTCTAAACACAACCGACCTCTGAATATTTAATTATTATCTGCCATACTTATAATATTATTATATTAATTTTGGTTAACAAATGGCATTTAAATATATTAATGTTCGTTTCACAAGTGGCATTTTAATACACGTGTCAATCGCTTATTAAATTGGCCTCCACGGTGGCCAATCAAAACAAACCGTCAAATTTTAAAATGGACCACCGATTCAAATTTGAAATTCAAAAGAATCTCAAAAGGCGTACCACCATTTCAAATATATTATAAATTAATCCATACGTCGTTTCATCTTCTTTATAAGGAAAGAAACCCCTTCACTTTACCTTTTACGCTTACCCTAGATCTACAGAGCAAAAATTACTGAACTTCAAATACACTAAGAAATCTTGTGTTTGCAGAAATGGAATCATACTTCGAAGGTGTCAACCTGAAGGCGGTCAAGGACCAGGTTATTTTCTCACTGGTCGTCGATTTCGAAGGATTATTGGAAGCTAATCTGGAGGATTACGACGTGCTTAACCTAATCCGCTCGATGAAGCTCAATGGGATCTACCCATTCCTGGACATCAACCCTCAACATCTGTACAAGGAGGATGTTATCGCGTTCTATCGCGAAGCCTGTCTGATTCAAGATGGAATTCGGAGCACAGTTGGTGGAAATCAAGTCGACATATCGTGTGATTCCATTCGCACTGTTTTCGGTATGAAGCACCGCGGTATAGCTGTCGAATCTCTCAAGCAGTCCGCCGCCGAAACCTGGAAAAAGATCAAGGTGGAGAATTTGCCGGAAAAACTGAAACTCACTGCCAAGAGGAGTGAGATTAAGAGAGTTTATCGTTTTGCATTGGATATAACCAACAAAATCATCATGGGGATGGCCGGCAGTTATGATCAACTGTCGTCGGCGAAGTTCATGGTGCTGGGAGCACTAATTCAGGATGAAGAAATTGACTGGGCAGATTACATATTTAGGCAACTCGTTCGAGAAGTCAACAAAGCCGAATGGCTTGTTGATGAGAAGAGATTCAAAACCAAGCTGGCGTTTGGAACGCAGCTAAGTTGGATGCTGGAAAAGACAGGCATGACGAAGGGAAGCACTGACCCCTTCCACCCCAACAAAAGACTTGGTCATCTAGACCAAGAGACGCTGAGAAAATTGGGAGGCACAAGGAGGGCAGCCCAGATGTTGAAAGAGCTGCCTGACACAAGGCCCTACCCGAGATATTATTCATCAAGAGAGTCGGACCGACCTGCAGCCGACAATCCAACTGCAGTCGAGTCAGGCTCTGAGTCCGATAACACTCCCATAGCAGTCCGATTTAAGAGAAGGGGACCAGCCCCTGGAGAGCTATCGATCATGCAGTCATCACCAGAACCCTCTCCCAAGAGGCCCAGGAGACTGCAGTTTAGTGAGGAAGAGCAGTCAGATCATCATGCTAGCCCTGCAGCCAGGTCACCTCACCTGGAAGACCAGCCTGCCTCAGGCACCCTCGAGACTCAAATTGTGGCTGTCCTCACCCCAGCCTACATCACTGAGGAAGAAGAAGCATGTCTAATTATTTCAATCCCTTAAGCCAATTATATCTTTAACCTACTTGAAAATAATGTTTTCAGTCTATCCATCGAACAATTACAACTTGCTAAACCTCTAGCCTTAAAACAATCGTTCCTTGAAGTTTTTGAAGAATGGAAATTCTTGAAATCCCTATCTTTTGTCAAACTTCAAACTTTTATCGACACTGGTGGTTGGCACTATCCCCAAGCCACGGGGGATGTGCTGATAGATTTTTGTAAAACATCAGACACAATTTTGATCCTTCAGGAGGACTGGTTCATGTCAAATTTTAAAACCAACATGGACCAGTTCATCCACTGCATTATGCTTAGTATTTTTGATGGATCTTATGAGAAAGCTGTTGAGGAGGAAGTTGAAAAGGAAATAAGGATTGAGGAGGTGGATGGAGATGAAGAAGTTGTTGTTGTAGACGATGAAGAAGAAGAGCAGGAAGAGAGAAGAAAAGAAGAACCGAATTTAGTTGAAAATCAACCTGAGGAAGTTGAGAAGACAGAAGAGTTGAATGGAGAAGAAGAAGAAGAAGGAGAAGAAGTAGAACAGGATGAAGGAGAGGAGGATGAAAAAGAAAAGGATGACGAGGATGAAGGAGAAAAAGATGGGAAGAAGGGTGATGATAACAATGATGATGATGATGATGATGATGATGAGGATGATGATGATGAAGGAGGAGATGAAGGAGCTGAAAAAGAAAAAGAAAAAGAAAAGGATGAGGAAAAAGAAAAAGAAAATATTGAATAAGAAAAGGAGGAAGAGAAGGAGAAAGAGGAAGAGAAGGCAGAAGAAGAAAAGGAGCCGGAGCCAGAGCCGACACAAGAAGTTGCAGATAAGACTGCGGTACCTGCCCGGTACACCAGCCTAGACGCGGAGTTAGCTGCGGACTCCAGATCAGGGACCCTAGAGAATACCCTGCCTCTGAGTACCACCGCAGCATGTGCTTGCACCCGGTGGTTCAATTGCGTAAGGCTCAGAGAGCACTCTCCACCACCAAATCTCACCGCCTTGACCGAGCCGATCAGCATAGTGAAAGATATGATTGAGAGTCAGCTGGCATCTCAGTCACTCGACCTTCAATCCATCAATGCAAAGATCGACACTTTGTCAGAGAGAAGTCCTCACCTCCTCCTCCCCTACTAACAATGTAATGCCATTCGGCATGTCTGATTGGATGAGCAGAATGGAGCAGCAATTAACTACCCTAGTTGATGCTGGCAAAAAGGGGGAAGAGAGAATGCGGGGGGAAGGAAATGATCAAGAAGAGATAAGGAAGGAGTTTGGATTGAAGAAAAGGCAGGATGTCCAGATGATCACTGCTGGGACATCCTCAGCCAAGAGGAAGGCAGGAGCAGATCAAGAAGAACAGGCTGACCAGCCTGAAGGCAAGAAGATGAGGACTAGAGGAGGTTTTGAGCCTACTTTAGAGTGGGAAGGCCAGGAGTTGTGGTTTGTGGAGGATTTTGTTCCATATGAAGCTCTGGAAATGTGGGGATCTGCAAGAAAGAAGTTTAACAGAGACTACTACATCTGGGAAATACTCTAGGATGATAATCTCTCCCCACAGCAGATCTTCATAAATTTCATGGAAGAAGCTCATCCGCAACTCTGGGCTATTCTGAAGAAACATGCTGAGAAACTAAACGCGTATCCCTCCATTTACTGCCAAAGATCCTCCTACTTTGGAAAGAGGAGCTGCATTGGATGAACTTACGCTTCAAAGGAAAATCAAGAAGCTATATCTTGAGAACAAATTTTCATCCCAAGAAGAGCAAGCCTTCGCAGCCCTTGTCGTGAAAAGGAAGTATGGTCTTACCCTAGTCAAGACAAGACCAATCGGAGCTAAACCCTTCAGACCTGCCAAACAGCCTATTCGAAGAGGCAGAGGAAGAGGCAGATGACTTTCACTCACTTATCTTTTTGTACTTGTAATGTTTTATGTACTTGAAAAATTTTCTTGTAAAATTCAGCCATGTACTTGTAATCAATAGAAAATTAATTTTATAATAGTCTTTTTGAATGACAATTCCCAGTTGTCTCAAAAACTAGACTGATTTTAGTTTGTGTCTTGCACTTAAGTGCAGACTTGATCATTTGATTACTTGTTTAAAGTTTTGCCATCATCAAAATAGGGGGAATTTGTTAGGAATACTTGTTAGATTTTGATGATGTCATCAGTATAAATTCAAATGTTTATTACTTGGCAAAATGTAAGGAAGAACCAAATGAGTATCTTCCATAGGCCAAATAATGTTAAGTATAAAACTTGGCAAAATGTAAGGAAGAACCAAATGAGTATCTTCCATAGGCCAAATAATATTAAGTATAAAACTTGGCAACATGTAAGGAAGAACCAAATGAGTATCTTCCATAGGCCAAATAATGTTAAGTATAAAACTTGGCAAAATGTAAGGAAGAACCAAATGAGTATCTTCCATAGGCCAAATAATGTTAAGTATAAAACTTGGCAAAATGTAAGGAAGAACCAAATGAGTATCTTCTATAGGCCAAAAATTAGTTAGACTAAAAATCGACTAAGTACTAAGTACAGCTAAGTCCATCAGAGAGGATCAGCTGAGTCAAGTCAGAGTAGTTCTGGTCAACAAAATTTATCAGAGATGTTTGACCAGACTGCAGCCAAGGTACCTCAGACAAGTCACCTGATCAGTCAAGTCATAAACAGTGAACATCAGAGAGGTCCAAACTGCAGAGATGTTAACTGCTCATCAGCCTAGTAAAAGTCAGCCAAGTACTCCAAGTCCACGTCAGCATGAGTTGAAAAGTCAAGTATTACGGAAAGTCACATGCAACGTGAAGAGACAAATTGGAGTGATTCCCGCAAGAGATATGATTTAAATAAATCATCCAGATCCACCTTGAAGACTTTAAACGTTTTATATTCAAAAGATTTGGCGCATCACATGCAGAGTCTTCACAATGGTCGGAAGATAGATTAAAATATGGGAATCCAGCCTTGCAACGTTCAGAAAGATTTAACAAAGAAGTCTCCCTCCAACGGACGGATTTGTTCAAAAGACTTGCAACGGTGTTGTTACCCAAAATATTATCCGGAGATAGTATTGCTGGAATGATCGAGTAACAAACAAATGCGAGAACACTTCCGTGAGAAAATAGATAACACAAGATTTGCCGGGGTTGTTAATCCCGGGCTTGAATGCTCTCGCGAGATGTTATTAATAAGTATACTGTCGAGTACAAATATTAATGTTAGAATCTATTATAAGGAGTGTAAAGACTTCTAGTTATCTAGGCTTTAGAGCGCATAGATTGCCGAAAGAACCAGATAGATAAATCTGTGAGTTCTTGCTTGGGATATATGATGAATGTGTATGAATATCACTATGAATGTGTTAGTGGTTGCCAAAAGAGCCTTTGATTCTCTCTTTGGTGTGTATTTTGTACTGAATTCGTAGTAAATTTCGTGTTCCCTTTGCTGCTGCAGTGAGCTCTCTATTTATATGGGACAAGGTTGTTGGGGCCCCTCAGGCGATCGCGGGTGACCGCCGTTTTTTATATTATAATAAGGTGGCCGATCGTCCCGTCACATGGGGCTGTTCCCTTAAAGTCTGGGGCTGCTGCTTGAGCCAGCTATGCGAGCCAATAGGAGGCCAACACGCGTCCTGGGCAGCTGTCTGGGGAGGACCCACTTTGTACCTTTCGGCGGTTTTGTCGGTAGGTGTGGTAGGTGACAGGCTGGGGTCAAAGATCCTATCTGTCGGTATCCTTTGAAGATCCGCACGTGGGCTACCGCGGTCAAAGATCCTATCTGTCGGTATCCTTTGAAGATCTGCACGTGGGCCACCGTCCAAGATTCGGTCATCGACGACTTTGACGGATGCTGTATCCATACGTGGCACGAGATGATCGCCTCTGGTTCGCTCATTAAAGACGATCGTCAGATATCAGAAGAAGATCGATGGGTACCAAAAGGCGGTCGCCGTATTGTGCCGAACTCTAGGAGTTTGTGCGGAGTATGTCTTCCATGGTTGGTTTCTCTGATCGTGATGACGATCGCCTATAGAGGCGTTTTAATCGCCGCACAACAATTGCCCCCCGGCTCGCCTCGATGTTGAAAACACAGGGTGAGGTGGCACTGTTGGCGATCGCCAATGTTTAGCCGATCAGCCAGTCTGAATTCAAATCCGGGCGATCTCCTTTCGCGCCGGGGGCGGCGGGAAATGAAGGCAGGCTTTTTAAAAGCGACAGGGACACGCGTCGCGCTGCTGTTGGGGGAGTCCGACGGTTTGTCATATTTGTCGGCTGGCGTGCGCTCGAAAAGACACATACGCGGGATCCGAGGGCGTTTTTTAATGCGTCCCCACGTGACGGTTGCGATCCAGCCCTCCAGATTTCTTCTATTTGCATCTAAACCCCTGCCTCCATCTATAAAAGGGCCAAGGCTTCTTCTCCTTTACTCTTTACACGTCCTTGCATCCATAGCCGAAATTCTGCAAAAATTTCTGGAGCTTCTTGTGCCGACTCTCTTCTTTTTTCTAGGTAAGAAAAAATCAATCTTCTATCTCCCTCTTCTCTTTACAATATGTCGGGAGGATCCAAGACCTTTGAGGCCGGAAGCTCTTCTACCGCCGCGGTTTCGCCTGACCGGGAGGAAATTCTTGTCGGAGTCGACATGGAGACGTCCGTTGAGGCCATTCGTGCGGGGATTGCACCCGCATAGCTCGAAGAGCTTTTTTGCGAGGCCGCGGTGGCGAAGACGGCGGCGACGGCGGAGAAGAGGGGCTCGCCGGCGGATGAGGACGAATTGGAGCGGCTAACTTGGGAGCGAGGGAGTAGGTTCGGCCCTGCCTTCATGGCCTTCGCTCGGATGATGAAGGCGATCGACGGGCCCTATCTGGAATTCGATTTCGAAACTTACTCCGCCGCTCACCCTTACGAGCATGTGAAGCGGACGGTTTTTCGGGCCGCCGTCCCGTCTCCGTGGACTCTCGGAAAAATCTGGAGTACGGCGACCGAGAAGGATCTGATCCGTTGGAGGGCCAAATATCACATCCCCTCTGACGTTTTCTTGCACGTGCCCTCGGAGAATGAACGTGCCGATCAACCGCCTGAGGGCATGGTTGCCGTCAACGGGTTGATTATGGAGGCCGGTCTGCGATTTCCTCTTCCATTTGCCGTCTCCTACTTGATGATCACCTGGAATTTGGCGCCTCTTCAGCTGACGCCGAACGCTTGGCTACAGATTATCTGCACGTTGACACTGTTTGGAGGTCACCGGTTGTTCCGCCTCCTTACCGCGCTGGAGATGAATTATCTGTTTAAATTGACCGCGCAGAAGGGGTCGATCGGCAGTAACCATATCCAAGGCCGAAGGGGGAGAGTGGTCCTTGGTGTGCCGAACAAGACTAGGGTCGATCTGGCTAAATGGTGCTGGGTCAGCGGAGCGTGGCAATCGGCATCGAGTGACAGGCCGAATGAGGAGTTAGAGATCCCCACCACTTTTCGGGAGAGGAATCCGAGTAAGGATTTTAACTCTCCCCTTGATTGAGCTTGTCTTGGACTGATCTAATTTTGTTTTCTTTTTGCAGGACCTCTTGTTCCAATGCTCGGCGATCTCCCTTTCGATTTCTTGATCGTTTGGGAGGGGGTCCGTGCCTTGCCGGAATATTTTATCGACGTTCGCTCGCTTAGTAGTGAAGCTCATCGGCTGGGGGCACGATTGTTTTGCTTCCCTCGTCACTTGAAAGTTCAAGGTATGAGTTTAAGTGGTGCTTCCTTGCTTGACGATTGTCTCCAGGAGGTCGTATCGTTTAAGTTGTTTGTCTAACTTGCTTGTACCTCTTCTCTGACAGAGGTTCATTTTCCCCGCTTTGCTGAGCCACCGCCAGAGATAGCCATGTCGAACCCGGGAGTTCTTGGTCGCCTTCACTTGGGTAAGAAGACTGGTCGCGTTCCTGCGACGACGTCTTGCCCGGCTCCGGCGAAGGGGCCTGCTGATGCGCCGGTCGCCGAACCGGTAGTTGGGGAGGAGGAACAACTTCAGCGCCGCAAGAGGCGGAGGCCGGAGGAGTCCCTACCGATTGCTGAGGTGGATGTGTCCATCCTTGAGCCCCCGGTTGCTGCGGCTCCAATATCCGCCATCCCGATGACGGAGCGATCAGGCCCTAGGCCTTCGATGTCCGGCTCTCGTTCATCGGGTGGGCCTACAAAGAAGGTTGCGATCGCTGAGGCGGAAACCTCTTGGGGCAAGCCATATTTTGTTCGAGATCCCAAGCTGGTCAATAGGTAAGAAAAGGACCAACATTTTCTGAGTTAGGCATTCTGAGCATGGTATAGGCTAACTCTTTGGTTTCCTTGGTTTGTGCTGCAGGGTTCGTCTCGCCGATCCGGACGTCGCTCCTATGGTGCTGGACTTTTTGTCGAGTAAGGCTCAGCAACAGTCCCTCGAAGTCCCTTCTTACGTCCGCCAGGCTATCACCTCTCTGCCCAAGGCTTGGACGACCGATCATGACGCGATCGCTCATCGGCGATCTGGAGACGCCATGCAGGCGACCGTTGCCCTGGCTCTCCAGACCGCGACGATGGCCGTCCAAGCTGCTAGGGATTTTGAGGGGCGACCCTCCACTGCTTATCTCCATAGCGACCTCGAGGCTGCCCGGAACAAAAATATCGAGCTTGTCAGCCGGATCCAGTCTATGGAGAAGGAGTATGAGGAGACGGCTAAAAGGGCTAAGCAGGATGTGGACCGATTGAAGCAGGAGCTGAGCCGCTCGAAGGAGGCTGCCGACCGGTCCCATGAGAAGGAGAAGGAAACCCGCCAGAAGTTCACGGCTTCGCAGGAGGAGGCGGCCGGGCTGAAGGTGATGGTGGATCGGCTCAGCGGTGAGCTGGAGGCGGCGAAGAAGGAGCTGGAGAAGGCCAAGGGCGAGAATGCCGCCAAGGTGGTCGAGCTGGCGGAGGCCGAGAAGATGGCCGCAGAATTGAAGGGGCAGCTAAAGGCGATCGAGGTCGATCCCTACCTCAGCGTTGCACACGTCGGCGAGTTCGCTTAATACTTGGCCTATGCTGACGCTGTTCGAGCCGCTAAAAAGGCAGGGATCGAGATCGGTCCTCCGATGGAGAGCTTCAAATCCTATGCCCTCGAGCATCCTCTGCACCCGGAGTTCTCCTTGCCGATCCTTGACTTTGTCGACTTCGGGATCGATTTGAGTTGGTATTCTGGTAAACTCATTCATCCCGAGGCCGATGGGGGGCCCCAAGCCGATCCGCATCCTGAGGGTGATGACCAGCCGGCGGGACCTTGAGAGGCATTTTTGTTTTCCTCCGTAACTTGTACTTTTTTGTTTTCCTTTTGTAATGCCTTCGGGCCTCGTAATGTATGAAACTTGCGTTATGAATAAAATGTTCCTCTTTTCATACTGTCTCTACATACGATCGCCTTTGAATGTTTGCGTGCAATTTTTACAAGTTCGTGTATGATTCCTTTCGACGTTTTGTTCACCCGACCGATCGTCTAAGTGTTGAAAGCATTGATATGTTTTGAATCGGAATTCTTACTTGTAATTTTTGTCGAACGACTCCGATTGTCCTGCGTGTGTTTGAGCGAAGCCGATCGTGTGTGGTTCCTCTTTGATCGTATCTGGGATTAGCTAGCTCGGCCCATCTCTGCCCCCTTGTTTTTGTTGACTTATTGTAAGTAAGGGAACAAAAATTAGTTTGTCTGGCGAGCTATCTTCAGTTTGCCGATTCTGGAGAATCAAGTACGTCTGGGGTGTTCGATGGACCGACCTCCCCAATCGTGTCTTTGTGTGCGAGGGATATTGTGTATCCCTCGAATCACTTTCTGTGACGGTCCTCTGTTAGGCTACGCCTGCCTTGTGTTAAAACGAAAGGTGGGCGATCTTGGTCCGGAGGAGTCCTTGCGCGGGGCGTCGTCGGCTTATTCGACTCCACGTCCGCGGCTTGTCAGCTCTGCTTCCACCTCGGCCCGCCATGATGATGGCGACCCTCGACGGTGTACGTTGAGACGGGGGTAGTGGTACGTCGCATTGTCCGGGTTCACCATGTTAAATGACGTACCTTGAGGACGTGCGATCGTGCCTACTGATTAATTTGGAGGGTCCTTCGGCTACGCCGGCCTCGTATTTAGACGAAGGGCGGGCGATCTCAGCCCAGAGGAACCTTGCATGTGCGAAGCTGTCGGTTCCATCGACCTCCAGGACCATGGTGCATTGATTTTACCTAGGATCGTCGTGATCAACGATCGTCGGCAGTATGCGATATGCCTGATGGGGCGATCGCCAGAGTAGATGGGATAGGAAAAAATCTCATTGTATTCCTTGTACATCATTGAAATTGAATAGAAAATTATCACTGGCAGTATTTTTTCAGGTGTACGGCGTTCCAGGGGTATTGATCCGGGGTACCGTCAGGATGTTCCAGTTCGTAGGCTCCTTTAGTTAGCCATCTGGATACTCTGAAAGGTCCTTCCCAGTTCGGACCGAAAACTCCTGTGTGGGTTTGGATCTTCTTGAGGACGAGATCGCCAACCTGAAACCTTCTTTCTTTGACTTTTGAATTGAAGAACTTCTCGGCTCTCCTTTTGTGGATTGTGTTCTTCATTTCTGAGGTCAGCCGTCGTTCCTCGAGCATGTCTAGGTCGATTTGTCGGGCCATATCGTTGTCGGTCGTCATCTCCTGTTCGGTTCGATGGCTGAGGACGGCGATCTCTGAAGGTATCACCGCTTCTGTCCCAAAGGCAAGGGCGAATGGGGTTTCGCCGGTTGAATTGCGGGTCGTCGTTCGGTAGGACCACAAAACGTCTGGGAGCTCGCTCGCCCATCGTCCTTGCCTGGATTCGAGTCGTGCTTTAATCGTTTGCTTGAGGATCTTATTCACTGCCTCTACCTGCCCGTTCGTCTGAGGGTGATAGTGCGCTGAGAATAACCTTTTGATTCCCCACTTTTCACAGAATTGCATGACTTCTAGGCCGTCGAATTATTTTCCATTGTCGGAGATGATGGCCTGGGGCAGACCGAATCGGCATATGATGTTTTTCCAGATAAAATTGATCACCTGTTCCTGGCCGATCTTGTTTAGCGGCTCGGCCTCTGCCCACTTGGTGAAATAGTCGACCCCTACGATAGCAAACTTACAGCCCCCTGGAGCCGTCGGCAGGGGACCAATAAGGTCGATGCCCCATTGCGCAAATGGCCATGGGCTGTACATGGATGTGAGCTGTTCGGGGGAGAGTTTGATGTTTGGGCCCATTATCTGGCACCTGTGACACGATCTGGCATAGGCGATCGCATCCTTCTGAAGTGATGGCCAGAAAAAACCTTGCCTGGTTGTCTTATGGATGAGGGCTCGCCCACCCGCATGATTTCCACAAATTCCGTCATGGATCTCAGCTAAAACGAGCCGACCTTCCTCCGGTGTAATACACATGAGGAGGGGAAGGCTGAAGGCTCGCTTGTAAAGCCGGTCGTCCAATAGGGTATATCTGGTCGCACGAAGCTGGAGTTGGGAGCTTTAACACGGTCGTCAGGGACCGTTCCGTCCTTTAAGTATTTGATGAATGGAGTCATCCAGTTGTCCTCGGCGATGGTGATCGTGGTAACCAGGCTTCTGTCGATCGCCGGTCTTGCTGACTTTGTGATTTGGATATTGGAGAAGTCGGCTGCCCCATCCGATGATGCTAGTTTGGAAAGAGCATCGGCCTGGGAGTTGTGCTCTCTCGGGACTTGTTCGATTAGCACTTCTTCAAATTTTGTGCACATTTCGGCGACCAGCTCTTGGTATTTGACCATCTGTTCGCCGCGCGCCTCATATTCTCCCTTGACTTGGTTCACGACCAAAAGGGAGTCCATGAAGATATGGAGGCGACGAACATCTAGGGCGAGGGCTAGATCGAGCCCGCCTACCAAAGCTTCGTATTCGGCTTCATTATTGGTTGCACGAAAACTGAAACGCACAGCATTTGTGAAACTCTGACCGTCGGGGCTGATGAGGACAATCCCTGCCCCTGCTCTCGAATTGGTCGCTGAGCCATCCACATATAACTTCCAGGCAGGTCGGCCGATCTCGGTTGGATTGTGAGGGAACGTTAATTCCACCACAAAGTCCGCCAGAGCTTGGCCCTTGATCGCCGTGCGAGGAGCGTAAGTGATACCGTATTGGGCGATCTCCAGCGACCACTTGAGGAGTCGCCTGTTGGTATCCGGTCGGTGTAGGACTTGCCTTAGAGGTAGAGTTGTTAGGACTTCCACTTGGTGATCGAAGAAGTAAGCCCTCAGCTTACGAACACTCATGACAAGGGCGTAGGCGATCTTCTCCAATGGTGTATAACGTGTCTCAGCGTCGTGGAGCGCCTGGCTAACATAGTAGATGGGAAAGTGGGCTTGTCCCTCCGCTCGCACCAGAACGGCACTTAGTGCGACCTCCGAGGCTGCCAGGTAAAGGAATAGTTTCTCACCAGGGATCGTCTTTGCCACGATCTGGGGGTTAGATAGATATTCCTTTATCTTGGCGAACGCTATCTGTCTTTCCTTCGTCCATGCGAACTTCTTGTTCTTGATGGTCGCGAAGAAAGGATTGCTTTTATCGCCGAGCCGTGATATGAAACGGTTGAGGGCGGCTAGACAACCTGTGAGGCGTTGCACCTGCTTGATGTTTCACGGTTCCTGCATGTCAAGGATCGCCTATATCTTGGTGGGGTTCGCCTCGATCCCCCTTTGGCTCACGATGTGCCCCAGCAATTTCCCGGAACCTACTCCGAAGTTGCATTTCTTGGGGTTCAGCTTCATGTTAAACTTCTCAAGGATGGCGACCGTCTCGGCGAGATCGTTGAGGTGATCTTCCTTCTTGAGGCTTTTGACTACGATATCGTCAATATATACCTCCATGGTCTTGCCGATCTGATCAGCGAACATTCTGTTGACTAATCGCTGGTAGGTCGCCCCTGCGTTTTTCAAGTCGAAAGGCATTCGGACCCAAAAGTATGTCTTTTTCCGTGTGGAAAGATGTGTGTTTTATGTCTTCCTCCGCCATTGGGATTTGATGATACCCGGCAAAAGCATCCATAAATGACATCATTTCGCATCCTGCCGTACTATGGACCAAGTGATCAATATGAGGCATCGGAAAGTGATCTTTTGGACATGCCGCGTTGAGGTCGGTGAAGTCAATGCATAACCTCCAGGAGCCAGTTGGCTTTTTGACAAGCACCGCGTTGGCGACCCATTGTGGTTCGTCTGTGGCTACTCCGATTAATTTGTTGTTGAGTAACTTTTGGACTTCTATGTCGAGCGCCGCGTATTTCTCGGGACCGAACTTCCTACGCTTCTGGTGAACAGGCTTCATCGCCCGGTCGATCTTTAGATAATGGCAAGCGTGTTCGGGACTTATGCCAACCATATCTTGATGCGACCAGGCAAAGACTCCGATGTTCCTACGTAGCAAGTCGATCAGATCCCCCTTTAATTCGTGGTCGATGCTTGCGCTGATCTGTACTTCCCGTTCTGGATGATCTGGATCCATCGTAATGCTTTCCATCTCTTCGACAGGGACGGTCGCTTCTCGTTTGGTGCGATCTCCGGACTCGGTCCTTGGATCAATGTCGAGACTTGGCTCGAAACCGATCCTTGGCTCGATGTCGTCCGTCAATTGATGAGAGATGGCGTCCCCTGAGTCGGGTTGGTACGATGTGTTTGGCTCGTCGATCTCCATGGGTTGATCATCGATCGCTTCAATGTTACATATAGTATGGGAAGTATTGAAAGAAGTAACAACATAGGAGTAATTCAAACATCTTTTTGCCATTAGCTGATCTCCTTTTACAATACCGACCGTCCCATCGGCAGTGGGGAATTTGATACAGTAAAAGAAAGATGAGGCGACCGCTTCAAAGGTTTCTAAAAAGGGGCGACCTAGGAACCCATTATAGATGCTGGGCCCATCTATGATTACAAAGCTTAGGTTCTAGTAATCCTAACCTTGGGATCATAAAAGCATACTAGCTCCACGGAGAGCTTGATCCTCCCGTAGGCTTGGACTGTGTTGTCGCCGAACCCTTGGAGCACGGTGTCGAAAGGCTTGATGAATTTGATTAAGTTGCCGAGTTGGTCTAGGGCGGATTTGAATATGATGTTGCAGAAACTCCCATTGTCAACCAACACGCGATCGACCGTCTTCCCAAGGATACAAGCGGAGATCACTAGTGCATCCTCTTTGGGACATTGCACTCCCTCCCTGTCCTTGTTGGAAAAGGTGATGAGCGCGTCTTTAGAGATGGTCGGCTCCGGAGGTACCACAACATGGACTTCGGCGAACGCCCTCAGCTCGGCTTTTCGCTTTCTGTTTGATAGGGTGGAAACCGGGGAAAGGCCCCCGAAGCTTCCTCCCCCTGCTTGAAGCATGTTGACCCGACCACCAGGGTTGATCGGAGGGATCGACTCATCACAGTATTCCGGCTCATGCTCGATTCTGGCGATCGGATTGGGAGGAATTCTTTTGTTTGGTCGGCGCTCGCGCCCTCCGGCTCTCTCCATCCTGGGCTCTGGCTTGGTGACCAAGTTGTCCAGTTTGCCTTCCTCAAACAGTCGCCAGAGCTGTCTGAGGAGGTCGCGGCATTGGCTGGTGTTGTGGCCGGGACTCTTATCATAGGCACAAAATTTTTTACGGTCTAGATGACCGTGGTCCCTTATCGGCTTTGGTTTGGAGAGCCACTCGCGACCTTTGATTGCGTTGAATATGTGGGCCGGAGATAAGTTGAGGTTGTGGAGGAGGTGGACTTCCACATCCTCGAAGGCTTTGAACTCACCAGGCGGTTTTGCGACCGCCTTTCTGGGCTTAGCGACCGCCTTATTTTGGACATGGGAAGGCGTCTTCCCTTCCCCGGATGGTTCCTCGTCTAAATGGAGGGAGAGCATCCTCTGCCTGGCCAGGAAACCGGCGGCTTTGCCGCGGAAGACCGAGTAGGTCGGGGGGATATCCTTTGTGAGGTGCCTGAACATGGGCGAGCGTCCGTGGAATCCGCTCATGACTGAGTTGAGAGCGAGCTCGTCGCTGATGGGCTCGCCGGTGAGGACTATTTCGTCTACCCGGTCGATGTAATCTTCGTCTGACTCATCCTTCCCCTGCTTGATTTTCATCATGCGGTGGGGGCCTTCAGGGCGAGCGACTTTGGCGGCGAAGTATGTCGTGAAGTCTTTCGCCAGCTTCTCAAAGCAGTTGATTGAGCGAGGTGGTAGTGAGACGTACCACCTGTGGGCGAGTTCGCCCAGAGTTAACGGGAACATTCGACACTTCGTCGCATCTGATGCTCCGTATCCGGTCATGTAGATCCGGAATTTGCTCAGGTGGGTTTCCGGATCCGATCTCCCCTCATATAGAGGTGTTTGTGGGGGATTGATCGTTGGTTGGACTGGGGCGAGCTCGATCTGAGTTGCGAGTGGTTCGCTGGATCCAATGATCGATCTCCTGGCGCCTACCCCATTTTCCAGGAGTGCCTTCATCTCGTCGAGCTGGCGTTGCATGGCGGCCATCGCCGTCGCCTGACTGCTCGCCGAGTGGCTCTCAGAGCGCGAACCAAGGCGATCGTGTACCGATCCCCTAGCCCCGTGGTGAATGACGAGCTCCCTGCCAGTGGGTTCCTTTCTTGGGCGAGCAGGGGCTCGCTGACCGGCCTGTCTCCTGGGAGTCGGATATGCCGAAATCCTAGTAAAGGATTCGGATACCGATGTCTCCCGGCTGGGGCCTGAGTGCCCGGGTCGCCATGAGGGATCGCTCCCCAGGCGGCTGAAGATGGAATCGTCCCTCCTTACGAGAGCCTTTTCCTGTGGCTCAGGGCTTTCTATCGATTTCTCAACATAGATCCCCTTGAGCTTCCGTTTGTTTGCCCGGCGGACGGTGGACGGAGTGATGGTGGGTGAGCCGTTGGCCTTCTGTCGCTCCCTGAGGATGGCTATAGCCTCCTCAATTTGTTCCCTGGTCTGGAACTGATCGAGTGAGAGGCTAGAACCGTCCCTCGGGGGAGGGAGTGAGAGCCTAGCGTCGCCATGGTCGCCCTCCGTCGTGGGCTGGGATTCGGTCCGGTCCGGAATGAGATTTCCGGCAGATCTTAGGGTGGCTCTCTTGGAGGTCGTTGCAGATGTCATTTTCTGAAGGTTTTTCTATTGAAGAACAGTGAGTGTTTCTTCAAGTATATGTCCGGAGAACAGTGAGTGTTCTTCGAGATGGTAGGAATAAAAATGAAGGTTTAGATGCCCCCCTTCCTCTAGCGCCAATTGTTGTTACCCAAAATATTATCCGGAGATAGTATTACTGGAATGATCGAGTAACAAACAAATGCGAGAACACTTCCGTGAGAAAATAGATAACACAAGATTTGCCGGGGTTGTTAATCCCGGGCTTGAATGCTCTCGCGAGATGTTTTTAATAAGTATACTGTCGAGTACAAATATTAATGTTAGAATCTATTACAAGGAGTGTAAAGACTTCTAGTTATCTAGGCTTTAGAGCGCATAGATTGCCGGAAGAACCAGATAGATAAATCTGTGAGTTCTTGCTTGGGATATATGATGAATGTGTATGAATATCACTATGAATGTGTTAGTGGTTGCCAAAAGAGCCTTTGATTCTCTCTTTGGTTTGTATTTTGCACTGAATTCGCAGTAAATTTCGTGTTCCCTTTGCTGCTGCAGTGAGCTCTCTATTTATAGGGGACAAGGTAGTTGGGGCCCCTCAGGCGATCGCGGGCGACCGCCGTTTTTTATATTATAATAAGGTGGCCGATCATCCCGTCACGTGGGGCTGTTCCCTTAAAGTCTGGGGCTGCTGCTGGAGCCAGCTGTGCGAGCCAATGGGAGGCCAACACGCGTCCTGGGCAGCTGTCTGGGGAGGACCCACTTTGTACCTTTCGGCGGTTTTGTCGGTAGATGTGGTAGGTGACAGGCTGGGGTAAAAGATCCTATCTGTCGGTATCCTTTAAAGATCAGCACGTGGGCCACCGCGGTCAAAGATCATATCTGTCGGAATCCTTTGAAGATCCGCACGTGGGCCACCGTCCAAGATTCGGTCATCGACGACTTTGACGGATGCAGGATCCATACGTGGCACGAGATGATCGCCTCTGGTTCGCTCATTAAAGACGATCGTCAGATATCAGAAGATGATCGCTGGATACCAAAAGGCGGTCGCCGTATTGTGCCGAACTCTAGGAGTTTGTTCGGAGTATGTCTTCCATGGTTGGTTTCTCTGGTCGTGATGACGATCGCCTATAGAGGCGTTTTAATCGCCACACAACAAACGGCTATAAGGAAAAGCTTAGAGATCGTGACCTATATATTTCCGAAGATTTGAAGCTGAGCAAACCTTACCATACCTTACGAGAATTGGTGCTAACATACTTTCAAGCGATCAAAGCATTCAAGCTATCAAAAAGCGAAATACAGCATCGAGAAAAGAGCGGTTCTAAAAGTTCATACTTAAAGAAGCTCTTAGTTGGAGAAGACAAAAACTCTTGTCTATAATACTGAGTTCGGGGTACTTCACTGGTTGAAGTTAAGAGACTGTAAAGGCATCCAAGGATCGAGGATCAAGAGGTGCAGGGCAGTCAAGTGTGGTATAATGGCACGGATTTCCACTGGTTGGAAGCTGTTGTAGTTTTGTTTGAATCACTGTAATATTTATCACTGGTTGAGAATTATAGTGAATTCATCTCCAACTGGTTTGGAGAAAAGTGGATTAGTAGAGGATTACCCCACCTCTGAGACAACTATAATTGCCTGCGTTCTTTACTGCTTTATTGCATCATACTTTAACTACTGCATTCATTGTTAAGTGTTTCATTAGTTGCTTTCTATTCGTCATCAGCTGACTTCCGCATATATATGAAAGAACAAACGACTCCAAGTCATTTGTTTACCTATCAGCTGAAGAATCTCACTCTTCGTAAAAAGAGTTTAAGAGTTTCAACAAGTCTATTCACCCCCCCCCCTAGACTTGTTCCTGGACGACTTGTGACCTACGTACATAACCCTCTATGTACGATTACCATAAAACATACCTCTATCCGGACTTCCTTCCGGCATGCATACCACATACCAAGAATATCCAAAATGACATCAACAATATCCGAATACTACAATCTTCCCAAGATTGTCCAAGTATCTCGACAATCATCAACTGTGCATTCTAATCCTTATAGAACATCACTGAACATTGGACAATATGCAATACAACATAAAATACTTATGAAATGTAAATGGAATTACTCATCAAAACATTACAACCGAACAAGTAAACACTTGCCTAGATACCAACACTACAAAACCAACACCGAACTGATCACCCTCGTCTACGAGCTCTTCAGCCCCGACTGGACGGAATCTACGGCTTTTCACCGCGGCACATCAGTTATACCTATTGGTTAATCAACCTAGAAAAATAATCATATCAATAATCAAACCAACTTGGTAACAATGATCATAACATATTCAATCCGGAATTCAACCTCGTATCATGATTTAACTCCTCTGAATCGATCACTGAAATTATCATGATCCAGAAATCTATCTCAAAATGATTTAAACGAACCATCATCTTTATAATATGATGTAACATCCGAAACTCTTATCAAAACTCCATTGAATCTCATATAATATCGTTATATGATTATCCAACATGTTCCTCACATGTAATCATCCTTAAAAACGAACCATAAACAAAAGGGATACCCAATTTACCTGGATTAGACGAACCAATAAGAAGAACACTTGAACTCCATTCCAAGAATCATGAATAACTTGAAGAACAAGGCTTGAATTCATGCTCTCAATATAATGTTGTTAAAGATTATCATTATATAGTGTTTGGGAACCTGAAATGTATCCCAACTTTCTCTCTCTCCCAACTGAAGGAAGAAA
The DNA here is from genome assembly GCA_033398695.1 of Orobanche coerulescens. Lineage (NCBI taxonomy): Eukaryota > Viridiplantae > Streptophyta > Magnoliopsida > Lamiales > Orobanchaceae > Orobanche > Orobanche coerulescens. Next base: position 73,490,091 of record CM065808.1, on the reverse strand, counting down.
AATGGACGAAATTCCTCTCAGCACTCGTCTGTCCCCTTTTATAATATTCATTATTAGTGTGCGCTAACATCTCATGTATAGCGTGCGCTACAGCCTTAGCGTGCGCTAACTGACTTTGTTAACGTGCGCTATCGCAGCCCAGAGGCTACTGCCTTGCTTCGTAAACTAGCTTACGTACATAATGCCCATGCATTAACGTACGTAAAACCTCCTGCCTAGCATACGCAAGTCATTGACCTTAGCGTGCGCTATCCGAAGTTGACTTGCTATAGTAGACACCTACCACTCGTGCCCCCACATGCCGAAAGCATCTGCGATTATCGAGATTCCTCTGACCGATCTGGAATTAGAGTGCGCTAACCATATGGTTTAGCGTGTGCTAGCCCAACATGACAAACACCCGCTGACCTTATTGTTGGGATTCCACAGAAAATAAACGCAGCGGAAGAATAAACGGAATCCCTAGGAGGATCGATCAAGTAACGTATATACGAAAAGAAAAATACGAAGATCAAGGAATCAAAGTCCCATACCTATGATGTCTCTGAAAAACCTTCGTATGATGATGATGATGATGAAGAGCCCTTCGTTCCAAGCACCTAAAGCAAGGTGCCTCTACTTCACACGCCGGAACTTGACGGAAAAATCAGCAAACTTCATTTCTCTAAGAATGCGGCTAGGGAAGCTTGTAGGAATTTTTTCTCTCGATCTTTTCTACTAATAATTTGTCTCTAAGATCAGGTATATGCTGTAGAAAATTTTTCTCACTCTTGAAGCTCTCAAAAAAACGAAATAAAACACTTGGGGAAGGAAGAAGGAGACTTTATTATTGAAAAGACTTTCTTTTCACAATCATTAAAGCCTCACATGTAGAAGATGCTTTTAAAAGCATCTCTACACCTCACATGACCCCATAAGTGTATAATATAATGAGAGAGAGACAAAGTAGAGATGAGGGGGGGCCTTATAGGGAATCTTCCAAGAAACGGGTCGAGTTAATTCGGCTCGTATCGATGTTCACAAACGAATCCCTCGTGAATCGGATGTCCGTCAAACGAATCCGTTTTATTTTCAATGTGTTTATACTAATTAATTAATCCAATTAATTATTTATATCAAACAAAAATATACATTTCTCTAAGAAATATAATTTATGAATTAAAGTAATCACCCAGTAACCTACTTACAATTCATAAGACCGCTATTTGATTTATCCGATAAATCACTAATATCTAATATTATAAGAGAGATTATTAATTCATATTTATCCATCAATGATCCTATTGCGCGACTCCGTAGGTTCGTCTCAGCCGGCATTGGGAGGAACCAATGAGTGCGGGCAGCACTTAGCCAGCCTAGCGGGCCGCACTGTAAACCCCGACTGAGAACGAATGAACGAATCATTCCAGAACCATTATGTCGTGAATACTATATACGTATAGACCCTTCATCAGATGTCCCGGTCAAGTCTTCGGGTCACGGTAAAGTCAAACCCTAATGTTGACTAAACTCTATACATGTGTTAATGCAAATCAAGACCGACTGGTTAATAGTGTATCTAATACGACTATATCAGAATACTTTGGCCAAAGACTTATGATCTTATTTGCCATTAACCGTATAGGACATTCGCCTGCTCACTAACAGGAGATAGAATCCTTTCTTGGCATACAGCAAAGACTGCTACCTGCCCGTATAGTCCGCACTTCGAGGTCGACTCAGCAATTAAGAAAATGAGTCTAACTACTCTAATGACAAACTAAACGTCACAGGCACATCTTCTACGGAACCCTCAAGTCAAAGGTCCACGTATACTATCACAACCTTTCGATTCGTCATCGACTCTCCGAGAGTGAATAGCGTGTGACTGAATCGAGTATGAGTCGTGTTCGAGTATACTGGTCCCACCAATATACTTATAACTATGCTACCAAGACGTGCACACGTCCTAGCATCAGTTATACAAGTCTTATTAAAACTTAATATCCTGTTAAGTTTTATCGACTTGCGAACTAGTCAAGCATTCGAGCTCTAAACACTTCTAGTGCCTATCTCCTTATCTCCATAAGGAGTAGAATGTTCACTCTCAAATGCAAGGACTATTATTCTATATACCAAATCACAATGCCAGTGATATACAATAATATAGAAATAATAATTGCCTTATTAAATATAATATTCATAATTACAATACAATTGCTCTCACTCTCTCATCCTCTGAGTGGCATTCGAGGGCATATTCCTAACAATCTCCCACTTGCACTCAATTCCACAAACTATGATATCTAATACCCATACTCTCCAGATGCCTCTCTAAGACCTTATGAGATAGTGGCTTGGTAAGCGGATCAGCAACGTTATTTGTTGTGTCTACTCTCTGCAGTGTAACATTCCCATCCCGAACCATTTCTCTAACAAAATGATATTTTCTCGCAATATGTTTGGTGTTGTGGTGAGCCCTAGGCTCCTTAGCCTGTGCAACAGCTCCGTCGTTGTCACAAAATAGTGTCACGGGCTTCTCTGCGTTAGGAACCACTTAAAGTTCCTCAGTGAACTTCTTTATCCAAAAAGCTTCTTTAGCAGCCTCCGTGGCTGACTGATATTCGGCTTGACATGTAGAGATAGCAGTCGAACTTTGCTTGGCACTTCTCCAAGAAAACGCCCCACCATTCAGAGTAAAGATATACCCTGATGTGGACATCTGAGCATCCATGTCCCCCGAAAAATCTGAGTCTGTATAACCCATCACTCTTAGTTCTCCACCGCCGTATGTAAGAACCAAGTCTTTAGTCCTCCTTAGGTACTTAAGAATGTTCTTTACAGCAGTCCAATGTTCCTGCCCTGGATTTTACTGAAACCGACTTACTACGCTCACAGCATAGGCAATGTCCGGTCTAGTGCAAATCATTGCATACATAAGGCTACCTACTGCCGAAGCATAAGGTACCTTGCTCATTTTCTTTCTATCTTCCTCACTTGGAGGACACATCTCTAAGGAAAGTTTTGCACCATGTTGCATAGGTAGAAACCCTATTTTAGAATCTTCCATCCTAAATCGCTTCAGGATCTTTTCGATGTAGAGGGCTTGGGAAAGACCTAACATTCTTTTCGCTCTATCCCGGTAGAGACGAATACCTAGAATATAGGTAGCTTCTCCCAAGTCTTTCATTGAGAACTCTTTAGAAAGCCACGCTTTCACAGAACTAAGCATTCCTACGTCATTTCCTATAAGTAGAATGTCATCTACATATAGTATTAAGAACGCAATTTTGCTCCCACTAACCTTCTTGTAAATACAGGGCTCTTCTTCGTTTTGGACAAAATCAAACTCCTTGACTGTCTCGTTAAAACAAAGATTCCAACTCCGTAAAGCTTGCTTCAGTCCATAAATGGCACGCTGAAGTTTGCATACTTTATGAATATTGGTTTGAGATATGAACCTTAGGTTGTTCCCTGTAAAGCTCCTCCTCGAGGAATCCATTTAGGAATGCCGTTTTCACATCCATTTGCCATATTTCATAATCTAAGCGGGCTGCTATAGCAAGCATCATGCGAATAGACTTAATCATAGCTACTGGCGAGAATGTCTCAAAGTAATCGATTCATTCTCTTTGGGAATAACCCTTTGCCACAAGCCTGGCCTTATAGGTATCAACCTTGCCATCTCCATCAGTCTTTCTCTTATAGATCCATTTGTTTCCAATAGGCACTATGCCTTTAGGAAGATCTACTAAAGTCCAGACCTGATTAGTATGCATTGAGTCTATCTCAGCTTCCATAGCTTCTTGCCACTTGGTGGAGTCAACGTCTACCATCGCTTGGTCGTATGTAGAAGGATCATTCTATTGATTACTTTCTGTCATCTCATGGACACCCAGTTCCTCTTGATGCAGATAGCCATACCTCTTAGGTATTTGAGAAATTCTACTAGACTTGCGAGGTTGTGTTTGTATTTCAGAAGGTTGGGTTCTAATATCTTGCATAGGTGTCTCATTTGGTGTTTCTTTTATTTCTTCCAAAGAAATATTTCTACTCGCCCCTCCTTCCCGAATAAACCGATCTTCCAGAAGTGTGCTTGTATAGCAACGATGATCCTATGATCTTCGTGCATGTAGAATAGATATCCCATGGAATCCTGGATATCCTATGAAACGACCTTTCACGCACCTAGCTTCCAATTTCTCTACTTTAGTCTTCTTGACATAAGGTGGCATCCCCAAATCCTAATGTGATTAAGACTTGGTTTCCTACCTCTCCACATCTCATGGGGAGTCTTAGGAATGGATTTGGAAGGACATCTGTTCAAGATATGCACAGCAGTAAGGAGCGCGTAACCCCACAGATAAATCGGTAGATCAGTATAGTTAAGCATGGAGCGAACCATTTCCAACAAGGTTCGGTTCCTTCTTTATGATACACCATTCAATTATGGAGTAGCTGGAGGAGTGAATTGTGACACTATTCCTAGTTCTTTTTAAGAACTCATCAAATTCGGTACTCATGTACTCACCACCCCGGTCTGACCGAAGAGTCTTAACACGGTTACCTGTTTGATTTTCAACTAGGGCTTTAAATTCCTTGAATTTATCAAAAGCTTCAGACTTATGTTTCATTAAGTACACGAATCCATACCTGGTATGGTCATCAGTGAATGTAATGAAATACTGAAAGCCATCTCGTGCCACTTGAAAAGGGCCACAGACGTCGGTATGGATCAATCCAAGCTTTTCAGCAGCTCTTTCAAAAGTCCATGCGAAAGGGTAACTTAGTCATTTTGCCTTGAAGGAAAGATTCACAAGTTGGATAGGTATCTGATCCCAATGGACCTGTAAGCCCATATTTCTCCATTTTATGAACCTTGGTCTGACCGATATGACCAAGTCTAAGATGCCACTTAAGTGCTTGGTTCGTTTCATCCCTACCACGCTTCCTAGTTATAGTGTTCACAGTTGTTTTATTCTTTAAATTTAAATGGTATAAACCATTTAATAATGTAGCAGTACCAACCAATTTATTTCTGAAATAAATACGACAGGACCCATCTCCAATAAAGAAGTGAAATCCCTTTCGGTCCATGACCGGAATTGATACAATATTCTTGTGCCCCTTGGGCAAAACAAGTACATCATCTAAAGTAAGAATAAAACGATTCTAAATCAAACATAAGGGATCCGATATCGAAGCCTCGACACTATGCCCACTTCCGACGGTGACCATCACCTCCCTAAATCCAGCCTTCCTACTGCTCCAGATCCCGATTCATTGTACAAATGTGAGAACTCGCACGGAATCAAGTATCCAAGAAGTAGAATATACGATTCGTAACAATTTGTTTCTAAAACCAGAGTTACGCACCAAGGCGCATTACGGTCAAGCTTTGACAAGACCTCTTCCAAAGGGCCTAGCTCACCGCAGCTTGAGGCATACATCCGTTTATTGGCCCCCTTGCACTTTTGAACCATTGGGGCCTTGCCCTTTCCCTTGTCGATCTTGGCTATTGGACCTAATCGCTTCTTGTTCTTTTCTTTTCTTATTCGGGACTTCCAAGTCCCGTAAGAAATCACAAGTGCGACTTCCTTTCCCTTTGTCTTCATCTCGAGAGGCGCTGCCGCTTTCTTCATTAGCCCAGCTAAGTTACATGCAATCTCATTGCAGTTGAAGTTCATGACAAATTGTGAAAAGGAGTCAGGAAGTGACTGCAGGATAAGGTCAGTTTGGAGAGATGCATGCATCTGAAAATCAAGAGCTTCCAATCTCTCAATCATCGAGATCATCTTGAGGACATGGTCCCCAACACTCTCTCCTTCCTTCGTCCTGGCGCCGAATAATTGCTTTGATATCTCATATCTAGCAGTTCGACTATGCTCTCCATAGAGCTCAGCCAGGTGCGCTAAGATGGCTCGTGAAGACGTCATCTTTTCATGGGCACGTTGAAGCTCATTGGTCATTGAGCCTAACATGTACCCTTGCACTCTTATGTCATCTTTTACCCATTTCTCATGGGCATCTACATCTTACTGATTGGCTCGGGTTCTTGCAGGAGCTGCTGGGATGTCCGCCTCCAAGACGTATCCCAGCATTTCCATAGTTAGGACAATCCTCAAGTTCCGAAGCCAGTCCACATAGTTCGGACCAGTCAGGACGTTCTTTTCAAGTAGTATAGCGAGTGGGTTCATTGTCATATTGAGAGTTATGTTAACTGCAGAGAATAATTTGAGATTCGTTAGTGTTTGTTTAATTATGATCCGAGTAAAGAATTTAAGAACTTTCCTTATTCATATCTCGGCTCCCACTATTTTATCGGCATTTACACACTCCCATGTTAAATCCGGAAGTCTTAGGTGACTTCATAGTGGTGATCGATTTCTTTACAAACTTTAATAGAGGGCAACCCATACGGTTTATATTCTATTATTCTTTATAAAGTGGTGTCTAATACCAACCCATCTAATGGATTATTCGATCTTCTTTTACCCATAGTTCACTTGCCCTCAACCCATTCGGTTTCTATGGCTCGCTGAACTATCTAATTTTAAACCGTCAACTCCTATTAGTCTGACAATTGAATCTTACCCGGCAACCCATACGGTATATAGGGGTTTGATTTGTCACAACCAAAGGCATCTAATGCACTCTAGGAATTTATCAATTTTCCCCAAAAATATTACCCCGACATACTCGGAAGTACAATATTCCGGTTTAGATTTCAATTTTCCATTAGTTTGACGGAGGGTAGGAAACCTCGTAACCTTTATAACTTAGTGTTTGTAAGTGGGAGTATTAACGCGATTATATGTTACACTTTGCACATTAATCCGTTTATAAGCGCGGTTTGTGGTTTGTCAATCATTCAAAATGAAAAACAATAAATAGCAACCTAGTTACTACCAACATATAGCTCATGGACTTTTTCCTAAGTATTGGGCCAAGCCAAATAAAGAAAGGAAAAATACAGTATTGATTCTTCGTCGTCTAGTCGGTCGTCTTCGGTCTTCGTCATAGCCATATGAATAATTACATCATTGAACAATACGTCCTATTATACATATTTTCTAGTAAAAATAAATAGGCTCAAGACGGCCTTTACAACCATATCGAATCGAACAAATCAACAACTAAGTCCACGAGCTATATCACCATCACATAAGGCATTACATACAACATGTAACGGTAAATGAAATTAAATAATCAATTAATATATTAATCCAATTAATATAAAAATTAATCTATTTAATTTCTACAATATTAATCAAATTAATATTTATAATCGTCTTTAATCCGTTCAAAGTAATCCGGCCAAAACAATATTCTCGTCTAATAATTTCCCTTAAAAAAATATTCCAAATATTTTATTAAATCCAATTAAATCCAATTTAAATTTCGGAAATTATTACAACGAAATATAAACACAAAAATGGAGTCCCGGAAAATCCGGTATCAGGCCCAGCCCACGACCCGATTCAAAATCGGGCCGAAAACCCGAGAACCGCCCGGACCGAGTCACTCTCGGCCACTGCCCGGCAGGCTGGCCGAGCAGCTACAGTAGCCTACCGAGTCACTCTCGGCCGGCTGTGCAAAGAGCCCAGCAGCCGGCACTGCGTCTTCGTGCGGTATTCGTGTTTAACCCCGCTTTTTCTCATTTTTCGCCTCGCCTAAAACGAAAAGTTTCTTAACTTCATGAAGAACTTATAAATCAACAAAAATCAAAATTTTCAGATTTATAATTCACATAAAATAGTCGAAACTTGACTTACTACGAACGATTAAATTTCTTCGATTATATCTATTATGATTCTAAATCATAAACATCATCAAATAACATTACAAATGCAAAGATGATCGTATATACGATATATTTGACCTCGCTCCGATACCACTGTTGGGATTCCACAGAAAAATAATGCAGCGGAAGAATAAACGGAATCCCTAAGAGGATCGATCAAGTAACGTATATACGAAAAGAAAAATACGAACATCAAGGAATCAAAGTCCCATACCTATGATGTCTATGAAAAACCTTCGTATGATGATGATGATGATGAAGAGCCCTTCGTTCCCAGCACCTAAAGCAAGGTGCCTCTACTTCACACGCCGGAACTTGACGGAAAAATCAGCAAACTTCCTTTCTCTAAGAATGCGGCTAGGGAAGCTTGTAGGAATTTTTTCTCTCGATCTTTTCTACTACTAACTTGTCTCTAAGATCAAGTATATGCTGTAGAAAATTTTTCTCACTCTTGAAGCTCTCAAAAAAACGAAATAAAACACTTCGGGAAGGAAGAAGGAGACTTTATTATTGAAAAGACTTTCTTTTCACAATCATTAAAGCCTCACATGTAGAAGATGCTTTTAAAAGCATCTCTACACCTCACATGACCCCATAAGTGTATAATATAATGAGAGAGAGACAAAGTAGAGATGAGGGGGGGCCTTATAGGGAATCTTCCAAGAAACGGGTCGAGTTAATTCGGCTCGTATTGATGTTCACAAACGAATCCCTCGTGAATCGGATGTCCGTCAAACGAATCCGTTTTATTTCCAATGTGTTTATACTAATTAATTAATCCAATTAATTATTTATATCAAACACAAATATACATTTCTCTAAGAAATATAATTTATGAATTAAAGTAATCACCCAGTAACCTACTTACAATTCATAAGACCGCTATTTGATTTATTCGATAAATCACTAATATCTAATATTATAAGAGAGATTATTAATTCATATTTATCCATCAATGATCCTATTGCGCGACTCCGTAGGTTCGTCTCAGCCGGCATTGGGAGGAACCAATGAGTGCGGGCAGCACTTAGCCAGCCTAGCGGGCCGCACTGTAAACCCCGACTGAGAACGAATGAACGAATCATTCCAGAACCATTATGTCGTGAATACTATATACGTATGGACCCTTCATCAGATGTCCCGGTCAAGTCTTCGGGTCACGGTAAAGTCAAACCCTAATGTTGACTAAACTCTATACATGTATTAATGCAAATCAAGACCGACTGGTTAATAGTGTATCTAATACGACTATATCAGAATGCTTTGGCCAAAGACTTATGATCTTATTTGCCATTAACCGTATAGGACATTCGCCTGCTCACTAATAGGAGATAGAATCATTTCTTCGCGTACATCAAAGACTGCTACCTGCCCGTATAGTCCGCACTTCGAGGTCGACTCAGCAATTAAGAAAATGAGTCTAACTACTCTAATGACAAACTAAACGTCACAGGCACATCTTCTACAGAACCCTCAAGTCAAAGGTCCACGTATACTATCACAACCTTTCGATTCGTCATCGACTCTCCGAGAGTGAATACCGTGTGATTGAATCGAGTATGAGTCGTGTTCGAGTATACTGGTCCCACCAATATACTTATAACTATTCTACCAAGACGTGCACACGTCCTAGCATCAGTTATACAAGTCTTATTAAAACTTAATGTCCTGTTAAGTTTTATCGACTTGCGAACTAGTTAAGCATTCGAGCTCTAAACACTTCTAGTGCCTATCTCCTTATCTCCATAAGGAGTAGAATGTTCACTCTCAAATGCAAGGACTATTATTCTATATACCAAATCACAATGCCAGTGATATACAATAATATAGAAATAATAATTGCCTTATTAAATATAATATTCATAATTACAATACAATTGCTCTCACTCTCTCATCCTCTGAGTGGCATTCGAGGGCATATTCCTAACACTTATCTGGACACGCGTCGCAAGTGGCCGGGTCCACTCGCCGAAAGCCAAGATTCCTTGTCGGACGATCTGATATTAGCGTGCGCTAACCATCGTTAGTAGCATGCACTAAATGCCGATAAACATCAACCCGGGCCTACATGTTGGCCGCCTTCCGAATCTTTCCCAGAAATTCTTACGTACGTTAAGGACCCTCCTCAGCGTACATAATGCGAACCTATTAGCGTACGCTAACTACACAACGTAGCGTGCGCTACTCGTGCCTCGTAGCATGGGCTAAGCATATCTCATAGCGTGCGCTATCGTGGCTGCGCTTAGCCATTTCCAGCTATCTTCGACCAACATCTCGACATACCAAACGATCATACGGCACAATGAATACATATACGCATTTTAATAACATTATCATACGTTCACAACATCCTCAAGCACAATTATCCATCAACGATATCCAACATATAAACGAAAAATATATCTGAAAAATCGGGGTATTACACTCTACCCCCCTTAAAAATAAGTTTCGTCCTCAAAACTTGCAGTCACTCGCACAAACAACAATTCAACAGAAAATCCAAAATCACCAAGATAACCAAGAATTTTCGAATAATACGAACAACATACTTACAGGTCAGTGAAGACGAAGATCTCACGTGATACTAGCATATGACACCATTTCAAAAATCTCGACACAAAAAGAATGCCAAAACAGGAATAATCACAATTTGAAAACGATTGGTCTCCACCATGACCACAACAAGTTTAGAGCACTGTCGAGTTTTGTGGGATCTGTGACGCTGTGTCTCCTCACCTAAAGCGCATGAGCCGCTCCTTGTCACATGCATGTATCACCGGCGTTCCACTCCACATCAAAAGCCGCACATTGCACGTGCCTCGCACCGGCATTCACTTCCCGATTAGAGCCGCACATTGCACATGACCACGGCACCGGCGTTCACTCCCTGCCTCATCGGTCTCGGGAACACCAACCATCCCCAAACCCACACATCACCACGACAGTACTCAAAAATCACACAGAACCAAAATAATACAGTCCAAAATAGCCAGAAATCCAGCTACACAAAAATCACGCAACTACCACACTGGTAGAGCCATATAACACACATGCCCGGTTATCACAAAACCATGGGCTCCGATACCATATTTGTAACACCCCCAAAACCAACCGGGAGTATTAAATGCTGTGGGCCCCACGCCGGAACCCACCAGGCTAAAAACCAAATACAACAACGACAAAAAAGGCCGATGACGGTAGTATTTTCCAAAACTCACAAAATCATTTGAAAACACCCAACTACCATCAAAACGATCAAGGCCAAAAACTCGGTTAAGGGAATCAGTTTTCAAAATGAAACTCAGTTGGCAAAAAGCCGAAAGCCATTTGAAAGAACTCACACAGCGGATAGAAATACAGTCCAAGATACATATACATCAATAATGATATACACAAACAAAATACATGATTCCCCAACAATATGCCATAGCCAGTATCGTCCGGAATCCTCGCCTCACGACCGCTACCATCAAAGTCCTCAATACCTGAAAAACAAGTCCCACAACGGGGTCAGCAATATCGCCCGACAAATAACCGCAAGTAAATAAACATAAATATTCACATGCCATGCATCATGAGAATAATAACCTCAACGATAACCTTACCACTTCCCGTAATCCAACGATTCTTGTCAAAATCCCAATATCACGATAATACCATAAAAATCCCAGTATCACAACAATACCGTATAATACCTCAATACCGAATACTTTCTCATACATAATCCTCTATGTACGATTACCATAAAACATACCTCTATCTGGACTTCCTTCCGGAATGCATACAACATACCAAGAATATCCAAAATGACATCAACAATATCCGAATACTACAATCTTCCCAAGATTGTCCAAGTATCTCGACAATCATCAACTGTGCATTCTATTCCTTATAGAACATAACTGAACATTCGTCAATATGCAATACAACATAAAATACTTATGAAATGTAAATAGAATTACTCATAAAAACATTACAACCGAACAACTAAACACTTGCCTGGATACCAACACGATAAAACCAACACCGAACTCATCGCCCTCGTCTACGAGCTCTTCAGCCCCGACTGGACAGAATCTATGGCTTTTCACCGCGGCACATCGGTTATACCTATTGGTTAATCAACCTAGAACAATAATCGTATCAATCATCAAACCAACTTGGTAACAATGATCATAACATATTCAATCCAGAATTCAACCTCGTATCATGATTTAACTCCTCTTAGTCGATCACTGAAATTATCATGATCCAGAAATCTATCTCAAAACGGTTTAAACGAACCATCATCTTTATAATATGAAGAAACATCCGAAACTCTTATCAAAATTCCATTGAATCTCATATAATATCGTTATATTATTATCCAACATGTTCCTCACATGTAATCATCCTTAAAAAGGAACCATAAACAAAAGGGATACCCAATTTACCTGGATTAGACGAACCAAAAAGAAGAACACTTGAACTCCATTCCAAGAGTCATGAATAACTTGAAGAACAAGGCTTGAATTCATGCTCTCAATATAATGTTGTTAAAGATTATCATTATATAGTGTTTGGGAACCTCAAATGTATCCCAACTCTCTCTCTCTCCCGACCGAAGGAAGAAAAATGGACGAAATGCCTCTCAGCACCCGTCTGTCCCCTTTTATAATATTCATTATTAGCGTGCACTAACATCTCATGTTTAGCGTGTGCTTCAGCCTTAGCGTGCGCTAACTGACTTTGTTAGCGTGCGCTATCGCAGCCCAGAGGCTACTGCCTTGCTTCGAATACTCGGGGGTTAGTAAAACTCCACTGTTTTGCTAGTGCAAGTATAAAGTGCAAATACGCGCTATACACAACATACTCCAAGAATATAAAACTTGATTAATTCCACAATTCAACCCAATGAAGATTTCCCGAGATATTTCATTGAATAAAATAGTTCAAACCATAAAAAGTTGGAATGATACATATAGGCTCTTTGAAAATCATTTAAAAAGTCTCGGGAGTTTTAGAAAGACATTTCTGGGCTAATAAATCTTTAACTCGACAAACCACGTAGGGACACGGGCCAAAGAATTGTTTTTGCTCAAAGATACCAATCTGGTCACAAACACAGGGTCCACGACCCAAATCATCCATATCCCATACTCGAGTGAATAACACAACGGTCACACTCGATACATAACCAAACCACAATGTACGGAAACAATCACAGGTCCCGTATCCTTATGCCAAGAATATCGCAACCAAGAAACAAATAATATACGACGCTTATACCGATGCCAATTTAGCCAAGTACCAAAACCTTACATATAACATATCTCACTTCGGGAATTTGCATCTGTGATACTCCGGACATATCACAATTATCGAAAACAACATCGTGCCATAATCATCATCACAAAACAACCTCCCGAGCTGTACCGGCCCTGTACATCCTACGAGATACACACCCCAGGGAGTCCTCGTCAGGCCCTCTCTGGTTGTACAACCCCCACCGAGTGATCCGTAGGGAACGCGGCCTATCGAATCCCAGGGGACCCTCACTGGTTTTAACTCGGTTCACACACTCTTAGAAACCACATGACACAAACCACATTTTCTGAAATTACCACTTTCACAAAATCACGTTTCAAAAACATACTCCCCCGAAGTACTTCAAATGTAAATCAAGGTACTTGCTAGGAATGGACACAACATCCGACACATACTCACATCACACATCATCACAAACTCATCAATAGTACACACGTCCACACACATATACACACTTCTTGTCAAATAGACATAACCTTAAGTCCACTATCAACATAATCACGCACAACGATACCATACGTAAAGAAGATATTCCAAAGCACACCACTAGTACATATCCTCAGAACCACACAATCGTTCACAAACACCCAAGTAGATTTAAAGAGGACCTTTATCGAGAATATACCGATTCTTTTATATGTTGATTAAAAATAATCCAATTGCACACATAGTCAATTACCGACTATAACCACTACGAAACATGAAGTGTATAGGCAAGATACTTGCCTCGAATCCGCGAGCGGACAAATACGACGAATCACAAGTCCTCGATACCACGAACCACCGGACAATGAACGGATGAGGCTGGGCAGCCCTCGAACTTCCAAAACTGACCAAGAGCTCAACAACTCCATGAAAACTACGAAAATAACATCACCACGATTCAATAACACTAATCAAAATCCGAACGATCATAAAAAAAACCAGGATCTAAGTGTTCTCAAAGAAATCAAGAATCATTGATCTGGGCGATAAAAATCGATGAACGGTTAACAAAATCTGAAGATTACGGTCAAGATAAACAAGAATACACAACCGATCGGATGAGATCGAGTAAGAATCACAAATCCAAGGAAAACCCCAGATTCAAGAAACTAGGGTTCTAAGAAGAGATTACCTTGATTTGGACCAAGAAGACGATTAGATGTTGTTAAACACCTACAAATCCGCTCGAAGATGAAGCTAGAAGAAGAAGATCGCTCAAAATCGTCTCTGGAGCTCACTCCCGTCGGAAGGGATGAAGCAGGGTGAGGAATGACGATTAAACACTGCTGTCCAGTATTTATACTGGACAGTCATTAGCGTGCGCTAACCAGACAGCATTAGCACGCGCTAACGAGGTCAACGCCCAGAATTTACCGAATAACACTATTAGCGTGCGCTAGACCCATAAGCGTAACGCGCGCTAACAGGTCACGAAACCAGTCCAGTGGCCCCTGGACAGAACTGCACTTACCGGGCAACGTGCGCTAGAAAGAAGGAAGAGCGTGCGCTAAATAGTCGATAGCGTGCGCTAGCTATCAACCTTAGCGTGCGCTAACAAAGCCCCAGTCCCAGTCCAGTAGCTCCTGGACTGCCTCTGGACTGCCAGTTAGCGTGCGCTACACATCTGGTAGCGTGCGCTAGCCACAACGCAGTAGCATGCTATGCCAAAAGTGTTAGCGTGCGCTACACCACAAAAATCCAAAAACTCGCATAGTGATCCGAAATGCCTCCAAATACATGTCCCAACAAGGCACACATAAACATGGCACAAAATTCCAACGATGAGGACAATAACAATCCGATAAACCCCAAAAACTCAACGAATCCGGAACAAGGATCCCGGGTATTACAGATACGGCTTCGTGCCGTGACTTCGGCCCTCATTGTGATATGGCTTCGTTCCGTGGCTTCAACCCTCATTGTCATACGGCTTCGTGTTGTGGCTTCGGCCCTCATTGTGATACGGCTTCGTGCCGTGACTTCGGCCCTCATTGATACAGCTTCGGGCTGGTTTGGCTTCGGGCCATTGTGATGATTGATAGTTTCGGCTGAGTAACTTTCAGGTAATTGTGATATTTGGCAGCTTCGGCTGAGCGGCTTTCAGGCCTTTGTGATATATATTGGCATTTTTGTTGGAGCCTTCGGGTATTGTAATTCATATTTAATTCAATGGTTCATCTTTGTGTAATTCATTGTGGTGTTCTATATCGATGATTTGCCATTGGCCACTTATGTCCTAACCTGTTGAGCAGGTATTGATCATATGCCGTGGGCATAGTGTTTCACGAATGCTCGGTTCTTACCGTGGGTTGTGAGCATCTCATATTATTATTATTATTATTGTACCATTTCATGCTGCCTTTGGATGCATATCATGTTATACATGTATTTGATGTTCATTATCTGGATGACTGACCCCGTGGGGGCGGAACATGTTTTCATGTTTTAGATGATTGCGAGGAGAGAGTTGAGACACAAGGGCATGACGATGGTTACGAGGCACCCGAGCGATACTAGTTCAAAGTTGTTCGGTGTTCATGCTGGCCAGTTAGTTTGGAGTGTTCTCCAGTTTGTCAATCGTTGTCATTATGTATTACTCGAGCAAGGCTCATGGGTGTTGTTGTATTTTCATTTTTGGCCATGTAGGCCCATCATTGTCGTTGAAATTCCTTATCGGAATATTGTGTCGGATATCATAGTAGGGACTATGATTTCCCTTGTTGGTTAATTTGATGTATTTTAGTTGTGTCTGTCTGGTGGATCTCCCGGTATGGGGTCCACGGCACTGTACTAACCCAATAGTATTTGGGGGTGTTACCGAGCATTTACCCAGTACCTTATAACATTCACATTTGGTCCTTATCACTTGCTTAACTTCATCATTCCACAAAGATGTGTCCTTAGTTGATGGTCTATTTCCTTTAGATTCTCCTAGGACTTCTTTTGCAACTTTTTTTATGTTATGCTCCAACAAGTTCCACATCGAATATATATTCATCTCCGTGCAATCACACCAAATACCACTATCAGCAATCTTAGCCACAAAAGTATGTCGACTCTACCCTTGGAGCTTCCACCACTTAATTCGAGGGTCAACTTGTGGTCTTCTCTTTATTAATTGCCTCTTACCTCAAAAGTCAAGCACCACATCCCTATGCTGCGTTGCAGCACTCTCACCGAGTATCACCTTGCAATTAGTAAAACTTTTCCTCCAAACATTCCTTACTAAAAAGAAAGCAATCTGACTTGCATTACCTTCATTTATATATGTCACCAAATGAGAGTCCCTTTTCTCAAACCAAGTGTTCATAATACCCAAGTCACAAGCTAATGTGAAATCCAATATACCATTTCCTGCTTCATTCCTATCCCCAAAACCAAAGCCACCATGAATACTCTCAAATCTATGTATGATAACACCGACATGCCCATTGAGGTCACCACCAATGATTAATTTCTCACCCATAGGAATTCGTTCGACAACCTCTTCCAAATCTTCCCAGAATTCTTGTTTGGTCGATGCATATAATCCTACTTGTGGTGCATAAGCACTTATGATTGTTGGAATCTCATCCCCTATCACAAACTTAATACTCATTATTCTATCACTCTTTCTTGACACTTCCACCATATCATCAATGATTTCTTTATCAATGACGATACCCACTCAATTTCTACTTTTATCCTTTCCAGAGTACTAAAGCTTGTAACCCCAAGTAGCTAACACTCTTGCCTTTTTGAGAACCCACTTAGTCTCTTGTAGACACATTATGTGAATCCTCCTCCTTTTCATAACCTCCCACACTTCTGCTGATCTCCCCATCAAAGAGCCAACATTCCAAGTTCCAAACCGCATCTTACTACCCTTACTAGCTGCATGAACTAATTCTCTATCTATCCCCGTCCACGCTGCAATGATCCTTGCACATTTGATACCACACCCATACTTCAAGGTGGCACGCCGCTTCCGGGCGACGACCTAACAACCCTTACTTATTTTCCACTACACCCGGGCCTATGAAGTGTAGCGCATCCTTGCTCATTTGACACCACCCTCAGATTTAAAGGTGGCACGCCGCTTCTGGGCGACGACCTAGCAACCCTCTCATACTTTTACTGCACCCAGGCCTATGAAATGCAGTGCGTCGCTTCTGAGGAGATGCCCCAACTATTTTCAAAATTTGATTCATGTCCATAAAATGTGACGAGTTTTACGCTGGCTGCCATTAACCTACTGCAACCCTCCTATTTTATTCGGGCTTCGGACCGGTAATGAATGTCAAGAAGACATCCACAGGAAGAGTTAACCTACTAGAATTACAAACGTTGAAAATTGAGCGTATTTTGTTTTAGTGGAGTATCTTTCGAGAAATAGAAATGTGACTAAATACTTCGCATATTGAATTTTGTAGATAATAGAATGGCATCAATCACCACATCTACCATTTCACTGCAAGCCGTCCTTGAGAAGGACAAGCTCAAAGAAAATGGAAGCAACTATCTAGATTGGATCTGAAGCTTGAGAATAGCTCTCAAGCAAGAAATAAAGTTGTACGTTCTCGAGTAATAAATTCCCGATGAGCCTACTGGCAATGCTACCAACAAAAGACAAATGGAAGAAGAATTGTGATGATTCCATTGATATCAGTTGTCTTATATTGGATACCGTTTGTCCAGAACTTCAGAAGAATCTGTTAGAAATGGAACCTATGAACGTAATACGTGTAACACCCCCAAGTTATTCAGGGTATATTACAGCGCCGTGAGCCCCACCATGGGACCCACAAGGCTAAACAGACGCGGAACTATAAAACTTGACCGAGAAGGTCTACATACAATGGAAAGAAAGACGATACAAATGGTATTCAAAACCATAAACAATGAAACCATATACATCACTGCACAAAATCAATACCTCGGCAACACAGGCCGGAACATCAAGGAAATTGAAATACAATACTCGAGTATTTAAAATCCATTCCAGTACAACAACACTGAATGGAGGAATCCAAAAAGATAACCGGAGACAAGACACAGTATCACACTTGCCCATCATCTTCATGCCGACCCGATACCCGCCTGTCCGTTCTCCTGGAACATGAAATATATGAAACGTATTTCCCCCATAAAGGGATTAGCCGTCGAATAGCTAGTGCAAGTATATCAATATGAAACACAATACTCCTCGACAATAAAGTAAATGTAACCATCAATTCATCAATTTAAGACTAGTATTCCGGAATAACTAAAATCTCATAGTGTCACATCAAGACGTATGTGAATGCCGTAGAAACGGTTCGTTCATATCATACGCCGTTACATGTAGGAATGCCGTAGAAACGGTTCGTTCATTACATGCCAACAATACATATATGAATGCCGTCAAAACGGTTCATTCATAATATGCCATCAATATATCTATGAATGCCGTCAAAATGGTTCATTCATGATGTGCCATCAATATTTCTTACTTTCAAAGTCGAGAACGTACAATCATAAATGTATACTTGCCTTGAATAGTCGACGACGCAACGAACGGAATGGAAAGTCACCGACGAATGCTAGGAACCATCGAAACCGAACCTAACGATTCGAAGAATACAATCACAACCGATTCTAAATGAATACGGAATTGGAATACACTCGGAAACCCACCTACGATTCATGTATATTCGTATAAAAACGACAACGAGGGCGGACCACAACCAAACCCTCTCGATTCCGTAAAAATCACGAAATATACCATGAATCCATAGGGAAACTAAGAATACCAACAAGATTAATCATATTCATCATGAATTAATCAACAAAACGGAATGAATCGGACGAAAACGCGAAAACCCCCAAATTCCCAAAATTAGGGTTCTAAGGAAGATTACCTTGATTCGCTGGATCAAAGGATGATAACGGATGATTGATCGATGATATAACCTCAAGAACTTCATGGATTTGTTGTTAAACAACATGGCTTCAAGCTTCCCACGACCACCTCCGCGGAAGAGAAAGGAAAAGTTGAGAAATATGGCCAAAAACCCGTGTGCAGGGCCATAAATAGGCTGCACAGTGTGCCGCGGCCCAGCGGGAGAGTGCCGCGGCACAGGCCCAAAAATGGCTCCCAGTGGTCGGCAGTGTTCCGCGGCCCGGCCGGCGTGTGCCGCGGCATCCGGTACAGTCGGTTTGGCCGAAAAATGCCACGGAGTGTGCCGCGGCCCTGCCAGCATGTGCCGCGACCCACGGTGCGGCCTGCTCGGCCAGAAGCTGCCGAGCACTGCCGGCCGTGACTCGGCCAGAAGCTGCCGAGTACTACCGGCCGTGACTCGGCCAGTGTCGGCCTGGGTCCAGGTTGCCCGGCCATGACTCGACGGGGGCCAACTCCGACGGCCCGAACGACCCCGAAACCCGAACCTGAATACGAATCGATGATACGGTTACGACGTACTCGCAAAGACGAATCTAAGAGCTAAGAGAACACCCAATTCCGACCACCCGAAGGCTCGGAATTCAACAACGGAAGTAATTACCCAAAACTTTGCGAAATTACGAAAATGGCCCAAAACGTCCGAAAATCACGATACGCGATCGAAACACCAAACCAAAGCTCGCAACATGAATAATAACATTGAATGAACTTACGAGAAACTCGAAACAACAGTTTCGGACGAGATTCGCAAGAATCGAACTCAAGTGCGGAAAAGTCGCTAAAAAGCTCGGAACTCAACAAAACGATACCGAAACGAACTCGGATGACAAAAAGTGCAGAATTAATCATTCTCGAAATGACGAAACGGTCATGAGCGAGTCGTCAAAACGGACCTCCGCCAGAAAAATAAAAATTACCGGAAATCGAAATTGCGGATATTACATTCTACCCTCCTTAAAAGAAGTTTCGTCCCGAAACTTAAAACAACTAGGGAGAAGAAACATCCCGCCAGGAAAACTCAACGAGATACACAAGAACCGAAAACTTACGCCCAACAGCGAAACGTTACAAGCAACACAACAATACGTTACCTGAAGATAATCCAAGCCAACGCTGAAGTAAATACGAATCACAATGTCTGAAGGCTCCAATAGAAATACCAATACATCGCAATGGCTTGAAAGCCCCTCAACCGAAGCTGTATATCACGATGGCCTGAAAGCCGAACAGCCCAAAGCTGTAAATCATCACAATACAGATCTCAAAGAAGCAAACCTAACTGTCGGACATACCCCTCGGCGTATGAACAACCAGTCACAAATCGTCGGACATATCCAATACAACATGGAATACGAACGACCAAACAATAAGGCTCAAGAGGGAACATCACAGTACGCCCGATCCGGAAATGTGTCCGTGCACATGTCCACCCCGTATACGGAATCCATAATATACGGGTGACAATGTACCTAATTAGCCTCAAGAACTACGTCTCGTGTGCACGGTCCAATGCGGAAACATCCACGCATGACCATCGAGTGCTTGGCAAAAATCCTAAACATAACCAATCGGCACGCAGACATGATTCCAGATATGCCATGATACAACATGACAACGAAACTCAAAGGATAAAATACCCATTACGGATCATACGATTCACCAAGTGAACGATGACACACGAATAATGAAAGATCGACACGACCAACGATATTCAAAACAACTATCCTGGGATCAGAATTCCTTAAGGACCGATTAACACGGCAATAACCACAACACCACAATTCGGGAAATCCTCCACCCTCAACGATCACAAAATTACCGAGTTTACCAGAATAATAGTGTGCTGCCCTGAGTTGGCCAACACGACAATAATAACTCACAGATGGGCACTATCCTCGGCGATCCCCATTCAATATCTCGATTGTCTTCGAACGACCAATCGATAACGACTCAACGGATGGAAACTATCTTCGACAGTCCCAATTCAATACTTCGGTTACCTTAGAACGGCAACTCGATAACAACGGTACAACGGATGTATCGGCACACTTAAATCAGTTACCGATAATGAAGATGAAATTCGAATACATCAATGCCTTCAATCGGCCGTTTACGAACAACAATAACATTTGGCATGATTTTTCGACGGGTGTCGTATCAAGCAATCCCCTGATATCAATACAATCATAAGGAGGCCAAGTCTCGAAATGATACACACATTCGTACACCTACACGATAACATTAGTCTCATTGATTAGTACGAGTATAAAACTTGCCTCGATATCAATACAACGAACTGTTACCAATTCAGTTGATTTCGTCTTACGAATTCCTCAGTCTCGACCAAGTTAATCTACGAACCCTTCAACCTTAACCGCAACACAACAGTCATAATTCACGATCAAACATCATATCTTATTGTAAAACAAAGGATTAATAATCAACAGGTTCGATGACGACCAATATCAATACCACCAAACCACAAACTCAATCGTTTCACCATATCTCGATTAATCACAGTCTGAACAATCCAACTCAGACACTTACACATCCTGTCCACAATATGAGTCGAAATATGATGATCATATCAGCAACAAATGAGGACCAATAATAAGGGTCTAAATGTTCCAAACTCAATTCTTAAATACGAATTGATAAGGTTCCCTTCTCGTAAATCCATCGTTAAAATTTACTTATGACCGTCATCAATTCGAATCTTCCGACTGGTTCAAAACAATAGATAATCCTACTAAAAAGGTTATCAAATAGTCCAATCATTCGACTTGAACATTTGCTCCATACATATGGGCTTCCAAATTCAGAGATGAATAATAATTTCATCAAACTCGTAATCACATTCGTATTCCTATACGAATATTATTTTAAACACATAGTTTAGCTCTAGATATGAATATTCCATAGTCATTTTCAAAACATCAACACTTCTTAAAAATTTTCATCACCTCGTATAATTCAAGAGTTCTTCAAGAACGTGAAATATCCGAAATCACGTTCAGAACAACATATCCAAGGTATATATCTCCATGTTACCATTTTCTTCATCATGCCATTCCTACAATCTCAAGAATCGCAACAATACCATTATCATCATATGAAGAAGATCTCATTAATCATATCAGCATCCGAAATCTCTTATTACAATTCCAATAAATCTCGTATAACATTATCACATGATACCATAATTGTAACACCCCCAGATCCTCTTGGGAATATTACACGACGTAAACCCTTCTTACAAGAATTTACCAGGCTAAGCACAATTTTCCACGTCATTTCAAAAATGCCAAAAAGACCGATGACGGTAATATTTTTCAAATATAAAAAAATTTATTTTCCAAATACCGTCATAAAAATGCCGTCAAAAACGATCAAGGCCAAAATGCCAAAAACTCAGTTTAGGGAATCGGTTTTACAAAATAAAATTCAGTTGGCAAAATATCAAAAGTCATTTCAAAATACTCACGCAGCGGATAAAAGTACAGTCCAATATATGCATTTACATTGAAATAAAAACGAACATCAAAATACACGATTCCCAACCTGCTCCCTCCCAAGTAGTAATCCTTTAAAAACGAACCATTATCAAAGGGATACAAGGATTACCTTGTATGGACGAACCACGAAGAAGAAGAATTGAACTCCATTCCAAGAATCATCAAAAAATTTCAAGAACAATACTTAAATCCGAGTTCTCCATCTTAATCTTGTTTAAGAGAATCATCTCTCAATGTTTAGGAACTTCAAGTACTTCCCAAGGCTCTCTCTATTGACTAAAGGAAGGAGAATGGACAAAATGCCTCTCAGCACTCGTCTATCCTCTCCATAAAACACATCACTAGCGCGCGCTAGACCTTATATTTAGCGTGCGCTATAGGACTAGCGTGCGCTATCCTTCCTTGATAGCGTGCGCTATCGGGCAGTCCAGAAGCTACTACATTGCTTCGAAATTCATCTAACGTACGTATTGCCCATGCATTAACGTACGCAAATAGGCGTTGACTTGTTACAGTATCGTGCCCCCACATGCCGAAAGCATCCGCGATTATCGGGATTCCTTTGACCGATATGGAATTAGCGTGCGCTAACCATACGGTTTTAGCATGCGCTAGCTCTACACGACAAACACTCGCTGACCTTATCTGGACACGCATCGAACATGGCCGGGTCCACCCGCCGAAAGCTAATATTCCATTATTGGCGATCTGATGTTAGCGTGCGCTAACCAACATGCGTTAGCGTGCGCTAACTGAATATAAATGTCAATCTGGGCCTACCTGTCGGTCACCTTCCAGAACTAACCCAGCAAGTTGTTACGTACGTTAGGGGTCCTCCTTAGCGTATGTAACCGAACCTCTTAGCGTGCGCTAAGTATGCACCGTAGCGTACGCTAAGTATATATCTTGGCGCGCACTAGGCATACCCTGTAGCATGCGCTAACGTAGCTGTACTTAGCCTTCCGCTATTCACGACCAACATCTCGACATACCAAACGATCATACGGCACAATGAATACATATACGCATTCAACAACATTGTCATACGTTCACATTATCCTCAAGCACAATTATCCATCAACGACATCCAACATATAAACGAAAAAAAATATATCCGAAAAATCGGGGTATTACACTCTACCCCTCTTAAAAATAAGTTTCGTCCTCGAAACTTGCAATCACTCGCACAAACAACATTTCAACGGGAATTCAAATTCGCCAAGAGTTATCGAATAATCCGAACAACATACTTACAAGTCTGTGAAGTCGAAGATCTCCCGTGATACTAGCATGCGACTCCTAAACAAAGTCTCGACATAATACCGATACACACCAATATCGCAATTAGTAACTTAACAAAATCTCAAGGAAGAGTTCACGTCCGTGACCACGGCCACAATTATTCCTACTTTCAGCCAACATTCTGAAGGGCACACACGTGCGAAAGTATAATCCGAATCGCACATTCTCGAAGTGACCAATTCCCAAGAATACCAAGCTATAAACGAAACGATTAAGAAAAATACAAGAAGAGTGAGAGGGCTTACAAGTACCGGTCGCACTGTGATGATGGCAGAGTAGTGATACTGTGGGCAAATGCCGACTCAATCGACCCAAAAGACCGACAGCCTAGGTATCCATAAACCAAAGCTCCGATACCATATTCTGTAACATCCCCAAGTTATTCAGGGTATATTACAGCGCCGTGAGCCCCACCATGGGACCCACAAGGCTAAACAGACGCGGAACTATAAAACTTGACCGAGAAGGTATACATACAATGGAAAGAAAGACGATACAAATGGTATTCAAAACCATAAACAATGAAACCATATACATCACTGCACAAATCAATACCTCGGCAACACAGGCCGGAACATCAAGGAAACCGAAATACAATACTCGAGTATTTAAAATCCATTCCAGTACAACAACACTGAATGGAGGAATCCAAAAAGATAACCGGAGACAAGACACAGTATCACACTTGCCCATCATCTTTATGCCGACCCGATACCCGCCTGTCCGTTCTCCTGGAACCTGAAATACATGAAACGTATTTCCCCCATAAAGGGGTTAGCCGTCGAATATATAGTGCAAGTATATCAATATGAAACACAATACTCCTCGACAATAACGTAAATGTAACCGTCAATTCATCAATTCAAGACTAGTATTCCGGAATAACTAAAATCTCATAGTGTCACATCAAGACGTATGTGAATGCCGTAGAAACGGTTCGTTCATATCATACGCCGTTACATGTAGGAATGCCGTAGAAACGGTTCGTTCATTACATGCCAACAATACATATATGAATGCCGTCAAAACGGTTCGTTCATAATATGCCATCAATATATCTATGAATGCCGTCAAAACGGTTCGTTCATGATGTGCCATCAATATTTCTTACTTTCAAAGTCGAGAACGTACAATCATAAATGTATACTTGCCTTGAATAGTCGACGACGCAACGAACGGAATGGAAAGTCACCGACGAATGCTAGGAACCATCGAAACCGAACCTAACGATTCCAAGAATACAATCACAACCGATTCTAAACGAATACGGAATTGGAATACACCCGGAAACCCACCTACGATTCATGTATATTCGTATAAAAACGACAATGAGGGCGGACCACAACCAAACCCTCTCGATTCCGTAAAAATCACGAAATATACCACGAATCCATAGGGAAACTAAGAATACCAACAAGATTAGTCATATTCATCATGAATTAATCAACAAAACGGAATGAATCGGACGAAAACGCGAAAACCCCCAAATTCCCGAAATTAGGGTTCTAAGGAAGATTACCTTGATTCGCTGGATCAAAGGATGATAACGGATGATTGATTGATGATATAACCTCAAGAACTTCATGGATTTGTTGTTAAATAACATGGCTTCAAGCTTCCCACGACCACCTCCGCGGAAGAGAAAGGAAAAGTTGAGAAAAATGGCCAAAAACCCGTGTGCAGGGCCATAAATAGGCTGCACAGTGTGCCGCGGCCCAGCGGGAGTGTGCCGCGGCACAGGCCCAAAAATGGCTCCCAGTGGTCGGCAGTGTGCCGCGGCCCGGCCGGCGTGTGCCGCGGCACCCGGTACAGTCGGTTTGGCCGAAAAATGCCACAGAGTGTGCCGCGGCCCTGCCAGCATGTGCCGCGGCCCACGGTGCGGCCTGCTCGGCCAGAAGCTGCCGAGCACTGCCGGCCGTGACTCGGCCAGAAGCTGCCGAGCACTACCGGCCGTGACTCGGCCAGTGTCGGCCTGGGCCCAGGTTGCCCGGCCATGACTCGACCGGGGCCAACTCCGACGGCCCGAACGACCCCGAAACCCGAACCTGAATACGAATTGATGATACGGTTACGACATACTCGCAAAGACGAATCTAAGAGCTAAGAGAACACCCAATTCCGACCACCCGAAGGCTCGGAATTCAACAACGGAAGTAATTACCCAAAACTTTGGGAAATTACGAAAATGGCCCAAAACGTCCGAAAATCACGATACGCGATCGAAACACCAAACCAAAGCTCGCAACATGAATAATAACATTAAATGAACTTACGAGAAACTCTAAACAACAGTTTCAGACGAGATTCGCAAGAATCGAACTCAAGTGCGGAAAAGTCGCTAAAAAGCTCGGAACTCAACAAAACGATACCGAAACGAACTCGGATGACAAAAAGTGCAGAATTAATCATTCTCGAAATGACGAAACGGTCATGAGCGAGTCGTCAAAACGGACCTCCGCCGGAAAAATAAAAATTACCGGAAATCGAAATTACGGATATTACAATACGCACCTCAAGGAGACTTTCTCGAAGCACGCTAGGCAAGAGAGGTATGGGTCAAGTCTTTTATGCTTGCAATATGGTTGATGGGACATCTGTCAGAAATCATGTACTCAAGATGAAAGGATATATTGATCATCTTGATAGGATTGGTTTTCTACTTTCTAAAGAGCACTCCGCGGATGTGATCCTAAACTCATTAACCGATAGTTTCAGTCAGTTTGTTATGAACTATAATATGAATGAGATGGAGAAGTCCATTGCTGAGCTCTATGTGATGCTTAATACGGCTGACCAAAATATTAAGTAGAAACAAAGCCACGTGTTGATGGTCATCAAAGGGAAGTTCTTCAAGAACAAAGGCAAGGGTAAAGATAAAGTAAAAGTTGCCAAAGTTAAAGACCAACTAAGCCGATTTTCAAGGTAAAATCTCTCAAAGATGGAAATTGGCATCATTGCAATAATCCAGGATACTGGAAGAGAAATTACAAGGTTTACTTGGAAGAGCTAAAGCGTACCAAGGGTAGTGAGACTACCACAGTTATATTTGTTATAGAAGTTAACTTATCTACTTCTAACTCATGGGTATTGGAAACTGGATGTGCATCTCATATTTGTACAAATGTGCATGGGTTGAGAAGCAGTAGAGAGCTGAAGAAATGGAAAATGGATCTAAGAGTCAGCAATGGACCAAGAGTTGTTGTATTAGCTATTTGAACTTATGATCTAGTTTAACCCAATGGGCTTTTGTTAGTTTTGAACAATTGCTATTATGTTCCTGCTATGAACAAGAATATTATTTCAGTTTCTACATTAGATTGTGAAGGTTATAGTTTTCTTATTAAGAATAAGATTATTCGCATTTTTTTTGATGATTTGTTTTATGGTACTGTAAAGTTATATAATCTTCTCTATAATATTGATCTAGATGAGTCTAATACTTTGGAAGTCTATATCATTACAATCAAGAAACCTAAGCTCAATTATTCTTATCCGACTTACTTATGGCACTGTCGACTTGGCCACATAAATGAAAAATGCATTTCTAAACTCCATCGCGATGGACTTTTAGACTCCTTTGACTGTGAGTCATATGGGACATGCAAATCTTTTTTACTAGGCAAGATGATGAAGAATCCTTTCACCGGTCATGGAGTGTAATACCACCAGTATTACATGCTTTTTCACTATGGGCGCTCACGTCCATCTCTTCTGTTTGATAAATAAATGTACTCCATTTCAATAAAACATATTTTGTATAATATGGTTGTACTGTATTGTTCGCATCTGTTATTCGTGTATTGTGATGGTATGATGATTGACGAACTTTCAGTGACATACCTCGATGTCGTTAGGTAATTATCGGTGCGAATATGACAGTGGCCAACGTCTTGTTCCCCGAGAGATTTCCAGACGACATGGAGAGGGAGTCGTGTCATAAGAAATTAATGTGATGATAATTTGGGAAACAAACTGTCCTTTACGTACGTTATACTACGAGTCATTACGCACGCTATATCTGAGTTGTTACGTATGTTAAATATCGGCCCTTACGTATGTAACATCGGTCTTCGGTCTTCGGACAGGAATCTTCGTCAGGTAGTACGCGTGCCGACCAACTTTCGGCGTGATTGCGACAGGCAAGTCAACGAGGTGTTACGTACATTAACCCGCCTTCGTTACGTACGTAACGATATGTGTGAATCGTTCCAGCGAGTTCCTTACGTACGTTAAATATTTTGCCATAACGTACGTAAAGTCTCTTACGTACGTAAACCGTCAGGCATAACGTACGTAAGGGCAATCTGAGTTTATAAAAGAACACTTTGCCTTTCATTTCTTCCGTCCCAAAAACCATTCTTCTTCCTTGTACACTACTCTCCACCATCATTGAACCAATTCTAACCTCCCAATTCAAGTGCTATCCTATTAGAGTACGTTAATCAAGCTTCGGGGAAGGTCTTGAAGGTGTTATCATCTCGTTCTCCTTCGTCCACCGTCGTTCTTCATCATCTTTTGTCAGTAAAGGTAAGTTTATCCAACATTGAACTCATTTCAGTATTGTTTAGTAAGTTTTGGTAAAACTCGGATGCCTTGGGTAGCTTAGAACCTCAGTAATAATCGAACCGGTATATAACTATCGCAATTGTTAATCGATACCCATCAAAGCTAGAAATTGGAATGAATAATGGTAGAACTCATAATCATATTGCTAATCACCAACCTCTCGGAATCATCTTGAAGGATTTCATGTATAACCGTATTATCATGTTGAATAAAACCGTTAATGAATCCTTGATGAAGTTACCAACACTTTCTAGCCGAATAGATACCGAAACATGTTAAGATGATGGATTAATCGTTCTAGACTTACATATTAAGACAACGATGAAATCTTGGTGATTGTTGGTTACAATTAACTAGGAATGTTGTGTTGGGACACTATTGTTTAGCGGAAGGATAACTTATAAAGAATGTTGCCGAACCTAAGAAATTAATGGCACGCATTATGGTTAAAAATGGAGAAATTCGATTCCGAAATCATAAGCAACCAGGATAAGGTTCTAACACGGGGGAAGTCGTTGATCATCATTGTTATCATAAGATGTTAATCGACAAACATGTGATAGGTCGGATTTCCAAGTGCGATCGTTCAAGCCGTTGTCTTGTCAAGAAATAACTCTCGTCGGCTTTGAGGCAAGTGAATCTTGCTCAGACTTTACGTCTTATAATTTTAGACATAGTAAATGTTACTATTGTGGAATGGTGCTCTTACGATTATCTTGTCCGGAGTATTCCCGAGTAGATACTACCGTGACCCTTGGCCGCGGCCTTGGGAGTTTTCTCGTTGGACCGTGTTGCGGGATAAAACCTGAATGGTACCCACGTCCGGAGTATTCCTGTGTAGATACTTCCGTGACCCTTGGTTGCGACCTTGGGAGTTTATGTGCTGATAAAAGGAATAACATGGAACATTCGGTGATAACTTTATTCCTTGAAATTATTAGATTTTAGCTTTGAGTTTGGTTTGGATTGTTTTTGACCTAGGTTACTGGCACGACATGTCGTGCCAGGTAAATTTGTTGAATTTTAGCAGGACACCCCGAAGGTTACGGCCAGGCATGAGTTGTGTTGGAAGAAGGCCTGTTAATTTCTTAAATCAATTTGAACATTCCACGTTGTGTAATAACCGTATGTACGAACACTATTTGTTTTTGTATTTTGGGTTGTACGAATACTTTCTTAATTACTTCCGTATATTACCACTTTTAATAAAATATTTTAGAAAATATTTTCAAAAACTTGCCTTGTGGGTCCCCCATGGGATCTACGGCACTGTGGCGTCCCGGTTCATTTTGGGGGCATTACAGAAAATGGTATCAGAGACAAACACTCACGTGGAAAGTTTTACCAAAATATTTTGAAAACGTTTTGCCTTCAAAATCCAACACTTCTGACGACCGTAACTCCTCGAGGGATGTCGAGGTAAAATACACGTAAATTCTTAAGGATCAAGTATGATGTTGGATTCAGTAAGAACTCAGAGAATGTTTGCATTAAACTAACCTGTTAGATTGAACGAACATCACCAATGGCACGTCGAGGAGCTAGAAGAAACGTAAATGACGCACAAGGTTCCGCTATGAACCAGCAGGAAGACAGAAACACCGGAGAAACTAATCCAGCCGGAAATCAACCACCGCCTGTTAATCAGAACGAACAGGAAGCGGAAAACCAGAACAACGGGGGATTTGATCCAGCCTTCGTTCAGACTCTCGCCCAGGCCATTGCCATGGGAATCGCTCAGGTCAACCGGGCAGAACAAGTACCAGTCATTAACATAGAAGAGAACACCGGGAAGGACCGTTGGCTGGGAGAAATGCTGAAGGCCAGACCGCCATTATTCGACGGGTCGGGGATAAGCACGTGGACGATTGGATCTCGGAGATGGAGATCGCCGAGGTGATCGGGCCGCCAGAAACCGAAAGGTGCCACTCGGGATCAACCAGCTCCGTGACACCGCAGCCCGATGGTGGAGGACCTATAAGCCAGAGGACAGAATAGTCGGATGGCCCGAGTTTTCCAAACTATTGAGAGACGAGTACTGTCCCCGATCAGTTCAAACTACACGAGCGCGGAGTTTCTTCAGCGCAGGGCCTCAGAATTTGCCAGTACCAGAAATCATTCGGGCATACAGGACCGAACTAAGCTATGTCGCACAGATGGTTCCATCCGAAGACCAGCGAATTTGTCACCTT
The DNA here is from genome assembly GCA_033398695.1 of Orobanche coerulescens. Taxonomy (NCBI): domain Eukaryota; kingdom Viridiplantae; phylum Streptophyta; class Magnoliopsida; order Lamiales; family Orobanchaceae; genus Orobanche; species Orobanche coerulescens. The sequence goes on along the minus strand of CM065808.1, from coordinate 73,459,521 downwards.
GCTCAACGGTTGTCGGTGGATGTTCAACGCTACGCGGCGGGGTTTCATTGCACTACGTTGAGGGCATATGAGGACGTGGTCACAGCATACGCCGGTACGGTTGTCAGTTCGGATGCCGGGTACAACCAAAAGAAGCAGAAGACAGCAAATCAGTCCGGGAGCACCCGCAGAGTGAATTTGGGAATTGGGTTCCCCTCCAAATCAGCAGCTTCGTCCCAACAGAAAGGAACATCTGATGGGCCTTCTCGCCGTAGATGTTTCAATTGTGGCATAGCAGGGCATACCATGAGTCAGTGTCGTAAAGCATCGACAAAGTGCTTTTCATGCGGAAGGGGTGGGCACATGTCTCGCTACTGTTCTCGGATCAAACCTACACCAAAAGCAGCTCCTCAGAGTCAACAAGGCTCGGTACAGACATCCAGAGCGTCTGCCATGTCCGACTACCGATCTCCACCTCACCAATCTCCTCTACACGGTGCCGGAAGAGGACGTGGTCGCGGGGGAGGTACTGCACCCTCCTCGGGGACACTGCCGTCCCGCGTGTTCGAACTAAGGGCTACTGACGACCATACTACTCCTGCTCTCTCAGGTACACTCCTTATTAAATCTCAGCCTGTTCATGTACTGTTTGATACTGGAGCAACCCACTCGTTTATATCCGTAGAATGTGTTAACCGTTTGCATCTCCCTTGTGTACCCTGTGAGTCCTTTACTATTAAGCTACCCGAGGGTAGCAGGGTGGAGGGTAACTTGGAAGTTCGAAACTGTCCGATTCGTATCAATAATCTGGGCTGGACAGCCAATCTCATGGTCTTTCCACTCCAAAACGAAGATGTGATTTTAGGTATAGACTGGATGACAATGCACAAGACGGTATTGGATACCTATCACCTGACCGTTTCTATTACGACCCATGACGGTGCCACTCACACAATTAGAGGCCGCGAGCACTGCAGTACTAAAGGGTCCCTCAGTCTCCTTTCAGCAGTAGCATCTCATGATGATCGAGGAGCGTATTACTGGTGCTATATTCTTCAGGAGGGCACGTCACAATTGTCGGTTGCTAAGATTCCTGTAGTGAACGAATTTCCGGACATATTCCCCGACGAACTACCTGGATTGCCACCACAAAGAGAGGTCGATCTCTCAATCGAACTTGAGACAGGAACGACGCCTATCTCCAAGGCACCATAGAGGATGGCACCAGCCGAAATGAAGGAACTAAAGTCACAACTCGAAGAATTGCTAAGGAAGGGGCTCATTCGTCCAAGTACTTCGCCATGGGGTGCGCCAGTTCTTTTTGTGAAGAAAAAAGACCGCTCTCTGCGCCTGTGTATCGATTACAGGGAACTTAATAAGGTCACCATTAAGAACCGTTACCCACTTCCAAGGATTGATGATTTATTGGACCAACTGCAAGGGGCGACTGTGTTTTCAAAGATCGACTTACGTTCGGGATATCACCAATTGAGAATTCGAGAGGAGGATATTCCTAAGACCGCATTTCCATCGAGATATAGGCACTACGAGTACATGGTGGTGTCGTTTGGCCTGACTAATGCTCCAGCCGTGTTTATGGAATTGATGAACAGGGTTCTGACAGAGTTTCTCGATAAGTGTGTGGTGGTTTTCATTGACGATATTTTAATTTATTCCCGAAGCTGATGGGAGCATGAGGAACACTTGAGGCAGGTGTTGAGCATTTTAAGGCAACATCAACTGTATGCTAAACTTTCTAAATGCGAGTTCTGGATGCCAGAGGTAACCTTTTTGGGGCATGTGATTTCAGCAGGAGGCGTTAAAGTAGACCCCCAGAAGATCGAGACAGTTATGAATTGGGAACCACCTAGAAACGTCAAAGAGGTGAGAAGTTTTCTGGGGTTGGCGGGATATTATCGACAGTTCGTCGAGAACTTCTCTTGTGTCGCTCAGCCATTAACAAATCTGCTTAGGAAGAACACCAAGTTTGTCTGGACAACAGATTGTCAGGAGAGTTTCGACAAGCTAAAAAGGAAGCTTACTACTGCCCCAGTGTTGGTACTACCGCAGGGTACGGAGGGATTCGTAATATGCACCGATGCGTCTAAGCACGGGCTGGGATGTGTGTTCATGCAAAATGACAGGGTTATCGCTTACGCCTATCGGCAACTTAAACCTTATGAGGTGAACTACCCGACACATGACTTGGAACTAGCTGCAGTGGTCCACGCTCTTAAGATCTGGAGACATTACCTATATGGGCTTACATGTAAGATCTTTACGGACCACAAGAGTTTAAAGTATATTTTCACGCAGAAAGAGTTAAATATAAGACAGAGGCGTTGGCTGGAGTTAATCAAGGATTACGATGTAGAGATTATATATCATCCTGGAAAGGCCAACGTCGTAGCAGACGCACTGAGTCGGAAAACTGCGCAGGAGGTGACACTATCTGGTTTGACAGTACAGCTGGAGTTGCAGCAAGATCTCAGAAGAAATGACATTGAAGTGTGGATACAACACCGCCAGGGACAGTTGTGCTCGATTGATATTCGCTCGTCTCTGCTGGACGAGATATGCCTAGCACAGATGGAGGATCCAGAACTTCGTGCGATCGGCGCAAAGGCCGAAGGGGGAGTTATTTCAGACTACAGGATCCAAGGGGGCTTAGTTAGATTCAAGAACAGGATTTTCATTCCACCTAATGACGAGCTTAAGCAAACTATACTCAAGGAAGCTCATTCTACTCCCTATTCGATACATCCCGGGGCGAGCAAAATGTACAAAGACCTGCAAAAGAGTTTCTGGTGGAAGAATATGAAGCAAGAGGTAGCAAGGTTTGTCGCTCGATGTATGATATGTCAACAGGTGAAGATTGAACATCGTAGACCGGCCGGAATCATGCAGCCCTTACCCATTCCGGAATGGAAATGGGAGAGCATATCAATGGACTTTGTCACCAAGTTACCGGTGACGGCGGGGGGAAAGGACATGATATGGGTTATTGTAGACCGACTGACAAAGTCGGCACACTTCATTCCAATTCAGGAGGCCATCGGAACAGAACAGCTGGCTACCATCTTTGTTCGGGAAATCGTGAGATTACATGGCGTTCCCTCGGGGATTATTTCGGATAGAGACACTAGATATGTGTCCCGCTTCTAGAAGGCTGTCCACCAGGCCATGGGTACTCAACTGCATTTCAGCACTGCCTATCACCCTCAAACGGATGGACAAACAGAACGCACCATACAGACCCTGGAATATATGTTGAGAGCATGTGTACTCGATTGGGGCAAGGACTGGGCTAAACACCTCTGCTTAGCGGAATTTTTATACAACAACAGCTGGCATGCAAGCATAGGCATGGCCCCCTTTGAGGCCTTGTATGGTAGAAGGTGCAAGTCTCCCCTATGTTGGGACGATGCATCCGATGTCATCGCCACCAAGTTGGATCTAATCCAGGAATCTATTAAGAAGATATCCATTGTTCGAAAACACATGTTGGCAGCGCAGAGTCGCCAAAAGTCTTATGCTATGGACCGGCAGCGACCGTTGGAATTTATGGTTGGGGATCATGTTTGGGTTAAAGTATCGCCAATGCGGGGCATTCGACGCTTCGGCTAGAAGGGCAAACTAAGCCCGAGATTTATTGGCCCGTTCGAAATACTGGACCGAGTCGGTAGACTCGCTTATCGGCTAGCATTACCACCATCGTTAGACGGAGTGCATAATGTCTTCCACGTCTCCCAGCTGAGAAAGTACCTGTACGATCCTAGCCACAAGATCAACTTCGAGGAAGTAGAGATTTCCAATGATGCTACCTTTAGGGAAGTTCCAACAGCGATTTTGGATCGACGCGTAAAGACACTAAGGAACAAGAACATACCCCTTGTTAAAGTTCAGTGGTCGCACCACGGTACGGAAGAAGCGACTTGGGAGACCGAGGCGAGCATGAGAGAGAATCATCCCGAGTTATTTTCTTAGTTTCGGGACGAAACTATTTTTAAGGGGGGTGGTATGTAATACCACCAGTATTACATGCTTTTTCACTATGGGCGCTCACGTCCATCTCTTCTGTTTGATAAATAAATGTACTCCATTGCAATAAAACATATTTTGTATAATATGGTTGTACTGTATTGTTCGCATCTGTTATTCGTGTATTGTGATGGTATGATGATTGACGAACTTTCAGTGACATACCTCGATGTCGTTAGGTAATTATCGGTGCGAATATGACGGTGGCCAACGTCTTGTTCTCCGAGAGATTTCCAGACGACATGGAGAGGGAGTCGTGTCATAAGAAATTAATGTGATGATAATTTGGCAAACAAACTGTCCTTTACGTACGTTATACTACGAGTCATTACGCACGCTATATCTGAGTCGTTACGTACGTTAAATATCGGCCCTTACGTACGTAACATCGGTATTCGGTCTTCGGACAGGAGTCTTCGTCAGGTAGTACGCGTGCCGACCAACTTTCGGCGTGATTGCGACAGGCAAGTCAACGAGGTGTTACGTACGTTAACCCGCTTTCGTTACGTACGTAACGATATGTGTGAATCGTTCCAGCGAGTTCCTTACGTACGTTAAATATTTTGCCATAACGTACGTAAAGTCTCTTACGTACGTAAACCGTCAGGCATAACGTACGTAAGGGCAATCTGAGTTTATAAAAGAACACTTTGCCTTTCATTTCTTCCGTCCCAAAAACCATTCTTCTTCCTTGTACACTACTCTCCACCATCATTGAACCAATTCTAACCTCCCAATTCAAGTGTTATCCTATTAGAGTACGTTAATCAAGCTTCGGGGAAGGTCTTGAAGGTGTTATCATCTCGTTCTCCTTCGTCCACCGTCGTTCTTCATCATCTTTTGTCAGTAAAGTTAAGTTTATCCAACCTTGAACTCATTTCAGTATTGTTTAGTAAGTTTTAGTAAACTCGGATGCCTTGGGTAGCTTAGAACCTCAGTAATAATCGAACCGGTATATAACTATCGCAATTGTTAATCGATACCCATCAAAGCTAGAAATTGGAATGAATAATGGTAGAACTCATAATCATATTGCTAATCACCAACCTCTCGGAATCATCTTGAAGGATTTCATGTATAACCGTATTATCATGTTGAATAAAACCGTTAATGAATCCTTGATGAAGTTACCAACAATTTCTAGCCGAATAGATACCGAAACATGTTAAGATGATGGATTAATCGTTCTAGACTTACATATTAAGACAACGATGAAATCTTGGTGATTGTTGGTTACAATTAACTAGGAATGTTGTGTTGGGACACTATTGTTTAGCGGAAGGATAACTTATAAAGAATGTTGCCGAACCTAAGAAATTAATGGCACGCATTATGGTTAAAAACGGAGAAATTCGATTCCGACATCATAAGCAACCAGGATAAGGCTCTAACAGGCGGGGGTGGGGGGGGGAGGAACGTCGTTGATCATCATTGTTATCATAAGATGTTAATCGACAAACATGTGATAGGTCGGATTTCCAAGTGCGATCGTTCAAGCCGTTGTCTTGTCAAGAAATAACTCTCGTCGGATTTGAGGCAAGTGAATCTTGCTCAGACTTTACGTCTTATAATTTTAGACATAGTAAATGTTACTATTGTGGAATGGTGCTCTTACGATTATCTTGTCCGGAGTATTCCCGAGTAGATACTACCGTGACCCTTGGCCGCGGCCTTGGGAGTTTTCTCGTTGGACCGTGTTGCGGGATAAAACCTGAATGGTACCCACGTCCGGAGTATTCCTGTGTAGATACTTCCGTGACCCTTGGTTGCGACCTTGGGAGTTTATGTGCTGATAAAAGGAATAACATGGAACATTCGGTGATAACTTTATTCCTTGAAATTATTAGATTTTACCTTTGAGTTTGGTTTGGATTGTTTCTGACCTAGGTTACTGGCACGACATGTCGTGCCAGGTAAATTTGTTGAATTTGTGCAGGACACCCCCGAAGGTTACGGCCAGGCATGAGCTGTGTTGGAAGAAGGCCTGTTAATTTCTTAAATCAATTTGAACATTCCACGTTGTGTAATAACCGTATGTACGGACACTATTTGTTTTTGTACTTTGGGTTGTACGAATACTTTCTTAATGACTTCCGTATATTACCACTTTTAATAAAATATTTTAGAAAATATTTTCAAAAACTTGCCTTGTGGGTCCCCCATGGGATCTACGGCACTGTGGCGTCCCGGTTCATTTTGGGGGCGTTACATTAGGCCTAGTACATACTGATGTATGCGGACCTCTTAGCACTCATGCTAGAGGCAAAAACCAATACTTCATCACTTTTGCCGATGATTTTAGTCGGTATGGATATGTTTATCTTATGAAGCATAAACATGAATCTTCTGAAATGTTCAAAATATTCCAGAGTGAAGTAAAGAACCAACTTGGCAAGACAACTAAATCCCTTTGATTTGATCGAGGTTGCGAATACTTGAGCCAAGAATTCGATGATCATCTTAGGAGTTGTGGAATTGTCTCACAACTTACTCTTCGTGCAACCCCTAAACATAATGGTGTGCCCAAGAGGAGGATGTTGTGTCACGATTTATTCATCCCGACAGGCGATCGACAATAAGGCCGAGCGACCTAGTCAACTCCAGTCAAACTATGGTTAGCTCGCCAAGTCGAAGATATCAAACCACCTTCAGTTACCTAGCGATCGACTCCCAAGGCGATCGCCCTTTGGCAGCTGGCGATCTACTCTACTAACCAGCTAAGGGCAATCGACCTGCGCCCCGAGCAGAGACGATCGCCCATCAAAGTCATCAAGGACTGGATCTCAGAAAAGCACCCACGTGCAGATCCACCAAAGGCGCTGACAAGATCTTCTGCTGACAGACAAGATCTTTTGACCAAAGCCTGTCACCTACCTCACCTACCAGCATGCGCGCCGAAAGTTGTCAGTGGGACCACCCGTGACAGCAACTCAGGACGCGTGTAAGCTCCCCATTGGACCGCACAGTTGACTGCCAACAACTCCTGCAGACTTTGAGGGGACATGCCCATGTGCTAAAAGACGATCGCCCGATTATTATATTGCAGAAAAGGCGATCGCCCGGCGTATCCAAGCCCTATAAATAGAGAACCTCCTCCTACTGGAAAAAGGTTCGGAATTCATTTGACTTACGTCCGAAATACATTCCACCAAAGGTTCACATTCCCTCACATTCCGATACATTCACGGAAATACTGAGGAACATACATATCATCAAGCTCCCGGCTATCTCACCGGAATCCATCTCAGGACTTCTCTCTCCAAATCTCTCGTCCAGAAGACGATCGGCAGAAGCAGCAAGTCTCCACTAGACAGATTCCAAGGGATTCATAAGCCCGAAGCCCAAACATCCAGCTAAATACTCGCCGTGAGAGGCGGTCGATCTCTCACCGCCGCGACTGTTCATCACCTTTGTTACAAGAACTCACAGAGCATCAACCGGTTCTTAGGCAATCTACACGCTCACTAGCTAAGATAACAAGAAACTTTACACTCATTGTAATTGTATTCTTACATTAGTACTTGTATCCCCGAATATCGGTATTAATAATATCTCGCGAGAGCATTCAAGCCCGGGACTAACAACCCCGGCAAATCTTGTGTTATTTATCTTTCTCACGGAAGTGCTCTTGCATTTGTTTTCTATCCCATCCATTCCAGCAATATCTATCTCCGGATAATATTTTGGGTAGCAACAATTGGCGCTAGAGGAAGGGCGGTATCTAACCCTCACATTTTTATTCCTACCGTCCCGAAGAACACTCACTGTTCTCGGGGCACATACTTGAAGTGACACTCACTGCACTTCAAAGAAAACCTTCAGAATCATGACATCCGCCGGTCCATCGAAGAAAGCTGCTCTCCGAACCGCCGGACACCATTTCCCGGTTCGATCCGAACCCCAGCCAACGACAGGGGGAAGCCGCAGCAACGCGAGACTCTCGATCCCGCATCCGAGAGATGGCCCCAACCTCTCACTCGATCAGTTCCAAACCGAAGAACAGATCGAGGAGGCTATGGCCATCCTGGAGGAGCGACGGAGAGCATGTGCGTCGCCTGCATTAACTCCCTCGATCATCCGCCGCATGGGAAAACGGAAATTCGGCGCCATCGAACGAGCGATCGTCGAAAGCCCCAATTCGCGAGGAAAGGCTCTCGCACGACTGACGGATCTATATTCAATCGTTTGGGACGCGACCCATCCGGCGGCCGGGCATTCGATCTAACCTTGAAAAGACGGAATCCGAATCCGTCACCAGGACTTCGGCCTACCCGCCTCACAGCCGAACGCAGGTCAGCCATGTGACTCCCGCCCCGATCGCCAGGGGATCAGTACTCGATCGCCTCGGCTCCCGCTCCGAGCGCCGAGCCGCTAGCAATCAGGCCACGGCGATGGCCGCCATACAACGCCAGCTCGACGAGATGAGAGCACTCTTGGACACTGGGGCAAGCACCAGCAAAAAGATCGCTGGGCCGACCGAGCCACTCGCGGTCCACATCGAGCTTGCCCCCATACAGCCAACGATCGCTCCTCCCAAAACACCTCTGTATGAGGGGAGATCGGGCCCCGAAACCCACCTGAGTAAATTCCGAATCTACATGCCTGGGTGTGGGGCATCTGATGCAACCAAGTGCCGGATCTTCCCGTTAACATTGGGCGAGCTGGCCCATAGGTGGTACGTCTCACTACCACCACGATCAATCACCTCTTTTAAGAAACTGGCGAAGGACTTCACGTTACACTTCGCCAGCAAGGTCGCCAGACCAGAAGGTCCCCACCGCATGATAAAAATCAAGCAGGGGAAGGACGAAACCGACGCAGATTACATCGACCGGGTAGATGAGATCATCCTCACCGGAGAACCCGTCAGCGACGAGCTCGCTCTCTATTCGGTCATGGGGGGATCCCACGGTCACTCTACCATGTTTAGACATCTCTCCAAGGATATTCCCCCAACTTACGCGATCTTCCGCGCTAAAGCCGCCAACTTCCTGGCCAGGCAAAGGCTACTCACCCTCCGCTTAGACGAGGAAACGCCACCTCTTGTCCAGAAGATAGCGATCGCCAAAGCAAAGAAGGCGATCGCCAAGACGCCCGGAGATCTCAAGGCTTTCCAGGACATGGAAGCCCATCTCCTCCATACGTTCAACAGAACTCCGGCACACATTTTCTATGCCATCAAGGGGCACGAAGAGCTCAAAAAGCCAAAGGCGATAAGGGACCACGGTCATCTGGACAACAATCAATATTGTGCCTACCATAAGAGTCCCGGCCACAGCACCAACCAATGTCGCGACCTCCTCAAACAACTCTGGAGATTGTTCGAGGAGGGCAAGTTGGACAGCTTATTGGTTTAGCCGAAGTCCCTACCTACCTCTATGGACGATCGTCCGAGTCGAACACAAAACAGGCTGGAAAGCTCATACGAGCCGACCCCTAGATCAAGCTCGGCGACCGTCTCTACATGCTTCAATCAAGAAAAGGAGACCTTGGAAGTCTCCCCGATCTCCTTCCTTATTCAAGAAACCGGAGGACTCGATCGCCATCTACAGTTCACCATCTAACATGATGGACTAAGGCACGAGATCGCCTCCCCCGCACAACGTACACCGTCGAAGGTCGGCATCTGCATGACGATCCAAGGTGGAAGAGTGCAGCCATGGTCCTGGTGGTCGATGGAACCGACTGGTTAGGCCATGCAAGGTCCCTTTGGGCCAAGATCGCCCGCCCTTCGTTTAAATACGAGGCCGGCGTAGTCTGAGGGCCCTCCAAAGTTAATTAGTGGACACGATCGCTCGCCCTCAAAGGTTCATCATCTAACATGGTGAACCCGGACAATGCGACGCGCCACAACCCCCGTCTCAACGTACACCGTCGAGGTTCGCCATTTTCATGGTGGGCCGAGGTGGAAGCACAGCTAAACAAGCCGCGGGCGTAGAGTTGAATCATCCGACGCTGCCCCGCGCAAGGACTCCTCTAGACCGAGACCGCACGCCCTTCGTTTAAATACGAGGCGAGGCGCAGCCTAACAGAGGACCCTCATAATAAAGTGAGTCTCGAGACACTCAATGTCTTCGCGCATCAAGACATGATCAAGGAGTCGGTCCATCGAACTCCGCGATCGTGCACGGTTCCTCAAGAAGGACGACCGTCCCCGAGGACTCGACAAAGTTGAAGACCGCTCACTCAAGGAATTATTTTCATCCCCTTCCTTCCACTAAGTGAATAAAAACAAGGGGCAATAAGAGTGCGGACTACCTACACGACGATTGTCGCTATTCAACCACATACGGAGATCGTCATTTTTTCAGATGTAGTGCAGCGATCGAATTTGTTGTAAAAAGTTATCTTTATGAGTTTATCAAGTCATTTGGAACTACCCTCGCAACGATCTCTCCTCACACATTTGTACAAAGTCAAACAAAGACTTAAAAATAACCATTCATTCAAGTGATAAGTCAGAAAGACAAATGCTCATTTCATTACTTGAAAAATCGGAGTACATGATCGCCCGAAGGCCTAAGTGCTACAAAAGAAAGCTACAAACTACAAAGAAAGTAAGCTAAAAGCGTAAAAAGGAAGCGCCTGTGCCCCCGCTCGGCCTTCGCCATCGCATTCGGCGCGGTCCCCTCATCTTCCGGAGCATCGGGATGAGCAAGACTGTCTGGAGACGGATACCAGCTCAAATCCACGCCGATGTCCGCCAGGTCCAAGATCGGCAAGGAGAAAGCCGAATGGAGAGGATGCTCCAATGCATATGACTTGAACTTCTCAGCTAGAGGACCGACCTCCAAGCCTCCCTTCTTAGCCGCTCGGATCGAGTCGGCGAACGCCAAATAATAAGCGAACTCGCTGACATACTCCAAGTTTTGGAAGGGATCGGCCTTGGTCGCCTCAACTTCTCCTCTCAGCTCGTCCATCGCCTGTTGCGATCCCTGGAGCTCGGCCTCCCTCGCAGCAACCTTCTCTTTCGCCTCCGTCAGCTCGCTGGTCCGCCGAGCGATCGTCACCTTCTGGCGATCGGCCTCCTCTTCAGCTACGTTCCGCGCCTGGACGGCATTCTGCATCTGGTCCCGGAACCGGTCGACCGCCATACGATATTTCTCAGTCTCTTTCTTCTCCAGCTCAAGCTCATGGCTCGCCCGCTTGGCCGCCTCCAGAGCGTCCTTCTCCATCGCCGCGATCTTGTGAGCAAACTCGGCGTTCTCTTTCCGAGCCGCCTCGAGATCCTCCTGCAGGCGAATGGTGGAGGGCCGCCCCTCAAACTCCTGAGCAGCCTGGACGGCCATGGTCGCCGTCTGAAGAGAAAGGGCGAGAACAGCGTGCATCGAGCTCGACGATCGCTGCCGAGCGATCGCATCCAGATCAGTTGTCCATGCCTTCGGCAAAGCAGAAGAAGCCTTGCTAACATAGGGAGGAATGTCGCAGGAATGGCGAGGAGATCGACTCGCCAAGAAATCCACGACCATCGGTGGACAAGACGGGTCTGCGCGACGGATCCTGCACCAAAACAACAAAGTTAATACAACTCCTATGCAGATGCGATTTTCAACACAAAAATGCTATCTACCTCTCAGCCTTCTCGGGATCCCGACCGAAAAACGGTTTCCCTCGAGGAGTCTCTGCATCCGCGATCGCCGTCTCCCGCAGAAAAGCCGCAGAGGGCGGCTCGCTCTCCGGAGCAACGATGGTAATCGGAGGTGCGGCGATCGGCACTTCATCGCCCGGGGCAGGAAACGAAGTTTCTTCCGGCCTCGGCCTCTTACGATTCGCCCGAAGCCCCTCCTCCGGAATTTCCTCCTCAACCACGACCTGCTCCACGCGAGGCTCCGGTTCCAAGCGAGGCTCCGCCTCCGGAACTATAGGCAATGCAACGGGTGGAACCCGAGTCGACCTCTTCGCGCGAAGACGGCCTAGGACTCCTGGGTTCGACATAGCAATCTCCGCCGGAGGCTCCAAAAAGCGAGGGAAGCGAACCTCTGCAGGTAAGATGTTGGCCACTTAAGTATACTGGATACAGTTTGGAAAAGTAGTTTAAACAACAAACTGTATGGAATCTAAATCTGAGTGCGTAGCGGAAGTCTTGGATACAGTTAGTTGTCGTGGATACAGCAACGACGTATTAGGTGTATACTTAATATATCACAGTTATTTCAAACAAAGAAAAGAAGGTAAATAATACAAGAATTTAAGTGGTTCGAGGTAAACCCTCTACGTCCACCGGTCCTCCACACAGAGTAAAAGTTTATTAAATAATTCTGCGTACACAACTACGTAATTATAAACAAACCTATCCTTGTATCGTTCACACGATTGATACAAAGAATATCACTTTCAACCGTTCACACATTGGTTAAAGCTTCCTTCTTGACTAGCTTCTTCACACACAGCCCAAAGCTTCGTCCTTATTCGTCCCACACAGTCGAATAACTTGTTGAGTTCACACAGAGCTCGGTTTTTACACAGAGGTAAAAGGTTAGGTAACTGTAAGAACAGACTTTGAATATCAAGATCCGATGATAGCCGTTTCTTGATGTTTGAGCACCGTATATCTCTTTCGCTTTTAACTTGCGCTTGCTCGAGATATGTTTGCTTAGATGATAACTTGATAGCTTTGAGAATTATATTACTTGGGGTAATCGATCTTCAATGTCTTCAAGGATATATATAGCCTCTCAAGAAAGTATCCGTTGAGATGTCCGTTTGAATAAGATTTCCTTCAACGGAATATGACATGATCCGGATTTCGCGGGATTCTCAAGATTCGAAGATCGATGATTTAAATACTTTATCCTTGAGTATTTAAATACTTCTTTGTTCAACGGAACTTGACTTGTGTTCTTTCTTGTCCTTTTGAGAACAGTATGGAGAATGACTGTATTAGGGCATCGAGACAGTTTCCATATTTGGTCTTCTTACAAGTCTTCTTGTCAGATCGACGAGCTTCACTTATGCCGATTCGAGGCGTGTCTTGATACATGATAAATCCTTGACTCCTCGATACAGTTTTCCTTTCAGTATTTGGCATATATGTCAAAACCTTTTCAATAACAAATAACAATCGATACAGGGATCGGGTATCCCTACCAATCGATACAGGTGTTTGTTTTTCCTAACAATTTCCCCCTTTTTGACAATTTGCCAAGTCTTAACTTAAACTCTTCGAGTCTTCTTGATGATGCCAAAACCTTCTTCATGAAGCGTTCTTCTTCGATGACTTCCGCGATTTCTTGGTCTCTTGTCAAAAGGTCCGACTTAGTGACTTTAGTCTACAATAATGAATCGCCGCAGCACGTTCGATACAAAGGTGAGATTTATTACAACTTAAGCCTATGATTGGCGCGCAGCACAATCTTACAATGTATTCTAAGTTTACAATGAAACTATGAACTGTTCGTAGACTAGTTCGCATGCCTTAATTTTTCAATTAAGTTTATCTAACTTGAGATTCCTATCAAACAATTTAAGTAATCACACATAAACATAGTAGATTACGAGTTGTAATCTTTCAAGACAAACAAACTGTTTTATTGATATTCAAAAAGATTGAGTACAAGGTTTGCTGTGTTGAATAGAAATTACAAAAACAAAAATAATATACATAAATTTCAGCTCTTTATCTTTGATCCGCATGCCTCCAAGGTCTCCTTCTGGCTCATTCTCGGTGCCGCGCCACCGCTTTGAAGTGAATCATTGCCTCGTTCTTGGTAAATTGCTCTTCCTTCATAAGAACGATCAAAGGCAAGTATCCAATCCTCTGGATGGGTGACCCGATCTCCTCTTCTATGTTTTGATTTCATTTCGATTTGGAGAGGGAGCTTACCTTCTTCTAGCATCTTTGAAAATTTGTCTCACGCTTCGCCAATGTCTTATAATTTTTGAAGATGGCGGATTCTGATGAGTCCGACAAAATATCTCATTAGTTCATTCTTCCTCCAGCTTCTTCACTTCTTCGGCGGTTGGGTTGCGGTTGGTTGGCACGTATTTAGAAGGTCTTTGAACAAGATTTTGCCAAGGGACATTTGGGTCATGGAATTCTCGTCTGAGCCCAAATTCTAAAACTTTGGGGTTGAGGTGCTAGCTTGTTCAATTCGGCAACTATCTTGCGAGCGACCTCAAATTCCCTTTCTGTTGCGCCTTAATCTCCTTGCGGCTTCTCGAGCTTCTTCCACCTGTTTGGCATCATCAAGACTATTCAGGATTTCAAGAGCGGCGTCCTGTTTGGTCTCGATGCTGTTTATTCTTTCAACGAGGGAGGAAAGAGTCTGCGACATCTCTTGAATGGATTTGTCATGCGCACGCAGCTGAGAGCTGTTCTCTATCATTGCACAGGCGGTCTTAGCTTCAGCAATTCTTGTCTTCGAAGCTTCCTCCTTCAGCAGTTGCGCTTGTTTATCTTCCATGATTTTCAAGGCTTGCTTGAACACTTCTGGCAGGATGACGAATGCTTCGACAACTCGAGATACTTCGTGTTGAAGAGTTGTCATTTCTTCAACTACAGAGGTGTGCATCCGCCAAAGGCCTTTTCTACTAAGAGAGAGCGTTAATCGCATCTTGGATAAATACGATCGAAGGCCAAGAGCTTGCGGGCGCTCTTTGCGTGCAGCAGAGATAGGAGAGTCAGGTGGGCGAAGTCTTCACACCATTTAACCTTCTTACGTTCACGGATGGGCGTGAAGTAAGTTGGACATCCTCGTGTTCGCACGTCCTCGGATTCCAAGGTTGCGGGCGGGAGTAGCTTCTTGTGGAATGGCGACAGCTGGTTGAAGCGTCCCGTGGCGAAGGTTCTTCGGCAGATAAGGATGCGCGGACCGAATCCTCTGTTGGGTTGTAGGATCGATTCTTTGGTCGCAATGTGGCTCGGGTGCCTGTTCCAAAATTTCTTGATCTTCCACGACCGGAGGGACCGATTCCTCCCGGGTCGGGAATGTTCTCCTACGTGGCGAAGGTGGATTAGCTTGGGTAGATGGCCCTTCGTCGCTTCGGGTGGAGAGGTGGCTTGGGCTTCAGCCTCTTCACGGCTCAATCTCGGACTGCTTTGAAGAGCATCGTCTGCCGCTGCCGAGTCGTGGTCGCCGTCTTTTGGATTGATGGGAGAGTCCTCGACTTCTTCTTTCCTTTTCTTCCGGCGTCGGATTTGTGCGGCAGGTGGCTTTCAATGAGATCTTTGCAAGAGGCGTTGTCCCATCGGAGCAAAGGCCTCAATTTGCTTGAGTCGATTACTTGAGACAAATCGCTCTTCGTGGCTCCATTCGCTCCAGCTTGTACAGAGTGTCGACGGAGCTAGCCTAAAGCTTTTCCATTGCGAAATCTTTCGTACGCTGCTCAATTTGTACTGAAAGAAGTGTTTGATTTATAATTGAGTCGGGAGGGACTTGAATCACGCCTGAGACGCTGCTTCGAGGATTCTGCACAGTATGGGATCTGTGACGGAAGATGGACTCCTTGCGGGGATGGTGCCGAAGGAAATTGGATCCTGTACGGGTGTGGAATCCCGTAGAGGAGAAGTAGCTTTGGCTCCGAATGGGCACCGACGTGCTAACGTCTTGAATGTTGCGAGATGTCTCTAAATCCGTAGCCGCCAAGGGCTCGGGATCTACCGTTGATGCAAAGAGGAGACACCTCTTCCGCAGGGTTGGGCCCCGGGGTGCTATATCGGTGTGTTGCGCCACGGGCGAGACATCCTCGGAGTGTTTGGCTTTGATTTTTGAGAGCCTCCGAGTCTCTTCTTCGACTTCTCATGCAGAGTGCTTCTTTTGTGAGAACGCTTGCGCTTCTTCTTTGAAGATTCCAATTCGTGGATCTTCACGGTTTCGTCTCTGGGATTGTCGAAATAGGCATGTGACTTGTTCTCGGGTGATTGGCATTCATTGTGCTCGGTTATAGGCAGAGGGTTTGACGCCTCCTAAATATATCCGTGAGTTTTTCTTGGCATCGGCGGATTGCTTGACTCCGCACCTTGTCAGAATGTAGTTTAGCATTAAACCGAACGATTTCTTTTGGGTGGCTGGTTTGCACACCTCTTCCTGAAGTCGTTTCAAAATGATTTGACACCAGTTGACCTTTTCACAGGTCAAGATAGCTACCATCATTCTGAACCTTAGATTCGTGCACATTTCGAACGCGCCGGTTCGATTTTCAATGATCCTGGAACAGAAATCGTGGAGATAAACGAAATGAAGAAGAAAATTTTTCTTGTGGCATGTGGTTGTCACCATATCAACCACTTTGGACCCGGTAAATAGTCCATAAAACTTGGTAATCAGCCCTTGAGACCCAAACGTCTCAAGCTGGTCCATGGTCAGGCCGTCGGCGGGCAGCCTGTAGATTTTCTGAAGTAGGTCGCTATCTATGCAGATTTGCACTCCTTGGACTGTTGCAGTGATGTCAGCAACATGTCCTCCCTGGGCTAGTGAGAGAAAACGAACGGCAGCGTTGAGGTAGAATTCCTCAACCAGATGAGCGTCGTATTTGTCGGCGGTTTTGCTTCCAAAGCGATAGAGTCCTTGTTGTTCAAGACGAGTGATGATATACTCCATCGGTTCAGTGTCGTTGATTTCAGAGATGATACGCTCGATGATGACGGGTTTCGAGAAGATCCGGCCATCAATGATGTTGGAGGACTTCTTCAGAACGGGGGATGAAGATTGACTAGCCATGGATGTTTTCTTAAAGCGAAGGTGGAAGAAAACAGTAGAAATTCGCAGTGAATATGCAGAAAATATGTAGGCTGTTTGCTTGAGATCTCTTGTAATTGCAGAATGCGTAAAGAGTCTCTAATGGCAGATACAGTCCTTTTATACTTGGGCGGCGAAATAGGGTTTGCAGAGTACGAATGGTCAGATTTTAAGGGATGGGAACCGTTTTTGAAATCGACGGTCAGGATGGATTTAGCATAACTGGTACGCTAATCCATTAAAAGGTTTTAAAATACAGCGGGTCCCACTTCTGACATAGGTGATTACCCTAAATGCCTAAAACGGCGGTTTAAAAATAATAATCAATTTGAAAACATCGCGGCTTTTGAGATTCAGTTGTCCAGATGTCGTGTAAGGCATTTAATGAACATGACGTTTGACATAAAACAGGGCACGTGGACAAAAATTATTTTAAAAAGGAAATAATATTATATTATATACTGAATCGAAATCCTATAGTATGTGCTGTTCTCCGCGTCGATACAGCGTTCCCCCTTAAAAAGGTACTAATAGGTTTTTAAATTCCATACAGCAATAGTTGGATTAATGCTGTATTCATGGGTCCTACAGTATTCCCCCTTAATTATTGCACACATCAGATGTAGTATTCATATGCCTTCGTTCGCTACAGTACTGTATTGATGTTTCTGAGTGTACAGATAATTAATGTTGGATACTGTATTCACGGGTCTTACAAAGATTCCCCTCAATTGTTGAGTAAAAGCAGTAAATTTACTTACAGGGAGTCTGGCTGTAGTATTCCCAATTCTGCTCTTAGCATGTTGAATCTTGCTGTGTCGAGAGGCTTGGTGAAAATGTCGGCCAGCTGGATGTCTGTATGGACTTTTTCCAGGCGAACATCCTTGTTCTCGACATGATTCCTGATGAAATGATGCTTCATGTTGATATGCTTAGTGCGCGAGTGCAAAACAGGATTGTGCGTGATTGCAATTGCACTCGTGCTATCACACATGATTGAGTCTCTCTAGCATCGATTCCATAACTGACAGCTTGTTGCCGCATCCAAAGGATTCGCATACAACAGCCTACCAAAGAAAGATAGTACTGATTCGGCCGTGGAGAGAGAATTTGCCAATTGCTTCTTCTTGAACCAAGAAACGAGTCTAGGTCCAAGAAAGTGACAAGTTCCACTTATACTCTTCCTATCTAGCTTGCGACCTCCGAGATCCGAGTCGCCAGATCCAACTAAATCGAATCCGCCTTCCTTAGGATACCACACCCTGCATCGATGCCTTTAACGTATTTCAGATTCGTTTAGTATTGAAGTGTGATTCCTTAGGTGCAACTTGGTATCTCGCACACACTCCAACAAAGAAATCGATATCGGGCCTCGCTAGCTGCTAGGTACAGGAGCGAACCAATGAGCTTCTGTAGAGTGATTGGTCAAACGGCTTTCCGGCTTCATCAAGACTAATTTGCACGGAAGTGCTCATGGGGTTGGCGAGGATTTGGAAGTGTTCATTCCAAATTTGTTGAGAAGCTCCTTGTATTTCTCTGGTTGATGAATATACCTGTAGGCATCTGCTTTATCTGCAAACCTAAGAAATAACTAAGTTCCCCCATCATACTCATTTCAAATTTGCTTTGCATGAGATGTGAGAACCTTTGATATAGAGCAAGGTTAGTTGAACCAAAAATAATATCATCGACATAAATTTGTACCATTAGGAGGTCATCACCTTCCTGTAATTTGAACAATGTTTTGTCGACAAAGACCTTTCTCAAATCCGTTATTGGTTAGATATCGGGACGTGGTTTCGTACTGTGCTCTAGGGGCTTGTTTAAGTCCGCATACGCTTTCCTTAGTCTCAGAAACTAGATCGATACCGTCTGTGTTGGCAAACCCCGGTGGTTGTTCAACATAAACTTCTTCAAAGCTCTCCATTCAGAAAGCACTCTTGACGTCCATTTGGTATACGATAAAATTCTTATGGGCGGCAAAGGCTAAAAATATCTGATGGCTTCTAGTCTCGCTACGGGGCGAAGGTTTCATCATAGTCGATTCCTTCTTCCCGACAATAGCCTTGTGCTACTAGTCCGGATTTGTTTCTTATGATAAGTCCATTTCCATCCTTTTTGTTTGAAATACCCATTTGGTTCCTATAACCGATTGGTGTGTCTGGTGGTACAAGATACCATACATTGTTTCTTTCAAACCGTTAAGCTCTTCTTCCATAGATGTAATCCAATGAGAGTTGTTAAGAGCGTCTATGGTCGAAACAGTTCGAATTTGGGCTAAGAATACGTGATAGTGCACATATTGAGTCTCCTAAGTTCGGATTGAGATTTCCATTCAGGAAACTGTGAGACTTGACATTAGATTCTTCTTGTGCACAAAGTACATTTCCTTGTGTACTCTGTATTCTCCTACGAGTAGAAACACCTGCATTAATGTTTCCAATGATCAGCTCTTGCGGGTGATCTCTCAACCATCTTCGGTCGGGTTCTAGTTCAGGATCCCGTACTGTATCGAGAGTTTCTGTGGGTACAGCTTCAGCTTGTACAGCGTCAGCTTCAACAACATCGATTCTTACAGCTGCGGGGTTGATTTCTAAATCAACTACAGGTTCTATGGGTGTAGGTGAATCCAAGATAGATAGATGGTGAATGTCCTGAGTGATATTATCTACTCCTGTAGGGTCATGGTGTGGTTCGTCGAACACTACATGAACTGATTCCTCGATCGTCAGACTCCTTTTATTAAAGATTCTGAAAGCTTTGCTGACGGAGGAGTATCCTACGAATATTCCTTCATCCGATTTTTCATCAAATGTTCAAGTTGGTCCTTCCCATTGTTCAATACGTAACACCCGCATCCAAAAATGTGAAAATACGAAACTAATGGAGTTTTGTTGTTCCATACCTCGTAAGTCGTTTTGTTGTGGTGCTTGTTGACGATACAATGTTTTGAGTGTAGCACGTTGTATTGGTTGCTTCACCCTTAAACGCCGCGGCAATTTGCTTTCGCAATCATTGTCCTTGTTGCTTCTTTCAACGTCCTATTCTTTCGCTCGGCAACACCATTTTGTTGAGGTGTTCGGGCATGAGTACTCGTCCGTATTCCATTCTCCGAATGCATTGCTCTATAAAGCGGTTAGTAAATTTAGTACCTGTCGGAACGAATGCACACGATACTCGATGCTTTTTCATTCTCGCAACTTTCTCAGAGCTCGGCACTTTGATGTTGTTTCCTTCTTCTTGCTAAGAAAGATCGTCCAAGCATACCCGGAATAATCATCAACAACAACCATACAATATTTCTTACCTCCCAAACTTATCGGGTCTACAGGACCGTAGAGATCCATGTGTAGCATTTCCAATACTCTTTGGGTTGAAAGGTAGGATTTGCTCTTCGTGGTTGACTTGATTTGCTTGCCTTTTCTCGGCAAGGTCCGCAGACGCCGTCCTTCTTGAATGACACATCCGCAAACCTCTTACCATACCTGTCTTGAAAGCTTGTTGATCGTCTTGAAGTTGACGTGAGACATCCTCTTGTGCCATAGCCAGCCTAAGATCTGCAGGTGCCTTTGGCAACAAAACATGGAATTGAGGAGCTCATAGGCTTCCAAAGAATGTACATATTACTCGATCTCGCTTCGTAAGTACAACTTCCTTGGATTGGGTGTTTTTGACTCTACCGATCTATATAGAACTTCACCGAGAATCGTTTATCACGTAATCGGCTAATACTAAGTAGATTATACTGTAAGCCTTCAACATATGCAACATCGGTGACTTTGAATTTCCCGACAAGTAGGTTTCCTTTCCCTCTTGTTCTTCCTTTAGATTTATCACCGAAGCGAACTTTTGGACCGCGACCTTCTACAAAATCAGATAGCTTGCTCCTGTCTCCAGTCATGTGACGAGAGCATCCACTATCGAAGTACCAGGTATCCTCCTCTAGAATGTCCTGTAACAAAGAAATTAGGTAGATTTAGGTCCCCTTTGATTTTTGGGTCCATGTATGTTAGTTCCTTTAGGTACCTGATTTTCCCGACAAAGAATTGGTTTATCGTAGGATGTACTGTGACAAGATTAAGTGTATCTACGGGGGGCATATCCGTAGTTGTTATAATCATGATAATTACTATGCATGTAAAATTCAGGATTATTATTATTCCAGTACGAGTGCCGTCTAGGAGGTGGAGCCATTTTCCTAGGCCTAACAGCTTGTCTTCTGGGTCTCCAGTTGGATTCCCAATGCTGTTGTTGATACGGAACTTGCATCTGCTGTCTTGAGGGATAACGGGGCTCCTGTATCCAATACCTAGGTGCACTGTACTGAGGGTACTGCTGTGCGGGCCTTTGGTGGTTGGATACCGTCTTCTTTCTGAATGACTTTCGGCTTTGATGATATGCTTGGGGAGCATGCTGTAGATTACGCCTTCTGAGTGGTTGTTGGTTCCACTGTCTCGAATTGTAGAGTTGTGGAGGCGGAATGGCAGCTTTTGGTTTTCTCGGTACAGCAGGTTCCTTTATGGGACTAGGAACATCTTCCGATTCTGGAATGTGTTCCACACTCTTGACGAACACAGTACTAGTTTTACCTTTATTCGAACATGAGCTGTATCCTAAGCCACTTTTATCATGAGCATGTTGCCCAAGGTTCTAATTTCTTCCATTCTTTTGGACGATTTTTCAAAAGACTTTAATGGTCTCAAGTTCATTTTCTCGCTTCTCGAGAGTTGTAATTTTGGTTTGTAGTAGAACCAAATCATTTGTATTGCTCTGATTATGGGTTTTAACCTCATTTAGTTCATGATCAAGTTGATGATTGCTCTCCATGAGTTTTTCAAAATCGACTTTCTTTGGTTTCACAATCAAGAGACATATTTTCATAGTTTATCTTCACAAGTCATTTTCATCTTTCACTCTAGATTTGTTAATTGAAGTCGTATATTCTCGCTTTTAGAGTCTCATGGGCTTTTGAATGTTTTTGAATTCATTCATCATATTTTCGAAAGTATGAGATGCATTAGATGGAATAACCGAGGTTGAACTTACCTCATCGTCATTGTCTTCACCTTCCGAACATCTTTAGCCATAAAGCACATGTATGCTTTATCATCGAACTCATCGTCGATGAATCACTTTCTGACCACCGAAGACATTCTCGCGATTTGGATGGTGTGGGGGAGGCTTCTGATTCTCCAATCAGGGCCTTGAGCTTGTCTTTCCAAGCACGTCTTCTTTCATCTCGCTCTTGTTGCTCGGCCTCCGGCAACCTTTGGACTTTGGGATGAGGACATTTGTTTGCATAATGGCCTGGTTTCCTGCAGTCATAACACAGGTTAGCATCACCGGATGATGTTTCGGTACTTACCTTGTTGACAGGTTTGGGCCTGTAGGGAGTCTTTCCAGACTGTTTAATGAACTTTTTGAACTTATGCATTAGAAGCGCCATTTCATCTTGTGACAGGATGTCGTCGTCGCTGTCAGCGTTCTTGTGACCGGGCTTCGACGAGCTAGGCATGCTGTGTCGACGGTTCGATACAGCGGCGAGAGTTGTGACCTTTGAAGGAGATTCTTCAGCTTTCTCTCTTCTGTCAATGTCATACTCAAACGCTTTAAGGTCAGAGAAGAGATCAAAAGTGGATATTTCATTAAGATTACATGATACACGCATAGCTGTGGTCTTAATGTCCCATCGGGCTGGGAGAGATCTGAAAATTTTTAAGTTCTTCTCCTTTTGGGTGTAAATCTTGCCCAACGCTTCAAGTTCACCAACAATACCAGTGAATCTGAGGTCAAGTTCCTCAAGTGTTTCTGTTGGTTTCATTTCAAAAGATTCGAATTGCTGAGTGAGTTTTGAAATTTTGTTTTCTTTTGAGAGCCTGGCCTCACAAATTAACTTGAGTTTATCCTGCATTTCTTCGTCGCTTTGCGACTCTTTACCTTTGAGAACGTGCCTTTGTCAAGAGTGACAAATAACGCGTTCTTAGCCACGTTGTCTAGATTGGCTCGCCTCTTTCATCGGTTGTCCATTGCTCGCGTTCCTTCTCGAGCATTTCAAAGATGGGCTTGGCCCTCAATCCTTGCGGCCGGATTGACCTTCATAATCTTGATCGGACCATCTCGTATAACAAAGATCATCTCTTCGCATTGCCGCAAGATGAGCTTCCATTCTAATTCTCCAATCGTCAAATTCGTTAATAGAGAACATAGGGACTTTGTTAATCATAGAAGTATCCATACCGATAATATAGGAATGAAAGAGACTGCTTTTGAAAATAAGTGATTTGAATCGATTCGGTTAAAAGAAATACGACCGATTCTTTTTAGAATCAACCGCTCCGATACCACTTGTTGGCCACTTAAGTATACTGGATACGCTTTGGAAAAGTAGTTTAAACAACAAATCGTATGGAATCTAAATCGAGTGCGTAGCGGAAGTCTTGATACGCTTAGTTGCCGTGGATACAAGAACAACGTATTAGGTGTATACTTAATATATCACGCTTATTTCAAACAAGAAAAGGTAAGGTAAATAATACAATAATTTAAGTGGTTCGAGGTAAACCCTCTACGTCCACCGGTCCTCCACACAGGAGTAAAAAGTTTATTAAATAATTACTGCGTACACAACTACGTAATTATAAACAACCCTATCCTTGTATCGTTCACACAGATTGATACAAATAATATCACTTTCAACCGTTCACACAGATTGGTTAAAGCTTCCTTCTTGACTAGCTTCTTCACACACAGCCTAAAGCTTCGTCCTTATTCGTCCCACACAGTCGAATAACTTGTTGAGTTCACACAGAGCTCGGTTTTTAGACAGAGGTAAAAGGTTAGGTAACTGTGTAAGAACAATGACTTTGAATATCAAGATCCGATGATAGTGTTTCTTGATGTTTGAGCACCGTATATCTCTTTCGCTTTTAACTTGCGCTTTGCTCGAGATATGTTTGCTTAGATGATAACTTGATAGCTTTGAGAGTTATATTACTTGGGGTAACTGATCTTCAATGTCTTCAAGGATATATATAGCCTCTGAAGAAAGTATCCGTTGAGATGTCCGTTTGAATAAGATTTCCTTCAACGGGAATATGACATGATCCGGATTTCGGGATTCTCAAGATTCAAGATCGATGTATTTAAATACTTTATCCTTGAGTATTTAAATACTTCTTTGTTCAACGGAACTTGACTTGTGTTCTTTCTTGTCCTTTTGTGAACTGTATGGAGAATGACTGTATTAGGGCATCGAGACAGTTTCCATATTTGGTCTTCTTACAAGTCTTCTTGCTGTACTGATGAGCTTCACTTATGCTGATTCGAGGCAGGTCTTCGATACATGATAAATCCTTGACTCCTCGATACAGTTTTCCTTTACTGTATTTGGCATATGTGTCAAAACCTTTTCAATAACAAATAACAATCGATACAGGGATCGGGTATCCCGGCTGAATCGATACAGGGTGTTTGTTTTTCCTAACATAAGACGATCGACTAACGGTCAGACACTTTCCTCAAGTAAGGCGATCGCCTAGAAAGTGAAGATCGCAGAAGCTCATACCTGGCACCGCGAGATGTCTCGGGAAACGGAATAGTCGAGCCGACAACCAGCGACTCTCCTTGTTGATCCGAGTGGCGTCTAGGTCGTCGTCCGACAAGCTCCTAATTCGCTCCCAAACAACGAGAAAGTCGAAAGGCAGCTCCTCGATCGCCGGAATATGGAAACCTGCAAAACAGAAATCAAATTAGATCAGTCCAAATCGCATCCAAACGAAGGGAGAGTCTAAACCCTTACCGGGATTCCTCTCCTGAAATTCGGTGGGGATCTCCACCGCCCGTGGATTGTCGTCGCCGAAGCTCTCCACTTGTCGGCGACCCGTAACCACTTCGTCGATCGCCACGTACCTTATTCGGGACTCCATGAATCACCCGACCAGATCGGCCTTGAATATGGTAACCGCCGACCAACCTCTCGTGAGCCGTCGCTTAAACAAATGATTCATCTCCAACGGCGATGGGAGGCGGTACAGACGGTGACCGCCAAAAAGGGTGAGGGTGCAAATAATTTGGAGCCGGGCGTTCGGCGTCACCGAAGTGGCGCCACATTCCAAGCGGCCAACAGATGGGAGACCGCAGCGACGAGGGAAGCGAGTCGGCCTCCATAACGGCCTCACTCACCGCGACCATACCCATCGGAGGCCGGTCGGCTCGCTCATTCTCCGCGGGCGCGAACATGTCCACATCTCAAGGAACATGGAATCTTGTCCTCCAAACGCCGATCTCTCCCGGTCGCCGAGCCCGTATTTGGCCGAGCGACCACAACGAGGCCGCGCTGCACGACATCGCGACCGCTTGGGAAGCACATAGGGATAAGCGACCGAATATCCCGGAAGTCGAATCTCGGAGTAGACCGGCTAACCTCTCCATTATTTCAAGAAAGGCCCTATAGCCCGACCAAAAGTGCTATGTTGCTCCTAGTAAGCCCCGATCGCTGATCTCTCTCGACCGCGATCGTCTCTTCGCCGCCGACTCCTTAGCAATATCGGCCTCATTGAACAAAGCCTCAACTTCAGCCGGGTCGATTCCGGCTCGAATGGTTCCATTGCCGCCTGTGTGGAAGACGGAAGAAGTTTCTCCCAGGGCACCGATGTCCCTACGCAGAATCGGTACCCGCTCCAAATGATGATGAGGTTCCGGCCATTTTCAGAGATAGAAAAGAAGAAAAGGATTTTTCTTACCCTAAAGTGAAATCAAACGATGATCGGCTCTAAGATCTTCAGAAAATTCGGCAGCAGGTCCTTCTTTCTCCAGTAAGCACGCGTGAGTAACACTGCAGCACCGCACCCCCTTTTATAGGAGAAGGCAGGGACCCGATTGCAATAAGGGAAAACCTCAGGGGTCGGATCTCAAACGACGCAATAGATGACCCCCTCGAGACCCGCGTACGCGTCTTTTCGAGGACGCGTCAGCCGAGGAGTCATTAATGACCGTTGGTGTCCTCCAATAGAAGCCCGACACGTGCACGGAGACTTTTCAACGCCCGTTGTTTTTTCCCTTGATTCAGCGGCCGCCAGTCGTCCGAACCCAGAGAATAACAGATCAAAGACGATCGCAAGTTAAGTTAAACACAAAGTCGCTCGTCAAAAGGTCGGGCCGATCGCTAAGAGAGCCACCTCACCCCACGTTTCCAACGTATGAGCGAAATGGGGGCAATTGTTGTGTCACGATTTATTCATCCCGACAGGCGATCGACAATAAGGCCGAGCGACCTAGTCAACTCCAGTCAAACTATGGTTAGCTCGCCAAGTCGAAGATATCAAACCACCTTCAGTTACCTAGCGATCGACTCCCAAGGCGATCGCCCTTTGGCAGCTGGCGATCTACTCTACTAACCAGCTAAGGGCAATCGACCTGCGCCCCGAGCAGAGACGATCGCCCATCAAAGTCATCAAGGACTGGATCTCAGAAAAGCACCCACGTGCAGATCCACCAAAGGCGCTGACAAGATCTTCTGGCGACAGACAAGATCTTTTGACCAAAGCCTGTCACCTACCTCACCTACCAAAGATGCGCGCCGAAAGTTGTCGGTGGGACCACCGTGATAAAGAACTCAGGACGCGTGTAAGCTCCCCATTGGACCGCACAGTTGACTGCCAGCAACTCCTGCAGACTTTGAGGGGACATGCCCATGTGCTAAAAGACGATCGCCCGATTATTATATTGCAGAAAAGGCGATCGCCCGGCGTATCCAAGCCCTATAAATAGAGAACCTCCTCCTACTGGAAAAAGGTTCGGAATTCATTTGACTTACGTCCGAAATACATTCCACCAAAGGTTCACATTCCCTCACATTCCGATACATTCACGGAAATACTGAGGAACATACATATCATCAAGCTCCCGGCTATCTCACCGGAATCCATCTCAGGACTTCTCTCTCCAAATCTCTCGTCCAGAAGACGATCGGCAGAAGCAGCAAGTCTCCACTAGACAGATTCCAAGGGATTCATAAGCCCAGAAGCCCAAACATCCAGCTAAATACTCGCCGTGAGAGGCGGTCGATCTCTCACCGCCGCGACTGTTCATCACCTTTGTTACAAGAACTCACAGAGCATCAAATCTGGTTCTTCCGGCAATCTACACGCTCACTAGCTAAGATAACAAGAAACTTTACACTCATTGTAATTGTATTCTTACATTAGTACTTGTATCCCCGAATATCGGTATTAATAATATCTCGCGAGAGCATTCAAGCCCGGGACTAACAACCCCGGCAAATCTTGTGTTATTTATCTTTCTCACGGAAGTGCTCTTGCATTTGTTTGCTATCCCATCCATTCCAGCAATATCTATCTCCGGATAATATTTTGGGTAGCAACAGAGGAATCAAACTTTATTAGATATGGTTCAATCCATGATGAGTCGAACGGAGCTTCCATTATCATTTTGGTACCACACCTTAGAAATAGCAGCATTCACCCTTAATCGTATTCCATCTAAAGCAGTTGAAAAGACACCATTTCAGAAAGGGACTGGTAAGAGACCACACTTATATTTTCTAAAGATTTGGGACTACAAAGCATACGTAAGACGCCAAGTGTTTGAAAAATTGGCGGCCAGATCTGAAAGATGTTTATTTGTGGGATATCGTAAGGAAACTAAAGGATACTACTTTTATAAACTCACAAAGAACAAAGTGTTTGTTGCTCGAAATGCTGTCTTCTTAGAAAGGGAATTTATTTCCAACAGATATAGTGGTAGAAAATTAATTCTCGAGGAAACTTGAGAACCACAAGAATACATTGCTTCGCTGATGGAAACTGAACAGTCTCAATAATTAGTTGAGGACCCAGTTCAAAGTACACAAGTTCCTTGCAGATCTGATAGGGTGCGACATGAACCTAAGAGATATAGGTATCTCGTAATAGAGGATGATGACGCATCGCTCATAGATGATAAGGCTAATACCTATACAGAAGCTGCTTCAGGACCAGAATCCGAGGAATGGCTAGAGGCCATGAAGTCAGAGATGTAGTCCATGTACGACAATCAAGTTTGGAACTTGATAGATCCACCTGAGGGTGTTAAAACCATTGGATGTAAATAGGTCTTCCACAAGAAGAAAAACATGGACAATAATCTGCAAGCCTATAAAGCTAGACTAGTTGCAAAAGGTTATACACAGACTCATGTTGACTATGATGGGACCTTTTCACCAGTAGTCATTCTTAAATCAATTAGAATTTTATTTGCTATTTCCGCATACTATGATTATGAGATATAGCAAATGGATGTCAAAACAGCATTTCTTAATGGAAACTTACTCGAGGATGTGTACATGACACAACCAAAGGGTTTTATTCATCCATAAAATTCTAAAAAGGTTTGCAAGCTTCAAAGATCCATTCATGGGTTGAAGTAGGCTTCTCGGAGCTGGAATCTTCGTTTTGATGAAACTGTCAAAGAGTTTGGATTTATTCACAATGCAGATGAACCATGTGTTCATGTAATATATTGAATGAAGCCTTCATGGGCTAAGTTATCCTAGTTGGGATTATAAACAAGGTTTATTATGTTATAAGTTTGTATAAAAATCTATTATGGATTACTTATTATTGTGTGTGAATTTCATTATTTTACAATCTTTATTTATTTGGCTAATAAATGATGATATTTATGGTCTTCATATATTTTAAAAGAAAACATGTTGATTAAATCAAATGATTTTCATTCTAAGTTCTTCTAGAGGATAGAAATATACCTCTAAACCTTAGATGATTCTTTAAGTTATTTTCATAAAACCTGATGCTATGTATTGAATCCAATCAACATAGAAATATAGTAGATTGATTCAATATATTAGGGGCGTTTTGACATTTAAAAGAGGAATGGTCTTTTTAAGGAAAATCAAATCTACCCAATATAATAAGTAATACATCTTATGATCTCATATACATCTTCTATAACTAATGATAAATTGAATTTGTAATCCCAACTATTTATTTTTACGTCTTATAATTCTATTATTTTGTGCAATCATTTACTTCTATTATTTCTTATAATATAATTGCGATTCCTTGCAATTTTCAAACTCAACTTTAAAGTTGTATGTTTCCACTCATCCTTGATAACTATAACAAAAGGAAAATTGTGTCTAAATCAATCCATAACCATACTTCCTCGTGGGATCGATTAACCGGACTCAAAATCCACTTACTACTTGATGCTATATCGTGCACTTGCGATAAGATACACCGAATGCGTGTCAACACGTATAGTATGCTAATGGGATTAGTATACTCGAACACGACTCACCTCGATCTGGTGACATGGATTTTACGTTGCGATTGTCAATGACTGAATCGAAAGGTTGTGATAGGTATTTGTTATATCAACATATAACTTGAACATATGAACATGTGACTGCATGTAAACATATACTTGTACTTGGTATCAAAAAACATGTGAAATGCTTATCATAAATATGATATATCATTTATACAGTCCAAATAAGCAATTAAAATTTACAAGTAAAAATTCCCACTTGATAAAATAATGCGTGAACTGGAAATAATATAGATATTGACTCACAATCCTATGCCAAAAATTTCTTATTAATATCTACAGATAATTGAATAAATTTATTACTATTAGTAATAATAGTACACATGTTAATAAATATATTGTTGAAAATAAAAAGAACAAAAATAAACTTAGATAACAACACTGATTGAATGGGTCATATGAGTAAGACCTGAGTGAAAGGGTCTAATTTTGAAAAGTTTGACAACTTGAGGTGAAATTTAATTTTTGGACAAAATTATGGGGTACAAATCGCATTCACACACTGGAGACCATCAGATCATCTTCTTTACTCTCTCTCTCTCTCTCTCTCTCTCTCTCTCTCTCTCTCTCTCTCTCTCTCTCTCTCTCTCTCTCTCTAAACTGAAACTCTCCGTCTGTAAAATCTCACACACACCTACTGAAATAGTATAAAAGAAAGGAAAAATATACCCGGTCGAGGCGGCTGGATCGACATGGCGGTGGGAGTTCAAGTGCAAGATGGCAGTGTGCATTGTCAACACATATGGCATATCAAAGTACCTACTCATTAAACTTCAAGATTCACCTACCTCATCCATCTTATGTCGGGTTCTAATTCGGCGTCCCGTACTGTATCTTGAGTTGCTGTAGTATCGGCTTCAGCTTGTATAGCATCGGCTTCATCTACTTCAGTTCTTAAAGCTGCGGGGTTGATTTCTAGGTCAACGGAAGGCTCTATAGGAGTTGATGGATTAGGATCGTGGTGAGGTTCGTCGAATACTACATGAACTGATTCCTCAATTGTCAGCTTCCTTTTGTTAAAGATCCTGTAAGCTTTGCTAACAGAGGAATATCCTGTGAATATCCCTTCATCCGATTTCTCATTGAAGGTCCTAAGTTGATCCTTCCCGTTGTTCAAAACGTAACACCTACATCCAAATATGTTCAAATACGAAACTAATGGAGTTTTGTTGTTCCATACCTCGTATGCTGTTTTGTTGTGGTGCTTGTTGATGATACATCGGTTTTGTGTATAGCACGCTGTATTAGTGGCTTCACCCCAGAAACGCTGTGGCAATTTGCTAGTGGCAATCATGGTCCTTGTTGCTTCCCTTCAGCATCCTCTTCTTTCGCTCAGCAACACCATTTTCTTGAGATGTACGGGCAGCTGAATATTCGTGTTGTATTCCATTTTCCGAATAGTATTGCTCTATAAAGCGGTTAGTAAATTCTATACCTCTATCGGAACGAATGGACACGAGACTCAACCCTTTTTCATTCTGAAGCTTTCTCAGGTGCTCGGGCAGTTTTGATGTTGTTTCCTTCTTCTTGCTTAGGAAGATTGTCCAAGCATACCTGGAATAATCATCAACAATAACAAGACAATATTTCTTACCTCCCAAACATACCGGATCTACAGGACAATAGAGATCGCCTTGGGAGTCACACCACTGAGCGTTTCGATGCTCAAATGGTTGAGGAATTTTATCTGAACGCTGTTGTCCATTTCTTCTCTATCGCTCAAGGAGGAAATGTTGCTGACATCACTATTGTCATTTGCGGAGTCGAGATCCGTGTTGACCAAGAGCTGCTTCAGAATCTCTACAGGCTTCCTGCTAATGGCCTTATAATGGAAGATCTTGAGACCTTTGGATCCCAAGAAGTCCTGACCAGATATTATAGATTGTTCACCGGTTCAGCATCGGTTGAAACGGTTCACACTTCTTGCCACAAGAAACTCTTTTGTTTACCTTTTTTTTAATTACAGGATTTTTGTTGCTGCATAATTGAGAATAGAACAGGTGCGTTTGAGATGTGCACCAATTTAAGGTTCAGGATGATGGTTGCAATCATGACCTGTGAAAAGATCAACTGGTGTCAAATAATTCTCAAGAGGTTGCAGGAAGAAGTCTCTAAGCCTACCTCGCAGAAGAAGTCTTTTGGTTTGGTTCTGAATTAAATTCTGACAAAATGCAGTGTTCCGCAAGCCGAAGAAGCAAAGAAGATCAATTCTCGAATATATATGGGAAGCATCAGGCCCTCCGTTTTTAACAAAGGAACCCTGATTGTGAACAAACCTTTTGTCCGAAATTTGCCCCTTTCTGCTGATCCGAGGGATGTGTCTTCGAAGTCCCAGCGCGAGGAGACTTCAAAGAAAAGGAAGAGATCTCACAGCAAATCTCCCATTGCTGGTGAGAAGCCGAAAAGGAAGCTAAGGAGGCTCACAAAAGTTAAAGTTACAGAAATCTCCGAGGATGCTCCTTCAACGGCCCAACCCACTGTGTCGATACCCCAGGGCGCAACCCCTATGGAAGAGATGACTGCTACTGTCATGACAATAGATCCCGAGCCTTTGGTGGCTACGACGGATACTCAGACATCTGCCAACTTAAACGACTCTCGCAAGTCGGCTGTCTCTTTGGAGCCAATAGCCACATCTCCTATTCGGGATTCCACACCCGTTCAGGATCCTTCTCCCATCAGGGTACCAACCTCTGTTCGGGATCCAGCTCCAACACAGGAACCCATGCCTGTCGAGGAACCCATGCATACAGCGGACCCAAGCGCTGTATGCATTCCCTCCTCAGACTCCATAATAAACAAGACTTTGATTTTTGTGCAAATAGAGCAAGCATATGAACGCTTTGTCCAATGGAAAGCCTACAGGCTAGCTCCATACAACACTCATACAACTGGAGCGATTGGTGCGAAGAAGAATGATTTGTCTTGGAAGTGACGGACTCTCAAGATATTGAAGTCCTGATCCAATGGGACAACATGTGTTGTAAAAAGTTGATCTCCAATCACCTAATGGACAAGGCATACGACCACAAGAATGGAAAAGCAAAATTTCTTGGCTCTGATCCCCACAGTCCCAAGTCTGATCATGACTCAGATGATGACGACAACGCCCTCCAAGCAGGTCTGAGAATGAGTCGTGAGGAAACCTAACAGGATCAAGGGACCTCAAGCCAAAATAATGTTCCCAACAGCAAGGATTCAGTCCCTCCTGTCGCAGAGGAACAACCAACCTCGGAACAACCACTCGCGCCTGTCGCCACCGATGACTAGAGCAGTGCCATCCCGCACGAGGAATCAGTCCCTCTGCAGGAGCAGGCGGACGCTGAGAGACAACAGGAGGATTCAGTCCCTCCTGTACCTATGTCTTTAGAACCTATTTCAAAACAGGAGAATACAGCAACCCCTGTTGCCGAGCCCGCATCTGATGCTCCTGCACCCTCAACTGTTATGGAATCCGACGACGGTATAATACCTGAGGATGTCCAAATCAATTCACGTCCCAATGTGAACTTGATTCAGTTGAATGGAGTTGAAGATTTTTCCAAGCCCGACTCTCCACGAACCGCCGAGAAGAAAGAGCAATTGCATGCTCTTGGCCGCCAAACTGTTTTCTTGCAGGACACCGTGAATGCCCTGCATGCTGTTGAAAAAGAGATTAATGGTTACATCAGTCAGCCGTTGAAGAAATGATGGTATGAGGCATGAAGTTTCTCATGTTGAGGAAGCCTTCCGCATACTGCCTACCGTCTTCAAGCAGGCCCTTAGCCAATTACAACAGCATCAAGAGCAGATCCTGATGGAAGAACAATCAAAACTTCGTGTCTCTGAGGCCAAGACAGCATCCGCTCTCATTGAATCTGGTTCCCAGCTTCGAGCCCATGACAAGAAAATTCAAGATATGTCACAGGTGCTCACCTCCCTAGTGAATAAAATGACAAGTTTTGAGACAAAACAGGATGCTGCTATGCAGATCCTTGAACGTCTTGATGAAAAGGTGTCCTGCCTTGATAACGCCAAAAAGGGGGAAGAAGCGAGGGAAGCTGCTAGGAATTAATCGTTTAGCATCTCCGGCTCAAAACGTCAGGGTACAGCGAGATCGCCCAGAATTCCAGCACCCTAAATTTCCTTGGAAGAACCTAGTTCAAAAGCCGCAAGCTATAAACCTCCCGGCCAACCGACAACCTACTGCAGACGAGATCAAGAACTGGAAGAAGAATGAACTGCTAAGATACTTTGTTGTTCTTATTAGGGAATCTCAAATGTTTAAGGTGCCACAATATATTTCATAATTTTTCTACCTCGAGGACCAAAATATTTTGAGATATTTTCAATGTTTTAGAAACACTTTTATTTATACCCGAGGGTCGAATATTCTGAAAGTTTTCACTAAGAGAAAGTGTCCTCATTTTTATCAAATGCGAAATGGTTCTCCAAAGTCTCGATAACGATCTTTCACGTTTGTACTTTTTGAAAGGTGATACTCAAGATCAACCGGTGTTCTTCTAAATTATTTTCAAAATGAGGTTTTCGTTTTTAAAAACCTATCCATTTCCGTTTGAGGGTTGGGTATGTATGTATGATGCTCGCATTGTCATTTTGATGTTTGCTTCCGAGTATGATCGAATTGGCGGTGTGAGCAGTGAGTCGCTTTCCACACATTTGTTGTGTTAGCCCCCTGTGAGAGGCGGGATGTTGGTGTTAAATGTTATCGCCTCGTAGTGATTTCAGCGTTGTCGCGCATGTGTGAGCTGTTAGAGCTTGGTTTGGTATGACCGTGTGCATCGGTGATGGTTCCGTTATGTGTCGGTTGTTTAATGTCTTGTTACCTTGCTCCCGTTTTTGTGAATTTCGTGGACGAGGTCGGAGGTAATACCCGTACTATTTTGACTTCTATATTTTCTCTTTCTCCAGTCCATCGATTCGCTCATGTTCGTTGATACTTTATGAACTTGTTCTTTATTTTGGTTTCATCGTCCGAATGAACTGTGATCTTGTTGTGGGTCGATCTGGTTATCACTGTGACTTTTTCGAGTTCGGTTCTATTCTTGTGAACCTTGTTCGGAAGTGACATCATTTGGTTCTA
This sequence comes from Orobanche coerulescens, assembly GCA_033398695.1. Classification (NCBI taxonomy): domain Eukaryota; kingdom Viridiplantae; phylum Streptophyta; class Magnoliopsida; order Lamiales; family Orobanchaceae; genus Orobanche; species Orobanche coerulescens. Next base: position 73,425,393 of record CM065808.1, on the reverse strand, counting down.
TTAGTTCTTTTATCCGAAGTGGATCAGATTTGGAACTCCTGTGTTCTCTGCTCTGTCGACTCGTTTATGCTCGTTAACATTTCTGAGCTTGTCCTGCCCCTTGCTTTTGTGGATCGAACGAGTGTGGTATTATTTCGGAATAACTCGTTTTTCGTTGTGACTTTCCAATTTCTATTCCCTTTCCTGTGGATCTTATATGAATGCACATGTTGTTGTTTTCACCGGATCATATATTGTCTCGAGTCGAGATGCGAACCTGGGAGTTGTTGTTTGAATTTTATTATCCTTCGTGTTTGGGACATGATAGATCGATTTTTGTTGTCTCAATCGTTTGATTGTTCGGTTTTTGTTCTCGTTTCATGATTGTTGAGCGTTCAGGCTCCTTCGTAATTCCCTTAAGTTCGGGAAATTAGTCTCGTTTTCGATCTTCCAACCCTTGGGCGGTGGAATTCTGCATTTGTTCAGCGATTGGCTCGCGTTTTGATTGATGTACCGTTGGGTCGGTCAATCATATTGATTTTCGTTCATTGTGTTTTGTGATTGTTCGGATAATTGACTTGACTATATTATCCGTTTGATGACGCTTGTAATTTGTTGGTTTTATTATATTCCTAACGGCGACGTTGTGTTGGTCGTCGTGGAGCGTGTTTTCACGCTGTATGTCTCTTTGCGTTTCTTGCAGTGTTTCGCCGTCGGGCGTGAGTTATCGGTTTTTGCGTATCTCGTCGAGTTTTCCTGGCAGGGGATATTGCTTCTCCCTACTTATTTTAAGTTTCGGGACGAAACTTCTTTTAAGGAGGGTAGAATGTAAAACCCGTAATTTCGATTTCCGGTAATTTCTTTTTCTCGGCAGAAGTCCGTTTTGACGACTCGCTCATGACCGTTTCGTCATTCTGAGAATGAATAATTCTACACTTTTTGTCATCCGAGTTCGTTTCGGTGTCGTTTTGTTGAGTTTCGTGCTTTTTAGCGCCTTTTCCGCACTTGAGTTCGATTCTTGTGAATCTCGTTCGAAACTGCTGTTTCGAGTTTCCCGTAAGTCCGTTTAACTTTGTTAGACGTGTTGTGAACTTCGGTTTGGTTATTCGATCACATATCGTGATTTTCGGGCGTTTTGGGCCATTTTGTAATTTAGTGAAAGTTATGGGTATCCGTATCTGTATTTGTTGTCTCGTCCCGTTTCTTGGTCGCGTATAATTAATTATTGCATTATGTTTTCATTTTGGGTCGTTGATGTCGTCCGTGAACTTTTCGCCATGTTCGTTCCGTACGTTTTCGAAAATCGAGTCGTCGAGCCCTGGTGTTCGAGCACTGGCCGGACGGTTGCGGGACTGGCCGGACGATTGCAGGCACAGGCCGGACGGGCGTGGCAGGAACCGGCGTAGTGCACGCTACAGCCAGAAGGCTGCGCGTGCAAACCGGCAGGTGTAGCGCACGCTATCGGCTGGCCTAACGCACGCTATCGGGTCTGGACAGTGGAGTCTAGGGGTTCTGGAATCGGTTAGGCTCGCAGCGCACGCCATCTTTGTGGGCATTGCGCACGCTGACGGCCGTGTAGCGCGCTACGGCCGGAAGGCTGCGCTACTGGCCGAGTCGGTAGGGCGTGTGGGCACTGGATCGCTGGATCGGGCCGAGAAGACGCTAGCTCGGCAGCTAGCGCGCTAGTCCGGCCCAGTATAAATGTGACAGAGCAGTCACATTTCCTCTCGTTTTTCATTTCCTCTCTTTCTCTTCCGCGGCTGGAGCCTTGGGGATTCCGAAGCCATGTTGTTGAACAATAAATCCACGAAGTTCTTGAGTTCATAACATCAATCAATCATTCGTTATCATCCTTTGATTCAGCAAATCAAGGTAATCTTCCTTAGAACCCTAATTTCGTGAATTTGGGGTTTTTTGCATTTTTGTCCGATTCGTTTCGTGTTGTTGATTAATTCATGATGGGTATGATGAATCTTGGTAGTATTATTGTGTTTAACATCATTTAATCCATTGCTCTTCGTCGAATCGAAGTATATTTCTTGATTTCCTTCAAATCGACTTTTTGGGGGATTTGTTCTCGATCTCGTTTTCCATCCGTTTTTGATGGATCGATTGTGGTTAAATGATGTTGTTAAACATATTCTATGGATTGTATATCCATATTTCAACTTGGAATTCCGTTTTCGTGTTTTGACGGGACTAATCGTGTTCTTGGCCATTTTGGGGGAAATCCTTGAACCTTCGTCATTTATTCTTTGAATTCAGCGGCTTTGGGTCGTACTTTGGAATTCATTTTCGTTGTTATTGTTTTCGTTCGTAGTTCATTGTTGCAGATTGTCGTTCGGTGGAGTCGGCGAGTTCGTAGTCGGTTTGTGCCAACCTACTTCGGCCGATTCTCCGCGTTATGGTTATTCGAGGCAAGTACCTTGCCCATACTTTTCTTATTTTATGGATATGATGATCGGTGATCGTCTTGGTGTGTTTGTTTGGTTGTTTGAAATGAAGTTTCAAAAGATTTCAGTTTGGCATCGTTAAAGGCTCTCTTTCAAAACGCGTGTGTGTTTTGTGAATGGTGAGTTTGGGAATTGATTATGATTTGATCATTTTGAAAGTTTAAGGATTTGATGATATCCCTGTTGTTTAAAGTTATGGAATCGTGTATTCCGTATTTAATCTTGTTATTGTGTTTTTTAAGAGTTTGATAATGGTGTCGGATTAGTGGCCATCTCTAGTAAGTATTCTTGATGAACTTACATTCTTAGCATATTAGTATTGCATGAGTAACGTGTGTGTGTGTATGCTCACTATGGGTTAGATCCGACGGGGTCTCGGTAGGGGTCCATGGAGGGGTGGATCCGTGAGCTTGATTTTAACCACTATGGGTTAGATCCGACGGGGTCTCGGTAGGAGTCCACGAAGGGGTGGATCCACGGTTAATTGTGGTGCATTTTACAAATGTGATTTGACTATGGAATTTCCGGAAATGAGTGCTTTTGAATGGTTTTCATGATTGCATGCATCGACTAAGTGTGTAAGAGGTAAGTTGTTCGTTTGACTTACTTGGCTAGGATGGCACTAGAGTATTTTGTTGTTTGTGTTAAATCCTTTAATTGTGGATTTTGATGTTGGAAGACGAACCTTGTTGTCGTTCTCGTGTACTGTGAGTTAATGAGATTTGGGACTAAAATCCTAACATTTTTGTAAAGGTCATTTGACGGATTTGGGGCTAAAATTCCAACGGTTTGGTAAAGGTTATTTTACGGAAAGTAAACTTTTGGGGCATTGACCCCTTTCGTCTTTTGGGTTTTGAAAAGTAGAATTTGATAATCCTAAATTGTTTTCTATCAAAACTCCCGATGGTATTTCAAATCATTTCATAAATTGTTTCCCTTGATATTTTGATCTTGAAATTTTGGGAAGTCTTTACTCAAACTCTTGCCTCGGGAAGTGTTCATCCTGTTGTATTTGAATCTTTGAGGATTCCGGATTATTATCGTTCGTGGAATGTGAATTGTATGACTCGTATTTTTTCACTTGTACTTGCACTAGCAAAACAGTGGAGTTTTGCTAACCCCCGAGTATTCGGGGGGTGGATGTCTGTTTTTGCATTTAGCTTTTGGAGCAGAACACAGGGTCGGCACGAAGGATGATGAAAGATGATCGATACTAATCACATGAGGAACCATACATCGTGTATTGGTTCAGTTGTACTTTATTTTCCGCTGCTATATTTTTTTCCCGTTGTACAGGTGTGGTTGTATTTTGACCCCTGCGTGGGCATGAGTTGTATTTGAGTTGTATGTAATTATTAAAAGACCAAATCGGTCTACTGAGTCATTTTAACCTTAAAGGCATGGTTGAGTTGTTATATGTTGTTACTAGCCTGGTAGATCCTTGAGGAAAGGTTCTACGGCGTGTAATATCCCTGAGCGGATTGGGGGTGCTACAAATATGGTATCTGAGCTTAGGTTGAGGAAACCTAGGCTGTCGGGTCAAGTCATGTTGTTTGAGTCTTGTTTCGTCGGATTTTATCTGACTGAGTCGTGTCGCGACGCGTCGTTTGAGTTTGTTGGTCGTGATTAGTATCGTGGGGCGATCATCATCTTCGTGCGACCTGTGGAAGTAAGTCTCCCTTCTTTGTGTTGTGCCTCGTGTGACACGAGCTATTTTTATGATTATTTGTTAAGTGATGGAATCCTTATGTGGATTTTGATTTCACGATATGTATTTAGTCGACTCTCGTATTTGATTTATACGAGGAGTGTCGTCGCTTGTGATGTCTTTTTATTGTTGTTTTTGTCCGTTGCTGATGATTTTCGAATCGATTTGCACGTTTTACAAGTTCTCTTGTGGAAGCTTTGTGCTTATACGCGTTCGACTTGTTCACTAGCCAGTGCGGGAGGGTCCTTAGAGGCCTCGAATGGGGTCAGTGGTTTTGTTCTGAATGTGGTATTTTTTCGTTTATTTCCGTTTAAAGACATGTATTGTCATGATTTTAAACGTTTTGATGCGTGTACTAGGAGGTGTTTTAGCGTACGTCGATATGTGTGAGTTTTGGGCATTCTGGCCTATTGGATTTTTGAAAACCTTGAGTATCTTAGAAAAATAAATTTCGAGACATACTTTTCAAATGAGTTATTTTCTTGTGGTACATCAAAGGTGCCACAATATATTTCAAAATTTTTCTACCTCGAGGACCAAAGTATTTTGAGATATTTTCAATGTTTTAGAAACACTTTTATTTAGACCCGAGGGTCGAATATTCTGAAAGTTTTCACTAAGAGAAAGTGTCCTCATTTTTATCAAATGCGAAATGGTTCTCCAAAGTCTCGATAACGATGTTTCACGTTTGTACTTTTTGAAAGGTGATACTCAAGATCAACCGGTGTTCTTCTAAATTATTTTCAAAATGAGGTTTTCGTTTTTAAAAACCTATCTATTTCCGTTTGAGGGCTGGGTATGTATGTATGTCTGATGTTCGCATTGTCATTTTGATGTTTGCTCCCAAGTATGATCGAATTGGCGGTGTGAGCGGTGAGTCGCTTTCCACACATTTGTAGTGTTAGCCCCCTGTGAGAGGCGGGATGTTGGTGTTAAATGTTATCGCCTCGTAGTGATTTCTGCATTGTCGCGCATGTGCGAGCTGTTAGAGCTTGGTTTGGTATGACCGTGTGCATCGGTGATGGTTCCGTTATGTGTCGGTTGTTTAATGTCTTGTTACCTTGCTCCCGTTTTTGTGAATTTCGTGGACGAGGTCGGAGATAATACCCGTACTATTTTGACTTCTATATTTTCTCTTTCTCCAGTCCATCGATTCGCTCATGTTCGTTGATACTTTATGAACTTGTTCTGTATTTCGGTTTCATCGTCCGAACGAACTGTGATCTTGTTGTGGGTCGATCTGGTTATCACTGTGACTTTTTCGAGTTCGGTTCTATTCTTGTGAACCTTGTTAGGAAGTGACATCATTTGTTCTATTAGTTCTTTTATCCAAAGTGGATCAGATTTGGAACTCCTGTGTTCTCGACTCTGTCGACTCGTTTATGCTCGTTAACATTTCTGAGCTTGTCCTGCCCCTTGCTTTTGTGGATCGAACGAGTGTGGTATTATTTCGGAATAACTCGTTTGTCGTTGTGACTTTTCAATTTCTATTCCCTTTCCTGTGGATCTTATGTGAATGCACATGTTGTTGTTTTCACCGGATCATATATTGTCTCGAGTCGAGATGCAAACCTGGGAGTTGTTGTTTGAATTTTATTATCCTTCGTGTTTGGGACATGATAGATCGATTTTTGTTGTCTCGATCGTTTGATTGTTCGGTTTTTGTTCTCGTTTCATGATTGTTGATCGTTCAGGCTCCTTCGTAATTCCCTTAAGTTCGGGAAATTAGTCTCGTTTTCGATCTTCCAACCCTTGGGCGGTGGAATTCCGCATTTGTTCAGCGATTGGCTCGCGTTTTGATTGATGTACCATTGGGTCGGTCAATCATATTGATTTTCATTCGTTGTGTTTTGTGATTGTTCGGATAATTGACTTGACTATATTATCCGTTTGATGACGCTTGTAATTTGTTGGTTTTATTATATTCCTAACGGCAACGTTGTGTTGGTCGTCGTGGAGCGTGTTTTCACGCCGTATGTCTCTTTGCGTTTCTTGCAGTGTTTCGCCGTCGGGCGTGAGTTATCGGTTTTTGCATATCTCGTCGAGTTTTCCTGGCAGGGGATATTGCTTCTCCCTACTTATTTTAAGTTTCGGGACGAAACTTCTTTTAAGGAGGGTAGAATGTAAACCCGTAATTTCGATTTCCGGTAATTTCTTTTTCTCCGCGGAAGTCCGTTTTGACGACTCGCTCATGACCGTTTCGTCATTCTGAGAATGATTAATTCTACACTTTTGGTCATCCGAGTTCGTTTCGGTGTCGTTTTGTTTAGTTCCGTGCTTTTTAGCGACTTTTCCGCACTTGAGTTCGATTCTTGCGAATCTCGTTCGAAACTGCTGTTTCGAGTTTCCCGTAAGTCCGTTTAACTTTGTTAGACGTGTTGTGAACTTCGGTTTGGTTATTCGATCACGTATCGTGATTTTCGGGCGTTTTGGGCCATTTTGTAATTTATTGAAAGTTACGGGTATCCGTATCTGTATTTGTTGTCTTGACCCATTTCTTGGTCGCGTATAATTAATTATTGTATTATTTTTTAATTTTGGGTCGTTGATGTCGTCCGTGAACTTTTCGTCGTGTTCGTTCCGTACGTTTTCGTAAATCGAGTCGTCGAGCCCTAGTGTTCGAGCACCGCCGACGGTTGCGGGGAGCCGGACGATTGCGTGCACAGCCGGATGGGTGCGGCAGAACCGGCGAAGCGCGCTACGGCCGGAAGGCTGCGCGCGCTAACCGGCAGTGTAGCGACGCTATCTCCGGCCTAACGCACGCTTATCTGGATGCAGACAGTGGAGTCCAGGGGTTCTGGAATCGGTTAGGCTCGGTAGGTAGCGCACGCTACTGTCGGGCATTGCGCACGCTACGACCGGCAGGTAGCGCGCGCTACGGCCGGAAGGATGCGCACGCTACCTGGCCGAGTCAGTAGGGCAGTGTGGGCACTGGACTGCGGCCTGGGCCGATAGCGCACGCTAGCTCGGCAGCCTAGCGCGCGCTAGTCCGGCCCCGTATAAATGTGACAGAGCAGTCACATTTCCTCTTGTTTTTTATTTCCTCTCTTTCTCTTCCGCGGCTGGAGCCTTGGGGATTCCGAAGCCATGTTGTTGAATAACAAATCCACGAAGTTCTTGAGTTCATAAAATCAATCAATCATCCGTTATCATCCTTTGATCCAGCGAATCAAGGTAATCTTCCTTAGAACCCTAATTTCGTGAATTTGGGGTTTTTTGCATTTTTGTCCGATTCGTTCCGTGTTGTTGATTAATTCATCATGGGTATGATGAATCTTGGTAGTATTCTTGTGTTTAACATCATTTAATCCATTGTTCTTCGTCGAATCGAAGTATATTTCTTGATTTCCTTCGAATCGACTTTTTGGGGGATTTGTTCTCGATCTCATTTTCCTTCCGTTTTTGATGGATCGATTGTGGTTAAATGATGTTGTTAAACATATTCTATGGATTGTATATCCATATTTCAACTTGGAATTCCGTTTTCGTGTTTTGACGGGATGAATCGTGTTCTTGGCCGTTTTGGGGGAAATCCTTGAACCTTCGTCATTTATGGAATCGTGTATTCCGTATTTAATCTTGTTATTGTGTTTTTGAAGAGTTTGATAATGGTGTCGTATTAGTGGCCATCTCTAGTAAGTATTCTTGATGAACTTACATTCTTAGCATATTAGTATTGCATGAGTAACGTGTGTGTGTATGTATGCTCACTATGGGTTAGATCCGACGGGGTCTCGGTAGGGGTCCACGGAGGGGTGGATCCGCGAGCTTGATTTTAACCACTATGGGTTAGATCCGACGGGGTCTCGGTAAGGGTCCACGGAGGGGTGGATCCACGGTTAATTGTGGTGCATTTTACAAATGTGATTTGACTATGGCATTTCCGAAAATGAGTGCTTTTGAATGGTTTTCATGATTGCATGCATCGACTAAGTGTAGAGGTAAGTTGTTCGTTTGGCTTACTTCGCTAGGATGGCACTAGAGTATTTTGTTGTTTGTGTTAAATCCTTTAATTGTGGATTTTGATGTTGGAAGACGAACCTTGTTGTCGTTCTCGTGTACTGTGAGTTGATGAGATTTGGGGCTAAAATCCCAACGTTTTTGTAAAGGTCATTTGACGGATTTGGGGCTAAAATCCCAATGGTTTGGTAAAGGTTATTTTACGGAAAGAAAACTTTTGGGGCAGTGACCCCTTTCTCCTTTTGGGTTTTGAAAAGTAAGATTTGATAATCCTAAATTGTTTTCTAACAAAACTCCCGATGGTATTTCAAATCATTTTATAAATTGTTTCCCTTGATATTTTGATCTTGAAATTTTGGGAAGTCTTTACTCAAACTCTTGCCTCGGGAAGTGTTCATCCTGTTGTATTTGAATATTTGAGGATTCCAGATTATTATCGTTCGTGGAATGTAAATTGTATGACTCGTATTTTTGCACTTGTACTTGCACTAGCAAAACAGTGGAGTTTTGCTAACCCCCGAGTATTCGGGGGGTGGATGTCTGTTTTTGCATTCAGGTTTTGGAGCATAACACAGGGTCGGCACGAAGGATGATGAAAGATGATTGATACTAACCACATGAGGAACCGTACATCGTGTATTGGTTCAATTGTACTTTATTTTCCGCTGCTATATTTTTTTCCCGTTGTACGGGTGTGGTTGTATTTTGACCCTTGCGTGGACATGAGTTGTATTTGAGTTGTATGTAATTATTGAAAGACCAAATCGGTCTACTGAGTCATTTTAGACTTAAAGGCATGGTTGAGTTGTTATATGTTGTTATCAGCCTGGTAGATCCTTGAGGAAAGGTTCTACGGCGTGTAATATCCCTGAGCGGATTGGGGGTGTTACAGTCATAACACACATACATACAAAACAGTTGTTATTACTAGACAACACACATAGAATACAGTCACGGGTGATTGATTGTAAAGGATAGGCCTAACGGCTAAAAGAAATGTTGTTCTCTAGCCTCTGTCCAGGCTAACTAATGCGCGCTACAACAAATATTTAGCGTGCACTACCCATGCTGCATTAGCGCGCGCTAGCCTCACACTTAGCGTGCGCTAACTGTTCTATTTCAACAACATGATTGCGAATATATATACGACATTACTAGAATCAAAGGTCACAAATAAACAACAACAACATTCGAATCTCGAAGCCATCGATTCACATAATTACAACACCTCATGAGTAACCATCAAAAGGCAATTGTCATTCAAAACCGAAAAGTTAAAAGCAAGAGTCACGTCTTGAGTACATTTGCAGACCTCATTTGAGTGTTTAAAAAAATAGTTTTTTGAAAAACTATAATACAAAATGCAAATGAAATATCGGTATTTCGAATTCTCCAAAAAAAATTTCGACCTTGAGGTCATCATACGAAAATCAAACTTTTTCCTCCCTTTGGAGGATGTTTTAAGCAACAACTTATGTGACTCACCAAAAACATGTAAAGCTTTAAAATATCACATTGACGAATTTTTTTTTTTGCGTAGCCACACCAAGGCCATTACCCTTGCAAAAACAACTTATACCAAGATGTGTATATATATACATATACGTTGGCACCAGTTTCATTCTTGCACCATACGAGGATCAAACAAGCATAGGCCACATAATCACGAATCACCTTTAAACTCCACGTCATAACATAAAATCATACAAGCTCGTATAACATAAGGCACAATATAGTAGGGAGACTTACATCCACAGATCGCTCGAAGATGATCGCTGCACCTTGATACTAATCACGGCTGACATCTCAGACGACGCATCGCGACACAACTCAGTCAGACACAATCTAACAAGACAAGACCCAACATTACACGACTGAACCCGACAGCCTAGGTTTCCGCAACCTAAGCTCTGATACCATAAATGTAACACCCCCGAAATCAAACCGGGAATATTACACGCTGCAGATCCTCTCCGTGAGGATCCACCAGGATAGACATCGAAACAGAACATTACATCACATACCGACGTAACAAAATAACAAACCAATAGACCGATTTGGTCTTTTATTACTAACATACAAATCAAAGTATATATTTCTTTCTCGACTCATACCCATGTAAGGGTAAAATATACTCACAAATAAAAGTACGACAATAGAAAAGACCATGCAATGAACTCCTACCGACTGTACCCAAAACTGGTCTTCATGTGATTAGTATCATTCGTCTTCCATCATCCTTCTCACCGATCCTGTGTTTTGCTCCCAAAACCTGCATGTACCTGGACGCAGAACAGACATCCACCCCCCGAATACTTCGGAGTTAGCAAAACTCCACTGTTTTGCTAGTGCAAGTATAAAATACAAGTACGAGCCATACACAACACATTTCGAGAATACAACGAAAGACTTCCCGAGATATTTTGGTTAATTCAAATAGTTCAAGTCTTGAAAGTAGAAATGAAACACGTAAGCACTTTGAAAACACTTCCATGTCTCGGGGGTACTGAAAATATTAGAGATTGAAAAGTTCTTAATTTTCTCGAATGCCACTTAGGGTCACAGCCCCAAAGTTCATTTTTCAAAATGCAAATCCGTTAACAAAACACGGGGTCCACGACCCAAATATTTCGGTCACAAAACATAGGGTCCACGACCCGATCATCCACTTCAATTCACTTACAAGAACACATTACACATAATACATTATTCTTATGCCATTCTAGCCAAGCACCAAGACTTGATATATAATGTCTTTTGACCCCGAGTACAAAGCATTCTGATACTCCGAACAAGATAACAATTGACGGAAACATCAACATCAATATCACAAAAACCACACTTGGTAACACACGCCCGTGCCCCTTAGCATCGACCCCTAGACGCCCCGTCGAACGCTCCGGGTGGGAAACCACTTCCATGGCCGTACCCCTTAGTATCGGCCCCCAGACGCCCCGTCGAATGCTCCGGTGGAAGATCAACGACACACGCACCCAAGTCCACTTTCGTGGTCGTACCCCTTAGTATCGACCCCCAAACGTCCCGTCGAATGCTCCGGGTGGAAGGACAACAACTCACACACCCAAAAGATCATAATTCATAGTTGCAAACCACAAGCCTCGAAAGTCAATCACAGTATATATAGTCGAGGTACCCTACTAGAATGGCTAGTTCATCCAACAAATACTCACGACCAAGTAACGATACAATTAACACTAGAATTTAATGATGCACCTAGTACCAATAACATAGCAACAAGAGAAAATAACTTTCCAACCACGCCGAATGACACAACCTCCTAATAAAGGAGTTACCACCTTTATCACACAATATCACATGATCATCAATAAACACACATTCCCCCACACACACCTCAACGAAAGGTTAAACTTTAAATCTACAAACGACATAATCACACAAAATGATACCCTACGAAAGTATTCCTATACTCAACAATAATACACATACTTAGACAAGCACATTTAACAACGGAATCATACGAGTCATGTTTAAGGAAATATTGAAAAGCATAACGATTCTTTTAAATGTTAATTATAGACATTCATTCAGCACATATCGTCCATTACATGGGCAAGATACTTGCCTCGAAATCAATTTTTAAATAGTCCGACGAACGCGGCTTGGCCAAAACAGCCCCAAAACAGCCCCAAAAACCGACCACTTTCACAAGAAATCAATAACAACACAATCACTACGAGAAGCAAGACCAAAATTAATGGTAAACACCTGAAATCAACAAAGGAAAACTCATATGAACATTTAATCGAACAATAAATGTTCACGGTTCCTCCAGAACACTCGAATCATCAATCGGGTTGAAAGAATCAAGGAAATGGATATACAATCCATAGAACATGTTTAAAAACATCATTTGACACTACCCGATTTATCAAAAATGTATTGAAATCGAAGTCAAGAACAAAACCCCCAAAATTACACAAGTACGGTTCTAAGAAGAAAATACCTCGATTAAAATAGCGAAAGATGTTGGGATGTTGTTAAATCCATAGTAGAAACTCAAAGATGTTCATGGGTAATGATACCAGGCCAAAATCCTTGCTTATACACCCTCAAGATCATCTAGATCGCCGGAAGGAAGAAACGGGAGGAAGAAATGACGAAAGTTGACCTCTGCAGTCCTATATATACTGTCAATAGTTAGCGCACGCTAGGGTATGTGTAGCGTGCGCTATTAGCTGTCAAATTCAGTCCAGAACCCTCTGCCAGACTCCGTTAGCGCGCGCTAACAGATGCGTTTAGCGTGCGCTAATTACACACTATGTAGTCTTTGCTATTTTGACCATAACTTTCTCGTTCGGACTCCGATTGACTCGCCGTTTGAACCATTGGAAAGCTAATTTGATGCTCTATCACATTGTAAGTTTTCAGAATTTTTACATTTAATACGTACCGGTGGTGATCTTACAAAGCTGACCGAACACACAACAACGATACTCCTCGACAAAACAATGATTATTCAACATGCAATGAAACACTAACGGACAACACCAACGATCCAAACCAAAAACAAACAAATAACAAAGCACAACATACTATTAGATCGACTTATGCAACGATAAGTCCTACCTAAAGAATACCACAACACGGTACATCGCGCTACACCCAACATAGGGAAAAATCTCAAGAAATCGCCAACAGGACAAAATGACCGACGCAACCGACAAAAATTAAAAAATAACCACAACCGAAAATCTTGGGCATTACAACTTCATGGCTTCTAGCCATTCCTCGGACTTTAGTCCTGAAGCAGCTTCTATATAGCTACTAGGCTCATCATCTATGAGCGATGGATCATCATCCTCTGTTACTAGATACCTATATCTCTCAGGTTCATGTCGCATCCTATCAGATCTGTGAGGGACTTGTGTCCTTTGAACTGGCTCTTCAACTGATTGTTGAGCCTGTTCAGTTTCCATTAGTGAAGCGATGTCTTCTTGTGGTTCTCGAGTTTCCTCGAGAATTACTCTTCTCCCACTGTCTCTTTTGGAAATAAATTCCCTTTCTAAGAATATAGCATTTCGAGCAACAAACATTTTGTTTTCTGCGGGCTTATAAAAGTAATATCCTTTAGTTTCCTTAGGATGTCCCACAAATAAACATCTTTCAGATTTGGGTGACAGTTTGTCAAACACTTGGTGCCTTACGAATGCTTCACAACCCCAGATCTTTAGAAAAGACAAGTTTGGTCTCTTACCAGTCCATTTCTCAAATGGTGTCTTTTCAACTGCTTTAGATGGAACACGGTTAAGGGTGAATGCTGCTTTTCTGAGGCGTGACCTAAAAATAATAATGGAAGCTCTGTTCGACTCATTATGATTCTAAGGCTTGGCTTCTCGGACACTCCGTTATGCTGAGGTGTTCCGGGAGGAGTAAGTTGTGAAATAATTCCACAACTCCTAAGATGATCATTGAATTATTGGCTCAAGTATTCTCCACCTCAATCCAATTGAAGGGCTTTTATTGTCTTGCCAAGTTGATTATGTACTTCACTCTGGAATATTTTGAACATTTCAAAAGATTCATGTTTATGCTTCATAAGATAAACATATCCATACTGACTAAAATCATCGATAAATGTGATGAAGTATCGGTGTTCGCCTCTGGTATGAGTGCTAAGAGCTCCGCATACATCAGTATGTAAAAGGCCAAATAGATCAGTAGCCCTTTCTCCATGACCGGTGAAAGGATTCTTCGTGATCTTGCCCAATAAACAAGATTTGCATATCCCATATGATTCATAGTCAAAAGAGTCTAAAAGTCCATCATTATGGAGTTTAGAAATGCATTTCTCGTTTATGTGACCAAGTCGACAATGCCATATGTAAGTCGAATTAGAATAATAGAGCTTAGGTATTTTGGATGCTATGTTATAGATGTCCTAAGTGTTGGACTCATGTAGATCAATATTGTAAAGGCCAGTATATAACTTTTCAGTACCATAAAGCAAGTCATCAAAGAAAATATGAAAAATCTTATTCTTAACAAGAAAATTGTAACCTTCACAATATAATATAGAAAGTGAAATAATATTCATATTCATAGTAGGAACATAATAGTAGTTGTTCAAAACTAACAAAAGCCCATTGGGTAAAACTTGATCATAAGTTCCTACGGCTAGTGCAGCAACTCGTGCTCCATTGCCAACTCTTAGATCCACTTTCCCTTTCTTCAGCTCTCTACTGCTTCTCAACCGCTGCATATTTATACAAATGTGATATCCGCATACAATATCCAATACCCAGGAGTTAGAAGTAGATAAGTTAACTTCTATAACAAATATACCTGCAGTCTCACTACCCTTGGTATGCTTTAGCTCTTCCAAGTAATCCTTGCAATTTCTTTTCCAGTGTCCTGGTTTATTGCAATGATGGAAATTTCCATCTTTGGGAGCTTTAGTCTTGTAAACTGGCTTAGTAGGGTCTTTAGATTTGGCAACTTTTGCCTTACCCTTGCCCTTGCCTTTGTTCTTAAAGAACTTCCCTTTGCTGACCATCTGCACGTGGCTTGGTTTCTTCTTAATATTGTGATCAGCCGTTTTGAGCATCCCATGCAGCTCAGCAATGGACTTCCTCATATCATTCATATTATAGTTCATAATGAACCGACCGAAACTATCAGGCAATGAGTTTAGGATCACATCCGTGGAGTGCTCCTTAGAAAGTGGAAAACCAAGCCTATCAAGATGATTAATATATCCTTTCATCTTCACTACATGAGTGCTAACAGATGTCCCCTCAACCATCTTGCAAATCATACAAGGCATGAAAGGTCTCATACCTCTCTTGCGTACCATGCTTCGAGAAAGTTTCCTTGAGGTGAGCATTTAGCTCATAAGATTCCATTTTTTTTAGATTCTTCTGAAGTTCTCGAAAAATGGTAGACAACATAAGACAACTGACATCAATGGAATCATCACAATGTTTCTTCCATTTGTCTTTTGTTGCTTTGTTTGCACTGTCAGCAGGCTCATCGAGAATTTCTTCCTCAAGAACATACAACTTTCTTTCTTGCTTGAGAACTATTCTCAAGCTCCGTATCCAATCCAGATAGTTGCTGCCACTTTCTTTGAGCTTGTCCTTCTCAAGGATGAATCACAATGAAATGGTGGACGTGTTGGTTGATGCCATTCTACTATCTACAAAATTCAATATGCAAGGTATTGAGTCACATTATTTTATTTCTCTAAAAATACTCCCACTAAAACAAAGTACCCTCAACATTTGTAATTTTAGTGGGCTGAGACCCCATTTTGCACAATTCTATACTCAGCTTTGGCATGACGCCTAGAATTGAGCTACTTTAGGTGGATAACTCCTTATCGATTACATCATATGTAACTCTTAGATTATATTTATGGAATTTGGCATCTTATGCCCAAGCATGTTATAATCCCATCTTATGCCTTAAGGTTCAAAACATTATTGAATTCTTAGTTCATTAAAACATATAGGTATCACCATTACCCATCCTACCTTACTAAGATAATCCGAGCACCCAGCTTTGGCATGACCTGCTCAAGATGATCGAAGTCTTGATAGGTGTTTTAATTGAACGGCTCTAAAATTTTAACGAGATATTTTATCATATGTAGCATGTCTGTGTTGGCTAACATACATCTATACATACATCACATCACATACATGCATAAATTTAAATATACATGGCATCACATGACATAATAAACATAGGATCGTGTATAGCATGACCATAATCCTAACGTGATTTTTATGAGCCAACATGAAATCACAAAGGTGAATCTAAAGGGTATAATTGGTCTTCATTGGTCTTCCAACTCCTTGGAACGTCATACGCAATTTATATGCCCTTCGAGTTCGTCACTCGTCTCATTCTTGTCTTTATTACATTAATAAAAAAACACTACACTAGTAAAATTAAATTACAAGCGGGCAAACAACACGCAGGCCGTAAATTATAACAATAAATTACAAGACGACTTGCATGCCATAAAAAACAATTAATATTAAAGGACATGCAGGCCGTAAAAACAACCCAAAATTAAATTGAAATATCCAATCACATTGGTCAACTTATGATCATGCCATACACCAAACGTATATTAAAATTAATCATCACATAATTAAGTAATCATACTATTAAAATTAATTATCAAATAATTAAATAAATATAATATTAATCTGCCCAACAGTCATGTATAAAATTAATATCCGATCAAAATCAACAATCTGGATCACTAGCCCAGTTGGCCGAGCGCGCTTCACCCGCACATGGCCGTGCGGGTTCAAATCCCGCCGGCCGCAAAAAAAATATTTTGAAACATATATTATGATTTTACAAAATAGTTTAAATGAAGCATCAGTAACTTAAATTCACATGAAGGGTGCTGGTCGAGATGGTCAGGGCGGGGCCGCGGGTCTTGATCGGTGCGGGATCGAATCCCTCCATAATACAGTCCAGAAATTTATTTTAAACGATCTGATTCAATCAAATTAAATCGGAAAAATATTTGTAAAATCTCTATTTCTCAAATATGATTGAGAACATAATTTTATATATCCAAAGCATACAAAATATGTGCTACATAAACAATTAAATCACTGCAAGTTGTCTCCGATACCACTGTTGGATTTTACATGAATCTAATACAATGAATATGATCAAAACACAGCGGAATAAATTAGCGAAAAAAACCAGACGAGGATCTACATGTAGTAATTTAATTGATTTATTAATAGTTCGTCGCATTACCTTAATTCTAAGAACAGGTCTGGACCCGGACAACAAGCTGATTAAATCCTCTTCCTCTTTCGATGATCCACACATGAACAACTGGTACAAGCCGGATTGCTAAATCCTTACGAATAATATTGATAAACATTACAACAATTAATTCATTGCAAGAAGGATTTGTACTGTTGATCAAAATCAAGTAAGGGAAGAGGACGAAATTGGCCGAAATGAATATCCGAACTGAAATAGTTCCGTCGATCTGTTGGGAGGGGGGGCCGATTTTTGGGTCTTGCAAAACTAGGGTTATGCAATTTTTCTTATGACAACTCCTTGTCCTTGACCCTATATTTATACTAAGTAAACCTCATAGTTAAACTCCAGTATTTGCTTGGTTGCCCCTCAACTTATTAAATAATACAATAAATATAATATCTCATATTATATATTACTTATTATTTAATCCTCGTATAAATATAATATCTAATATTTATCTTTCCATGTTGGTATAATTAAATAATATAATATATAATGTCATATATTATATATTTCTCATTATTTAATTTTCTTAATAAATATAATATCCTGTTTCAGGAAAAAGTAAAAAGACTGTAAATAGAGTCAATCAATTGTATTCATAACACTGATAGAGGGGCCTTTATATAGGCATTACAATGAGAGTCCTTCCATACATAGGATTCCTAGATAAGGTAAGACATCTAATAGGATCCTACTACCTCTAGAAGGATCTAGAACCTTCCATCTATGTATCTACAACCAGTATTAGGTAAGACACATCACGGGAATAATAATTCCCAGAACACTCCCCATGTGTCGAGCACTAATACAACAATGGTGCAGAAGATGTTGCCTTCGTAAAAACCTATTCCAAGCCAAAACAAAACCCCATGTGAAAAATAAAGGCTTGATGAGGAAAAGAATGCAACGCACCAACATAACATGTCGTGTATACTCCCCCTGATGTATACATAACGACTCCCCCCGATGAGTACATCAAATCATAGGAGTCAGATGCCAAGTTGCCCTCACAACTATATCAAGGAAAAACCCAGTGGGAAATCTTGGTCTAAGTTGAACAGAAGTACAATGCATCATTGTATGGATGTTCTCATAGGTCGCCTCGTTAAAAACCTTACCAAGTGAAAACCCAATTGGAAAAAACAAACCTTGGTCTAAGGACAAAAAGAGCACGACACATCCAAAGTGCAGAGTCGCTAAAGACTTATCAAGTTTTCTAAAGTCTTGACCTCCATGCACTAAATTAGTCATAACTTCTTTGATTCAATAGGTATCAACGAAACAGTAAGAACTTATGAAAACTAGACACCCATAGCTTTTCATTCACATACAGTACGTAACCTAGATCGACCTGAGCAGATCACAAAGCTCTATCAAAGTTGACTCAGCAAATTACCAGACATATCCTTTCCTACTTTGCAACAATAGTCATATGTCACTCAACATGATGGATGTGATCAAATGGTTGGTTTCCTTGGAAAGTAGACACAAACCTTTCCAATGGTACCAATTTCACCATTTTCCATCAAGTGAGTTGCCATGTAGGTCATATGGGAGATAGACCAACACATTCTGGGTAGATTTGGGTATCAATTTTCAAGTGTCCTTTTTATCAAGATAGAGCGAGCTTAAAGCTTCTTGTCAATCACAGACATTGCGTGAGCGCATCCTAGACCATCATCACAGTGGCTTTACCGGATTGTTACGAATGAGTACATCGAGTCAAACATGAGTACATAATACCGTACTTTTCTCTTAAGACTGCATCATCACTTAAGTGAGCCAAGTCTTATGATGATGTTGACTAATCATTGGGAACCATATAGGCATTGCTTTATCGTCTTTTAGGGAAACCGTCCCTTAGATTGCCTTAAACCAATTGATGAATACGCATTATCAAGTGTCCCCAAGATCCTTTCATTCTTAACTTTGGATTTAGCGGAATCTCTTAGTCTCACAAGAGTATATCACTATAAACCCTTAGTTTTACACGCAAAATCTTCATATCTCTTCCAAATCAAGTATATACTTAGTATGCATTCCCGATAATCACTTGTCGATGCGCTCCGGGGTCAGGAGCCACTTGATTTGAGTCTGATCCACCACGAGATCCTTCCATCACTTAACTTAGTTCCCTACTAAGATAAGATTTAACCACAAGCTGTACGTCAGTTTTTGGGAAACTATCTAACTGAAAAGATAGTGGATGCTATAACATCCATTACGATAGCACAACTAAGTTTCGTGTCATCATAGTCGATTCCAGTGCATTCATGAGAAACCTCGCGCCATGAGGTGAGTTTAACTCCTTACCTCACTCGCTTTGACAAAGTATACGGATAGATCTTATCTTTGGAGTGTCGGCACCAATTCAACAAAGGGCTATCACTTTGTTTATACTGAAATCGCATATATTTCCATTTTAGGCCAAGGCTACAATGTTGTTGATTTTCAACGAAGTATGGTTCGATTAAACTCACATTCCACATTCTCATGAACCGGCTTTATTCATAGAGTACTCTTTATGGATTGACATTCACTGAGGTATCCCCCAATGATGACTATAATCCAAAATCACATGAGACGGATGAGTTCATTTGATCAGATGATCAAGTTTCATGTACCAAAGTCGCATACATTCTTAGCGAGAGTATTTATCGAACCAAGTGGCATCCCAATACTCTATGAGATCCACGGCCTAGTAACACCATCTACCACAATTTGTGGTGTTACCATATCACCATTTATAGGTGACGAACGTCCATGACCGGACACAATCCTTGCAGACATGTTTGCAGCATGTATTTAATCTCGTCACTTTAGGCAACTTAGTGAGACACAGTAGGGACAAACTACGATAATTCTATGTTGTTCTACTCGAACATGATCGTTCGCATCTCCCCCTAACGACGGGAAGACTGGCTCATCAAAGTGACTTACGAGATCGTCTGCCAAGATATATTTTAAGTGGACTATGAGTGAAAACGCATGTCATGTTCATCATTTATAACCCGTCATAATGCGTTGTGGTGACACACTTTGGCACATGAGCATGTGGACGATAAAGGTTTTCAGTGTTAACACAATCCAGTTAACAAAATGCATATTGTTACACTCGTAACTAAACATTTGAATGATGATAGGTATAGGTGAATATGACATATTGACCTATGCTACATAGCCGTAGCTACTGGTCTTGATAATTCAACAAAACTGCCACCATGCACCACCGGGATCGAACATGAAGAAACGATTGAACCGATGATAGGCCGTTGGTTTTATTGAACCTATAGTGCTTTGTTGAAGAGTTCACTCCCTTCACCAGCCCCAAACACCTCAAAATTCCGTGAGCATATATAAACGGGTGTTTAGGATTCCAAAATCATCAACCTTGTGGTTAAAAACCGGTCGAAATGACATCGAACTGGTCGTTCGGATGGCTGGTGGTATGTGAAAAATTGATTTAAGTGGTTCACCTCCTTCCGAGTCTCCAAATGGCATCAAAATTTGTGAGAAGGTGGCCTTGGATGTTAGGAAGTACTTGTTAAAATTTCATTTTAAGACTTGGTCGAAAAGTGGGTGAACCGACCTTTACAATGATTGGTCCGCAAGTTGGACAACCATAAACTCAGGTTTCATCAACTTATCAATCATTGTCAAAGGAACAACATAACATATAAATGTTATCACTTGAGTACGACTATTTTTGAACACCATCATAGCATTATAAGCCACCCAAGCTAATACTTATGATCATGTATGTATAAGGACTCGGTGAAAAGGGAGGACTCAGCACCATGCTTATGCGAGTCGCTACATTATTCTCTTTAGCATATGAGGGTGTCATCTCCTAATAGTTCCAAAGAATAGGCTTAAATCAATGAACATGGCTAAGAAGGATCATCGGGGGGGGGGGGGGTCTTTGGCGGTTAATGGCAAGTAAGATCATAGGTATTTGTCCAAAGCATTCTGATCTAGTCGTATTGGATACACTAGTAATCAATCGGTCTTGATTTGCATTAACACATGTATATTGTCTAGTCAACCATAGGGTTTGACTTTACTGTGACCCGAAGACTTGACCGAGACATCTGATGAAGGGTCTATACGTATATGGTATTCACGACATAATGGTTCTGAATGATCCCTTCATTTGTTCTCAGTCGGGGTTTTGTGCGGCCTGCTAGGCTGGCTAAGTGCTGCCCGCACTCATAGGTTCCTCCAAATAACGGCTGAGACAGACCTAGAGAGTCGCGCATCAGGATCTTTGACGGATAAATACGAATTTATCATCTCTCTATTAATATTAGATATTGGATATCAAATTATGATTTATTGGATAAATCAAATAGCGGTCTTATGAACTAAAATTAAGTTACTGGGTAATTAATTTAATTCATAAATAATATTTCTTAGAGAAATATATTTGTATTTTATATAATTAATAAATTGAATTAATTAATTAGTATAAATACATTGGAGATAAAATGGAGTGTATTAAACAGAGTCGTTTGACGAACATCCGCTACATGAACCGAGTGACTCGGCCCATTTCTTAGAAACTTCATATGCCCCCCCCTCTCATCTTGCTTGGAGGCTTCCTTTTTGTTGTTGTTTTGTGTTGAGTAATCCCACCATGATTAGTCAACATATCATGCCGTAATGATAATATATGGTGGGATCTCTTGATTGATATAAGATATCAAAAACCAAAACAACACCACCACCATCTTGAGTGTTCGGCCGAGAGGAAAGAAGGGAGGGGAGAAAAAAATTTCTTCATCTTGTTCCTCATATTTGAGATAAGAAATGAACAAGAAAATTGAGAGATAAAATTTCTACGATAACTTTCTAGCCGTGTTCTTCAAGAACGTAGTTTTGTTGAATTTTTTCAGGCAACATCCGACGCGTATGAAGTAGAGACATCGTATTTTCGGTGTTTGGGACAAAGGGATTTCGCGCTTGTGCTCGGGTTTGAGATCATCATCAACTTACAAAGATATTATCAAAGGCTTCAGAGGTATGGGACTTTGATTCTTTGTCTTCGTTTGTTTTATTTTTTGTATATACGTTACTTGATCGATCCTGTTTGGGATTCTTTATATTGAGTTTATTATTCCGCCGCGTACTCGTTTTTGTATCCAGAATCCCAACACTCTGGACTCTAAGAAACACCTAACACATAAAAATACCCATCAATAGGGTATGTTAATAAAATTATTCGGGTTCACAAAAATGAACATCCCAAGAGAAGATAACTATACTTGTGTCACTCGTATGCAAGTGATAGTCATTTTCAGATGACACTGCATCATTGATTCTCATCGTTACATCATCATCATTTGTCCTTCAGATTCTTCTACATGCTGAAATACTAAGTGCACATAACTTCTCGTTCGTGTAATAGAAGACCCTAAGGAAGCTTCTAGGTTCTCTTCTTTCATGCTTCTTCATCAACAATAATACACGTGTCTTTGTGAAATAAATTCATACATTACACGCTTTCCTATACATATCGTTCCATGCATATTCAGTTTAGAGAATCAAACTAAATTTCATTTGAAAGAATATAAACTTAGAGCAAACAGACCTCTTTGATACCATTCTTTCACGACCCCTTATCCCTAAGTGTTGGGAATACATTCAAGATTTTGATTATGTCTTCCCTGTATTTAAAGTGTAATTCAAATGTATGTTCTAAGTACTTGGCATTGTAAAGAAGAACCAAATGAGTATCTTCTATAGGCTTCATAAAGTTAGGCTAAGTATTGATCAACCAAGTCTTGATCAGATAGGTTTTACAACTATGTTCTAATAAAATTAGAGGTGAGGCATACATTTACTTCTTGTTTGGTATATGCTATAAATCATCATACTAGACATTGTCGACTCATTCGAGAAGGTACAATAGGCTAGCAACAGTCTTGGGGAAATTTTGAACCCCCTACAACCATTCATTACATTATTTTATTTGGGCCCAAATAAATATATTTCAGCAATCGTCACATATACGAGGAGAAAAATACTTGAAAAACTATCAGAGAATAGAATAAATTCTTAATTCCCTAGCACTCAAGTCAAAACTGACTAACTGACATACTTTTGGTGCTAAATAAATATATGCAATGAACTTTATTTTGTGTTTTTATAGATATAGAAGTTAAGAACATGGCTTTTTAAACTACCAAGTCTCCATGAATTGTTGTAGTAAATCAAAAGATTGAGTTATTGTAGTGAAAATGTTCTTGAAAATCAAAGATATTAAATATTTATGGATATTTGATCAATTGTTGGCCTCTTGTTAATTTGCAGATATTTGATATGGAAGAGCTTATTCGAATGATGATATAGATTACGTACAAAGATGTTGGACTCAATATTTTATGGATTCTACGTCTTTAGAGAAGTAAGAAGAGAGGAACATGGGGTTCCAGTAATAGGGATCTCCTTAGCCAGTATTTGTGGGCAAAACCTCCCTTTTGGATCTACTACATAGGGATCATTCATCATTTGTGGTTGTACTGCTTTGCAAGATTTTGTAAATATCGTGTAATACATGTTGTACATTTTTGCAAGATTTAAAAATGGTTATGTAATAGAATATTCGGTATACTTGATGATTTGGGTATAATATATGGTGTATCGTTGGAAATTTTATTGTTCATGTTATGGTATGTAGCAGGGATTGCATATTGTCGAACATGTCTTTTTGTAAGAGTATCATGATTCTGTCATGATCTAAAATGTCGAAGGGTTCTATATCAGATAAAAAAACTGATGTTGAATGTTAGCCTTTTCTAAATCAGTTAAAAAAGGACCGTTGTTAAATGCTAGAGATTCTAAATCGATTAAGAAGAATCGGATCTTAAATGCAAGAGATTCTAAATCGATTAAAGAAGAACCTATGTTAAATGCAAGAGTTCTAAATCGGTTAACAAAGGAATGATGTTAAATGGAAGAGATTCTAAATCGTTAACAAAGGACCGATGCTGAATATTCATTTTCTAACTCGGTTTTTACGAATATCCGATCTCGAACAGTGAGTTTCTAAATCGGTTATACAATCTTTCGCATTGAGTAAATAACACTGTTTTTTTGTTACTGTTTTTTTTCACATTTTTTGTATGCAATATGCATCTTAAATTTTAGATCATGAAAATATGGTTTATAATAAATGAATAAGTTATTCTATTTTAACTAGGAATAATTTATTTATGAAAGGACAAAATTATACTTCTCCTTAATTAATGTGAGTCACACTTTCCATCCGATGTGCCAATGTGGCAAAATCTAGACTTCTTATTTTATCATTTAATGGGTTAAATTGATTCCTAATTCTCACACCAGGAAGGTTCTCACCTAAACCAGTGCCTATATATATATATATATGAAATAGATCGTATGAAAACTAATTACCTTGTGAAATCTAGAAATTTTTGTAAGCCATTGATATTAGTGATCTAACGGCTGTAGATGAATAGAATTATATGCATTTATGTATTTTTTACTGCATTATTTGTTGCATATACTAGCGACCAGCTTGATGCAACAAATAATAATAAATATGCAATGAAATTAGTTGATAATGCAATTGGTCTCTATATTTCACCATTAAAGGTGTTCCAACTATAGTCACACACACACACACATATATATATATATATATATATATATATATATATATATATATATATATATATACTAAGAATCTGACCATAAAGATGAAAGTGGGCTATTTTATTGGGACATAAATATCTTTTCAATTTTTTTATGAAACGGAATTATCACATAAGAAATAAAGAAAATTATATGAATATTTATTTCGACCGAATATTTAAGTGTTTCCAAATTAGGTATGTATCAGACTGGAAAATTTAGACTTCATTCAAATTTGAAATATACTTTAGGTGACCTAATTTGACACTCTTTTCACAAATTCTACCCTCAAATCTTTAATTATTCCATTCAAATATAACCTCTCAAATTTCTCGACACTTAATTCGACTAGAAACTTAAAGCTTAAACCTATGTGACATAAAATTATAAGTGCGATTATTAATAAATTCATTACTATAAAACCGACCTTTTTATACACTGATGTAACTAATTATTTTCTTGTGCTCCTTAATTCACATGTAAATTCCCTTCAATCTACTAGGAGGTGCTTGAATTCCAAAGAGCTGACGCTGCAAACAGTTTAGTTTATGAAGCCAACGTGAGACTTAGAGATCCCGTTTACGGATGCATGGGTGCAATTTCAGCTTTGCAACAACATGTACAGACTTTACAAGCTGAACTTAATGCAGTAAGGGCTGAAATACTAAGGTACAGATATAGAGAAGCTGCTAGTACTATCATCGCTTCAACTCATGCGGCGTTGGCTGTTTCCGTGTCTGAGCTGCCGCAAGATCCGCCTACCCCGACAACTTCTCCGCCTGCCCCAGTGGCGGCAGTCCCTCCACCACGGCCAGCTTCCATGGCCCTTTCTTCCCCTTCTCCTGCTGCTGGAGCTCAATCTTTGTATACACCCTCTTCTAGCACAACTAGCTACACCAGCATTTCCAATAATCCTTTACCATATTTTTGTTAAATACATCAATAGTATTTTTTTTTTCTCAAGTGGGGGAATAATTGCTTTTTGATAGTTGTTATAATAAATTTTGTTCGTTGCCTACTTGGAAAAGTTTCTTTTCTGCATGCATGTCTTACTCTTGATTATTTTGGTAGTCAGTAATACTTAATATGTTCCAGGTTTGATTATAACCGTTCCATGTTTTCTTTTTTCTTAGATGATTATGACATCATCAACTAGTGCATAGTTGAAGGTGTGGTTGAATGTTCTCTTGAATATTCATCTTTAGGTTTGTGCTTTCGTTCTTTGTTCATGTCATTTCTGCCTTTAATTTAAGTTTATTTTTTCTTATGAAGTTGAGATTGTTCGTTTTCGGGTAGAATAAAATGGAAACAATTTGTTCTTGTAGCCAGTTGATGTATGTTGCATATTTTCATTTGTTTGTTTGTACGTGTATGTTTAGTTTTTATTTGTTATGGTAGATTTTTTCCATCTTTTGCCTATACATGGTGGCAGTTATAGTTGTTTCTCATGGGGGAATTGATTTCTTGCAATTGTTACCATACTATGTTTAGTTTAGGTGACAGTATGTGCAATTTGCTACTACATGTAAGCCAATATATGTGTGAATATATATATATATATATATATATATATATATATATTTCTACATGCAGTATATCTTTTTCAAAGCACAACATTAGAATACAATAGTGGCCTTCTTCATGACTACTGCTTCCTCGACTTTTTTTTTGTTTGTCCATCTCAAGTTGTAATGCTTTTGCTATTAACCCTTCATCTGTTTCTTGTGGTTTTGTGTCATCTCTCTTCTCTTTTCTATTGTTTTTCTCTCTTTGCGATGTTTCAGTTGCTGGCTCCATTTGTGAGACAATGGCGTGATCGAAGTTCGATATATAGAGGCTCAATTACTAATTTCCTACCAGGGTCATGCATTACCTTAAACCAAATGAAACAAGCATTAATGTCGTTTGCATGGTCACGTGAATTATGCATCAAAACCGTATAATATATTGGTAGCAAAATGCTCATTTGTTGCCACAGATATAGAACAATTTGGAAATATTTGAAAATTACATGAATTGAATGTTATATTGGAAATACTAACATATACTTGTTCCCATAAACTAGTATTGGACTCACTACCAAGATTCGCACTTTAACTGATGGCCGACCGGTGAACAGCCGATGACGGCAATCGATCGCCGACTAAAATCATGGTTTAGCCGACGAGTAAATAGGTCATCGTCTAAAATAGTTTAGCCGATGAATTCAAGTCTTGTCATCGGCTAAACCTCGACCGAGTCGTCGACTAAACTCCCATAATTTTAGCCAACGACATCATGTCGTTGGCTAAAATACCGACAACTTAAGCGACGACAATACACCATCGGCTAAAGTGCCAACACTTTAGCCGACAATGACTTCATATTTAGCTGGCGACATAGATCTAGTTGTCGGCTAAAGTGTAAATATTCGGATTTTTTTAAAAAATTTCATCAATAAATTATTTTCTAAAATTTTTTATTACTGCAAAATAAAATTCTTTTTTGAAATAAAATACATAATATTAATAAATATAAAATTTTTAATACATTTAACATTAAAAGACTTAATAATAAACAAATTAATAAATTATTTTTGAACAATATAATAAGTAAAATACTTGAAATATTTTACACATGTAATCCATATAGCTCAGCTAATGTGCTACTTCGTAGAGGGGAATGCCGAAGGTTCAAGTCCCAGTATGCGCATATACTGAGATGTATTTCTTACGCGCGAGTTGGGATCTTGGCGGTTCAGGTTTGGGTCAGAGCGGGCCTAGGTTGGGCTAAATTGTATGTAAATATTTTAATTCGGAGTCGTTAGCTAAAGTCCCAGTTTTAGCCGACGGTTTGCCCAGGCCGTCGTCGGCTAAACTTGATCAACGGATATTGCCCGACGGGACTTTAGCCGAAGACCCAGTAGTACAACCAACGACTTTTGACCTTAGCCGACAACTTTTGATTGTCGGCTAAAGAACTGAGACGGGTAGTGACCGGATACATTCAATGTTGCATACATCATAATTGTTGCCATATACTGGTATTACTCTAGAGACTGAAAAAAATTGCAAACACAAGCCCCATTTCATACATAAAAATAATACATTCACTACTCGAAAAGATGCTTTCCAAATCGATTGAAATAGATCTTTTAGATCAGTTCTCGAATCATTATAAATCCATCCGATGTAGAAAGTTTTATTATTTAATATCGGTTATTTAGCCGATGTATTTCATTGTTGATTTAAAACCGACAAAACGGCGATGTCAAATCGCACCTAAACCGTGGTGTACGCAACAACCACAACTATCGACTTTCAACAATTATCCGTGACTTCCCCAGGACCGTCACACAGTTTACTTCGACATACGAGAGTGATACCACCTCTCATAGTCTCATCCACCGCAAAGTAGCGTGGAAGATAAAGAACCCAAATACCCAATTCCCCAAAAAAAATTTCCGAAAAGAGAGGAATTGAAAAACGAGAACTTTAATAAAATCTTACGGGTACTTGGTTCCATATTTGCTTTGGTCCTTGAATGGGAGCTTCTCTCCATATGAGCAACATATTTCCGTCGGTACTCCGTTCTATATTTACTTTGATCATTGAACGGGATAATAAATATGACTTCTCTCCATATTTTGCACATCATCATGAGCAACATATTTTCCTATATGCCACGTAAAGCACAAACATAGTTAGATTCATAAACATACAAGTTGATGATAAATGAATCATGAATTAGAAAAATAGAGAGTTGAGAAACGCCCGGATAGGGCTACTGGGCTCGATAATTTGGCCGAAAAAGGACTCGAGCGCGGCGATGCAGCAGCTCGATATTGGATGAAGTCGGATCTCCAAATTTCCTCGTAAAAATCTGCTTCTGTTCGGAAGCAGATTCAGTATGCAATACTACTCGAAATCTGATCTCCAGCGTTGAATATACAGATATTTGTGTTGGGAAGTTGCTGTCAAAAGTTCACACCGATCCGACGGTTAACGAATCGGGAAACATGTTTTTAGTATGACTGCGCTGTGCAGAAAATTTACGTGCGGAAATTCTCGTCTCTCGTTTTTTTTTCGATTTTGATAGGTTTTGTCTCGATTGCACTAGGTTTTCAAACAGTAAATATCACGTGTATAAAACCATAGGAAAATCTGGCGGTGCTTCGATCAGATCGGGTCGCAGCTTTAGGCAACAATGGCCGGAAAACGATCCAAAACGGATCAGGCGGGTCGGGTCGGATCAAGAATCGGGTCGGGTCAAGACTGGTCGGGTCAGCACTTGTCGGGCCTGGACGAAACTGAACGTCGACAGAGCCCTTCCCCCCCCAGCAATACGCGCGCAGGCATAGGCGGCATACTCCGAGATGCAAACGGCGACTGGGTTGGGGGGCTTTCCAAATCAATCCCTTGTGCCTCAATTAATGACGTCGAGCTTACTTCTCTACGGGCGAACCTTCAAATCGCCTCATGAATTTGATAGATTTAATCGAGCAGTGTAGAAGCTTCCTCCGGCGACCATGGACATCGTATCTCTCGTGGGTGCCGAGATCGGCAAACCGGCTTGGAGAAAGAAAAGGAAGGGGGGTGGATCGGCGATCTGGGGATGGCGATGGCGATCGGCGGCTAGGGTTTCTGCAGAATTTTTTTTCTTTTTTTTTTCGAAATTTTGCAGAAAACGGGAGGTTTTTTTTTGCTCAGTTGGGAAACTATGTGCTGATAACGTGTTTCAGGAGAAAGTAAAAAGACTGTAAATAGAGTCAATCAATTGTATTCATAACACTGATAGAGGGGCCTTTATATAGGCATTACAATGACAGTCCTTCCATACATAGGATTCCTAGATAAGGTAAGACATCTAATGGGATCCTACTACCTCTAGAAGCATCTAGAACCTTCCATCTATGTATCTACAACCAGTATTAGGTAAGACACATCACGGGAATAATAATTCCCAGAACATATCCAATATTATATCTATTAATTATTCTTGCTTGTCGTATGTGTGAACCAAAATGCTTATATTATGTTAGCAATTATTTAATACCTTATTAAATAATTATATCCAATAATTAAATATAATTTCTTGCTTGCCGTATGTGTGACCCAAAAGGCTTATATTATGTTGGCAATTATTTAATGCCTTATTAAATAATAAGTCATAAGCAGTCTCTAGCAACACATTATGACTACTCAAATAATATAAGTTTATAGTCCATTAAACCATTTAACGTGTCAAATCCCTTTGTCGAGCGATATCATATTTGAACTAAGTCATGGATATTGTCATACTTATTATGTTCAAATGCTTTCTCAATCTTAAGTAGACTGATTGAATCAAATGAGTCTTCATTTGAGCATGGACATGAATTTTCTCCAGTCCTACTTATCGAGGGCCCCAGCAGATATCTCTCTCACTAAAGAGAGGGACAAATCCCCATCTTAATTATTCATTGTCCTCTGCATGACTCCCACTAATCCCGATAGCTAACTTTTATGATCACCATATTTCAGATGATGTTGGATTACGTCAAGGCATAACAGTTATCATGCTGGACTCTATGATAATCTCAGGTTGAAGAATTTATTGACATACTGTTATATTGAGATTCACTTATAACATTTTCATGCAGTGATCTCAATGCGCGTCTGTCCAGTATTGGTTCTCCAACCAATACCTGCAGCTGTATGATTGATCCGTACCATAACTACTACAAAAAGGGGTTTTAACGACGGTTCTGGAAGGGTTTCTACGACGGTTTTGGAACCGTCGTAAAATCCACCGTCGTAGAAAGTGGGCACATTTTACGACGGTTTTAAAACCGTAGTAAAAGTTCAAGTTTTACATCGGTTCTTCCAAAACCGTCATAAAAAATATACATTTACATCGGTTCTTCCAAAACCGTCATAAAACATTCACATTTTACATCGGTTCTTTTTAAAACCGATGTAAAAATGTTTACATTGTACATCGGTTTTGATACGAACCGATGTAAAATGTCTTAAATGTACATCGGTTTTAAAAAGAACCGATGTAAAATGTCTTATGTTTTATGGAAGGTTTGGCACCCCGACCCCAACCCGAATCCTTCAAGGCCCAACCCGAAACCCACTCAGACCCGACCCGACCCGACCCGAACCCGCACCTGAAATAACAATATATTGCACTTTGTCACCATAATGATTCGAACCCTCGACCTTGGGGTTGGGGAGTCAAGTCCCAACCACTAGGCTATAGTTATTTGTTTGAACACTTTATATTTATATTATATTTAAATACATTTTGGTATCTACCTTTTAAATAAAAATAAAAAAATTAATTTTATTCTTTTTGTATTATTTTGGAAAAAATGATTTTTTTAGATTTTTTTTTTATATTTCATTTATTTTATATTTTAAAGAATCATCGTAAATAAAAATACATATTTTTAAGAAAAGGATTTTATGACGGTTTTAGAAGAATCGATGTAAAGTTTTTCCCTTTTTATTATTTACATGGGTTATTCTAAAATTGATCAAAAAGTATTAATTTTACATTGTTTTTGGAATAACTAATGTAAATTAACCTAATTTTAATTTTTACATCGATTATTCAAAATCAATGTAAAATTACTATTTTATACATCGGTTTTGGATTATCAGCTTTATTCTTTTTGTATTATTTGAAAAAATGATTTTTTATTTTTATTTTTATTTTTCATTTCTTTTATATTTTAAAGAATCATCATAAATAAAAATACATGTTTTTAAAAAAGAATTTTATGACCGTTTTAGAGAAACCGATGTAAAATTTACCATTTTTATTTTTATTCCAAAACCGATGTAAAAGTATTAATTACATCGATTTTGGAATAACTCGTGTAAATTTATCTAATTTTTAATTTTTACATCGGTTATTCTATAACCGATGTAAAATTAATACTTTATTTCATATCGAATTTGGAATAACTTATGTAAATTACAATATTTAAAATTTTACATCGGTTGTTTGTATAACTGATGTAAAAGAATAATAATTTTACATCGGTTATTTGAACAACAGATGTAAAAATAGTAATTTTAGTTTTTACATCGGTTGATTTAACAACCGATGTACATCGGTTATTATAACAACCGATGTAAAAATAGTAATTTTAATTTTTAGATCGGTTATTTGGACAACCGATGTAAATATATAAATTTTACATCGGTTATTTGAACAATCGATGTAAAAATATAATAATTTTACATCGGTTATTTGTACAACCGATGTAAAAATAGTAATTTTAGTTTTTACATCGGTTATTTGAACAACCGATGTAAAGTATAATAATTTTACATCAGTTATTTGAACAATCGATGTAAAAATATAATAATTTTACATCGGTTATTTGTACAACCGATGTAAAAATAGTAATTTTAGTTTTTACATCGGTTATTTGATAATAATTTTACATCGGTTATTTGTACAACCGATGTAAAAATAGTAATTTTAGTTTTTACATCGGTTATTTGAACAACCGATGTAAAGTATAATAATTTTACATCGTTATTTGAACAACCGATGTAAAAATATAATAATTTTACATCGGTTATTATAACAACCGATGTAAATATAGTAATTTTAATTTTACATCGGTTATTTGGACAACCGATGTAAATATATAATTTTTTTACATCGGTTATTTTAACAACCGATGTAAAATATAGTAATTTTAGTTTTTACATCGGTTATTTGGACAACCGATGTAAATATATAATAATTTTACATCGGTTATTTGAACAACCGATGTAAATTGACCAAAATTTTATTTTTTACATCGGTTTTATTTGATAACCGATGTAAATTGACCGTATTTTTAATTTTTACATCGGTTTTCGTTGAACCGATGTAAATTGAGCGTCGTAAAAAGTATATTTTGTAGCAGTGCATACACATAATCATCCGATGATTATCAGTCAAACTTATACTACTATATTAATCAGTTGAGTCTCTACTTAACGCGATTGGACCAGGGACATTTGAATAATCTTATTTTTCGTGAATAACTATTATTCGATTATTATAATAATAAAACATGCACACATTATAATAATCAATGAGAAATAAATGATATTAAATAACTTTATTTAAATGTGACAATTACAAATCTAGGCACATTGAATGTCCTAGGGCACTATTCCCAACAATATCCCACTTGCATTAGGACAATTCATTCATGACTTTTAGCCCTACCGATCTAGCATGCTCAACATGCTTTCCTTGTGAGAGAGGTTTGGTAAGTGGATCAACGACATTTTCTTCCGTTGATACTTTACATATTATAATATCTCCTCATCTGACGATCTCTCTGACTGGATGATATTTTCTGAGTATATGTTTGGATCTCTAATCGGTCCTTGATCTTTAGCTCACGCAATAGCACCATTATTGTAGCAGTAAAGACTTATAGGACCTAAAAAGGTTCCACATATTCTCCTTGGCTACATCCGATGCTTCCAGGTATTCAGTCTTGAGTTATAGAATCCATGGGCGTGTTTATTTGGATCATTTCCAACTCGTAACATCTTCATTTTAAACAAAACCCAAAACCATCTGCGATTTTAAATCGTCTCTATCGGTTTTGAAACTTGCATCAGCGTAACTATTTTCAGCCAGCACATTTCCCACACCTCCATAAATTAGGAATGCATCCTTATTTTAAGTACATTAGGATAGTTTTCACTGCTGTCCAATGACTTTCACCTGGATTTGATTGGTATCGACTTGTCATGCTAAGGGCAAACAATACATCTGGTCGAGTACAAGATACTTTGACTCAGACCAATCATACTTTTTGATCTATCTCTATAGATTTTTTTATCCCAAGAATGTAAGCAGCTTCTCCTAAGTCTTCCATTGAGAAACAACTTCCCAACCAAGTCTTGACTGTCTTCAAGGTGGGTAAGTCATTTCCAATGAGTAATATGTCATCTACATATAAGACTAAGAGAATAACTATGCTCCCACTAACCTTCTTGTACACATATGGTTCATCTTCATTTTTAATAAATCCAATCTCTTTGACAGCTTCATCAAAATGAAGATTCCAGCTCCGAGAAGCTTGCTTCAACCGATAAATAGATCTTCGAAGCTTGTAAACCCTTTTAGAATTTTCTTGATGAAAAAAACCCTCAGGTTGTGTCATATACACACCCTCGAGTAAGTTTCATTAAGGAATGCTATTTTAACATCCATTTGCCATATTTCATAATCATAGTATGCGGCAATGGAAAATAAAATTCTAATTGATTTAAGCATGACTACCGGCAAAAAAATCTCATCATAGTCAACACCATGAATCTGTCTATAACCTTTTGCCACTAGTCTAGCTTTACAAGCTTGCAGATTATCGTCCATGTCTTTCTTCTTTTATAGAACCATTTGCACCCAATGGTTTTAACACCCTCAGGTGGATCTATCAAGTTCCAAACTTAATTGTCATACATGGACTGCATCTTAACTTCATAGCTCCTAGCCATTCCTCGAACTCTAGTCCTGAAGCAGCCTCTGTATAGCTACTAGGCTCATCATCTATGAGCGATGCGTCATCATCTTGTGTTACTAGATACCCATATCTCTCAGGTTCATGTCGCATCCTATCAGATCTGCAAGGGACTTGTGTACTTTGAACTGGCTCTTTAACTAATTGTTGAGCCTATTCAGTATCCATCGGTGAAGCGATGTCTTCTTTTGGTTTTCGAGTTTCCTCAAGAATTACTCTTCTCCCAATATCTCTTTTAGAAATAAATTCCCTTTCTAAGAATACAACATTTCGAACAACAAACACTTTGTTCTCTGTGGGCTTGTAAAAGTAATATCCTTTAGTTTCCTTAGGATATCCCACAAATAAATATCTTTCATATCTGGATGACAGTTTGTCAAACACTTGGCGCTTTATGAATTCTTTGCAACTTCAGATCTTTAGAAAAGACAAGTTTTGTCTCCTACCAGTCCATTTCTCAAATGGTATCTTTTCAACTGCTTTTGATGGAACATGGTTAAGGGTGAATGCGGCTGTTTCTAAGGCATTGCCTCAAAATGATAATGGAAGCTCTGTTTGATTCATTATGTTTCTAAGGCATGGCCTCTTGGACACTCTGTTATGCTGAGGTGTTCCGGGAGGAGTAAGTTGTGAAACAATTCCACAACTCCTAAGATGATCATCAAATTATTGGCTCGAGTATTCGCCACCTCCATCCGATCGAAGGGCTTTTATTGTCTTGCCAAGTTGATTATGTACTTCACTCTGGAATATTTTGAACACTTCAAAAGAGTCATGTTTATGCCTCATATGATAAACATATCCATAACGACTAAAATCATCAATAAATGTGATGAAGTATCGGTATCCGCCTCTGGTATGAGTGCTAAGAGCTCCGCATACATCAGTATATAATAGGCCTAATATATCACTAGCCCTTTCTCCATTACCGGTGAAAGGATTCTTCATCATCTTGCCTAATAAACAAGATTCGGATATCCCATATGATTCATAGTCAAAAGAGTCTATAAGTCCATCATTATGGACTTTAGAAATGCGTTTCTCATTTATGTGACCAAGTCGACAATGCCATAAGTAAGCCGAATTATAATCATTGAGCTTAGGTTGATTGGATGCTATGTTATAGACGTCCAAAGTGTTGGACTCATGTAGATCAATATTGTAAAGGTCAGTATATAACTTTGCAGTACCATAAAGCAAGTCATGAAAGAAAATACGAATAATCTTATTCTTAACAAGAAAACTGTAACCTTCACAATATAATTTAGAAACTGATATAATATTCCTATTCATAGTAGGAACATAATAGCAATTGTTCAAAACTAACAAAAGCCCATTGGGTAAAACTAGATCATAAGTTCCTACGGCTAGTGCAGCAACTCTTGCTCCATTGCCGACTCTTAGATCCACTTCCTATTTCTTCAGCTCTCTACTGCTTCTCAACCCCTGCACATTTGTACAAATATGAGATCCGCATCTAGTATCCAATACCCAGGAGTTAGAAGTATATAAGTTAACTTCTATAACAAATATACCTGTGGCAGTCTCACTACCATTGGTACGCTTTAGCTCTTCCAAGTAATCCTTGTAATTTTTTTTCCAGTGTCCTGGTTTATTGCAATGATGGCAATTTCCATCTTTGGGAGCTTTAGCCTTGAAACCGGATTAGTAAGGTCTTTAGATTTGGTAACTTTTCCCTTACCCTTGCCCTTGCCTTTGTTCTTATAGGACTTCCCTTTGCTGACCATCAGCACGTGGCTTGGTTTCTTCTTAATATTGTGCTGAGCCGTTTTAAGCATCCCATGCAGCTCAGCAATTGACTTCTCTATCTCATTCATATTATAGTTCAGAATGAACTGACCGAAACTATCGGGTAATGAGTTTAGGATCACATCCGTGGAGTGCTCCTTAGAAACTGAAAAACCAAGCCTATCAAGATGATCAATATATCCTTTCATCTTGAGTACATGAGTGCTAATAGATGTCCCCTAGACCATCTTGCAATCATACAAGGCATGAAAGGTCTCATACCTCTCTTGCCTACCATGCTTCGAGAAAGTTTCCTATGGTGAGCATTTAGCTCATAAGCTTCCATTTCTTCTAGATTCTTCTGAAGTTCTGGACAAATGGTGGCCAACATAAGACAACTGACATCAATGGAATCATCACAATGTTTCATCCAATTGTCATTTGTTGCTTTGTTTGCATTGTCAGCAGGCTCATCGGGAATTTCTTCCTCAAGAATGTACAACTTTCTTGCTTGCTTGAGAACTATTCTCAAGCTCCGGATCCAATCCAAATAGTTGTTGCCGCTTTCTCTGAGCTTGTCCTTCTCAAGGACGGATCACAATGAAATGGTGGACGTGTTGTTTGATGACATTCTACTATCTACAAAATTCAATATGCAAAGTATTGAGTCATATTATTTTATTTCTCAAAAAATACTCCCACTAAAACAAAGTACCCTCAATTTTACAACATTTGTAATTTTAGTGGGATGAGACCCCATTTTGCATAATTCTAAACTCATCTTTGGCATGACGCCTAGAATTGAGCGACTTTAGGTGGATAACTCCTGATCGATTACATCATATGTAACTCTTAGATTATATTTATGGAATTTGGCATCTTATGCCCAAACATGTTATAATCCCATCTTATGCCTTAAGGTTCAAAACTCTATTGAATTCTTAGTTCATTAAAACATATAGGTATCACCATTACCCATCCTACCTTACTAAGATAATCCGAGCACCCAGTTTGGCATGACCTGCTCAAGATGATCGAAGTCTTGATAGGTTTTTTAATTGAACGGCTTTAAAATTTTAACGAGGGGTTTTATCATATGTATCACGTCTATGTTGGCTAACATACATCTACACATACATCGCATCACATACATGCATAAGTTTAAACATACATGGCATCACATGACATAATAAACCTAGGACCGTGTATAGCATGACCATAATCCTAACGTGATATTCATGAGCCAACATGAAAATCACAAAGGTGAATCTAAAGGGTATAATTGGTCTTCATTGGTCTTCCAACTCCTTGGAACGTCATACGCGATCAATATGCCCTTCGAGTTCGTCCTTCGTCTCATTATTGTCTTCATTACATTAATAAAAAATACTACACTAGTAAAATTAAATTACAAGAGGGCAAACAACACGCAGGCTGTAAATTATAATAATAAATTACAAGACGACTTGCAGGCCATAAAAACCAATTAATATTAAGCGACACACAGGCCGTAAAAACAATCCAAAATTAAATTGAAACATCTAAAACATTGGTCAATTTATGGTCATGTCATACACCAAACATATACTAAAATTAATCATCACATAATTAAGTAATCATACTATTAAAATTAATTATCAAATATTTAAATAAATATAAAATTAATCTGCCCAACAGTCATGTATAAAATTAATATCCAATCAAAATCAACAATCTGGATCACTAGCCCAGTTGGCCGAGCGCGCTTCACCTTCACACGGCCGTTCGGGTTCAAATCCCGTCGGCCGCAAAAAAAAAACATTTTGGAACATACATTATGATTTTACAAAACAGATTAAATGAAGCATCAGTAAATTAAATTCACAAGAAGGGTGCTGGCCGAGATGGTCAGGGCGGGGCCGCGGGTCTTGATCGGCGCGGGATAGAATCGCTCCAGGCGCGGATATATTGTTATAATTTTTCGCAGCCCGCGGGTCAGGACTCGACCGACCCAAACCTACCCGAATCGTGGTGGTGTTCTAGAATAGTTCTGGACAACAATTTAGGCTAAAATACAATCCAGAAAATTTATTTTAAACGATCCGATTCAATCAAATTAAATCAGAAAAATATTTGTAAAATCTCTATTTCGCAAATATGATTGAGAACATAATTTTATATATCCAAGGCATATAAAATATGTACTACATAAACAATTAAATTACTGCAAGTTGTCTTCGATACCACCATTGGAATTTTACATGAATCTAATACAATGAATCGGAGCAAAACGCAGCGCAATAAATTAGGGAAAAAAACCAGACGAGGATCTACATGCAGTAATTTAATTAATTTATTAATAGTTCGTCGAAATACCTTAATTCGAAGAATAGATCTGCACCCGGACTAGAATCTGATTAAATCCTCTTCCTCTTCCGATGATCCACACACGAACAACTGGTACAAGACGGATTGCTAGATCCTTGCGAATATGTTGATAAACAGTACAACAATTAATTCCTTGCTAGAAGGATTTGTACTATTGATCAAAATCAACTAAGGGAAGATGACGAAATTGGCCGAAATGAATCTCCGCACTGAAAATAGTTCAGTCAATCTGTTGGGAAGGGGGGCCGATTTTTGGGTCTTGCAAAACTAGGGTTATGCAATTTTTCTTATGATAACTCCTTATCCTTGACCCTATATTTATACTAAGTAAACCTCAGAGTCAAACTCCAGTATTTACTTAGTTGCCCCCCAACTTATTAAATAATATAATAAATATAATATCTCATATTATATATTACTTATTATTTAATCCTTGTATAAATATAATATCTAATATTATATTTATCTTTCCCAGTTGGTATAATTTAATAATATAATATATATCATATATTATATATTTATCATTATTTAATTTCCTTGATAAATATAATATCCAATATTATATCTATTGTAATATCCAAATATTTGATATGTAATTTATCTGTATTGGAACCTTCTTGATATTTGCTTATGTTGTATTTTCGATTGATGTATGTTTCTACGCATTCGTAAATCAATATTGGCGACTTTTCCGCACTTGAGTTCGATTCTCGCGAACCTCGTTTGAAACTGTTGTTTCGAGTTCCCCGTATGTCCATTTAACTTTGTTAGACGTGTTGTGAACTTTAGTTTAGTTATTCGATCACGTATCGTGATTTTCGGGCATTTTGGGCCATTTTGTAATTTCCCCAAAGTTGTGGGTATCCGCATTCGTAATTGTTGTCTCGGCCCTTTTCATGATTATGTGTGAGTTTGATTAGAGCTCAATCTCTTAATATGATATTATTCTGGAGTTTTTCCGTGCGTATCTTGAACTTGACATTTCGATCGGAGGAGTCCGTCGTTGTACCCGTTTTGAGAACTCTACTGCTGTAGTTTCTGGGGGCATTAGCACGCGCTAACGGATTTCCTTAGCGCACGCTATCGAGCAGCAGATTCAGAACAGCGGGGACTGGAGTACCCCGTTAGCGCACGCTACCATATATGTAGCGTACGCTATTTATGCTTCTTTACGTACGTAACGCGACCTTCATTACGTACATTATCGCGATCAGGATTTCAGACAGAACGTATGGACCAACCTTTATGTACGTAAGAGATCATGCCTTACATATGTAACCTTGCTAACGTATGTTAAGAGCTTACTTCTTACGTACGTTAGCCTCCCGCGGGTTTATATACCTGGAGTTGACCGATTTCGGATCATTTTTAACTTTCTCCTCCTTCATTAAGTTTTGGGAATCTGGGCACCTGTGGGATGAGTTTCCGCCGGACTTTGATGATAGTGATCATCTCGTTGCGTCTTCTTCATGATCATCAACATCTAGTCTTCCTTCTTCTCCGGATCAAGGTAATTTCTTGGTTTTTCTTCAAGTTTTTGGGAGTTTTGTTCTTGATTCTGAATCCAATCTAGTGTAGACTAATCGATTGATGTTAGATTGTTTCTAAACATGTTTTATGGATTGTATATCAATATCTTCAGTTCGTTTCAACCTGAATGGTGATTTCGGTGTTCTTGAGGTGTAGTGAACATTTAATGTTCGATTAAATGCTCGAATAGGTTTTCCTTCGATAGTTTGATGTGATCTCCATTGTTTTTGGCCTTGATCATTATCATAATTATGTTTTTGTTGTTTCTTACGTAGGATTATAGGTGCTGGAGGTTTCCGAGTGGACCTCCATTTTGTGTTGGTAATTCCTGTGGTGTTACTCTCGTAGTGTTCGCGGTGCTATTGTATTCTTGATTATGTTCAGGAGTTCGGGGCTGCCCGACTGCATCCCGATCATCGTATCGTTTTGATAGTGGTTTCGAGGGGGTGGATGTCTGTTTTTGCATTTAGGTTGTGGAGCATAACACAGGGTCGGCACGAAGGATGATGAAAGATGATCGATACTAATCACATGAGGAACCGTACATCGTGTATTGGTTCAGTTGTACTTTATTTTCCGCTGCTATATTTTTTTCCCGTTGTACGGGTGTGGTTGTATTTTGACCCCTGCGTGGGCATGAGTTGTATTTGAGTTGTATGTAATTATTGAAAGACCAAATCG
The DNA here is from genome assembly GCA_033398695.1 of Orobanche coerulescens. Lineage (NCBI taxonomy): Eukaryota > Viridiplantae > Streptophyta > Magnoliopsida > Lamiales > Orobanchaceae > Orobanche > Orobanche coerulescens. The sequence goes on along the minus strand of CM065808.1, from coordinate 73,385,012 downwards.
GTCTACTGAGTCATTTTAGCCTTAAAGGCATGGTTGAGTTGTTATATGTTGTTACCAGCCTGGTAGATCCTTGAGGAAAGGTTCTACGGCGTGTAATATCCCTGAGCGGATTGGGGGTGTTACAAATATGGTATCAGAGCTTAGGTTGAGGAAACCTAGGCTATCGGGTCAAGTCCTGTTATTTGAGTCTTGTTTCGTCGGATTTTATCTGACTGAGTCGTGTCGCGACGCGTCGTTTGAGTTTGTTGGTCGTGATTAGTATCGTGGGGCAATCATCATCTTCGTGCGACCTGTGGAAGTAAGTCTCCCTTCTTTGTGTTGTGCCTCATGTGACACGAGCTATTTTTATGATTATTTGTTAAGTGATGGAATCCTTATGTGGATTTTGATTTCACGATATGTATTTAGTCGACTCTCGTATTTGATTTATACGAGGAGTGTCGTCGCTTGTGATGTCTTTTTATTGTTGTTTTTGTCCGTTGCTGATGATTTTCGAATCGATTTGCACGTTTCTCTTATGGAAGCTTTGTGCTTATACGCGTTCGACTTGTTCACTAGCCAGTGCGGGAGGGTCCTTAGAGGCCTCGAATGGGGTCAGTGGTTTTGTTCTGAATGTGGTATTTTTTTGTTTATTTTCGTTTAAAGACATGTATTGTCTTGATTGTAAACGTTTTGATGCGTGTACTAGGAGGTGTTTTAGCGTACGTCGATATGTGTGAGTTTTGGGCATTCTGGCCTATTGGATTTTTGAAAACCTTGAGTATATTAGAAAAATAAATTTCAAGAGGATTGTATGATTTTATAGAGTTTTAGTTGTGCATGTTATCATTCATGATTAGCGCACGCTACACTTGTTTCGTAACGAACGTTAATACTGGGTGGTACCACACGGTAATGTTATAACTTAACGCGCGCTACAATCAGTCAACCAGATCGAGACAGGATCAGTAGGTGGAGAACCGGATCGCGGGAATCACGGACCCTTTTGGACTCACCCGGACTACTTTTGGAAAGATGAGTCGACGAGGTTTAGCGCACGCTACAGAGTTGTTACTAGCGTGCGCTAAATGAAGGTCGGTGGGCAGTCAGTGAATTCAGTGAGCTTCGTAAAACTTGTTAGCGCACGCTAATGAGTGTATATCACACGCTAACGAGTATATAGTCCACGCTAACCCGCGTTATTAGCGTATGTTAAGGCTATTTAGCATACGCAAGGCCGAGGGCAGTAGAATGCAGTAGCCTGAGAGCCCGTTAGCACACACTAAGCTGGAAGTGTAGCGCACGCTAATAATCATTTCTTATAAATAAGACTGCACCACCATCTCATTTTTCACCCTGAACTTCGGCCTTTAATCGACTGCCACGACCTGGATTAGCAACCTCACGATATTTCCACCCCATATTAACCTCTACCCATGATTTGTTGAAGGCATAGAACATTGAAGATTGGTGTCCAAGCATCCGACGTTGATTTGCACCAAGTGGTTTTATTGTTTCATTATTGTTCATTCATTGTTCTTCCGTAGTAAGGGATGTGGTGCCTTGATCTTTTGTAATTCATGTTCTTAGTGATGTTCACGAGCATGCTATCAAGATTATTGAAGTTATTAATGGTATATTAAATCGAACATCATGGTTAGGAGATTTTAGACGATGTGAACTTAAGTTCTTCATCAATCTTTGTTGAAGCTTGTATATATCAACACATGGTTATAATTGCAGAGATTCTTTAACTCACCTTTGATGATAGTTTCGTGATGTTCTTGCGATTAATAACTTGAGTGTATCACAACCTAGAATAGGTGAATCCTATAGTGATAAATTTAGAGATGATTCCCCAAACATGGAACTTGTTTCGTATAGATGCTAATAGTCTTTGAATAATCCTCATGGTGATGATGTGTTCTTGAAGAACTTGAAGAATTGATGAACAAATATGTTTAAATTTATCGTTTTCAAAATGTTGATAATGTTCTTAGGAAGTTTTGCCGGCATCATGATTACTTAGCGTTTGCACTTGATGATTCTTATACATTTGAGTAATTGAGAACGTCATAAAACAATAACCGATCGTAAGAACGAATTGAAGTTAGTATGAATCCTTGAAATGGAATGCGGATATATATATATATATATAGATAGTTGAACTAGTCGGATTGAAACTAGGATGTCATTCCATTGCACTAGATATTGATAGTTATGAGAATATGTTATTGAATGGATTGTATCCCTTACCAGGTTGATTGTTTCGATCGATTATTACTAATCAGGGACCGTCCGTTCGCTTGTCAAGGAAGGAGTATTCCCGTCTTCGAATTGAGGCAAGTTATCTTGCTTGGTTATAACGATAATTGGAATTCTTGTCAATGTTATACATTTTGTGTGTACGTGTTGCTTTATGAATCTATGATTCATAATGAGATATCATGTTGACTCTTGTCTATCGTTTATGGTGGGATTGTATTTCCAAGTTCGTCCTTTTTGCTATCGTTGGTCTTGTTGATCATAGTTTATCGCTTTGGTGTCTTGATCCCCGTTGGATGAGTAATTTGTTGAGTTTCGTTGTCATGTTGCATCATGACATATCTGGAATCATATCTGCGTGCCGATTGGTTATTGTGTAGGATTTTTAGCCAGGCATATTTATAGTCATACGTGGATGTTTTCCATATTGGACTGTGCACACGAACGTAGTTCGTGAGGCTAATTAGGTACATTGTCACACGTATATTTTGGATTCCGAATACGGGCACGGACACATTTCCGGATCGGGCATACTGTGATGTCCATCTTGAGCCATATTGTTGATCGTTCATAGCCCATGTATGATTGGATATGTTCGACGGTTTGTGAGTGATTGTTCATACGCCCGAGGGGTATGTTCAATAGTCAGATGTTTTCTTTGAGATCTAATATATATATGAATTGTATAACATCTTGAGAATTATTATCATGTATATCTGACCCTGTGGTTTTGGGCAAAATACTTGTGTTGTATTTTAGGTCGAGGAAAGGCTATAGCGCAGGGAGGGCACGACGGCGATGAAGGGTTTGCAGTTGTGTTTTGAACCATGTACTGGTATTACTCCGCTTTGTTATAACTCACTTTAAATTGTATTAGTACATTAAATATATTCCATCTCCATATGGTTTGTATTAACGTTCGGATCCTGTGTGTGGCATTTTTAGTAATATGGTGTATGAACCTCTCGCCGAGATGATGAATATTAAATTGTGGTTCGGTACCATAATTATGATTTAATTGATTTGAGATGATATTGTGGTATCGCCTGATGGGTCCCAGTGTGGGGTCCACGACAGTGTAATATCCGCCTTTGGGGTGTTATAGAAGATGGTATCGGAGAGTCGTTTTCTTTTAAGAGTCCTTGTGAAATGAACTAGTATCAAGAGACCTTCGTGTCACGTGTGACCTGTGCAAGCCCCTAACCCGACGAGCCAAATACGGTATGTTCTTTATGAGCCATGACTTAATTATTGGCATGATATTGATATCGGAATGGATCTCTTTGTTGATCTTAATATTTCGAGGATCTGTGGCAGGATTTATCTAATTGATAATTCGAGGTAAATTTTGGATTGATTATATGATTGAAATTGTTCGACTCGACGTCGATATGATACACTGTGTGGCACTAGTAGTGTCGATAACTCATTATGAACTGTTTTCTTGAATATGTAGTTCCTTGTTGCACTTAACTTAGCATGAAGTTTGATTGGTCATAACGACGGTCATGAACTGTACTTATGGTTATTATTATTGTTTGGTTCTTTCAGTATGGAAAGAAATCTTAGAGGTCGTGGCCGAGGGGGACGAGGCTGCAGAAGGGGCCGAATCCCGAGACCTCCAGTCAACACGCGTGCGAATGTGGAGCAGAGTTCCGCGGGCAGTAATTCGCCTTCTAGGGACCAATCGCACCACATCGGACATGAGAATGCGCGTGTCGATCCTTACGTTGTTATGCAGAGCATGATGACTCAGATGACCCAGATGGGTCAATTAATGGAAGATATGCATAGAGCTACTACTGGCCAGCAACAGGGGCCTCATCCTCCACCTCCTGTGCATGGTGGACCCGTGAGTCAGATCATCAGTGACATCTCTCGCCAACGACCCCCGACTTTTGAAGGCTCCTCTAAGCTGTAACACCCCCAAAACCATATGGAAATATTACACGCTGTAGACCATTTCCACAAGAATCTACCAGGCTAAACATCCATAAACAACCAAATTCTTGCCCGACCAGGGTCAAACAATAAAATAATACAGACCGTTATGGTCACTTACACGTGAATACACAGACCGATAAGGTCACACAACCCCAATCAACAAAACTGACTTAAACGATATTACCCACACAGGGGTCGAAATACAATACAGCGGAAGACTGAAATCAACTCTGACAACACAACAAAAATCAAACAACTCTCGACTCATGATTAGTATCGCAGCTCGTCATCCTCTTGTGCCAATCTTGTGACTGCTCCCCTAAATCTGCATGTACCTGGACGCAAAACAGACATCCACCCCCCGATTACTCGGGGGTTAGTAAAACTCCACTGTTTTACTAGTGCAAGTATCAAATCATACGAAATATAACAAGCAAGTAATAATCGTGAATCAAATATAACAATCAAGTATCAAAATATCCCCGGGAGGTTTTCACAAGGAAAGATAAGCTATGAAGCATTCGAAAATAAGATTATTACCTCGGGATTTTTTTTTTAATTTCAAAACCTTTCGAAAATCTTAGGGTCTTAACCCAAATCTCAAATTGTATTTCAACAATTTACATTACGAAAACATTTCCATTAATCTCGTGGGGCTCGGCCCAACATTCTTTTCTTGAAACTTTCTTACAAAAAGTTTGATTTACAAAACATGATTCGTGACACCGTGATCCCCTGTCACGTGTCTCCGTAGGTTCGACAACCCGCACGGACTTAGCCAATCACAACAATCACAACAATCAATCATGTTCATGACTCCGTGATCGCTTGCCACGAGTCTCCGTAGGTTCAACAACCCACACGGATTGAGCAAACACAACAATCACAACAATCAATCATGCTCACGACTCCGTGATCGCTTGCCACGAGTCTCCGTAGGTTCAATAACCCACACGGATTGAGAAAACACAACAATCACAACAATCAATCATGCTCATGACTTCGTGATCGCTTGCCACGAGTCTCCATAGGTTCAGCAACCCACACGGATTGAGCAAACCCAACAATCACAACAATCAGTCCTGACCCCGTGAACCTGTGTCACGTCTCACCGTAGGTTCCGTCGAACCCGCACGGTTGGACGTACTGTGTCCTGATTCAATGGACCTGTGCCATGAATCATCGTAGGCCTCGTCAGACCCGCACAATTGGGACTTAGCACCACACACTAAGTTCCGATCCCATGGACCTGTGCCATGAATCCTCGTAGGCCCCGTCGAACCCGCACGAGTGAACTTAGCATTCCAGCACATCACATTCGCATTCACATTATATACAACAATGAGCACAGTTAGTCAATCATGTTGATCACCACAAAATCGTACATCACACGTACATAACACAATCTCAACACTCTCAACAACTATCATCAATCAACAACACACAACCAACAGAACACACGTTCGGTACATAATACATTGCACAACAGCTAACACGTATACCAATATAACACTACTATCACAAAGCCTTCAAATTGCGGAAAACACAAACAACTCAAACGGAAGATATTTACGAAGGCAAGCAAAATCATCACAAATCTCATACGTGATTACTAGTCGCAATATACAAGTCGTATAATAAGATACTTGCCTTACTAACCGCTACCGAACGCTCCGAAGAACACGTTTCGACCGGGAAGCTCGGACCCCAAAGAAGCCAACGAACGGAAGGGTTCCGACTCGAGTTCTTCACAAGAAACTCGACCCTAACAACATACAATCAATAAATCATCGATCATATGAGGAAGAATAATCGTAGAACGCCCGAAAACCCCTCTAAGACATTTTACCGGACACCTTCAAGGCGTCGGTCAAGAACTCGACCCAAATAACGAATCGATATGATCCAACCATGGAATAACAAGGGAAATGATATAATACATCTAAATAATCATCAATACATCATAACCCTAAGTTAAATCGTATTAAACGGACGAAATCAACCAAAATACCCAAATTCCCCGAAACTAGATTTTTAGAAATCTATCCTTGATTCGGTAGATCGGAGGAGGTTATGGGATGATTGATTGATGTTAGAAACTAAAGAACTTCGTGGATTGATTGTCCAACAACATCTTTCCATGATTCCCACACCTCCAGCCGCGGAAGAGAAGGAAGAGAATGAGAAAATCGGTGAAAAACACGCTGCCGGGCCTTATATAGCCGGACACTGCCAGACACTTACGTACGTAACCGGCCGGGCCCTTACGTACGTAACCGGCCATGGCCGAAATCTCTGCCCAGAAATGTCGGCATCGTTACGTACGTAATCGGCCAGGTCTTAAATACATAACCGGCCTTACGTACGTAACTGCCGAGCACTACGGGCCGTAACTCGGCCAGTGCCGGCCTGTGCCGAGACTGCCCGGCCATGACTCGGCTGGGGCCAACTCCGACGGCCCGAACGACCCCGAAACCCGAACCTGAATACGAATTGAAGATACGGTTACGAAGTACTCGCAAAGATGAATTCGAGCACTAAGAGAACACACGATTCCGACCACCCAAGGGCTCGAAATTCGACAACGGAAGTAATTACCCCAAACTTTGGGAAATTACGAAAATGGCCCAAAACGTCCGAAATACATGATACACGATCGAAACACCAAACCGAAGCTTACAACATGAATAATAACATTAAATTAACTAGCGAGAAACTCGAAACAACAGTTTCGGACGAGATTCGCGAGAATCGAACTCAAGTGCGGAAAAGTCTTTTAAGAACACGGAACTCAACAAAACGATACCGAAACGAACTCGGATGACAAAAAGTGCAGAATTAAATATTCACAGAATGAGGAAACGGTCAAAAGAGAGTCATCGAAACGGACCTTCGCCGAAAAATGAAAATTATCGGAAATCCGAAATTGCGGATATTACATAAGCCTGCTAACATTGTACACTGAATTGAACACTTTGAGAAATTATTTGAGATGGTGGTCTGCCCCGAAGAGAATCGCGTCTCCGTAGCAGCTTACTATCTTAGCAAGGGAGACCACACTTGGTGGCTTTCAGTGAAACCAGCTAATGGTGCATATACTTGGGAGGAATCTAAAAAACTCATGCTAGACCGTTACTATCTAGGGCCACTCCGTGAGGCCAAGCTGTCAGAATTGATGAACCCTGAACCATCTGAAGACGATGATGTACTATTTGTTGCCGAGAAATTCCAGGCACGTCTTCCTTTCGTCTTGTCGATTATCCGAACAGAGGCCGATAAGATTAAATACTTTCTCAAGAGGCTTAAACCCCGAATTAGAATGCAGCTATTAAATCACCACTGTACGACCCTACTGGAGTTCATCGAGAAAGCTCTGGAATACGAACTTACGACAAAGGAGATTTCCAAGAAGCAACCACAGTCCAATAATAAGAGATCCAGAAACCAGAATCAGACTGACATTAATTGGGGTACATTTAGGAAGCCCCATTCATTGCCGAACCCTTCTGAACGACCACTTATGGCGTCGAAGCTAGCCGCATCGCACTCTCGACCGGTAAACTCATCTATTAATTGCAATAACTGTGGGGACCAGGGGGACATCAGCTCCAAATGCCCGAAGCCGGCCATCGTATGCCATACTTGTGGGAAGAATGGGCATCATGCCCGTTATTGCAGGAGTGGACCGGGACGTTATCCAGTAGCATCTCATGCTCCAGTTCAGTCTTTTGTCCAGGATCGTGTACCTCCGTCCACTTCTTATCAGACTACCGAGGCAAACCTAGGGATGGGCGGTGGAAACCAAGCTGGTGTATCTGGTGCCGGAGCTGCGAAACCCAGGATTTACGAGATGAAAAAGGCCGACGATCCCGAAGCCAGCATGATTGCAGGTACTCTAGAGATCCGATCTCAACCCGTATGTGTTCTTTTTTATACTGGTGCTTCACACTCCTTTTTATTTGCTTCTTGTTTGAGTCGTTTGCAATTAGATCATGTTACCAATTGTGAACCTTATGTAATTGGTCTACCAGATGGTAGAGGAATTGTTGGGAATCGTGAAGTGCAGAACTATCCGATTCGCATGAACGATCTTGAGTGGTTGTCGAATTTAATCATGGTCGATTTGCCTAAAGATGATGTGATATTGGGTATCGATTGGATGGATCGTCATGATGCCATACATAGTGTCCATAAGCGAACAGTGACCGTCACGTCTCACGATGGTTTTGAGTGTATCTTTCAGGGTGACAATCCCAACCGTTCCGGGAGAGTCATCAACGCTATGAGAGCAGTGAAACTGCTTAATCAAGGGTGTATTGGTTATTGGTGTTACATGACCAAAACAGCGGATTGACCAGCTGAATTGGCCGATATTCCGGTAGTCCGAGACTACCCAGATATATTTTCAGATGAGTTGCCAGGCTTACCTCGACATCGTGATGTAGAGTTTACTATTGAGTTAGAGCCAGGTACGTCCCCACTTTTGAAAGCACCGTATCGTATGGCTCTGACTGAGAAGCAGGAGTTGAAAACCAGCTTGATGAGTTGACTGAGAAAGGTTATATTCGACCTAGTGCGTCCCCTTGGGGAGCACCAGTGCTTTTTGTACGGAAGAAAGATGGATCCCTGCGTTTGTGCATTGATTACTGTGAGCTGAACAGGGTAACCATCAAGAACAAATATCCATTGCCTCGTATCAATGATTTACTTGATCAACTTCAGAGAGCTACTGTATTTTCTAAGATGGACTTGAGGTCCGGGTATCATCAGTTGAGGATTCGAGAGTCTGAGATTTTGAAGACCGCTTTTCGTACTCACTATGGGCATTATGAGTTCGTAGTGATGCCTTTTGTACTGACTAATGCACCGGCGGTATTCATGTAGTTGATTAATCAAGTTTTTGTTAATTATCTGGATCGCTTCATAGTCGTTTTTATTGACGACATTTTGATTTACTCTCGTGACCATGAATAACATGAGCGTCATCTCCATTAGGTTCTCGATGCATTGAGACGAGAACAGCTTTTTGGAAAATTTTCTAAATATGAGTTCTGGATGCTTGAGGTTATCTTTCTCGGGTATACAATATCATACGATGGGGTGAGAGTAGACCCATAGAAGACAGAAGCTATCGGAGACTGGTTACCACCAAAGAACGTGAAGGAAGTTCGCAGTTTCTTGGGTCTAGCAGGTTATTACCGACAGTTCTTGGAAGAGTTTTACAAGATTTTTCAACCAATGACTAACCTGTTGAGGAAGGACAAGAAGTATTTGCGGTCAGAGGCATGTCAGAAAAGTTTTGATGAACTCAAGAGTCGATTGATTTCAGCACCTGTTTTGGTTCTACCAAAGGGAACGGAAAGATTCCTGGTGTATAGTGAGGCGTCCAGACAGGGCCTTGGATGTGTACTGATGCAGGAAGGGAAAGTGATTGCCTATGCATTGAGACAATTGCGACCCTATGAAGTTAACTATTTGACCCATGATTTGGAGCTAGCATCCGTGGTGTTTGCTTTAAAAATCTGGCGTCACTATCTCTAAGGAGTTACCTGTCAAATTTTTACTGATCACAAGAGCCTGAAGTATATTTTTACCCAGAAGGAGTTGAACATGAGGCAGAGAAGTTGGCTGGAACTAATCAAAGACTATGATATCGAGATCCTTTATCATCCGGGCAAAGCAAATGCGGTTGCCGATGCCTTGAGTCGTAAGACAGTACAGAAGCAGATGCTTTCCTGCTTGACAGTCCAAAGGGAATTGCAGTTAGAGTTCGTAAGACCAGAAATTGAAGTATGGTCACAGCATATTCAGGGACAACTCGGCACACTTGAGATTTCATCATCCCTAGATGATAGAATCAGATCGAAGCAGGTTACGAACCCATTCTTATCTCGAGTTCAGGATGAAGTAACTCAAGGGAAAGCCCCTGGATTTGTGATCTACGAGGATGGATTAATACGCTTCAGGAATCGAGTTTGTGTACCCGCAGACGAAGAGTTGAGGAACTCTATCCTGAGAGAGGCCCATGTTACCCCATACTCCATTCACCCAGGATCTAGCAAGATGTATAAGGATTTGAAACAATGTTATTGGTGGGGGAATATGAAGTGTGAAGTTGCAGAGTTTGTTTCGAGATGTTTAACAAGATTGAGCATCAGCAACCCGCAGTGGGTGAGAGTACATGAGAGGAAATGAGAGGACATATCGATGGATTTTATCACTAGCTTGCCGACGAGTCGTCGAGGGATGAATAAGATTTGGGTGATTGTGGACCGTCTAACCAAATCAGCCCACTTTTTGGAGATTAAAGACACATGGGGACCCTAGAAATTGGCCCATATGTTTATTAAAGAGATTGTAAGGTTACATGGTACTCCCAAGAGTATTGTATTAGATCGTGACAGGCGATTCGTGCCTCACTTATGGAAAGAAGTTCATCGTACGATGGGCACGCAATTGAACTTCAGTACGACATTTCATTCACAAATTGATGGTCAGACTGAAAGGACTATCCAAACTCTAGAGGATATGTTGAGGGCATGCTCTCTTGATTGGAAGGAAGATTGGGAAGCCCAACTACCTTTAGTGGAATTCACTTATAATAATAGTTGGCACGCTTCGAATCAGATGGAAACTTATGAAGCATTGTATGTCGTCGTTGTAGGTCTCCTTTGTGTTGGGACGATCTATCTGAATCTGTGGGTACGGAACTCGATATGTTGTTAGAATCCCGTGAGAAGATCGCTCTGATTAGGAGTCGTTTGTTAACGGCTCAAAGCCGACAGAAGTCTTACGCAGACAACCATCGACGACCGCCTGAGTTCGAAGTTGGCGACCATGTACTAATGAAGGTGTCCCCTACTCGAGGTGTATTTCGTTTTGGGAAGAGAGGCAAGCGGAGTCTGAGGTATATCGGGCCGTTCAAGGTTTTGGAACGAGGCGATCTGGCCTATCGTCTGGCATTGCCACCAGATCTGAGTCTGATTCATAACGTGTTTCATGTCTCCCAGTTGAGGAAATATGTTGCTGATCTAATTCAGATACTTCAGTTCGATGAGATCGAGATAGTGGAGGATCATTCGTACGAGGAACATCCCGTACAGAAACTTGAGAGGAGAATCAAGCAGTTGCGGAACAAGACGATTCCCCTACTGAAGGTTCAGTGGTCACGACACGGAGTTGACGAGGCTACATGGGAGACGGAGAGCACCATGTGAGAGAAGTATCCCGAGTTTTTTACCCCTTAGTTTCGAGGACAAAACTCCTTTTTAAGGGGGGAGTATGTAATATCCGAATATTTGATATGTAATTTATCTGTATTGGAACCTTCTAGATATTTGCTTATGTCTTATTTCAGATTGATGTATGTATGTATATATGCATTCGTAAATCAATATTGTGGATTGTAGGATTTTATAGAGTTTTAGTTGTGCATGTTCTCATTCGTGATTAGCGCACGCTACACTTGTTTTGTAGCACACGCTAATACTTGGTGGTAGCGCACGCTAATGTTATAACTTAATGCGCGCTACACTCAGTCAACCAGATCGAGACAGGATCAGTAGGTGGGGAACTGGATTGCGGGAATCACGTACCCTTTTGCACTCACCCAGACTACTTTCTGTAAGTTGAGTCAACAGGGTTTAGCGCATGCTACAGAGTTGTTACTAGCGCGCGCTAAATGAAGGTCGGTGGGCAGTCAGTGAAGTCAGTGAGCTTTGTAAAACTTGTTATCGCATGCTAACGAGTGTATAACGCACGCTAACCCGCGTTATTAGCATACATTAAGGCTATTTAGCGTACGAAAGGCCGAGGACAGTAGAATGCAGTAGCCTGAGAGCCCGCTAGCGCACGCTAAGATGGAAGTGTAGCGCACGCTAATAATTATTTCTTATAAATAAGACTGCACCCCCATCTCATTTTTCACCCTGAACTTTGGCCTTTAATCGACTGCCACGACCTAGATTAGAAACCTCACGATATTGACACCCCATATAAACCTCTACCCATGATTCATTGAAGGCATAGAACATTGAAGATTGGTGTTCAAGCATCCGACGTTGATTTGCAACAAGTGGTTTCATTGTTCCCTTATTGTTCATTCATTGTTCTTCCGTAGTAAGGTATGTGGTGCCTTGATCTTTTGTAATTCATGTTCTTATTGATGTTCACAAGCATGCCATCAAGATTATTGAAGTTATTACCGGTATATTAAATCGAACATCATGCTTAGGAGAATTTAGACGATGTGAACTTATGTCCTTCATCAATCTTTGTTGAACCTTGCATATATCAACACATGGTTATAATTGCAGAGATTCTTTAACTCGCTTTGATGATAGTTTTGTGATGTTCTTGTGATGAATAACTTGATTGTATCATAACCTAGAATAGGTGAATCCTATAATGATAAATTTAGAGATGATTCCCCAAACATGGAACTTGTTTCGTATGGATGATAATAGTCTTTGAATAATCCTCATGGTGATGATTTGTTCTTGAAGAACTTGATGAATTGATGAACAAAGCTGTTTAAATTATCGTTTTCAAAATGTTGATGATGTTCTTAGGAAGTTTTACTGGCATCATGATTACTTAGCGTTTGCTCTTGATGATTCTTATACATTATAACCATACGAGTAATTAAGAACGTCATAAAATGATAATCGATCGTAAGAACGAATTGAAGTTAGTATGAATCCTTGAAATGGAATACGGATATATATATATATATATATATATATGTATATATATATATATATATGTGTGTGTGTGTGTGTGTGTGTATAGATAGTTAAACTAATCAGATTGAAACTATGATGTCATTCCATTGAACTAGATCTCGATAGTTATGAGAATATGTTATTGAATGGATTGTATCCCTTACAAGGTTGATTGTTTCGAGTGATTATTACTATTCGGGGATCGTCCGTTCGTTTGTCAAGGAAGGAGTATTCCCGTCTTTGAATTGAGGCATGTTATCTTGCTTGGTTATAACGATAATTGGAATTCTTGTGAATGTTATACATTTCGTGTGAACGTGTTGCTTTATGAATCTATGATTCATAATGAAATATCGTGTTGACTCCTGTCTATAGTTTATGGTGGGATTGTATTCCCAAGTTCGTCCTTTTTGATATCATTGGTCTTGTTGATCATAGTTTATCGCTTTGGTGTCTTGATCCCCATTGGATGAGTAATTTGTTGAGTTTCGTTGTCATGTTGCATTGTGACATACTGGAATCATATGTGCTGCCGATTAGTTATTGTGTAGGATTTTTAGCCAGGCACATATATAGTCATACGTGGATGTTTCCGTATTGGACTGTGCACACGAGACGTAGTTCGTGAGGCTAATTAGGTACATTGTCACACGTATATTTTGGATTCCGTATACGGGGTGGATGTAATATCTGGAATTTCTACTACTGTTGTTTGAGATTATTTTATCCGAGTTATATTGTGCAGCGTGGAATCTGTACAGTATGGATAAAATAAATAAAGGACTGAGATGTCAGTATTGGTACAATTGTCGTATCTGGTCGACAATTGCATTTGAGAATATCGTGTATCAGGTTATTGTACTTTCGATATGAGGTATATCATATGAGAATATTATTGGATTCAGTATACGTATTCAGTATGCCGTATGTTCGTATTCTGTATGTCAAGACAGGTGGTAACAGTTAAAATTGGCTAAGTATAGAATACATAGCGTACGCTAATGTTTAAGACTTACGTACGCTAAATCACAAGAGTTACGTAAGTTATAGCCGACACATTACGTACGTAACATGGGAATTAGACGATCGAGCCATGGTCGGCAGGTGGGACCCTGTGTCGGCAGCTTTCGGCGGAAGGATGTTGACAGGTGAGTCAACTACGTATTACGTACGTTATACAGGATGTATTACATACGTAATATAAGGTTTTACTATAGCAAGTCAACATGTGTATTACGTACGGAATGAAGGAAATGCTATGTACGTAATCAATTGGACGAAATAAGACAGTTATTTTTAGGATTAACATTACGTACGCTATCAAGGATGGCTATCGTACGTAATGCGTGTTACGTACGTTATCCTTGGTGTGTTACGTACGTAACGAATAGAAATGTTTTATAAGTAGATGCCCGTCTTTCATTTCCTTCGATGTTTCTTTTCGTTTTTCGTCTTCAAACTTTGAGAGAGAGAGAGAGATGTTGGCCTTCCTAAGTCTATTTTGAGCTTGAGGACTTGGATTTGAGACTAGGATATGGAATTATGGATGATTCTTGAAGGGTTTGATTGGGTTATTCATGTTCTTGAGGTATGTTGTTGAATTCTTCACTTTGATTTCGGATTTTGGTATTGTTATCAGTATATGATTCGTATGAAGTTGATTGTGATGTTGTTGTTACGATTATTGAGGCTACATGAACTATATGTTGAAGGAAGATGGTGTTATGATGGTTTATACCTTGAATATGTTGATTATGATTATGAAATCATAGAGTTCTTGATGTTCTTGGTATTGTTACTTCGATTCTTGATGTTAGGGAGATCGTATGTTCAAGAACATGTTGATATACACATTGAATTGTGATTAGGGATTGTTTAGATGTTAGAAAACATCGGATTACATTGTTTTAATGGCTATGAACAAGGTTTTAAATCCATTAGTGTTCTTGAGGAACTTCTTGATAAATTTAACATAGCAAGACGATCGTAGGTTGAATTATCGGTACCTTTTGATATGAAAATCGAATGTTCATTTATTGTAGTGATAGAATTCGTATGTTCTTGATGAAATACGAATCATGATATCAATTTGGAATCCGAAAAGATTGTGATTGATCGTCGAATATGATTTCATTTACGTCCGTACCCGTAATCGCATTGTGGTTGTGAATTCGTAATTGTTTGAATTGGATTATTCGAAATTGTGTTAATCGAGATAATTGTGAAATCGTTGAGTTTATCGATCGATGATATTGATTAGTAATTATCGGATTTCGGTTCATATGATGGATATGAATTCGTAAAATAGTTTGAGTTATACTATTTGGTTTTGTATATGATTGAGGTATCGTTGAATCGTTGAGATGATTTGGTTGGTCGTGTTGGTTGTTAATAGTTATCGGATATATGTTATTTGATTACTTCGATAGGTTGACATTATTGATCGGTGATTATAACCGGATGCTACGGTCGTGTTCGAGTACGTTCGTGAATTGCTTCGGTCGGGGCCGAGGAGCTCGTAGACGAAGGCAATGGGATTGGTAGCGGCTTCCTCATCGTCGTATCGGTATTGAGGCAAGTTATTACTTTCTTAGTTATAATGTTTAATGAATGGTTTCAGTTTCATTTCGTTTATAATGCATGTAGCAATGATTATATGTTGTCATTCCGATTCTGGGAGTTTAATAATAATGTATATGACTTATTTCGGTTATTGGCATATTCGGGTATCGAGGTTACATTATGGTAAAGACGAGGATATGAGTATCTGTAGTCTATGGTACGTTTAGATCGCCGAGCATTGCGGATAATCGTCGGTGATGGTTTGATATCGAGATTTCTCCCGAAGGACTCGGGGAAAGTATCTTATATTGATTTAGTTAGTGTTAGTGATTTGATCATGCATATTGTCATTCATGTTGTCGAACATGAGGTCGTCTTAGTTGATTTGTCATATTGTTGTTCATGTTGCGTTGTTCATGTTGATGAACATTTTGATTTGCATATGTGTATGCATAATTGTGTTGTTTGTGTTGTGTTGATCCGATGGGATCATGTGATCTATGCTGAGGGCGCTGGATCAGATGTCCACCTCGTGTTGGTCCGATGGGATCATCTTGGGATCTATGCTGAGGGCGCGAGACGGGTTTTTCCACCTCGTGTTGGTCCGACGGGATCATCTTGGGATCTATGCTGAGGGCACTGGATCGTTGGATTACCCAGTGTTGTGTTGTTTTGCATATGTATATTGTTGGTTATCCACCTCGTGTTGATCTTGTAGGATCATCTTGGGACCAATGCTGAGGGCGCTGGGTCATGGGATTTCCATTGATTATACATTGTTGATATTGTTTTGAGCATATTTACGTGGTCATATGAGTATGCATGTGTAGGTCTTGTGTTAGGACCGTGTCCGTATTGCATTGATCTGATCTCGAATTAGAATGATATGATTGTCATGGCACTTCATATCTCGAGGTATGTTTCGTATTTCCTTTGGTATTTGTCTTTGATGGACAATCGGTTATCGTCTTGGGATTTGATGATGTTATTTGATGGATCGTATTGGTCAGAAATGGTATATTTCCGTATCGTGAGTTGGTGATGATAGTTTGAGAATCTTGAGTATTATTTGAGGTACAATACAGATATTAGGTTCGAGTTTATTGGTTAATCACGTAGAGATGTGAAATGTGATAATGGTTATTCTGATGAAAATGACTTGAGTAAGTAAAGTTACGGCGGAAAGATTACGTTGGTCGTATTCTTATCTTGTATTCTCATTGGTATGTAATTATTAATGTGATGTGACAGTTATCATTGTTGGATATTATGGCTGACCCCGTCGTGGGATTTCTTTTTAGGTTCTTGGAGTATCGAGCTTGTAGCGGTCGTGAAGAGAGGAGCTTCCCGGAGGATACTGGCTAGGACATGTTTTGTGCATTGAATTTCTTGATTGGTTCTTGTATTCCGCTGCTAGAGTATCTTTATGGTTGGTCTTTTTCCGTTGCGTGAGTATTTTGAAACGCTCTTTTGGTATCTGGTAACTGAGGTTACATTAGAAATCATTTTCTAAACTTTTGAGTTTCGGCCGTTTAGCCTTGTGATTTCAAATGAGTTTTTACAACGGTTTTTGATAAATGGATTTTTATAAGTCTTTGTGAATTTTTAAAGATAGTACCATCGTTGGCCTCTTGGACATTTGTAAATGTTTGCGAAAAATTCTTTTAGCCTTGTGGGTTCCATCTTGGGACCCACAGCAATGTAATATTCCCAGTTAATTCTGGGGGTGTTACAGAATATGGTATCGGAGTTTAGGTTGAGAAAACCTAGGCATTTGGGTCGAGTTGGTTCTGTTTTGTCGTGTCATTTGAGTTGTCGATTTGACTAATGTTAGAGCCGTGAGTTTTTTGTGTTCACTCAGGCTTGTGCGTTATGTGATTTACCAGTGTGGTACTGGGGTTGTCGTAAACTCTTTCCAAATGGTGTTAATGTGATATATTGTGTTCTTGAGTTGCACTGATTTTGCAAAATGCATGTTTTGAAAATATATGTGTCGAGTATTTTCTTGAGTTGAGACATGTGCCAGTATCACGAGGAATCGTCGGGCTTCATGACCTGTAAGTATTTGGATTTTTGAATTGCATTGAGATTTATTGATGTTCTATAGTTGATATGCTTTGAGATTCAGCAGAATATTATGCGTCACGGTATGAGATGACAGAGTTGAGACAGGATTGATGATCTTAGGAAGTTATGATTCTGAAATCAATATGTCGGTTAAGTTTTGGAACGGAATTGTGTATTCGGGAGCAGGACTTTGGATTGTTTAGAAGAACACGTAGTCATGTTAGTTTATTTGAGGTAAATGAACTATTTTTGAGCATTTGAAAATGATATTTTTCCAAATGAACGTTTTACGGATGTTTTACGGAAAATGATTTTGGGCCGAGACCCAATTAATTTTGAAATAGTTTTATAACTCAGGACTTGAGGTCTGTTGTGTCGAGAATTATACTCTTCGACCGGCGATCACCTCAGAGATTGGGCGACCTAGCCATTGCCGAGCAGCGGAGGCAGAACTGCCGACCAGCGACCGGGCGACCTAGCCTTAGCCCAGCAACCAAGGCCGATCGGCCGACCAAAGGTCCCAGGACAAGTCTCGGTGCCGAGCGATCGAAATCTAAGACGATCGTCTCTCGGTACTTGGCGATCGACTCGTGGTGGCCGACTAGTAGACGATCATCTCTCGGCACTTGCCGATCGACCCTTGGTGACCGACCGATGCCGACCCCTGGTGACCGACCATTGACGATCGCCTCATGCCGCTCGAAGCCGATGGTCATCCAGTCGGCAAAGGCCGAAGCCCAGGACAGAACCCACGTGCAGAGCCGAGACAGGATCCGCATTTCACGGATCATTGACCACAGCCTGTCAGCATCTTTCCACCAGCCGACAGGCCCGCCGAAAAGTGTCAGTAGGACCGCCTGTGACAGTGACTCCGGACGCGTGCTGGCTCCTCATTGGACCGCACAGCTGGCTGCCAGCAGTTGCCTTGAACTTTAGGCATACAGCCCATGTGACTTGAAGACGATCGCCCCATTATTATATTGGCCGGAAGGCGATCGCCCGCCAGGGAACAAGGGCACCTCAGCCCCTATAAATACAAGGCTGCCTGCACTTTGAAGAGGGCTTCAGAACTTCAGCACCCACGAGATTTTCACTCTTTGAAGTCCAACTCTCGGTCATTATCGTGATTCTAACACAATACAGAAGCAAGACTCGCAACTTGGCCTTCTCCTACTCTTGGCAACATCTATCTCTCGGTTCCTTATTCTCAATCAGCCTCTCTCACACAGAAGACGATCGGCCGAGAGCAAGAACACCAAAGCTTCGCTCAAGAGCTGGATTAACAGGATCTTTTTGCACTCATTGTACTTAGATTCTCACATTAATACTTGTATCTACGAATATTTGTATTAATAACATATCGCGAGAGCATTCAAGCCCGGGCCTAACAAACCCGGAAAATATGGTGTTTATTCATATTCTCTCGGAAGTGCTCCCGCAACCTTGTTTGTTGTCCGTCCATTCCAGCAGTATTTAATCTTCGGATAAATATTTTGGGCAACAACAAGGTCCAAAAAGGGTTTTCTACTTTTTAAACTTCTTGTAATACGAAATGAGGTACGGGCTGAGACCCTAATGTTTCAAAAGGATTTTTGTTTTCAAAAACTCCCGAGATTTGTAAAACACGTTACCAATCGTTTATCGATTTTATTACTACCTTTCGGGGTTTAATTTATCTGTTCAAATGAAACTTCTCGGGAAGTCTTTCACTGTGTTGATTTGATTCCATATTTTGTCATGGCATATTTAAAGTGATCTAGGATGGGATGATGGTTTATGTTGTGAGCGATATGTGGAAAAAGGAATTTTTACCGGAGTGTATACATGGAGATTTTGGAATTTTATCGTGTGGTTTTCCGATAGAATGTCAGTGGATTTGTGACGAGCCGAATTGGTATACAGGAGTATGGTTGTGGTCAATCATTTGCATGATTCCATTTTTATTTAAACGTATGTTTTCGAAAAGAATTTTTATCGAGAACTTGGCACCAGCGAGCCAATTTAATTTTTAAAATTGATTTCGTGGTCTTACAAAAATTTATGTTTTGAGTTTTCAAACTCTTGAAAGAATTTTCGAAAATTTTTCTTTTGACAAGACTATATGATTTCAAACTGGTTTTGAAAATGTGATTAATAACCATACGCATTTAGTGTATATTACATATCATGGTGAAGTTGTGAGTGTGACTCACGAACTGGATAATATATCAATGTGGAACGATGAGTAGGGATCCGAACTTTGGTATGGTCGTTTGGTTATCCAAGGATGATCGATTGATTTATCGGATAAGAGAAATATGCTGCGTGTTGTAGATTCATGCACATGATGTAATTTTGGAACTTTGGATTTTGCGAAATCGGGGCATATGTGCTATGTGATTCAATTGGTATGATAGTAGCGCGATTTTACCATAATGATTTTCGAATGATTTCTTTGTAAGTATAGATTTGGGGTTGTTGACGTCATGCTGGTTGTCTTGAGTACTGATTGGTCATTCCCACTCCATGTATAATTTGGATATGTTCGACGGGCTGTGATTGGTTGTTCGTACACCGAGGGGTATGCTCACCAGTCGGGTATGTTTATTGAGATATAATGTATGTGATTGGTGTGTCGTTTTGAAAATTTTGCTTTTTCGTATATCTGTCTCTGTGGTTCGGTGTTCATCGTGTTGGAACTTACCGTTTAAAGGTATTCTCGATTATTGTTGATCGTTCGTTGGTCGTATTGGAGTTTATCATGTTGATGATATTCTCGATTGTGTTTTGACCTCTGGTTGGTCATATTGGAGTTTATCATGTTGATGATATTCTCGATTGTGTTTTGACCTCTGCTTGGTCATATGGGAATTTATCATGTTGATGATAAATTCGGTTGATTTATTAGTTGATCATTTTTTGTGATCATCTTTCGGGATTCGTGTCGTTGTTTTGGGCGGTTGTTTTGCAGATATATTGTGTATTATTCGTCTTATCGGAATTGGGACAGATTGTGTAATCAAGCAGACATGATTTTGATTCGGGCAGATTGTTTCATCTGAAGATGATATATTTTTGTTGAGACGCAGAGAATTGTAATCGTAAGCGTATTGGGACTGTACAGTGAGATCGCTTGCTAGTATCTCAGGAGATCGTCGACCTGCGTAATTGTAAGTGTGCTCTTTTGGTCATTCAGTAATGATAATGATTGATCGTTGTCGTGATGGTTTTGGGACATTTTGGTTGAACCTTATGTTTGTTTATTTTTATGATGGATTGCAAGTTTCGAGGCCGAAACTTATTTTAAGTGGTGTAGAATGTAATATCCGGAATTTCTACTACTGTTGTTTGAGATTATTTTATCCGAGTTATATTGTACAGCGTGGAATCTGTACAGTATGGATAAAATAAATAAAGGACTGAGATGTCAGTATTGGTACAATTGTCGTATCTGGTTGACAATTGCATTTGAAAATATCGTGTATCAGGTTATTGTACTTTCGATATGAGGTATATCGTATGAGAATATTATTGGATTCAGTATACGTATTCAGTATGCCGTATGTTCGTATTCTGTATGTCAAGACAGGTGGTAACAGTTAAAATTGGCTAAGTATAGAATACTTAGCGTATGCTAATGTTTAAGACTTACGTACGCTAAATCACAAGAGTTACGTACATTATGGCCGAGACATTACGTACGTAACATGGGAATCAGACGATCGAGCCATGGTTGGCAGGTGGGACCCTGTGTCGGCAGCTTTCGGCGGAAGGATGTTGACAGGCGAGTCAACTACGTATTACGTACGTTATACAAGATGTATTACATACGTAATATAAGGTTTTACTGTAGCAAGTCAACGTGCGTATTACGTACGTAATGAAGGAAATGTTACCTACAGAATCAAGTGGATGAAACAGGACAGTTAGTTTTGGGATTAGCATTACGTACGCTATCAAGGATGGCTAACGTACATAATGCGTGTTACGTACTTTAACCTTGGTGTGTTACGTACGTAACAAACAAAAATGTTTTATAAGTGGATACCCGTCTTTCATTTCCTTCGACGTTTCTTTTCGTTTTTTGTCTTTAAACTTTGAGAGAGAGAGAGAGAGATGTTGGCCTTCTTAAGTCGATTTTGAGCTTGAGGACTTGGATTTGAGACTTGGATATGGAATTATGGATGATTCTTGAAGGGTTTGATTGGGTTATTCATGTTCTTGAGGTATGTTGTTGAATTCTTCACTTTGATTTCGGATTTTGGTATTGTTATCAGTATATGATTCGTATGAAGTTGATTGTGATGTTGTTGTTACGATTATTGAGACTACATGAACTATATGTTGAAGGAAGATGGTGTTATGATGGTTTATACCTTGAATATGTTCATTATGATGATGAAATCATAGAGTTCTTGATGTTCTTGGTATTGTTACTTCGATTCTTGATGTTAGGGAGATCGTATGTTCAAGAACATGTTGATATACACATTGAATTGTGATTAGGGATTGTTTAGATGTTAGAAAACATCGGATTACATTGTTTTAATGGCTATGAACAAGGTTTTTAATCCATTAGAGTTCTTGAGGAACTTCTTGATGAATTTAACATAGCAAGACGATCTTAGGTTGAATTATCGGTACCTTTGGATATGAATATCGAATGTTCATTGATTGTAGTGATAGAATTCGTATGTTCTTGATGAAATACGAACCATGATATCAATTTGGAATCCAAAAAGATTGTGATTGATCGTCGAATATGATTTCCTTTACGTCCGTACCCGTAATCGCATTGTGGTTGTGAATTCGTAATTGTTTGAATTTGATTATTCGAAATTGTGTTAATCGGGATAATTGTGAAATCGTTGAGTTTATCGATCGATGATATTGATTAGTAATTATCGGATTTCGGTTCATATGATGGATATGAATTCGTAAAATAGTTTGAGTTATACTATTTGGTTTTGTATATGATTGAGGTATCGTTGAATCGTTGAGATGATTTGGTTGGTTGTGTTGGTTGTTAATAGTTATCAGATATATGTTATTTGATTACTTCGATAGGTTGAAATTATTGATCGGTGATTATAACCGGATGCTGCGGTTGTGTTCGAGTACGTTCGTGAATTGCTTCAGTCGGGGCCGAGGAGCTCGTAGACGAAGGCAATGGGATTGGTAGCGGCTTCGTCATCGTCGTATCGGTATTGAGGCAAGTTATTACTTGCTCAGTTATAATGTTTAATGAATGGTTTCAGTTTCATTTCGTTTATAATGCATATAGCAATGATTATATGTTGTCATTCCGATTCTGGGAGTTTAATCATAATGTATATGATTTATTTCGGTTATTGGCATATTCGGGTATCGAGGTCACATTATGGTAAAGACGAGGATATGAGTATCTGTAGTCCATGGTACGTTTGGATCGCCGAGCATTGCGGATAATCGTCAGTGATGGTTTGATATCGAGATTTCTCCCGAAGGACTCGGGGCAAGTATCTTATATCGATTCAGTTAGTGTTAGTGATTTGATCATGCATATTGTCATTCATGTTGTCGAACATGAGGTCGTCTTAATTGATTTGTCATATTGTCGTTCATGTTGCGCTGTTCATGTTGATGAACATTTTGATTTGCATATGTGTATGCATAATTGTGTTGTTTGTGTTGTGTTGATCCGATGGAATCATGTGATCTATGCTGAGGGCGCTGGATTAGATGTCCACCTCGTGTTGGTCCGATGGGATCATCTTGGGATCTATGCTGTGGGCGCTGGATCATTGGACGGGTTTTTCCACCTCGTGTTGGTCCGACGGGATCATCTTGGGATCTATGCTGAGGGCGCTGGATCGTTGGATTACCCAGTGTTGTGTTGTTTTGCATATGTATATTGTTGGTTATCCACCTCGTGTTGATCTTGTAGGATCATCTTGGGACCAATGCTGAGAGCGCTGGGTCATGGAATTTCCATTAAGTATACATTGTTGATATTGCTTTGAGCATATTGACGTGGTCATATGAGTATGCATGTGTAGGTCTTGTGTTAGGACCGTGTCCGTATTGCATTGATCTGATCTCGAATTAGACTGATATAATTGTCGTGGCACTTCATATCTCGAGGTATGTTCCGTATTTCATTTGGTATTTGTCTTTGATGGACAATCAGTTATCGTCTTGGGATTTGATGATGTTATTCGATGTATCGTATTGGTCAGAAATTGTATATTTACGTATCGTGAGTTGGTGATGATAGTTTGAGAATCTTGAGTATTGTTTGAGGTACAATACAGATATTAGGTTCGAGTTTATTGGTTAATCAAGTACGAGATGTGAAATGTGATAATGGTTATTCTGATGAAAATGACTTGAGTAAGTAAAGTTACGGCGGTAAGATTACGTTGGTCGTATTCTTATGTTGTATTCTCATTGGTATGTAATTATTAATGTGATGTGACGGTTATCATTATTGGATATTATGGCTGACCCCGTCGTGGGATTTCTTTTTAGGTTCTTGGAGTATCGAGCTTGTAGCGGTCGTCAAGAGATGAACTTTCTGGAGGATACTGGCTAGGACATGTTTTGTGCATTGAGTTTCTTGATTGGTTCTTGTATTCCACTGCTAGAGTATCTTTATGGTTGGTCTTTTTATGCTGCGTGAGTATTTTGAAATGCTCTTTTGCTATCTGGTAACTGAGGTGACTTTGGAAATCATTTTCTAAACTTTTGAGTTTCGGCCGTATAGCCTTGTGATTTCAAATGAGTTTTTACGACGGTTTTTGATAAATGGATTTTTAAAGATAGTACCGTTGTTGGCCTCTTGGGCATTTGTAAATGTTTGCGAAAAATTCTTTTAGCCTTGTGGGTTCCATCTCGGGACCCACAGCGCTGTAATATTCCCGGTTAATTCTGGGGGTGTTACAGCGGACATGTACACGGACACATTTCCGGATCAGGCTTACTGTAATGTCCATCTTGAGCCATATTGTTGATCGTTCATAGCCCATGTATGATTGGATATGTTCGACAGTTTGTAACTGATTGTTCATACGCCCGAGGGGTATGTTCAATAGTCGGGATGTTTTCTTTGAGATCTAATATATATATGAATTGTATAACATCTTGAGAATTATTATCATGTATATCTGACCCTGTGGTTTTGGGCGAAATACTTGTGTTTTATTTTAGGTCGAGGAAAGGCTATGGTACAGGGAGAGCACGGCGGCGATGAAGGGTTTGCAGGATACTAGTTTAGGGGCCCTGAGTCTATTTTATTTAGTTGTGTTTTGAACCATG
The DNA here is from genome assembly GCA_033398695.1 of Orobanche coerulescens. NCBI lineage: Eukaryota > Viridiplantae > Streptophyta > Magnoliopsida > Lamiales > Orobanchaceae > Orobanche > Orobanche coerulescens. The sequence continues at coordinate 73,360,197 of CM065808.1, read as the reverse complement.
TATTGGTATTACTCCGCTTTGTTATAACTCATTTTAAATTGTATTAGTACTTTAAAAATATTCCATCTCCACATGGTTTATTTTAACGTTCGGATCCTGGGTGTGTGTGGCATTTTTAGTAATATGGTGTATGAACCTCTTGCCGAGGTAATAAATACTAAATTGTGGTTCGGTACCATAGTTGTGATTTAATTCATTTGAGATGATATTTTGGTATCGCCTGGTGGGTCCCAGAGTGCGGTCCACGGCACTATAATAGCCGTCTTTTGGGGTGTTACTGTAATATCCGGATTAATTATTGAGTATTTCGTCTGCAATTGAACACTGTATTATTAGGATTCGTGATATCGATAATCGAAGTATGATCTTTCTCGTATTCGTATCCATATACATGATTATATCAACATATAAATCTTCACAAGCAATTACGTAATAACGTACGGTAAGAAGTGAGAGTAGCGTACGTTATGTGCCAAGATTAGCGTACTGTTGGTACAATATTTTTAATAATTCATTTTATACATTTTGATGATGAGTTATTTAACCAAAATTTACTTTAGACATTTTTCCTTCACTTAACATACGTAATCAACCCATCTATAACGTACGTAACACTCACAATTCTTGCAAGAGTTTTTATGCAGGTAACATACGTAACATATTATGTATAACATACGTAAGGTTTGAAACTTCTGCCCGTTGCAAAAAGTCATTAGCCGTTACAACAGGTCTACACATCCAACGGATCTTTGACTGGAAGTTAACGTACGTAAGGCTTACTTACGTAACGTACGTAATGAATTTTATCAGATGTCACTGGACTGTTTTTCAGAGTTCATTACCGCCGCTACGCAAGTTACATAACGTACGTAAGTGATATAACGTAGGTAACCACCCCTCCATAACGTACGTAAAGCATGCAACTGTTCCAACGGGAAATTCACCTCTTGAAGGCTATAAATAGCACATTTCAAGGATTTGGAAGACAACAAATCATCTGAGCTCACAAGTATTACCAAGCTATTTCAAGCATATTTTACGAGAGATATACATACTCTACATTGCGATACAAGGAGAATTGTTCCATCACTTCCTACTTATATTCTTGTATCTAAGAGTGACATCCTTTGTAAAGTCGAGTTCCTACTCGCAATTGTTTGATTGTAAGGTTGTCTTGTACCAGGAAAAACAAGAGTGTTTTTAGTGTGGTTTTCTTGAGCCCAAAAATCAAGAGATTGTAAGAGTTAGCACTAAACTAGAAAGTGCATTCAAAGTTTCTACGAAAAGTCCTAGTCGATAAAACTAGGTAGGGGACGTAGGCTTCGTTTATAGTCTAATGTAACGCCCCAATACTTATTTAAATGCTAACGATCATGGATTTTGATTTTTTAATATTTACAGGTTGTTCGATACTTGGATCGATACGTTCCTAGCAAAAAATGAAGGACTTAAAAGGAAAAGATTTCAAAATAAATTATAAGGATCATTTTTAGAATTTATGAAAGTGATTTCGAAAAGTTCCGACGATTTGATACGTTAAAATTTTAATCACAGAACACTTATATTGCAAAAATAATATTAAATTATTTTATTATTATTATCGAAAATCCGTTCCGAGCATATCGAAGATTTAACTCTGACGAGTCCGCAATAGGTCGGAAAATCGAATTTGGACATAGGGAAGGGGTCGAACCGGACGAGCCAAGTTGACGGACATCTGCCTGTCACCGCCGGACACGCCTACCGACAGCTACCGATCACGGCCGACAGAAGCTTCTCGACCAGCTGTCCGGATAAGGTCGGTCACGACCGACAGAAGCTTCTCGGCCAGCTGTCCGGAAAGGCCGGTCACAACTGACAGAAGCTTATCGGCACTGTCCGGATAAGGCTGCTGAGCGTCCGGATAAGTATTGATTTTCAACCGAATTTGATCCCCTATTTATACATGTTCCCGGACGTAGTCTGGTACATATCTTATATCATATGAAAGATATGGACCTCTACTGTAAAATGCCCGTAACATATTTCCCTTCCCAAAACTTAAATGCCCTCAAAAAGCCCGATCAAATAGATAGCGCAAATCTGACAGTTTTTCAAAGGGGTGTGATAAAAGTCCTCAAAGAGATTTCAGATTTTACATCAAGAATTTATGGCCGGAAATATGAAAAAGTATTTTCAAGTGCTAGGAGCAGTGTATCCGGGATCCAAGAAGGACAACCGAGCCAAATTCAAAAGAAGATATTTCAAGATTTCAGCAAATGAGGTGAGGTTATACTATTTTAATACGTTACGGTCATCGTTGTGTCGTGTAACATGACGACCCGCGAGGGGTCGAAAGAATGAAAGAAATCCGAGACGAGTCTCACATAGATAAGAATGTTTTATGTGCATTACACAACATGATTTTGACGATTTATAAGGGTTTAATCTCACTGAGTATGCTCGCGTACTCACACCTCGTCGTTTATGTTTTTTAGGCTAAGGAATCGATGAACGGGACAAGCAGAAGATGAATACATACTCCCAACATGATGAAATTCTAAAGAATAAAAGATGTTGTCGCCGTAATTGTTACTCCCTCCGTCCCAGCTAACATGAGCATTTTGACTTTATATGGCCAATAATTTCTAAGTTTGACTAAGAATTAATCTCTGTAACACCCCCAATCCGCTCAGGGATATTACACGCCGTAGAACCTTTCCTCAAGGATCTACCAGGCTGGTAACAACATATAACAACTCAACCATGCCTTTAAGGCTAAAATGACTCAGTAGACCGATTTGGTCTTTCAATAAATACTTACAACTCAATTACAATGCATGCCCACGCAGGGGTCGAATACAACGCTCTCCCGTACAACGGGGAAAGAAAACTGCAGCGGAAATAAAATACAACTAAACCAATAACATCATACGGATCCTCGTGTGATTAGTATCGTTCATCTTTCATCATCCTTCGTGCCGACCCTGTGCTATGCTCCAAAACCTGAATGCAAAAATAGACATCCACCCCCCGAATACTCGGGGGTTAGCAAAACTCCACTGTTTTGCTAGTGCAAGAACAAAGTGCAAATACGAGCCATACAATTCACATTTCACAAATAACAATAACCAGGAATCCTTAAAAATCCAAACGTGACGAAAAGTACTTCCCGAGGCAAGAGTTTGGTAAAACATTCTAAGACCGAAAGGTCACAAATCAAGGGAAAACAATTTATAAAACAGTTTAAATTGCCATCGAGAGTTTTAATAGGAAACAATTTAGGATTACCGAATCCTTCGCTTTCCAAAAATCAACAGGGTCATGACCCCAAAGGTTTTGTTTTCGCAAATAAAACCAACCATAATACACAAGGTTAAAAACCCACGTCATGCGTCCTCGACGGACATAAAATACACACACACCCGTGAAGTTTCACTCGTGAATCCAGGTCGAAGCCAATGGAATTCCCTCCGTGGCCCCGTCGAACCCTCCCTAGGTGAGCAAACACATTCACAAAACATAAGCAACCGCACTCGTGAATCTGTGGCTATACCATTGGACTCGCCTCCGTGATCGCATCGACCCTCCCGAGGTGAGCGAAAAACAATCACAAAATATATACACGTAGCGGTGAAGTTTCACTCGTGAACCTGTGTCGAAGCCATTGGAATTCCTCCGTGGTCCCGGCCGAACCCTCCCGAGGTGAGCAAACACATTCACAAAACACGTACTCACATCGCCTAGACCGGACGAAGCCACAAATCCCACTCCGTGATCCCGCCGACCTCCCGAGCTGGCTAGCGAAATACTCAAGCACCACACGTCACCTAGGACCGGGACGAAGCCACGAATCCCACTCGAGGCCTCGAAGGACCCTCCCGAGCTGGCTAGCGAATCAATCATGCACAAATAACATATCACAAAACAACACAAGCACCACACGTCGCCTAGGACCGGGACGAAGCCACGAATCCCACTCGAGGCCTCGAAGGACCCTCCCGAGCTGGCTAGCGAATCAAACTCAAGCACGAGTAACATATCACACCGAGGCATCAAACACTTAGTAAAACAACACGTCAACCACAATGCACCGAAATGAAACAATATACGTCCACACGCAAATACCAAGTGTATCATCAACACCAAACATGTCCATAAGATTCACATACTCGTTCGAGAAACACACCAATCACAAAACACACACGATTTTGAAAGAGGGCCTTTAACAAGGCTAACCAAATCTTTTGAAAACTCGTTTTAAACAATCAAACAAATATATAAAGACGATCACCAATTATCATATTCACAAAACAAGAATAGTATGGGCAAGGTACTTGCCTCAAAATCGGCACGCAAGTATCCCGACGAACACGGCTCAACCGGAAAGCTTCGAAACGCCCAATGCTATCGAAACGGAAGACGACGACGAACGAAAGGGTTCAACACGGTTTCTTCGCAAGAAACACGACCCTAACATCATACAATCAATAAATCATCGATCATACGAGGAAGAATAATCGTAGAACGCCCGAAAACCCCTCTAAGACATTTTACCGGACACCTTGAAGGCGTCGGTCAAGAACTCGACTCAAACAACGAATCGATACGATCCAACCATGGAATAATAAAGGAAATGATATAATACATCTAAATATTCATCAATACATCATAATCCTAAGTTAAAATCGGATTAAACGGATGAAAACAACCAAAACACCCAATTTCCCCAAAACTAGATTTCTAGGAAATCTGACCTGATTCGGTAGATCGGAGGATGTTATAGGACGGATGATTGATGATATGAACCTCAAAACTTCATGGATTCATTGTCTAACAACATCTCTAGAAGATTCACACACCCACAGCGCGCACGGAAGAAAAGAATGAGAAAATGGTCAAGAAAACGCCGCTGTGCCTTAAATAGCCGACTTCCCGGGTTACGACGTAATCGGCCATGGCTTACGACGAATCGCCATGGCGAACTCCCCGCTCGAAAATGCCGAACGTTACGCACGTTACCGTCCAGGGCCTTACGACGAATCGCCGGTCACTACCGCACGTTACTCGGCGGTATCGGCTCGCCCGAGCATGCCCGCCATGACTCGGCCGGGACCAACTCCGACGGCCCGAACGACCCCGAAACCCGAACCTGAGTACGAATCGAAGATACGGTTACGAAGTACTCGAAAAGATGAATCCGAGCACTAATAGAACACACGATTCCGACTACCCGAAGGCTCGAAATTCGACAACGGAAAGTAATTACCCCAAACTTTGGGAAATTACGAAAATGGCCCAAAACGCCCCAAAATCACGATACGTGATCGAATAACCAAACCGAAGCTTGCAACATGAATAATAACATTAAATGAACTTACGAGAAAGTCGAAACAACAGTTTCGGACGAGATTCGCAAGAATCGAACTCAAGTGCGGAAAAACCGCTAAAAAGCACGGAACAAACAAAACGACACCGAAACGAGCTCGGATGACAAAAAGTGCAGAATTAATCATTCTAGGAATGACGAAACGGTCAAGAGCGAGTCGTCAAAACGGACTTCCGCCGAAAAAAAAGAAATTTACCGAAAATCGAAAATTGCGGATATTACATTCTACCCTCCTTAAAAAAAGTTTCGTCCCGAAACTTAAAACAAGTAGGGAGAAGCAATATCCCGCCAGGAAAATTCAGTGAGATACGCAAGAAACGCGTAACTAATGCCAAACGGCGAAACGTTACATACAACGCAACGGAATATACGGTGTGAAAACACGCTCCACGACGACCAACACAACGTCGCCGTTAGGGATATAATAGAACCAACAAGTGACAAGCGTCATCAAATGGATAATACAATCAAGTCAATTATCCGAACAATCACAAAACACAACGAACGAAAATCAATACGATTGACCAACCCAACGGTACATCAATCAAAACGCGAGCCAATCGCTGAACAAATACGGAATTCCACCGCTCAAGGGTTGGAAGATCGAAAACGAGACTAATTTCCCGAACTTAAGGGAATTAGGAAGGACCCTGAACGGTCAACAATCACGAAACGAGAACAAAACCGAACAAACAAATGATCGAGACAACAAAAATCGAACAATCATGTCCGAAATACGAAGGATAATAAAATTCAAACAACAACCCCAAGGTTCACATCTCGACTCGAGACAATATATGATCCGGTGAAAACAACAGGATGTGCATTCATATAAGATCCACAGGAAAGGGAATAGCAATAGAAAAGTCACAACGACAAACGAGTTATTCCGAAATAATACCACACTCGTTCGATCAACAAAAGCAAGGGGCAGACAAGCTCGTAAATGTCAACGAACATAAACGAGTCGACAGTCGAAAATACAAAAGTTCAAGATCCACCCACTTCAATAAAAGAACTAGTAGAACCAAAAGATGTTACTTCCGAACAAGGTTCACAAGAATCGAACCGAACTCGGAAAGTTACAAATGATAACCGATTGACCCAAAACAAGATCACACCTCGTCCGATCAATGAAACCAAATACGTAACAAGTTCGGTAAGTATCAACGAACACGAACGAGTCGATAGAATCGAGAAAGAGAAAATGCAGGAGTCTAAAAACAACACGGGTACTACTTTCGAGCTATTATAAAAGAAGGTCGCCCCGCAACTCACAACAATGAAATCAAGGTGACGACACAACAAGCAACCGACGAAACATCCTTGAAGGCCTCTCAAAGCCGATTCCGATGATCTTTGCCAAGCGCGAACTCCGAAAGTCTCGGTAGCCAATTCACAAAACTGAATTCGGTGTCCCTCGAGTCCACACTTGAAATGTGTTACCGACGAGAAGGACAATTTACACGTGCATGCCCCGGCACATCATGGTTGAAACGTCTCGGCTCGGCATACCGAAAATACAGATGCTAGATACAATGGAACTGACACCGCAAAACAACATATCGGAGATGCCAACTCAGCATAGCATATCAACGCATACAAAAATCACAACAACGGCATCGTTCGACGATTACAACGGCCCAAACGATAGCCAACACACAACCATAAACATCATGAAACGATCACCAATGTGCATAAACGCATAAAAATCCAAGCTTTAACAGCTCACATAGGTGCGATAACACGCAAGCCACTACGAAATGACAACATTAAAGATCGTCATCACACCTCCCACAACGGGCTAACAAAACATATGCGTGGCGAACGACTCAACGTTCACACCACCAATTCAATCACAATTCGGAGGGCTAACACCCTAACAACAATACCAACATCATACACACTTTCTCCGACCACAAGCACGAAATGATGGGTTTTAAAAACGAAAACCACCTTTTGAAAATAGTTTGGAAACACCAGTTGATCTTGAGTATCACTTTACAAAAAGTAGTGCAAACATTGTTATCGAGACTTTGAAAATCGTCTTGCGTTTGAACAAAAATGAGGACACCTTCTATTAGTGAAAGACTTTCAGAATATTCGACCCTCGGGTCTAAGTAAAAGTGTTTATAAAACATTTGAAAATATCTCAAAACATTTTGGTCCTCGAGTTAGAAGAATTTTGAAAAAATGATCAAGGCCATAATGTTAAAAACCCGATTAAGGAAATTGGTTTTCGAAATAAAACTCAGTCGGTAAAATACCGAAATCCATTACAAAAGAACTCACAGCGGATAAAAGAAATACAGTTCGACATGCACAGTCCAGCAACAATACTCCTCATACGAACGAAATATGAGAGTCAAATAGTCACGTATCAAGAAATCAAAATCCATAAGAGGATTCCGTCACTTAACAAATAATCATAAAAATAGCTCGTGTCACACGAGGCTCAACACAAATAAGGGAGACTTACATCCACAGGTCGCACGAAGATGATGATCTCCCACGATACTAATCACGACCAACAAACTCAGACGACGCGTCGCGACACGACTTAGTCAGACAAAATCCGACGAGACAAAAACTCAATAGACACCACTGACCCGACAGCCTAGGTTTCCACAACCTAAGCTCTGATACCATTCTGTAACACCCCCAATCCGCTCAGGGATATTACACGCCGTAGAACCTTTCCTCAAGGATCTACCAGGCTGGTAACAACATATAACAACTCAACCATGCCTTTAAGGCTAAAATGACTCAGTAGACCGATTTGGTCTTTCAATAAATACTTACAACTCAATTACAATGCATGCCCACGCAGGGGTCGAATACAACGCTCTCCCGTACAACGGGGAAAGAAAACTGCAGCGGAAATAAAATACAACTAAACCAATAACATCATACGGATCCTCGTGTGATTAGTATCGTTCATCTTTCATCATCCTTCGTGCCGACCCTGTGCTATGCTCCAAAACCTGAATGCAAAAATAGACATCCACCCCCCGAATACTCGGGGGTTAGCAAAACTCCATTGTTTTGCTAGTGCAAGAACAAAGTGCAAATACGAGCCATACAGTTCACATTTCACAAATAACAACAACCAGGAATCCTTAAAAATCCAAACGTGACGAAAAGTACTTCCCGAGGCAAGAGTTTGGTAAAACATTCTAAGACCGAAAGGTCACAAATCAAGGGAAAACAATTTATAAAACAGTTTAAATTGCCATCGAGAGTTTTAATAGGAAACAATTTAGGATTACCGAATCCTTCGCTTTCCAAAAATCAACAGGGTCACAGCCCAAAGGTTTTGTTTTCGCAAATAAAACCAACCATAATACACAAGGTTAAAAACCCACGTCATGCGTCCTCGACGGACATAAAATACACACACACCCGTGAAGTTTCACTCGTGAATCCAGGTCGAAGCCAATGGAATTCCCTCCGTGGCCCCGTCGAACCCTCCCGAGGTGAGCAAACACATTCACAAAACATAAGCAACCGCACTCGTGAATCCTGGGCTATACCATTTGACTCCCTCCGTGATCCCATCGGACCCTCCCGAGGTGAGCGAAAAACAATCACAAAATATATACACGTAGCGGTGAAGTTTCACTCGTGAACCCAGGTCGAAGCCATTGGAATTCCCTCCGTGGTCCCGTCGAACCCTCCCGAGGTGAGCAAACACATTCACAAAACACGTACTCACATCGCAGACCGGACGAAGCCACAAATCCCACTCCGTGATCCCGTCGGACCTCCCGAGCCGGGCTAGCGAAATACTCAAGCACCACACGTCACCTAGGACCGGACGAAGCCACGAATCCCACTCGAGGCCTCGAACGACCCTCCCGAGCCGGGCTAGCGAATCAATCATGCACAAATAACATATCACAAAACAACACAAGCACCACACGTCGCCTAGGACCGGGACGAAGCCACGAATCCCACTCGAGGCCTCGAAGGACCCTCCCGAGCTGGCTAGCGAATCAAACTCAAGCACGAGTAACATATCACACCGAGGATATCCAAACAATTCACACAGAGGCATCAAACACTTAGTAAAACAACACGTCAACCACAATGCACCGAAATGAAACAATATACGTCCACACGCAAATACCAAGTGTATCATCAACACCAAACATGTCCATAAGATTCACATACTCGTTCGAGAAACACACCAATCACAAAACACACACGATTTTGAAAGAGGGCCTTTAACAAGGCTAACCAAATCTTTTGAAAACTCGTTTTAAACAATCAAACAAATATATAAAGACGATCACCAATTATCATATTCACAAAACAAGAATAGTATGGGCAACGTACTTGCCTCAAAATCGGCACGCAAGTATCCCGATGAACACGGCTCAACCGGAAAGCTTCGAAACGCCCAATGCTATCGAAACGGAAGACGACGATGAACGAAAGGGTTCAACACGGTTTCTTCGCAAGAAACACGACCCTAACATCATACAATCAATAAATCATCGATCATACGAGGAAGAATAATCGTAGAACGCCCGAAAACCCCTCTAAGACATTTTACCGGACACCTTCAAGGCGTCGGTCAAGAACTCGACTCAAACAACGAATCGATACGATCCAACCATGGAATAATAAAGGAAATGATATAATACATCTAAATATTCATCAATACATCATAATCCTAAGTTAAATCGGATTAAACGGATGAAAACAACCAAAACACCCAATTTCCCCAAAACTAGATTTCTAGGAAATCAATTCGATCGGTAGATCGGAGGATGTTATAGGACGGATGATTGATGATATGAACCTCAAAACTTCATGGATTCATTGTCCAACAACATCTCTAGAAGATTCACACACCCACAGCTACAGACGGAAGAAAAGAATGAGAAAATGGTCAAGAAAACGCCGCTGTGCCTTAAATAAGCCGATCACGGCCGTTACGTATGTAACCGGCCACGCTTACGACGTAACCGCCATGGCCGAACTCCTCGCTCGAAAATGCCGGAACGTTACGACGTTACGCCGTGGCCTACGACGTAATCGCCTTACGACGAATCGCCGTCACTACCGCACGTTACTCGGCGTATCGGCTCGCCCGAGCATGCCCGGCCATGACTCGCCGACCAACTCCGACGGCCCGAACGACCCCGAAACCCGAACCTGAGTACGAATCGAAGATACGGTTACGAAGTACTCGAAAAGACAAATCCGAGCACTAATAGAACACACGATTCCGACTACCCGAAGGCTCGAAATTCGACAACGGAAAGTAATTACCCCAAACTTTGGGAAATTACGAAAATGGCCCAAAACGCCCCAAAATCACGATACGTGATCGAATAACCAAACCGAAGCTTGCAACATGAATAATAACATTAAATGAACTTACGAGAAAGTCGAAACAACAGTTTCGGACGAGATTCGCAAGAATCGAACTCAAGTGCGGAAAAACCGCTAAAAAACACGGAACTCAACAAAACGACACCGAAATGAGCTCGGATGACAAAAAGTGCAGAATTAATCATTCTAGGAATGACGAAACGGTCATGAGAGAGTCGTCAAAACGGACTTCCGCCGAAAAAAAAGAAATTTACCGAAAATCGAAAATTGCGGATATTACAATCTCAAAGTATAATGGTAAAATATTTAACAAAATTATATTATGAAACTTCACCATCTAAAGTTTCATAATATAATTTTGTTAAATATTTTACCATTATAGTTTGAGATTAATTCTTAGTCAAACTTGAAAATTATTGACCATATAAAGTCAAAATGCTTATGTTAGCTGGGACGGAGGGAGTATTATTTTTACGAAACACTTGATGTTCTTCAACGAATATAATTTCAACGGACTATGTACGAATATGTGATTTTCCATATTTTTGTAAAATTGTACTGATGTTTGAATAAACGAGTTTTATTGAAGATTTACTGACTAAAATGCTTCCGCAAATACTCCGAATTTATATAAAAAAATTTAAGGAAAAATTGAGCTGTGTAACGTGCTTTTTAATTAAGAAAGCCAGGGCATTACAGAATGGTATCGGAGCAAGACCTCTCTCAGTACGGTGAGATTTGGGGATGAACCAAGCGGAAGCTGGTAAACATGTGACACCCGGGGCCGACGAGGGCGGGGAGTGATCGCCGGTGCAATAAAAAAGGGCACGGACAATGAGTGGCTCAAAGAAAGGGGAGTGATCGCCGGTGCAATAAGAAAAAGGGCACGGATGTAACACCCCCAAAACCGACCGGGAATATTACAGCGTCGTGGGCCCCATATTGGAACCCACAAGGCTAAAATCATTTTCGCAAACGTTTAAAAATGCCAAAGGCCCTTTGAAATTACACACACGCGCAGTGGATAAAATCACAGTTCAAATAATATCGAAAGCCATTTAGAAACATACACATACAGCGGATAAAACACAGTTCAAAGAATACCGAAGGCCATTTAGAAACATACACACACAGTGGATAAAACACAGTTCAAAGAATACCGAAAGCCATTTAGAAACATAAACACATAGCGGATAAAACATAATTAAATACATTTGCAGCGGAATTAGAAAACTAGAAAAGAATACACAATCCGAACAATCACGCCATAGCTAGTATCACCAGAAAGCTCATCCCTTCACGACCGCTACTAGCTCGAACTCCGAGTACCTAAAAGATAAAGCCCACGACGGGGTCAGCCATAATACTCAACAATGATAACGATCACATCACAAAAACAATACATATCAATGTAACCTACAGAGTAAAAACATTCCTCACGTACTCTTACCGAAGTAGCCTTACCAACCTGTCACAATCCGTAACAAATCAATTCTTACCGTAACCCACACCTCGTGTCCTTAAGTGATGAATGAATTCAAAAGTAACCACCTGTACTGTATCCGAAACGATACCAAAATTCCCAAACTTATCATATCTCAATTATAGAATGATCTGGCCAAGACTAACTCTGTCGGCTAGGTCGCACAATCGGATCCCAATACTGATAAAACCGATATCACATGGCACACCTGTAATCCAACTGTTCCGAGATAATAGCAAGTCCTGGATATCAATACAAAGCATGAATGCTCACACAATCAATAATGATAAACAATCAATGCATCACAATGGAATTATCAATGACATGATATTTTCACACAAGATCGAGAAAGGATAAACCATGAACGAGAATACCATGATGTGGTAACTCCAACAAGATCAATGACATAATAAATAACCGAGACTACCGACAATACGGCAAATCCCAACAAGATCAATAAAAGGTCGACAACCGAGAATACCGACGATACGGTAAGGATCAACGAAGAATCAATAATCGAGAATACCGACGACACGGTAAACTCTAACAAGATCAAAAGAGTCGACAACCAGAAATACCAACGGTACGATAAACCCCAATAAGATCAATAAAGGGTCAACAACCGAGAATACTGACAACATAGTAAACTCTAGCAAGATCAATAAGGACCAACGACCGGGAGTACCAATGATACGGTATACTCCAACAAGAACAATAAGGAATCGACAATCGAGAATACTGACGACACGGTATACTCCAATAGGGATAATAAGGGATCAACAACTGAGAATACCGACGACACGGTAAACTCCAATAACATCAATCAAGGACTAATAACCAAGAATACCAACGGTGAGACAACTCCCAAATGGAATCAATAAGGATCAATAACGAACGAGATTACCAATGACAGGGTGAACTCCAAACGAGATTTATAAATGATCGATATCAATGAGTTGGCCATCGATATGGTAACTCTAAACGAGATTAGTAAAGGTTCAACGGCGATAGATACACGAGAGAATAAAATCGTTAACCATATACAAATCATATATACGGGATTTTAAAGACAATCCGAATATCGAACAGATCCAATTATACATGGACTGCGAACGACCAATCAATAAGACTCAAGATGGACGTCACGATATGCTCGATCCGGACACGTGTCCGTGTACAATCCAACCACGGGTATTGATCAGATACTTGTCTGGTCTCGTACCTAATCAGCCTCACGAAGTACGTCTCGTGTGCACGGTTCAATATGAGGTTGAAACCAGCACATGATACACGTGCCCGTCCCGAAAATCCTACACATGAATGATCAGAACATATTTGACTCCAGATATGCCACGATACAACATGACAACAAATCTCGAAGAAACGCATATCCATCAAGGATCAAAATACTTCCCAAAAGAGAAACAGTAACTCGATCATGAAAGACCGACACGACCACAATGTCGTATTTCCATCAGACAACAGTCCACATCATGCTCAACAATGCATATAATATTAACACATAAACCCCAAGGCAGCAGCCAAGGGTCACGGAAGCATCTCACAGGAATACCCCGGAACATAGGTGCCATATAGGTCTTATCCCCTAACACAGTTCACGCAATCACAAAATACCCCAAGGTCACAACCAAGGGTCACAAAAGTATCCACACAGGAATACCCCGGAACATAGGTGCCATATAGGTCTTATCCCCTAACACATCGGCCCAACAGTTCACAACTCAAAGGAAGAGCACATTACAAAACGTAACAAACAACGGTGCATGTTGTGTCGAGATTTATACGTCTCAAAAGGCGATCGCCTCAGAGATTGGGCGACCAAGCCAGAGCCCAGTAGCCAAGGCAGATCGGCCGACCGAAGGTCCCAGGACAAGTCCTGGTGCCGAGCGATCGACATCTAAGGCGATCGTCTCTCGGTACTTGGCGATCGCCTCCTGGTGACCGACCAAATGACGACCACATCATGCCACGCAAAGCCATCGCCCGCCTAGTCGGCAGAGGACGAAGCTCGGACATAGCCCCACATGCAGATCCGGAAAAGGCGCCGCAGTACATGGATCGTTGACCACAGCCTGTCAGCATCTTTTCACCAACCGACAGACCCGCCGAAAGGTGTAGAGTGGGACCGCCCATGACAGCGACTCGGGACGCATGCCGGCTCCTCATTGGACCGCACAGCTGGCTGCCAGCAGCAGCCGCAGGCTTTAAGGCAGACAATCCATGTGACATAAAGACGATCGCCCTTTATTATATTACATGAAAGGCGATCGCCCGTCAGTAAACAGAGCATCTGAGCTCCTATAAATAGAAGGCTTCCTACACTTGGAAAACTCTCAGATTCTATACTTCTCAACAAGCTCAACTCATAACTTGGATTTCTCACTCTTGGAAACAGCTATCTCTCGGCCTTTCTTCTCTCTCAGCACCTCTTACACAAAAGACGGTCGACAGAGACGAAACACGCTGAGCTTCGCTCAAGAGCTCGATAAATAGGATCTTTTACACTCATTGTAATTAGATTCTTACATTAATATTTATACTCATACGTATTCTTATTAATAACATCTCGCGAGAGCATTCAAGCCCGGGCATAACAAACCCGACAAATCCTGTGTTTTTCCATTCCCTCGGACGTGCTCTCGCAATTTACTGTTGCTCGACCATTCCAGCAATATCTATCTTTGGATAATATTTCGGGCAACAACAATTGGCGCTAGAAGGAGGGCGCATCTAACCCTCATTTTTATTCCTACCGTCTCGAAGAACACCCACTGTTCTCTGGGGCATATACCTGAAGAAACACTCACTGTTCTTCAGATAAAGCTGTCAGAATCATGACTTCTACCTCCACATCGAAGAAAGCCGCTGGCCGATCCACCAGACGCCTCATTTCGTCTTAATCCGAGCCACAACCTATGGCGGAGGGTAGCCGCCGCGGTCCAAGACTCTCGATCCCGCCCCCGGGGAACGGCCCAAGCCTCTCGCTCGACCAGTTCCAAACCGCGGAACAGATCGAAAAGGCCTTGGCCATCCTACAGGAGCGACGGAGAGCTTTCGACGCGCCGCCCGCTATAACTCCCTCGGCCATCCGCCGCGTGACCAAATGGAAGTTCAAGGCGTTACTGGCCGAGTGATCGCCAGGAGGCCCCGATTCACAAGAAGAGGCGCTCGCAAGCCGGGACACCTCTGTTTTCAGCTGCCTGGGAAGTGACCCATCATGGTGACCGGGGCAGTCCGGCCTCAGCCACGAGACGACGGAGCTCGAGTCCGTCACTAGGAGTTCGGCGTATCCAACTCCCAGAAGGCAGGCCAGCCATCTGGCTCCTCCTCGCCAAAGATCCGAGGTCGGCGACCGCGGAGCCAGGAGATCGGTACACGATCGCCTCGGCTCCCGCTCCGGAAGCCGAACCACGAGCGACCAAGCTACAGCGATGGCCCCGACGCAACGCCAGCTCGACGACATGAAGGCGCTCCTGGAATCTGGGGCAGGCGCCAAGAGAGAGATCGCCGGGCCGAGCGAGCCACTCGCGGTCCACATCGAGCTCGCCCCCGTGCAGCGTAGGATCGCTCCTCCGCAAACACCTTTGTACGAGGGAAGGTCGGATCCCAATACTCACATGAGCAAGTTCCGGATCTACATGACCGGGTGTGGGGCATCAGACGCGACCAGGTGTCGACTGTTCCCGCAAACGTTGGGCGACCTAGCCCATAGATAGTACGTCTCATTGCCGCCGCGATCCGTCAATTCCTTTGACCAACTGGCAAACGACTTCACAGTCCGGCATCGCATGATTGAGATCAGGCAAGAGGAAGAAGAGTCCGACGCAGACTACATCGACCGGGTAGATGACATCATCCTCAACGGCGAGCCCGTAAGCGATGAGATCGCCCTCTACTCGGTCCTGGGGAATTCCATGGTCTTTCGCCTATGTTCAGGCATCTTATGAAGGATCTCCCCCCGACCTACGCGATCTTCCATGCCAAAGCCGCAGATTTTCTGGCCAGGCAAAGGTTACTTTTGAACCTATAAAGCAACGCGATCGGCGACCGAACGACAATCACTAGTTTTCCAACCCGATCGCCATTATCAAGCAACATCACCAAAACTGGAGGACTCGATCGCCATCTACAGTTCATCATCTAACATGTTGGACTAAGGCACGAGATCGCCTCCCCCACACAACGTACACCATCGAAGGTCGGCGTTTGACATGATGATCTGAGGTGGAAGAGTGCAGCCATGGTCCTGGTAGTCGATGGAACCGACTGCTTAGGCCATGCAAGGTTCCTTTGGGCTGAGATCGCTCGCCCTTCATTTAAATACGAGGCGGGCGTAGTCGAAGGACCCTCCAAGCGAATCAGTGGACACGATCGCCCGCCCTCAAAGGTTCATCATCTAGCATGGTGAACCCGGACAATGCGACGCGTCACTACCCCCGTCTCAACGTATACCATCGAGGATTGCCATCTAACATGACGATCCGAGGTAGAAAAGAGCTAACTAGCCGCGGACGTGGAGTCGATTCATCCGACGATGCCCCGCGCAAGGACTTCTCTAGACCAAGACCGCACGCCCTTCGTTTAAATACGAGGTGAGGCGCAGCCTAACGGAGGACCCTCACAATAAAATGAGTCACGAGACAGACAATCTCACTCGCGCACAAGACATGGTCATGGAGTCGGTCCATCGAACTCCGCGACTGTGCGTGATTCCTCAACGACGAAGCAATCAGCTCTCTGCGAGGGATCGACAAAATTATTTATTGCAGGTACAAGACCGAAGATAGCTAGCCAATCGACCAGATTTCCCAAGTCCGGAACCAAACCCCACTCAGCGGATCGCCCGTCCTCATCCTACACGATCGCTAGCAAGAACCACCTCACCCCGTGTCTTCAACATCGGAGCAAGCTGGGGGGTAATTGTTGTGTCGAGATTGATACGTCTCAACAGGCGATCGCCTCAGAGACTTGGCAACCGAGCCAGAGCCCAGCAGCCAATGCAGATCGGCCGACCGAAGGTCCCAGGACAAGTACCGGTGCCAAGCGATCAACATCTAAGGCGATCGTCTCTCGGTACTTGGCGATCGCCTCCTGGTGACCGACCAAATGACGACCGCATCATGCCATGCAAAGCCATCGCCCGCCTAGTCGACAAAAGGACGAAGCTCGGACATAGCGCCACATGCAGATCCGGAAAAGGCGCCGCAGAACATGGATCGTTGACCACAGCCTGTCAGCATCTTTTCACCAACCGACAGACCCGCCGAAAGGTGTACAGTGGGACCGCCCATGACAGCAACTCAGGACACGCGCCAGCTCCTCATTGGACCGCACAGCTAGCTGCCAGGAGCAGCTGCAGGATTTAAGGCAGACAACCCATGTGACATAAAGACGATCGCCCCTTATTATATTACATGAAAGGCGATCGCCCATCAGTAAACAGAGCATCTCAGCTCCTATAAATAGAAGGCTGCCTACACTTGGAAAACTCTCCGATTCTCTGCTTCTCAACAAGCTCAACTCATAACTTGGCTTTCTCACTCTTGGCAGCAGCTATCTCTCAGCCTTTCTTCTCTCTCAGCACCTCTTACACAAAAGACGGTCGGCAGAGATGAAACACGCAGAGCTTCGCTCAAGAGCTAGATAAATAGGATCTTTTACACTCATTGTAATTATATTCTTACATTAATATTTGTACTCATACGTATTCTTATTAATAACATCTCTCGAGAGCATTCAAGCCCGGGCCTAACGAACCCGGCAAATCTTGTGTTTTTCCATTCCCTCGGACGTGCTCTCGCAATTTGCTGTTGCTCGACCATTCCAGCAATATCTATCTTCGGATAATATTTCGGGCAACAATAGTGCACACTCACCGCATGAAATATCAACACACACATGTAATAATGCAACATGATGATTATCATAATCTAACAATATTAATTTACCTCAAGTTGCAGACGCCAACCTTTCCACGACCAACCGCCCTGAACGAATACACGGTTTATCCTACAATCCAAAATGAAGTACAGTCTATAACTAATACCAAACCACCAGCCCGAGTTTAACATAGACACGATAACTAACCTTGATATCCAACTTCTCATGCAATAGACCAAATTATAATTCACGTTCCCATTTCCACTAGACATCCTTAAAATCATATACATTATGATTTATCTTAGTCCAAAAATACCATACATACCACCATTCCGACAATTCATATATTCCATAATACCATTGCTATATGAATCACAAATGAAATGAAAACGAAATCATTTATTAACATTATGAACTGGGCAAGCATAACTTGCCTCGATACCGATATGATGAAGTTGTTACTAGTCCCGGCGTCTTCATCCACAAGCTCCTCAGGCCCGACCAAGACGAGTCATGCATTCTCCAACCTCAACCGCATTGCAATGGTTAACATCAACGATCACTAAACGCAACATAATGCAATAATCAATTAATGATACGTTTAATAACAATCAACAACCGAAATGACCAACTAATCAAACTCGATGGTTCAAGATATCTCGATCATACGAAACCAAACCGTATCAACTCTTAACAATATGAATACAAGTCGAAATCCGGTGTTCAATAGTCCTAACAATGTCTTCAACATATATACTTCTCATAACATCATGAATCGCAACAAACTACCAAGAACATCGAGAATACTACAATTCCATAATCATAACAACATAATCGAATCATTTGATCACCAATTCATTATCTTCCCTTAACCAAATTCTCATAAATACCAAGAATCATCACAACAATATCAATTCAACCATCATTCATACGAAAACGTGTAAAATTTTCCATGTTCTACTCATTGAGACATCTCATCGAACACTTTGAAGGCATAGTCCAATTCAATCGATTATTCAAAGAAATACTCGAATTCATTCCACAAAACTTCAAGAGTATTGAATGATTACGAGTATACAATCAAGTTCTATCAATAATCTGAATCAAAACGAAGCAAATCGGCCAAAAGACCAAGAAACCTCAAGAACATCCAAAAACCAAAAGTTCATGTGTTCTTACCTTCGATCCGGGTGGAGGATGATGTTAATCCATGACTCCAACTTCCAAAACATGTTGTTATAAGTTGATTCTACTCGAAACCATCATCTTTGCTGAAAAAATCGCGAAAGAAATGAAGAAAAGTGAAAAATGCCGGATGTGACTCGGTCCAGGCCTTATATAGGCGGGACCTGCCGGCACGTTACGTACGTAACCGGCCGTGGCTTATGTACGTAACTGGCTGTGGCCTACCTTACTGTCCAGTTTGGCCGACATCCTTACGTATGTAACCGGCAGCTCCCTTACGTACGTAATCGGCCATTACGGCCGTAACCGGACACTGCCTACGTACGTAATCGGCCAGTCCTAGCCCCCCAGCGAGTTACTGCCGACCGTGATCGGCCATTCCTGCGAGTCACGGCCGACCATGCCCGGTGTCACGGGTCCGAACTGGACTAGAATTTTTCGTCGAAAATTCAACCCCGTGCCGACACTGATTGTCCGCACAACAACCAGTCAGCCTTCGATCCTCACCAAACACTCGTGTTTGCCTCACAAAACTCGTGTTTAGTATGATTAGAGTTACAGCCCAAGGCCACCTTTCGTGCTTGAAGGAGTATGCAGCGGAATACAATCAAAACACGTAAAGGCGCACACACAATTTACGGGGACAATTCCCCAACCTTGAATATTATTTGCACTCTCAATATACAAGGAAAAGGCCTCGCTGTTCAACTCTCAAAGATCTCACGATCCCTCTCGCTGGCTTTTTGCCTCTCGGATCTGCCTACCAAATTGTACAATGCACCTATTTATAGCCCAAGCAAAGGACTACATCGGTTGACAACCCCAACCGCTAGGTTCATCTCGACACTCCACATGTCGACGCATGGCAAAAGACCACCATGCGTCCCTGCCACTTGTCCCGAGCAGTTTCCCAGCAACTTGCCCGCATTTGCCTTGTATTGTCCCGTACAAGGTCTTCTGGAACCGTCCCGCAACCGCTTGCTAGTAACCGTTCCGCAACTGGCTTGATGGATCCCAGCGCTCCACCTGGCACATGCAGTCCACCAAGTAACTGCTCATATGCTGACGTGTGCCCCGCACGTCTTATAACCGCTTGGAACCGTTCCCGCACAACCGCTCCAAGTTACCGTTCCGTCATGTCGTTGCCTAGAACTACCTCATAACCGCCCCATGCAACTGCCATGCCTCGTAACCGCCTCGAACTGTCAATGCCAATCTTGTGCGTGCCAAATTTGGCGTTCCCTCGCGCCCAAGTCTTGTTCCCACCTAGTCCGAGTAAATTCCCATATATTTATGCACAAGTGCCCAGCCACTGGCACATTCCCGAGTCTTGCCCACAATGATCCGACAATGCCCGCTGTAGGTCACAAGTCGTCCAGGTACAAGTCTAGAGGGGGGGGGGGTGGTGAATAGACTTGTAGAAACTCTTAAACTCTTTTTCACGAAGAGTGAGTTTCTTCAGCTGAAAGGTAAACAAATGACTTGGAGTCGTTTGTTCTTTAATATATGCGGAAGTTAGCTGATGACGAATAGAAAGCAACTAATGAAACACTTAACAATGAATGCAACAGTTAAAGTATGATGTAGTAAAACAGTAAATAACGCAGGCAATTATAGTGGTCTCAGAGGTGGGGTAATCCTCTACTAATCCACTTTTCTCCAAACCAGTTGGAGATGAATTCACTATAATTCTCAACCAGTGATAAATATTACAGTGATTCAAACCACACTACAACAGCTTCCAACCAGTGGAAATCCGTCCGTTGTACACACTGATCGCCTTGCACCTCTTGATCCTCGATCCTTGGATGCCTTTACAGTCTCTTACTTCAACCAGTGAAGTACCCCGTACTCAGGATTATAGACAAGAGTTTTTGTCTTCTCCAACTAAGAGCTTCTTTAAGTATGAACTCTTGGAACCGCTCTTCTCACGATGCTATTGATTGCTTTAGATTGCTTGATTGCTTTGATCGCTTGAAAGTATGTTCGCACCGGTAGTTGCTCAGCTTCAAATCTTCGGATATATATAGGTCACGATCTCTGAGCTTTTTCCTTGTAGCCGTTGCAAATCTTTTGAACAAATCCATCCGTTGGAGGGAGACTTCTTTGTTTAATCTTTCTGAACGTTGCAAGGCTGGATTCCCATTATTTTATTTTATCTTCCGACCGTTGTGAAGACTTCTGCATGTGAGCGCCGAATCTTTTGAATATAAAATGATTAAAGTCTTCAAGGTGGGTCTGGATGATTTATTTAAATCATATCTCTAGAGGGAATCACTCCAATTTGTCTCTTCACGTTGCATGTGACTTTCCTTAATACTTGACTTTTCAACTCATGTTGACATGGACTTTGGAGTACTTGGCTGCCTTCGACTAGGCTGATATGCAGCTAACATCTCTGCAGTCAGGACCTCTCGGCTGTTCACTGTTTGTGACTTATCTGATCAGGTGACTTCCCTGAGGTACCTTGGCTGCAGTCTGGTCAAACTTCTCTGATAAATTTTGTTGACCAGAGATACTCTGACTCGACTCGGCTGATCCTCTCTGATGGACTTAGCTGTACTTGGTACTTAGCCGATTTTCAGCCTAACTAATATTTGGCCTATAAAAGATACTCATTTGGTTCTTCTTTACATTTTGCCAAGTTTTTATACTTAACATATTTTGGCCTATGGAAGATACTCATTTGCTTCTTCCTTACATTTTGCCAAGTAATAAACATTTAATTTTATATTAATGACATCATCAAAATCTAACAAGTATTCCTAACAAATTCCCCCTATTTTGATGATGGCAAAACTTTAAGCAAGTAATCAAATGACCAAGTCTGCACTTAGGTGCAAGACACAAACTAAAATCAGTCTAATATTGAGACAACTGGAAATTGTCATTCAACAGACTGTTATAAAACTTTTCTGATTTGATTATGATTGAAATTTACAAGAAAGTTTTTGCAGGTACAGAAAATAAAATTACAAGTACAAAGAAATAAAGTCATCTGCCTCTTCCTCTGCCTCTGCGAATAGCCGCTTGTGTGCCCGAATGGTTTAACTCCAATTGGTCTTATCTTGACTGGAGCAAGATCATATTTCCTCTTCACAACAAGAGCTGCAAAGTCTTGTTCTTGTTGTGATGTAAATCTATTCTCAAGACATAACTGCTTGATTTCTCTTTGAAGCTCTAGCTCATTCAGCTCATTGTCCAGACGGGTTGGCGCTTCCTCTGCTCTGAATGAGGGAATCATAGGATAAGCGTTTTGTTCCTTAGCATGCATCTTCATAATATTCTAGAGTTTTGTGTAAGCTTCTTCCATGAAATTGATGAAGATCTGTTGTGGGGAGAGATTATCATCCTGGAGTATTTCCCAGACGTAATAATCTCTGATGAATTTCTTCTTTGCAGTTCCCCACATGGGCAGAGCTTCATATGGTATAAAATCCTCAACATACCACAGCTCCTTTCCTTCCCATTCTAGAGTAGGCCCAAAACCTCCTCTAGTCCTCCTTCTCTTGCCTTCAGGCTGGTCAGCCTGGTCATCTGGATCCGCAGCTCCCTTCCTCTTCAGACTTGAGGGTCCTTCAATTTGAACGACATCTTGCTTCTTCTTTGACCTTATCTCTCCTTGATTACTTCCTTCCCCCTGAACTCTCTCTTCCCCCTTTTTGCCAGCATCAACAAGGGTAGTTAATTGCTGCTCCATTCTGCTCATCCAATCAGTCATGCCAAATGGCATTCTGTTGTTGGTAGGGGAGGGGGCTGAGGAATCTCTCTCTGCAGTAGAGTGTCGATCTTGGAATTGATTTATTGAAGGTCAGGAGTGACCTGAGACGTTAGCAGCTCTCCAATTGTATCTATGACGATTTGCCTGACCAGCTCAGTCATGGCAGGAGATATCTGAGCTGAGGGAGAGTGCTCTCCTGAGCCTTCTGCAAAAGAACCACTAGACTGCAAGCTTCTGTCTTCAGCTGGTAGTTCAGAGGGGGTTTTCTTCGGGGTCCCTGACCTGGAGTCTTCAGCTAACTCTGTGTCTAGGCTGGTGTACCGGGCAGGTACCACAGTCCTGTCTGCAGCTTCTTGAATTGGCTCTGACTCCGGCTCTGGCTCATTTTCTTCTTCTTTCTCTTCCTCTTTCTCCTGATCCTCCTCCTTCGCTTCTTCTTCCTTTTCTTCAATATTTTCTTCCTCCTCATCCTTTTCTTTTTCATTTTCTTTTTCAGCTCCTGCATCTCCTCCATCATCATCATCATTATCATCATTGTCATCATCCTTGTCCTCTTTTTCTCCTTCATCATCATCCTCCTTTTCATCATCATCCTCCTTTTCTCCATCTTTTTCTACCTCTTCTCCTTCTTCTTCTTCTTCTTCATCAGCCAACTCTTCTGTTTTCTCAATTTCTTCTGACTGTTTTTCAACTAGAGTGTTTTCTTCTATTTTTCTCTCTTCCTGCTTTTCTTCTTCTTCTTCAACAACCAAATCAACAACTTCATTATTTCCTTCTCCATCTAACTCCTCAATTCTAATCTCTTTTTCAACTTCCTTCTCCTCCTCTTCTCCAAAAGAATCATCAAAAATGCTAAGCATTATAGAATGGATAAATTGGTCCATGTTTGTTTTAAAATGGGACATGAACCAATTATCCTGGAGGATTAATACTAAGTCTGATTCTTTGCAAAAATGAATCAGAACCTCCTCTGTGGCTTGGGGATATTCCCAACCACTAGTTCCAATGTAAGTTTGAAGGTTTGAAAATGTCAGAGTTTTGAAAAACTTCCACTCTTCAAAAATATTTCCAAAAGAGTGTTTTAATGCTTGTGGCTTACAAAGCTGGAGTTGCTCAATTGATAGGTTGAAAGTATTGTTTTCTAGCAGGTTAAAGGTATAATCAGCTTCAGGGATAGAGATTATGAGACCTGCTTCTTCTTCTTCGGAAGTGTAGGCTCGGGGGGTGAGTACAGGTACAATCCCAGTCTCGAGGGTGCCTGGGGCAGGCAGGTCTTCCAGATGAATTGGTGATCTGACTGAGGGGCTGGCAAGGTGTTCAGACTGCTCTTCCTCACTAAATTGCAGTTTTCTTGGCCTCTTGGGAGAGGGTTCTGGTGATGACTGCAGAATAGAGGGTCCTTCAGGGGCTGGTCCCCTTCCCTTAAATCTGACTGCAATGGGAGTGTCGTCGGACTCGGTGTCAGACTCGACTGCAGCCATGATATCACCGCAGTGCGTCCGACTCTCCTGATGAATAGTATCTCGGATATGTCCTTGTGTCCGGCAGCTCCTTCAGCATCTGAGCTGCTCTCCCAGTGCCTCCGAATTTCCTCACCTTCTCGTGGTCCATATGCCCAAGCCTTTTATTGGGGTGGAAGGGGTCAGTGTTTCCCTTTACCACACCAGTCTTCTCCAAAAACCAACTTAGCTGCATTCCAAACGCCAGCTTTATTTTGAACCTCTTCTCATCAACAAGCCATTCGGCTTTCTTGACCTCTCGCACAAGTTGCCTGAAGATGTAATCAGCCCAGTCAACTTCTTCTTCCTGAATCAGTGCTCCCAGCACCATAAACTTCGATGACGACAGTTGATCATAACTGCCGGCCATCCCCATTATTATTTTGTTGGTAATGTCCAACGCAAAACGGTAAATCCTCTTGAGTTCACTCCTATTGGCTGTGAATTTCAGTTTTCCCGGGATATTTTCCACCTTAATCTTTTTCCAGGTTTCGGCGGCGGATTGCTTGAGAGCTTCGACTGCTAAACCACGGTGCTTCATTCCGAAGACAGTACGGATCGTCTCTCGAGATATGCCGATGGTATTCGCCAACTGTGCTATGAATTCCGTCTTGAATCAAATAAGCTTCGCGATAGAACTCGATGACATCCTCTTTGAACAGATGTTGCGGGTTGATGTCTAGAAATGGGTAGATCCCATTAAGCTTCATTGCGCGAATCAGATTAAGCATGTCGTAGTCCTCAGTTGGCTTCCAATAAGCCTTCAAAGTCGACGACCAACGAGAAAATGATCTGGTCTTTCACCGCCTTCAAATTAACTCCTTCGAAAGATGCCATTTCTGCAAATAGAAGATTTTAGTGTATTTGGTGTTCAAGAAATTTTTGCTCTGAAAAATCTAGGGTTTCTGTGAGCGTAAAGAGTAAAGTGAAAGGTCTTCTTTCCTTATAAAGAAGATGAAAAGACGTTTGTATTAATTTATTATATATTTGAAACGGTGGTACGCCTTTTGATATTCTTTTGAATTTCAAATTTGAATCGGTGGCCCATTTTAAAATTTTACGGTTGATTCTGATTGGCCACCGTAAAGGTCGATTTAATAGGCGATTGACGCGTGTATTAAAATTGCCACTTGGCTTAGGAAAATATATATTTAAATGCCATTTGTTAACCAAAATTAATATAATAATATTATAACTATGGTAGATAATAATTAAATATTCAGAGGTCAGTTTAGAAAACTTAGCTGGTCTGATTTGTTGACTGTTGACCGCTCTGTATCAGGTGAGTTGACTTCGCTTTGATATTACGATCGACTAGGTTGCTTTGTCCGTCCTTCGTCTTCTTGCCTGCATCAGCTAGGATCTGATTCTTCAGCTGGGGTCCTTCCTTCCTCTGAAATGCTTTAACTTGCTTCAGTACTAGATTCCCAATCTAGTAATCCAAGATCTCTGCTCAGCTCCAGAAATCTTTCTTCTGGCAAGGGTTTAGTGAAGATGTCAGCTATCTGGTAGTCTCAGGCCGACTCTTTCAACTCTAACCCTTTTGTTAAGCACATGGTCTCTAATGAAATGGTGCTTAACATCAATGTGCTTCGTCCTTGAGTGCAAAACCGGATTGTTGGTTATTGCAATAGCACTATTGTTGTCACACCAGATAGGAACTTCATTTGCAATGATATTATAATCCCTTAACTGTTGTCTAATCCATAGAATCTGTGCACAACAGCTACCTGCATCTAGCTATTATGACTCTGTAGTGGAGATAGAGTTAGAAACCTGCTTCTTGCTAAACCAGGATATCAGTCTGGTTCCTAGGAATTGACACGTTCCACTAGTGCTCTTCCTGTTAATTTTGCATCCTGCGAAATCTGCATCTGAGTATCCTAACAGCTCGAAATTATCATCCTTGGGATACCATAGTCCAACATTAATTGTAGACTTAAGGTACTTTATTATCCTCTTGGCTGCATCTAGGTGTGATTGCTTCGGTTTGGACTGGAATCTTGCACAAACTCCAACGGCATATGATATGTCTGGCCTGCTTGCAGTGAGGTACAGAAGAGATCCAATGAGTCCTCTGTAGTGGGTTGAGTCCACTGATATGCCTGCCTCGTCTGCATCCAGGTGAGTACTTGTGCTCATTGGAATTCTTGCGGGCTTGGCTGATTCCATTCCATATCGCTTGATAAGATCTCTGGTATACTTTGCTTGGTTGATGAAAATTCCTTTTTCCATCTGCTTAACATGTAGTCCGAGAAAGAAGTTAAGCTTTCCCATCATACTCATCTCGAATTCTCCTTGCATGAGGTTGGAGAATTTCTCGCATAGCTCTGGATTGGTTGACCCGAATATGATGTCATCCACATAAATCTGGACTATTAATATGTGGCCTTCGTGCTCCACTCTGAATAGGGTCTTGTCCACCTTCCCTTTGCAAAATCCATTTTTCTCAAGAAACACAGATAGTGTTTCATACCACGCTCTTGGTGCTTGCTTCAGTCCATAGAGAGCCTTCAACAGCTTGTAGACTTTGTCTCCTTTGACAAAACCTGGGGGTTGCTCTACATAGACTTCTTCTTCTAGGATTCCGTTCAGAAAAGCACTCTTTACATCCATCTGATATACTTCAAAGTTCTTAAATGCAGCATATGCGAGGAATAGTGTGATGTCCTCTAATCTTGCAACAGGTGCATAGGTTTCATCAAAATCTATTCCCTCACACTGTGCATAACCTTTTGCTACAAGTCTGGCCTTATTCCTAACAACAGCTCCGTCTTCATCACTCTTGTTTTTGTACACCCATTTGGTGCCAATAACTTTCTTGTGATCAGGTCTGTCTGTTAGTTCCCAAACTTTGTTTCTTTCCATCTGCTCTAATTCCTCTTACATGGCATTAATCCATGAATAATCTTCCAAGGCTTGTTCTGTGGTTTTAGGTTCAATTTGCAACATAAAACATGAGAACATCGCCATTCCTGCTGGTAGGGTTGACTGTCTCGTCTTAACTCCATCAGTCAACTTTCCAATTATTTGCTGGATTGGGTGATCCTTGATCCATTTGGGGATATCGTCCTCTTATGGGTTTGTTCCCCCTGTTGGATTGCCTTGGTGGATTTCTGCATCAGCTGGGTTCTGGTCTGCAACTGGATCAGCTACCGTCTTGTCATCTGCAGGTTGGTTCTGATCTGCAGATGAGTCTTTGTCAGCTATGGCTGGGTCTTCTTCAGCAGCAACTAGATCAGATAGGTTTGGTGATCCTGTCTGATCTGCAGTTGGGTCTTCAGCAGCTGCAGATGGGTCATCAGGCTGGTCTGCATGTGAGTCCACCATTCTGGTGTCATGTATAATGACTTCTTCAAGGGTTGCTAACTTGAGCTTGTTCTCAATTAGCGCAACTTGTTTCCTGTACTCAACGGTAGATTCATCAAAAACAACATGGGGTGTTTCCTCCACAACTAAGGTTCTTTTATTAAAAACTCTATATGCCTTGCTTCTTTGGGAATATCCCATAAAGAGACCGTCATCAGTTTTAGCATCAAAGGCATTTAGCTGTGTTTTAGCGTTGTTGTGGATGAAACACTTACAACCAAAAACATGAAAGTAAGCAACAGTAGGAGTTTTATTATTCCAAACCTCATAGGGAGTTTTGCCATGTCTCCCTACTATCATACTCCTGTTCTGGGTGTGACAGGCTGTGTTGACAGCTTCAGCCCAGAACCTTTTGGGTAGGTCCGCTTCTGCAATCATGGACCTTGCTGCTTCTTTCAGGGTTCTGTTCCTTCTTTCAGCAACACCATTCTGCTGAGGCATCCTGGCTGCAGAGAGCTCATGTTGGATCCCATTCTGATCGCTGTAATCAGTTATCGCCTTGTTGAGAAACTCTCCTCCTCTATCTGATCTGATCTTGATTATGGAAAGTGATTTCTCATTCTGGATCCTTCTCGGCACTCGTAACTTGGTCAAGGTTTCACTTTTCTTGTATAGGAAGATAATCCAAGTGTACCTTGAATAATCATCTACTATTACAAGTGCATGCTTTCGGCCGCTCAAAGTCCTTGGCTTGATAGGACCAAATAGATCCATGTGGAGTAGATCTAAGATCCTTGTTGTGAGCGTTGTAGGCTGAACTGGCTTGAACGATGCCCTGGTCTGCTTTCCTTTCTGACATGCATCACAAAGTGCTTCCTTCTTGAATGCTTCATTTGGAAGTCCTCTGACCAGCTTCTGAGAACTAATCTTGTTGATGGATTTGAAGTTCAGGTGACATAGTATTTTGTGCCACATCCATCCATTCTCAGCTACTGTCTTGGATAGAAAACAGGAGTTAGGTGTTCCTGTGTTCCAATCAATCATGTAGACATCTCTTCTTCTGAAACCTTGTAGCTTTATTTCTCCAGATAAGATGTCTATCACCATACACTTCAAGATGGTGAAGACTACTAGGTTCTTCTCGTCACAGTACTGGCTTATGCTCAGGAGGTTGTACTTGAGCCCTTTGACATAATGAACTTTGGATATCACAATGTTTCCTCGGTGCAGCTCTCCAAAGCCTTTTGTCTGTCCTCTAGAGCTATCTCCCAAGGTTACATCGGGACCTCTTTCTTTGATGTATTTGGACATCATCTTCTTGTTCCCGGTCATATGCCTCGAGCATCCAGAGTCTACAAACCATTCTTCACCTCCAAAATTTGAGCTTGTGGAGATGTGGTTGTAGTCCTTCCACATTTTCTGCAATTAGACAAGCAGAGATTTAGGTACCCAAATCTGTGTGGGTCCTTTGGGGTTAGCTGGTTTCCTGGAGAATTGATTTCTCCTTGGATTATAGAAATTGTTATTATTATTATAACCCTCATAAGGTGTGTAAGTTCGAGGTCTAAATCTCCTGTTTGGATTGTATACCGGATATTCCTCAAAATGTTGATAGTGTGGGCCATTTCTAAATCTAGGCTAAGACCATTTATTAAATCTTTGTGGTCTCCACACTTGTTCATTTTGGTAATTAGGATAACCTTGAGGTTTCCATCTGCCCCTCCCATTATGAAATCTGTTTTTAGGGAGTTGTTGGTAATAGTGGCCATGTTGTCTGGGCTGCTGCTTTTGCCTAGGCCACTGCCTAGTCGCCTGTCTAGGTGGCTGCCTGGTGTAACCTGACTGCAGCCTAGACAGTTGACTTGGTTGTTGCCTGTTTTTAAATATCGATTTATATGTAGGCTCAACAGTCGAGACAATTGTTTCTCCCTTGATAAATTTTCTTTTAGAACTAGAGGGAGTGTGAGGATCATATCCAAGGCCTGATTTGGAATATAGTGGCCTTTTGTTGGTACACAATTCTTCCAGGGTTGAAGACGCCTTCAGGGAGGTTATTTCCTGCTCCTGAGTCTTATTCACCTGTGTCAGCTTAGTAAACTCGTTTTTGGCATGAGTAAGTGCAGCTGATTTTTCTTTAAGTAAAATGGTTAGTCTGTTTATCTCAGTTGTATTAACGTTAGCCTGGTTTTTAAAGTCAGCTGCAGTTATCTCAACCTTATTTAAATCTAGGCTGAGTTTTTCGAAATTATTTTTCAGCTGCCTATTCTCATCTTGCAGCTGAGTCTTCTCTGCTGATACAGTTTGGTGTGCATATTTGAGTGTTTCAAAATCTTTAAATAACTGATTTACCGATTCATGTAGATCCATATCTTGTGACATGGCTGAGCTATTATTTGAACCGGTGGGTTTAGAAGTTACCTCTTCATCAGCTAGGTTTGCCATCGAGATCATACTCCTCATCTTCATCGTAAAAGAATCCATTGCTTGATTCGACATGCTCCTGGTCTTCTCCGATGAGGGCCTTTCTTCTATCTTCTTTTCTGCCCACCTCCTTCTTGGTTTCATCCTTCTTGAGCTCGGGACAATCCATTTGGATGTGTCCGATCTTGTGACAATTTTAGCATTCTACTTTCCAGCTTCCAGCCTTCTGGTTCCTTCTTGGATTCTCCTTATAATTTTTCTTATATTTGGAGTAGTTCTTTCTAAAATTGCTGAACCTTTGCATTATAAACGCCATTCCTTCCTCAAAATCTAGTGGATTTGGAGGTTTCACATCAGATAGACTCTTGGCAGGGGACTCGGCTGCAAATGTGATTCCCTTCTCTGCAGGCTCAGTCGAGGATGAACTTGGAAGCTCGAACTCATAAGCCTTCAGATCAGAGAACAGGTCCTGGATCTTTATCTTATTCAGGTCCTTGGACTCTCTCATGGCCACGGCCTTCATGCTCTATTCGGGGTTGAGAGATCTGAGAACCTTTAGTGCCATTTCCCTGTTGCCATAGGTTTTGCCGAGGGAGTTGATCTCATTAATAATCTCAGTGAACCTTGTGTCCACTTGATCTATGGATTCACCATTCTTCATTTTAAAGTTGTCAAATTTTTGGATAGCAATTGACAGCTTGTTTTCCTTGATCAGCTCCGTTCCTTCACACATTAGGGCTAATGTGTCTCAGATTTCTTTGGCATTCTTACAGTTCTTGATCTTGACCATGGTGGATTTGTCAAGAGTTTGATATAACACATCTCTGGCCCGGTTATCAAGATTGGCCAGCTTTCCTTCTTCCGGAGTCAGCTCTGTCCTCTTCTTAGGAATCTTCTCTGGCCTCCCTGCTGCGATCTCCTCTGCTGTGTTGTCCTTCTCAAAGATGAATGGACCGTCCTCTATGATGCACCACATGTCGTCATGAATCGAAGATAAGTGTGCCTGCATCCTTATCTTCCACAGATCATACTCGTCAACTAAAAACACAGGGAGTCTAGAGTGCATGTGTTCCATTATAAAGTGAGAGTAAAGATATATATATCAGATATAGATCTGGTTCGTGAAATAAATGAACCAACCTCTCTGATACCACTTGTAGGTCACAAGTCGTCTAGGTACAAGTCTATAGGGGGGTGAATAGACTTGTAGAAACTCTTAAACTCTTTTTCACGAAGAGTGAGTTTCTTCAGCTGAAAGGTAAACAAATGACTTGGAGTCGTTTGTTCTTTAATATATGCGGAAGTCAACTGATGGCGAATAAAAAGCAACTAATGAAACACTTAACAATGAATGCAACAGTTAAAGTATGATGTAGTAAAACAGTAAATAACGCAGGCAATTATAGTGGTCTTAGAGGTGGGGTAATCCTCTACTAATCCACTTTTCTCCAAACCAGTTGGAGATAAATTTACTATAATTCTCAACCAGTGATAAATATTACAGTGATTCAAACCACACTACAACATCTTCGAACCAGTGGAAATCCGTGCCGTTATACACACTTGACTGCCTTGCACCTCTTGATCCTCGATCCTTGGATGCCTTTACAGTCTCTTACTTCAACCAGTGAAGTACCCCGTACTCAGGATTATAGACAAGAGTTTTTGTCTTCTCCAACTAAGAGCTTCTTTAAGTATGAACTCTTAGAACCGCTCTTCTCACGATGCTATTGATTGCTTTAGATTGCTTGAATGCTTTGATCGCTTGAAAGTATGTTCGCACCGGTAGTTGCTCAGCTTCAAATCTTCAGATATATATAGGTCACGATCTCTGAGCTTTTTCCTTGTAGCCGTTGCAAATCTTTTGAACAAATCCGTCCGTTTGAGGGCGACTTCTTTGTTTAATCTTTCTGAACGTTGCAAGGCTGGATTCCCATTATTTTATTTTATCTTCCGACCGTTGTGAAGACTTCTGCATGTGAGCGCCGAATCTTTTGAATATAAAACGATTAAAGTCTTCAAGGTGGGTCTGGATGATTTATTTAAATCATATCTTTAGCGGGAATCACTCCAATTTGTCTCTTCACATTGCATGTGACTTTCCGTAATACTTGACTTTTCAACTCATGCTGACGTGGACTTTGGAGTACTTGGCTGCCTTCGACTAGGCTGATATGAAGCTAACATCTCTGCAGTCAGGAACTATCCGTTGTTCACTGTTTGTGACTTATCTGATCAGGTGACTTCCCTGAGGTACCTTGGCTGCAGTCTGGTCAAACTTCTCTGATAAATTTTGTTGACCAGAGCTACTCTGACTGGACTCGGCTGATCCTCTCTGATGGACTTAGCTGTACTTGGTACTTAGCCGATTTTCAGCCTAACTAATCTTTGGCCTATAGAAGATACTCATTTGGTTCTTCTTTACATTTTGCCAAGTTTTTATACTTAACATATTTTGGCCTATGGAAGATACTCATTTGGTTCTTCCTTACATTTTGCCAAGTAATAAACATTTGATTTTATATTAATGACATCATCAAAATCTAACAAGTATTCTTAACACCCGCATATGTCCGCACATGGTCCGTCCGTTCCGCATGGACCCTCTCGACCATAGGCACACAACCCAGTCCTTGTCCGCGCCCGAAGTGTCCGCTTGATCGGGTCGGTCCGATCCGGGTTGGATTTCACCTCCGGATCGACCCGTGACCCAATCCCATGGCAAGTCCCAGCACCTTGCCAAGTCCTTGGCCGAGCACCTTGGGTCACCCCTTGGGCATGGCCCTCAGTAACTACCTCCCCCATATAATAGGCTTAGACGGATAAACCCTAGTGATGGCAGTAACCATTGAAAAGCTGAGGAGTCACTCGCCTGCCTCCAGCCTTGAACCAGCCAAAAACTTCAAAGTAACACGAGATTGTCTTGATTCCATGTCTTAGCTAAGCCTCACACTTGCCAAGAAGCCTCCTAATCACTTTTCATTCACGTGCCTTAGTGTCGTGCCGTGCCCAGTCGGCACAGTCCGCCCAGCGACTCGACCGCCTGCCGAGCCCAGCGAGTCACCCATGTTAAGGGTCTAACAAACCTCCCCCACTAAAAGAAACCGACGTCCTCGTCGGATTAGAAGTGTCGCCCTTAAACATGTCATTGTCCGATACTTTGAAAGCTCGCCTTCCGTTTGCAATGTAGCTTTGGTTCACCCTTCCGCTGGATCACTTTAATTGATCACCCATCCGATAAACCTCTGATTATAAGACAGCTACGTACTTCAAACCATCCCAGCAAACCAACTGAAATCAGCTTCAACATTCAAGTCTCCTACACTGAATCAGCAACTTCCGTCTAACATTTTACATATATACATAATATGCCTAACTTAACGCCACTTCGACATAATTAGATACATATGAAAGCGGACATCCCCCGCTTGCTAGGAAAATAACCAAACACAACTTGACCTTTACAATGGCCATATAATGAAAAACTGAAGTAAACTATATACAAGTAAACCGGCCACTAAGTCATTGAGACGGATAACCAATGACTTATCTGGAACGAGTAATAGGCTGCAACTCCTTACTCATTTTTGCATACTTCAGCAACGCGTCCCTTTGATAATACCGACGGCACATTAACTGTAAGCATCCTCTCAATGCTCAGATGGTCAGTCCAACTGAAACTCGTGGGACTTCTCAGTCGATTGAAAATAACAAGCTAATCGGGACCTTAGCCACCATCCACACCATCATTTCGTCAAAATTAGACATGACCTGGACATGCATCACACAGAACACACATCCTACCATCTTTGCACACCAAGTTCAAAAATGGAAAAACAAAGTAGGAACCAACAAATATATTCGACATATGAACGTATGGAAAACAAATCCTTACTCAACCACGTATCGATCCAAGTCGTCGAATAGCATCCCTACCAAATGAAACAAGTTGTCTTTGCATGCATATAAGCAACTTGACTTTCCGACCTCGCACCTTAAACCGACATTTGATCCGCATCAATCACCCTCTTGACACGAACAGACCACGATCTGCAAGGATCTTCCATCGTATGGGACAAATCAGCCATCAACCCGCACCGACTTGTCCTTCGGCCAACCATTTATCGCACCGTTGGCCTGGTGCTCGATGAGCACCATTAGTTCCACATAGTGTCCAGAGGCTTCACAGTATCTGCCTCGCCACGAGCATTCTTCGGGATCTTTTCCGGCATTCCATGCATTAACTGCATTACCCCAAGCCGACCAGTTTCAGTATCACCCTCGTCGCCATTTTCTTCGCACAAGATAGCATTCAACCTTACCCGCTTTGGGCAATCCCTCATTCGATGGTCACCACTGCAGATGAAACACCATGTCCTCTTCCGACATATCTTTCACATCCAACAGCAACGTACTGGACCGTTTCACATATTCCAGAATAGTCCCTTTGTGTCTCAACTCACGAAGGGCCTCATGTGTAACCCACGATACGTTACACGGCAGGAACTGCTCCTTGAGTTCCTAGTTCAACATTTCCCACGAACCAATCTTCTCACGATCGGCATTTGCGCCTTCCGACTGACGCGTACGCCACCACAACTTGGCGTCACCAGTAAGGTACATACTGGCTATGGAGACCTTCTCCTCACTTGGAACATGTGCAGCATGAAAGTAAGTTTCCATGTCCCAAAGGAAGTTCTCCAAATCTTTGGCACTTCTCTCGCCGCCAAATGGTTTTGGATCGGGCATCTTGAACCTGGATGAAGATGACGAGTTCCCTTGACTCCCACAGCCAATAACTGCCATCCTCAACAACCTGCATTCTGTTAGGCGTATTTTTATATGCTTATTTATCATTATTTTATATCCATCTTGAGCCTAATTCAGCATAAATGAGCTTTTAATGCACTATTCTTATATGTTTTGCAGGAAATCGGTGTCCGGAAGCCAAAACGATGAAAAACGGGCGAAAACAGCAATTTTTGACTGGGGCCACGGCACGAACCAAGTGAGCCACGGCACACGAAGATGTCCAGAAAGCGCTGAGCACACTGTACTGTGAGCCGCGGCACAGCCTAAGTGAGCCGCGGCCCAGGAGGAAAAAAGGCGCCCAGGCATGGGGCGCTGAACGTGTGAGCTGCGGCACAGATTAAGTGAGCCGCGGCCCATCGGGTGGTTTTTGCTGATTACTCCGCGTTTCTGGGCCGTTTTGGAGCCTGTTCTCGACCTAATCACACAGACGCGTTTTGGAGGCTTAGGAATACTATAAATAAGCATTGAAGGGCTGAACAAGAAGGGGGAACAAGGAGGAATTCGGAGGAAGACATCGCGGGATCGAAGAACACAAGGAGGAGATTTGTGGGGCGACGACAAGACCACGGATCCCTACGGTTTTTCTTAGTTTTTCTGCATCTTAGTTCCTAGATCTATTTGAATAGGATTTTGATTGTAGCCGATTACATGACGGTTTGATTTATTTATTATTATTTCAATTCATTCGTTTTTCTATTGAATTGGATTCTTCTTACTGCTCTTAATGCTTTTTAATTGTCTGGCCAACAGTTGAATTGGTTTGAATGTCTTTATGGATTCGGGAGATGAAATTTAGGCATAGTTCTTGTGAGACGAATCATAATTTTCGTGAGATAGGAATATACTCATGGGAATTGTGAAGCCTATTTATTTTAGGGATTCTTGAACTGTTTCAGCTAATAATTATTTAATTCGAATAGGGATATATCGAGTTAATAATTCGTAGTATTTTCTATCAACCTTGGGAAAGGCTTTAGAATAATTTAGGAATTCCTGGCTTACAATCAATTGAATAAAAGTGAATTGAATTGAATAAAAATCATTCCTGATTGTTTGAGGTGAAAATCATAATCCTACACCCTTATTATTATTATTAGTTTTAGTATTAGTATTATTAATTTTCTATTAGATTAGGAATAATTCCATATAATTATTCTTCAAATAAAATTGTGAGTTGACTATATTTTGGAACTTAGTGAAATCAGTCCTCGAGGGAA
Organism: Orobanche coerulescens; assembly: GCA_033398695.1. Taxonomy (NCBI): domain Eukaryota; kingdom Viridiplantae; phylum Streptophyta; class Magnoliopsida; order Lamiales; family Orobanchaceae; genus Orobanche; species Orobanche coerulescens. The sequence continues at coordinate 73,323,938 of CM065808.1, read as the reverse complement.
CGATACTCACTCATCACTTTATTACTTGTCTACGATAACGTGCACTTGCGTTTAACGAAATATCGCAACAAGTGTTTGGCGTTGTTGCCGGGGACTGATTTTTCGCTAATATCAATACCAAGCGACTAATTTTAATTTGAAGTTTTTTTTTTGTTAGTCTCTATATTTTTATTTTTTTTCATTATGTTTTCCTTTGATTATAGTGACCCTTGGCATTTCATAAATTTCGATGTTCTTAATAATTTGCCTAATAGGGTCAGTCAGCCCCCTCCCCCAAAACAAAAGACCATGTTTGAACAATGTGTAGACGCTCTCAAAAATCCTGATAGTGCCCCTCTTGAGCGAGAATGTGCACATCGTGGTCTTGAGATTCACTACGGTTATTTTCCAGCTCATATATTTAGTAGTGAAGTTTAGTGCCCCTGTTGAGTTTTAGGGTCGATCCCCCAGCACCTGATAATTACATAAAGTGTGATGAGTTTGTAGAAGAAGTTATCATTGATGATGTTTCCAAAGAAATTTCATTAAATTGTCATCAAACTTCGACTAATAAGGTGAACACTTATGTACCTAAAATTTTATTAACGGTGCCACGTATAATTTTTCCAAAATCCATAATGGGAGAGATTGACCCTATTACTTTTGATTTTGTTGAGGCTGATACCATGAGTTCTAATGAGGTTGTTCATGATATGTCTTTATTATCTACCCATTCGAACTCTGCTTATTTTTTCATGCCTTATCATTATTATATTCTTCCATCATTTTTTGGTTGTCCGCATAATTATTCTTACTCATTATTTGTGGCAACCAGGCATGAACCAAAGCCTCCCTTATGGAATAAGAGGCTTATAGATTGTAAGAAGGGGGCATTTGGAAATCTCCCTAGAAAGAAGACACGTTAAATTCTTTTTGCCACGTCCTGCTCAAGACGTAAAATAGAGCGCTTGATGGTAGGCAACCCATCATTTTTACTTGCTTTCTAGTTAGTTGTTTTTATTTGATTTTTCGTTATTTATTTTTTCCTTTGTTTTGTTATTTCGTTTGGACTTGTGTATTCTTGTGGCCCTGATTTCTCTAATATTTTGTTTTACCCCAATGAGTATTATCCTTCATATTCTAGTCTTTCTTGACTTAATGTCTACATTTATTTCATGACTAGAGACTAAGTTTGGGGGTCCCTGGTGATGTTGGGCATTATTTGAAGTATGAGCTGACGGACGATTCCACTCAGACATGTGCTGGCGTTCAAGAAGACATTTGGAATAAGTTTCACTTTTCCTTATCTCTTTTATTTTCACATGAGTTTTATTGTTGATGATTCTATGTGTAATGGAATAAATTGAAGCATGTGATTTTTTTCTTAATTTTTCTTGGTTTTAAATTTCGATTTCATCATTGCTTTATTCTGCATGTTGTTGATGGTTTTGGCAAGCATGAATTTTTCGTGAATTTATCGTGCTTTCGTGTGTAAAACGGATGTTACGATACTGATTTCTCGGGGAAGAAACGGTTGAGTTTAGTTGAGTTGCAGTCAGCGATATTTGTTTCTGTTGAGTATTCAATTAGGTCCGAAATTATCGTTTTTGTCGAAATCTTAGCAGATAAGAAAGGAGACATACGTGTTTTCAAATCGCTGTCTATACGTTTGGTTATATTTTTCGCGTAGCTAGTCGTCCAGTAACATGAGTTGCGTTGGCACTTAATTTGAGTTTAGAGTCGGACAGCTTTTCCCAAGAAAAAGTCGAGATATTATTTGTTCTATGATGGGAAGTCTAGTAACCGGGGGTATTCCGTGACCCGTTGTTCACTCTCGCGTAAAACAACAACCCTGAATAGACTAATAGCTTAGAAATATCGCATCACCGATGATGGGAAGCCTTGTAACCGGGGGTATTCACGTGACCCGTAGTTTACTCTCGCGTAAAACGGCAACCTTGACATGCGGGACTTGCTATTCGAGTTTTTTATCCGCTGTAGAGGGGGACTTAGTAACTAGAAGCATCCATATGCCCCATGAGTGTCTTATACGTCAAACGGTTCCTTAAAATATGAGAATGGAGTTCCACCCTAGGATTATCCCGATGAAACATCCCGAGATACAAACCTAGTGGTTAACTCGAATCATCTTATTGATCATATATAAGGGAATACTGTCTGAGGGTTAATTTTGATGATGAAACTCTTGAAATTTTGGCCACTAGACTGTGGGACTGGGCGAGTGAGCTTGTTTATTTTAACCCTTCATATTGGCGGTCGGTTAAATTCACAGTTGTTAATCTTTGAGCTTGATTTTCTTCATGAACGATTGATTAGGACTGAAATTGGTTACTTAGTGGAATCAGTGTCCTGGATGTAACTCGCTATTACGATACTTTTACATGATTATTCACGATACTTTTTGTTTAAAATTGATTTTTGCTTGAGGACAAGCAAAGACTCAAGTTTGGAGGTATTTGTTAGGCGTATTTTTATACGCTGATTTATCATTATTTTATATCCATCTTGAGCCTAATTCAGCATAAATGAGCTTTTAATGCACTATTCTTATATGTTTTGCAGGAAATCGGAGTCCGGAAGCCAAAACGATGAAAAACGGGCGAAAACAGCAGTTTTTGGTCATGAGCCGCGGCACAAACCAAGTGAGCCGCGGCACACGAAGACAACCAGCGAGCCCCGTGTGGACTGTACTGTGAGCCGCGGCACATCTTAAGTGATCCACGGCCCACAAGAAAAAAAAATGCGCCCAGGCATCAGGCACTGAAGGATAGGGGCCGCGGCACAGATTAAGTGAGTCGCGGCCCACCGGGCGGTTTTGCTGAATATTCCGCGTTTCTGGGCCGTTTTGGAGCCTGTTCTCGACCTAATTACATGGACGCATTTTGGAGGCTTAGGACAGATATAAATAATCATTGAAGGGCTGAAGAAAAGGGAGATCGGAACTGGGAGGTAGATCGATAGACAGAGAGAAGAACACAAGGAGGAGATTGGTGGGCGACAACAAGACAATGGATCCCTACGGTTTTTCTGCATCTTAGTTCCTAGATCTATTCGAGTAGGATTTTGATTGTAGTCGATTACATGACGGTTTGATTTATGTATTATTATTTCAATTCATTCATTATTCTATTGAATTGGATTCTTCTAACTGCTCTTAATGCTTTTTAATTGTCTGGCCAACAGTTGAATTGTTTTGAATGTCTTTATGGATTTGGGAGATGAAATTTAGGCATAGTTCTTGTGAGACGAATCATAATTTTCGTGAGATAGGAATATACTCATGGGAATTGTGAAGCCTATTTATTGTAGGGATTCTTGAACTGTTTTAGCTATTAATTTTCTAATTCGAATAGGGATATATCGAGTTAATAATTCGTAGTATTTTCTATCGACCTTGGGAAAGGCTTAGAATAATTTAGGAATTCCTGGCTTACAATCAATTGAATAAAAGTGAATTGAATTGAATAAAAATCACTCCTGATTGTTTGAGATGAAAATCATAATCCTAAACCCTTATTATTATTAGTATTACTATTATTAATTTCTATTTATTTTTGTGCTATTAGAGTAGAAATAAATTTTATATAATTGTTCTTCAAATAAAATTACGAGTTGACTATATTTTGGTACTTAGTGAAATCAGTCCTCGAGGGAACGATATCTTACTTATCACTTTATTACTTGTTGACACCGTGCACTTGCGGCATAGTGTGAGGGATTTCCTCACAACACATTCGTCCTTGACTGCACCCAGCCGGACATCCACTGCCTCGCTTACGGAACTGATCTCCTCTTGAACCGATACGAGCCTTCCTTCCACGAAATTAGGGATTTCATCCACAGATTCCAGGAGTACTTCCGCCATAGCACGGAGTTTTTCGAAATTGGTCTCCAGCATTGAGATCCGTTCGAAAACTGCTGCTACAACCGGAACTGGTGGAGGTTGCCCCATCAAAATCTCCAACCTTTGAATCCTCTCGTCCATAGCCACGATCTCATCTATGCGATCCGCATCTCTTGCATCTCGAGGTGCCATAACGCATCAACTTTTCCCTCAGAACCCACCAATGGGGCTCCGATACCAAATTGTCACGGGTCCGAACTGGACTAGAATTTTTCGCCGAAAATTCAACCCCGTGCCGACACTGATTGCCCGCACAACAACCAGTCAGCCTTCGATCCTCACTAAACACTCGTGTTTGCCTCACAACACTCGTGTTTAGTATGATAAGAGTTACAGCCCAAGGCCACCTTTCGTGCTTGAAGGAGTATGCAGCGGAATACAATCAAAACACGTAAAGGCGCACACACAATTTACGGGGAAAATTCCGCAACCTTGAATATTATTTGCACTCTCAATATACAAGGAAAAGGCATCGCTGTACAACTCTCAAAGATCTCACGATCCCTTTCGCTGGCTTTTTGCCTCTCGGATCTGCCTACCAAATTGTACAATGCACCTATTTATAGCCCAAGCAAAGGACTAAATCAGTTGACAAGCCCAACCGCTAGGATCAGCTCGCTACTCCACATGTCGACGCGTGGCAAAAGACCACCATGCGTCCCTGCCACTTGTCCCGAGCAGTTTCCCAGCAACTTGCCCGCATTTGCCTTGTACTGCCACGTACAAGGTCTTCTGGAACCGTCCCGCAACCGTCCGCAACCGCTTGCTAGTAATCGTCCCGCAACTGGCGTGATGGATCCCATCACTCCACCTGGCACATGCAGTCCACCAATTAACTGCTCATATGCTGACGTGTGCTCCGCACGTCTTATAACCGATTGGAACCGTTCCCGCACAACCGCTCCAAGTAACCATTCTGTCATGTCGTTGCCTGGAACTACCTCATAACCGCCCCATGCAACTGCCATGACTCGTAACCGCCTCGAACCGTCAATGCCAAACTCGTGCGCGCCAAATCTGGCGTTCCCTCGTGCCTAAGTCTTGTTCCCACCTAGTCCGAGTCAATTCCCATTGATTTAGGCACAAGTGCCCAGCCACTTGCACATTCTCGAGTCTTGCCCACAATGATCCGACAATGCCAGCATATGTCCGCACATGGTCCGTCCGTTCCGCACGGACCCTCTCGGCCGTAGGCACACAGCCCAGGCCTTGTCTGCGCCCGAAGTGTCCGCTTGATCGGGTCGGTCCGATCTGGGTCGGATTTCACCTCCGGATCGACCCGTGACCCAATCCCATGGCAAGTCCCAGCACCTTGCCAAGTCCTTGGCCGAGCACCTTGGGTCACCCCTTGGGCATGGCCCTCAGTAACTACCTCCCCCCTATAATAGGCTTAGACGGATAAACCCTGGTGATGGCAGTAACCATTGAAAAGTTGAGGAGTCACTCGCCTGCCTCCAGCCTTGAACCTGTTAGGAATATGCCCTCGAATGCCACTCAGGGGATGAGAGAGTAAGGGCATTATACTTGTAATTATGGAATAATTAATAAAAAGGCAATACGATTCATTCACTGTTTATTGTATTTCAATTGCATTCTTGACTTGGTAAACATTGAAGTGAAGTCCATGTAAATAAATCGAACATTCCATTCTCGTTATGGGATAAGAGAAAATGTACTGGAAGTGTTTAAAATTTATTTACGTAAATTGTTCGCAAGTCAATAAACTTAAAATGGGCATTAAGTTTTAATATGACTTGTATAACTTATGCTAGGACGTGTGCACGTCTTGATAGCATAGTTATAAGTATATTGGTGGGGCCAGTATACTCGAACACGACTCATACTCGATTCAGTCACACGGTATTCACTCTCGGAGAGTCGATGACGAATCGAAAGGTTGTGATAGTATACGTGGACCTTTGACTTGAGGGTTCGAAAAGATGTGCCCGTGACGTTTAGTTTGTCATTAGAGTAGTTAGACTCATTTGCTTAATTGCCGAGTCGACCTCGAAGTGCGGACTATACGGGCAGTAGCGCCTTTACCGTACGCCAAGAAAGGATTCTATCTCTGTTAGTGAGCGGCGAATGTCCTATACGGTTAATGGCAAATAAGATCATAAGTCTTTGGCCAAAGCATTCGATATAGTCGTATTAGATACACTATTAATCGGTCGGTCTTGATTTGCATTAACACATGTATAGAGTTTAGTCAACGTAGGGTTTGACTTTACCGCGACCGAAGACTTGACCGACATCCGATGAAGGGTCTATACGTATATAGTATTCACGACATAATGGTTACGGAATGATCCCTTCATTCGTTCTCTCGGGGGTTTACGGCGGCCCGCTAGTCGGCTAAGTCGCCCGCACTCATTGGTTCCTCCCAATGCCGGTGAGACGGACCTACGGAGTCGCGCATCGGGAGCGTTGACGGATAAATGTGAATTTATTATCTCTCTATTAATATTAGATATCGATATCTAATTATGATTTATTAGATAAATCAAATAGCGGTCTTATGAATTAAAATTAAGTTATCGGGTAATTAATTTTATTCATAAAATTATATTTCTTAGAGAAATATATTTTTGTATTTGATATAATTAATTAATTAAATTAATTAATTAATATAAATACATTGGGGATTAAACGGAGTGTATTTAACAGAGTCGTTTGACGAACGTCCGGTACACGAGCCGAGTGGCTCGGCTCGTTTCTAGGAAACTCCTACATGGGCCGCCCCCTCTCACATGGCATGATCACCATGCATGTGTTTTGTGTTGTCTTGTCATGCATAATTGTTAAGTTGAGATTCTTTCTCAATTTATAATTACATAAATGAGTTGTTTTATATCTATATAAAAACCAACTCATATGGTGTATGATGGGGGCTTGAAACACACACACATACACTTTCTTTGCTGCTCCTAGCCGTGAGAAAAAGTGAGGAAAGAGAGAAATTTTTCTTTTCTATATTTTTCATCTTAGAGGTGTTATAAAAGTTAAGAAAAATTGAGAGAAAAAATTCCTACGAGGTCCCTAGCCGTGTTCTTGGAGAACGGAGTCTCGTCGAAATTTTTCCGGGCAACTTCCGACGCGTGTGAAGTAGAGGCTTCGAACTTTCGGTGCTTGGAACAAAGGGATTTCGTGTTCGGGACGAGGTTCGTGATCGTCATCAAATTTACGAAGAATTATTTCAAAGGCTTCAAGGGTATGATCTTTATCTTCGTATTTTTTTTTTCGTATATACGTTACTTGATCGATCTTGTTTGGGATTCGTATTTATTTCCGCTGCGTATTTCGTTTTATTTTCGAAATCCCAACAGTGGTATCGGAGCGAGGTCAATGATACCGTATATACGATTATTTGTGCATTTTGAATGCTTTTGGATGATGATTATGATTTAGAATCATGTTTGGAATAATTGTAGATTTTAAATTGTTCGTTGTAGCATCACGTTTTTGAAACGGGCCGAAAAACGAAGAAACGGGGCTGTCGGCAGGGTGCTGGCAGCACTGCCTGGGCTGCCTGCCCAGGCTGCCGAGCGTGCTCGGCCATGACTCGGCCAGGGGCTGAGAGTGCTCGGCCAGGGGGCCGAGCATGATCGGCCAGTCTGCCGAGCAGTGGCTCGGCCAGGCAGCCCTCGGGTTTTTGGCCCGATTTTGAATCGGGCCGCGGGCTGGGCCTAAAATCGGATTGTCCGGGACTCCGTTTTAAGTTTATATTTCGTTTTAATTATTTCCCAAAAATTTAAATTGGATTTTAATTTGACTAAATTAATATTTGGAATATTTTTGAGTTAAGGGAAATAAATTAAACGAGAATATTATTTTTGGCGGATTACTTGAGCGAATTAAAATGATGATTATTAGTATTAATTTGATTAATACCATTAAAATTGAATAGATTAATTTTATATTGATTGGATTAATATATTAATTGATTATTTAATTTTAATGCCACTTTATATTAATTGGATTAATATAGTAGAAATTGAATAGATTAATTTTATAGATTAATTAGATTAATTTATATTAAAATTAATTGTTTAATTTCGTTGCCATTACATGTTGTATGGAATCCTTATGTGATGGTGATATAGCTCGTGGACTTAGTTTTTGATTTGTTCGATTCGATTGGGTTGTAAAGGCCGTTTTGAGCCTATTTATTTTTACTAGAAAATTTGTATAGGATGCATTTTTTCAATGATGTAAGTATTATTTTGGGTATGACGAAGACCGAAGACAACCGACCGAGAAGACGAAGAATCGAAGACTGTATTTTTTTTATTTATTGGGTCATTCGCTTGGCCCATACTTAGGAATTAGGTCCATGAGCTGTATGTTGGTAGTAACTAGGTTCTTGTTTCTGCTTTTCATTTTGAATGATTGACAAACCAACAAACGCGCGTATAATTGAATTAATGTGCAAAGTGTAACACTAATTGCAAAATTCCTCCGACTACAAACAGACTAAGTTTGAAAAAGGTTACGAGGTTTCCTACCCTCCATCAAACTCGTAGAAAATTGATACCCGAGCTGGTGTGCTATGCTTCCGAGTTATCGGGGTAGTACATTTGGTAGAGGTTGAAAAATTCTTGAGTGCATTAGATGCCTTCGGTTGGTGATAAATTTTGCCCCTAGAAACCTGATAGGTTGCCGGGTGAGATTCAATAGTCAAACTGATAGACGTTGATGGTCAACAACTTAGATAGTCTGGATTGCCAAGAAACCTGATAGGTTGAGGGCATGAAGACTAGGGGTAAAAGAAGATCAAATCATCCGTTAGACGGGTTGGTGTTAGACACCACTTTACAGAAATTAATTGGCAAGAAACCTGATAGGTTGCGCTCATAAAATTTGTAAAGAACTTGATCACCACTAAGAAGTCGATCTAACCATGATTTCCGGATTATAACATGGGAGTGTATAATTCCAATAAAATTAGTGGGAGCCGAGACAAGAATTATACAAGACCTTAAGTTCTATACTAGGTCATAATTAAACAAGTCACTAATTTAATCTTGTCTAAATCTTTGCGTAAAACGAAACCGAATCTCTCTAAAATGGCTAAAACCCACTTGCAATACTACTTGAAAAGAATCTCCTAATCGCCCTAACTTTGTTGATGGTTGCGGAATCGATGATTGTACTCAAGATGGAGTCTCGGGATACGTCTTGGAGGCGGACATTCCACCGACTCCAATCCGACTAGGGGTAATCAGAAGACATTGACGTCCATGAAAAATGGGTCAAGGATGATGTGTTAGTCCGTGGTTTTATGATGGGCTCAATGACTAATGAGGCTGCAGAGAGCGCACGAGAAAATGACTTCGCAGGCATTCTCGCACACTTGACCGAACTTTATGGAGAGCACGTAGGATCGCTAGATATGAGATATCAAAGCGGTTGTTCGGCTAGGATGAAAGAAGGGGAGAAAGTGGGAGACCACGTCCTCAAGATGATCTCTATGATTGAGAGGCTCGAGGTGCTCAACTTTAATATGGATTTATCCCTTCAAATTGATCTCATCCTTCAATCTCTACTCGACTCTTTCACGCAGCTTGTAATGAATTTCAACCGTAATGAAATTACATGCACATTAGTCGGGCTAATGAATAACCGTGACGGCGCAGCCTAACATGAAGACTAAACCGAGAGAGGTCATTGTTGTGATTTCTTCCGGGCCTAAGAGGTCCAAGAACAAGAAGAAAAAGACCTACGAGCAAGACAAACCCAAGAAAGGGGTGCAAAAGGAAAGGGCAAGGCCCGAAAGGTTCAAAAGGTAGGCGGTCCAAAACCTACGGACAAATGCCTTGAATGCGGTGAGTCGGGCCACCGCCAAGGACTTGTCCCAAGATTAATGGCGCATCGTGCACGGAACTTTTTGTTTTTGAAACTAATTGTTCCGCCATCAGTATATTCTCGCTTCATGGATTCTCGGATTCGTGCCACTTCTCACATTTGTACCATGAATCGAACTGAACGAAGTAGAAAACTTGAAGTCGGGAAATAATGATCACCGTTGAAGCGGACAAAGTGTCGAGGCAACCGATATTGATCAATCCTTCCGGGTTTAGAATCTGGTTTTATTTTGACATTAGATGAAGTACTTGTTTTGCCCAAGGGGCATAAAAACATTGTATCCATTCCAGTCTTGACCGGAAAGGATTTTGTTTCTTCATTGGCAATGGCGCTTGTAAAATTTATTTTCGAAATAAATTGGTTGGAACAACTACATTGTTGAATGGATTATATCATCCGAACATGCAAAATAAAACAAGAAGTGAACACTATAACTAGGAAACGTGGTAGGCAAGATACTAATCAAGCTCTTAAATGGCACCTTAGACTTGGTCATGTTGGTCGACCAAGGTTCGTAAAATGGAGAAAGATGGACTTTTAAGTCCATTGGGTGTAGAACCCTATCCAACTTGTGAATCTTGCCTTAGAGGCAAAATGACTAAGTTCCCCTTCACAGGACTTTTGAAAGGGTCGCCGATAAACTTGGATTGGTGCATACCGATGTTTGTGGTGCTTTAGAAGTAGCCCGAGACGGATATCAATATTTCATAACGTTCAGATGATCATACTAGGTATGGGATTGTGTACTTAATGAAACATAAATCAAGCCTTTGCTAAATTCAAAGAATTTAAGGCCCTAGTTGAAAAACAAACTGGATGTCATATCAAAGCACTTCGGTCGACCGAGGTGGCGAATATATGAGCACCGAGTTTGATGAGTTCCTTAAGGAACATGGAATAGTTTCACAATTCACGCCTCCAGAACCCCACAGCTTAAATGGTGTTTCGTAAAGGAGAAATCGGACTTTGTTGGACATGGTTCGCTCCATGTTAAATTACACCGATTTACCTATTTACCCGTGGGGTATGCCTTACTAACCGCTGCCTATATCCTAAATAGATGTCCTTCCAAATCTGTTCCTATCACTCCGCATGAGATGTGGAAGGGTAAGAAACCAAGCCTTAATCACATAAGGATTTGGGGATGTCCAGCCTATGTAAAAAAGGCTAAGGTGGACAAACTGGAAGCGAGGTCCATAAAAGGACGTTTCATAGGATACCCAGAGGACTCGATGGGTTATCTATTCTACATGCCAGAAGACCATAGGGTCGTTGTGGCATTACAAGCACACTTCCTTGAGGATGAATTCATTCAGGAAGGTGGCTCGGGTAGAAATATCTCTTTAGAAGAGCAAAATGAAAGTCCTAAGGAGACATCTGATCAGGGATCAAGAACCGAACCTATTGTAACATAGCCTCCACTTCGAAGGTCTGATAGGGTATCTCACTTACCTGAGAGGTATGGCTATACACATGTCGAGGAACTGGGTCTCCACGACACACCTGATAGCAGTGAAAACGACCCTGTCACCTATGACCAAGCGATAGTGGATGTAGACTCCGATAAATGGCAAGAAGCAATGAAAGCTGAGATAGACTCGATGCATACCAATCAGTCTGACTCTAGTAGATCTTCCAACCGGCATGAGGACTATTGGAAATAAATGGATCTATAAGAGAAAGACCGATGGGGATGGCAAGGTTGATGCCTATAAGGCCGGGCTTGTGGCAAAGGGTTATACCCAAAGGGAAGGAATCGATTATCATGATACCTTCTCGCCCGTAGCTATGATAAAGTCGATTCGCATGATGCTTGCCATTGTCGCTTATTATGATTATGAAATATGGCAAATGGATGTCAAAACGGCTTTTCTAAATGGATACCTCGAGGAGGAAATCTATATGGAACAGCTAAAGGTTTTGTGTCCAAAGCTAATATTCATAAAGTGTGTAAGCCGCAACGAGCCATTTATGGTCCAAGCAAGCTTCTCGGAGTTGGAACCTTCGATTTGACGGGCAGCTTAAGGACTTTGACTTGAACGAAATGAGGAGGAACCGTGTGTTTACAAAAAGGTCGATTGGGAGCAACATTGCGTTCTTAGTACTATATGTAGATGATATTCGCTTATAGGAAATAACGTAGCAATGCTTCGATCTTGTGAAAGCTTGGCTTTCTAAAACGTTCTCCATGAAAGACTTGGGAGAAGCTTCCTATATTCTAGGGATCCGTCTTTACAGAGATAGACCACGAAGAATGATAGGACTTTCCCAAGCCCTTTAAATCGATAAAATCGAGAAGATTCAAGATGGATGAATCTAAAAGAGGGTTCCTTCCCATGCGACATGGAATTCATCTCACCACGAAAATGTGTCCTCAAAGTGAGGAAGACAAAAGAGAGATGAGTAAGGTACCCTATGCCTCGGATGGGTAGCCTCATGTACGCTATGTTGTGTACGAGACCGGACTTAGCCTACGCCTGTGAGTATGGTAAGTCGATTTCAAGCAAACCCGGAAGGGAACATTGACCGCCGTAAAGAACATTCTTAAGTACTTAAGAAGAACTAGAGATTTAGTTCTTACTTATGGTGGTGGAGAACGAAGGTGATTGGATTCACCGATTCTCGATTTTCAAGGAGACAATGACGACTCTAAGTCGACATCCGGGTATTTATTTACTCTCAATGGAGGAGCAGATATCTGGAGAAGCTCCAAGCAAACCGCCATCATGGATTCCACTCGCCAAGGTAGTATCAAGCCGCCTCGAGGCTAGCAAAGAAGCATTTTGGATGCGTGTTTATACAAGAACTTCAAGTGGTGCCTAACGCGGAGTTGCCTATATCACTATTCTGTGATAATGATGGAGCTGTCGCCCAAGCCAAGGAGCCGAGGGCTCACCACAACACCAAGCATATAGAGAGAAAGTACCACATCGTTCGAGAGATGGTGGAAAAAGGATATGTTTCATTGGAAAGAGTAGACTCAGAAGACAATGTCTCTGACCCGCTGACTAAGCCATTATCTCAGGCCGTCTTGGAAAGACATCTGAAGAACATGGGTATTGGATACCATGATGTGTGGCATTGAGTGCAAGTGGGAGATTGTTAGGAATATGCCCTCAAATGCCACTCAGGGGATGAGAGAGTAAGGGCATTATACTTGTAATTATGGAATAATTAATAAAAAGGCAATACGATTCATTCACTGTTTATTGTATTTCAATTGCATTCTTGACTTGGTAAACATTGAAGTAAAGTCCATGTAAATAAATCGAACATTCCATTCTCGTTATGGGATAAGAGAAAATGTACTTGAAGTGTTTAAAGTTTATTTACGTAAATTGTTCGCAAGTCAATAAACTTAAAATGGGCATTAAGTTTTAATATGACTTGTATAACTGATGCTAGGACGTGTGCACGTCTTGATAGCATAGTTATAAGTATATTGGTGGGGCAGATACTCGAACACGACTCATACTCGATTCATCACACACGGTATTCACTCTCGGAGAGTCGATGACGAATCGAAAGGTTGTGATAGTATACGTGGACCTTTGACTTGAGGGTTCAGTAAAAGATGTGCCTGTGACGTTTAGTTTGTCATTAGAGTAGTTAGACTCATTTGCTTAATTGCTGAGTCGACCTCGAAGTGCGAACTATACGGCAGTAGCGCTTTACCGTACGCCAAGAAAGGATTCTATCTCTGTTAGTGAGCGGCGAATGTCCTATACGGTTAATGGCAAATAAGATCATAAGTCTTTGGCCAAAGCATTACGATATAGTCGTATTAGATACACTATTAATCGATCGGTCTTGATTTGCATTAACACATGTATAGAGTTTAGTCAACAGTAGGGTTTGACTTACCGTGACCGAAGACTTGACCGGGACATCGATGAAGGGTCTATACGTATATAGTATTTACGACATAATGGTTACGGAATGATCCCTTCATTCGTTCTCGCCGGGGTTTACATGCGCCCGCTAGCCGTGGCTAAGTGCCGCCCGCACTCATTAGTTCCTCCCAATGCCTACCGAGACGGACCTACGGAGTCGCGCATCGGGAGCGTTGACGGATAAATTTGAATTTATTATCTCTCTATTAATATTAGATATTGGATATCTAATTATGATTTATTAGATAAATCAAATAGCGGTCTTATGAATTAAAATTAAGTTATCTGGTAATTAATTTTATTAATAAAATTATATTTCTTAGAGAAATATATTTTTGTATTTGATATAATTAATTAATTAAATTAATTAATTAATATAAATACATTGGTGATTAAACGGAGTGTATTTAACGGAGTCGTTTGACGAACGTCCGGTACACGAGCCGAGTGGCTCGGCTCGTTTCTAGGAAACTCCTACATGGGCCGCCCCCTCTCACATGCCATGATCACCATGCATGTGTTTTGTGTTGTCTTGTCATGCATAATTGTTAAGTTGAGATTCTTTCTCAATTTATAATTACATAAATGAGTTGTTTTATATCTATATAAAAACCAACTCATATGGTGTATGATGGGGGCTTGAAACACACACACATACACTTTCTTTGCTGCTCCTAGCCGTGAGAAAAAGTGAGGAAAGAGAGAAATTTGTCTTTTCTATATTTTTCATCTTAGAGGTGTTATAAAAGTTAAGAAAAATTGAGAGAAAAAATTCCTACGAGTTCCCTAGCCGTGTTCTTGGAGAACGGAGTCTCGTCGAAATTTTTCCGGGCAACTTCCGACGCGTGTGAAGTAGAGGCTTCGAACTTTCGGTGCTTGGAACAAAGGGATTTCGTGTTCGGGACGAGGTTCGTGATCGTCATCAAATTTACGAAGAATTATTTCAAAGGCTTCAAGGGTATGATCTTTATCTTCGTATTTTTTTTCGTATATACGTTACTTGATCGATCTTGTTTGGGATTCGTATTTATTTCCGCTGCGTATTTCGTTTTATTTTCGGAATCCCAACAGAACCAGCCCAAAACTTCAGAGTAACACGAGATTGTCTTTATTCCATGTCTTAGCTAAGCCTCACACTTGCCAACAAGCCTCTGAATCACTTTTCATTCCCGTGCCTTAGTGTCATGCCGCGCCTAGTCGGCACAGTCTGCCCAGCGACTTGACCGCCTGCCGAGCCCAGCGAGTCACCCATGTTAAGGGTCTAACACTCGGCCACTACAGGTCCTCTCGGCCACGACTCGGCCAGCCGTCCCGTAACGTACGTAACACTTATTCCGTTGCGTACGTAATACGTATGTTGACTTGCTACAATATTATACTCATATTATGTATGTAATACACCCTGTATAACGTACGTAACTCCATCCGTTGACTCACCTGTCCACATCCGCGCCGAAAGCTGCCTACACTGGGCCCAACTGTCCGATTCCTCTTGTTACGTACGTAATACCTTACACATAACGTACGTAATAGGTACCACTTAGCATATGTTATCTCAAAGTCTTAACGTACGTTAACAGATCCATACTTAGCCATTTCAGGCATTTCCTATCCAACGTCTCGACATAACAAATATGATCATACGACATACTGAACACGTATACGAAATCCCAAAAATATTCTCATATGGTACGTCTGATGCACGATACCCTCAATTACAACTGTCGACCAAGTACGACAATCATACAAATACTCATACGGTATATCCGACATCGAAAAACACACCAAGCATGTAATATCCTATAATCAAGATAACCTCGATGACATACTGGCACGACTGTCACGGTTTCCAAAATTATCCACTCATATCGTGTATGTCCCACTCTGTACAGTACATCCCAGATAAAATAATGCAAAAAATTCATAGTGAAATTCTAGGATATTACAACGGACAACGAGCGGCTCCTGACAAGGCTTCTAGGCGGAGGGGTGTAACACCCCCAATCCACTCAGGGATATTACACGCCGTATACCCTTTCCTCAAGGATCTACCAGGCTGGTAAACAACGTCGAACAACTCAACAATTCCTTCAAGGCTAAAATGACTTAGTAGACCGATTTGGCCTTTCAATAAAAACATACAACTCAATTACAATTCATACCCACGCATGGGTCAAAATACAACAACTCCCGTAAAACGGGAAAGAATACTGCAGCGGAAATAAAATACAACTAAACCAATGATTAGTATCGTTTATCTTTCATCATCCTTCATGCCGACCCTGTGCTATGCTCCAAAACCTGAATGCAAAAACAGACATCCACCCCCCGAATACTCGGGGGTTAGCAAAACTCCACTGTTTTGCTAGTGCAAGTACAAGTGCAAAAATACGAGCCATACAATTCAAGTTCCAAGAATAACAATAACCAGAAATCCTCAAAGATTAAAATACAACGAAATGAATACTTCCCGAGGCAAGAGTTTGAGTAAAACTTTCCAAATCCGAAAGATCACAAATAACGAGAACGGTTTGCAAAATGGTTTAAAATACCCTCGGGAGTTTTAATACAAAACAAATTAGGATTATGAAATCCTTATCTTTCCAAAAATCACTAGGGGCACAACCCAAAGGTTTTGTTTTCACAAATAGAAAACCGACAACAATTTACAAGGCCAAAACCCAAGTCACGTGTCCTCAACGGACATAAAATCAACGAAACATAATCACGTACGCACATCGCCTAGGACCGGGAAGAAGCCACAAATCCCACCCGAGGCCTCTAAGGGCCCACCCGAGCTGGACACAATCATAAAACGAATCACACACACACGTCGCCTAGGACCGGGACGAAGCCACGAATCCCACTCGAGGCCTCGAAGGACCCTCCCGAGCTGGCTAGCGAAACACAAGTCACAACATCTCACGGTTGGATCAATCACTTGTTGCATCCTGGCCACATGATCGCATGCCATGTGCCACCGTAGATTAACTTTAGCGTTCATGGTTGGATCAATCACTTGTTGCATCCTGGCCATATGATCACATGCCATGTGACACCGTTGTTTTTCTTAGGCTCTCACGATTGGATCAATAGCTTGTTGCATCCTGGCCACATGATCACATGCCATGTGCCACTGTAGGCCCCGCCCACATCCACACAATCACATATGTAGCACAATACAACAAAGATATCCAAACAATTCACTTAGAGGCATCAAACACTTAGCAAAACACCACGTCAAATCACACTGCACCGAAATATAGCTATATACGAACACACGCATTACCAAGCATAACATCAACACCAAATATATCCATAAGACTCACATACTCGTTCACGAAACACACCAATCACATGTAATACCCGAGATCCTTGTTCCAGATTCGTTGAGTTTTTGGGGTTTTATCGGATTGTTATTGTCCTTATCGTTGGAATTTTGTGCCATGTTTATGTGTGCCTTGTTGGGACATGTATTTGGAAGCGTTTCGGATTACTATGCGAGTTTTTGTGTTTTTGTGGTGTAGCGCACGCTAACGCTTGTGGCGTAGCGCGCGCTACTGTGTTGTGGTTAGCGCACGCTACCGGATGTGTGGCGCACGCTAACTGGAAGTCCAGAGGCAGTCCAGGAGCCACTAGACTGGGACTGGAGTCTCGTTAGCGCACGCTAAGGTTGGTAGCTAGCGCACGCTATTGACTGATTAACGCACGCTACTTCTTCCTTCTAGCGCACGCTACCTGGTAGGTGCAGATCTATCCAGGAGCTACTGGACTGGATCCGTGACTCGTTAGCGCACGCTACGCTCATGGGGCTAGCGCACGCTAACAGTGTTACATGCGAACAGTTCTGGGCATTAACCCCGTTAGCGCGCGCTAATACTAGATTGTTAGCGCACGCTAATAAATGTCCAGTATAAATACTGGACAACACACTTCACTTCATCATTTCTCTCCCTTCTCCATCCTTTCCGATGGGAGTGAGCTCCAGAGGTGATTTTCAGTGATCTTCTTCATCAAGCTTCATTTTGGAACGGATTTGTAGGTGTTTAACAACATCTAATCATCTTCTTGATCCAAATCAAGGTAATCTCTTCTTAGAGCCCTAGTTCTTGAACGCTGAGTCGTTCGGTATGCACTCATCGAGATAGTTCTCTTGACCGAGAGGTGAAGACTCGGTTTGGCACGTTGTGTAACTTCTGACGATTAATTGTGTGATGTTATAATTATGTGAACCGTTGGCATTTGGATTTGTATGCTGTTGTTTGTTTGTAACCTCCGATCTAGCACCATTGGTAGGTGAGTATGGTTGTGTTGCCAAACTTGCACAGTCGGCACACACCATATTTTTTTGTGGAATGTGCTTTCTGGCTGGGCAAAAGTTTTAGACTGTATTTTGCGGTTACGTCTAACCTTTGCAGTCGATCACCTGTGAGTGTTTTCCGTGTGTGCATTAATATTGTTGTGTGATGATGTGACTTTCGTTGCGTTAAATTTTCTTGATTACTATGCCGAGGGGCAGAGATCTTGGTCGCAACCATGGTACGAATGACCACTGGGATCAGGCACGGGAACGAGAGAATATTATTGGGAGCGATATTGGTATGGATGTTGCTACTGTATTGGAACAAGTAGCAGCACAAATGACTCAGTTGTCCAAGGCGATTCAATGCAACGCTAATGTGATTCAGAATGTCATGACAAATATATGGCTCCGAGAGGTAATTCGTATGAATCCCCCTTGATTCACTAGTGCGACAGATGCACTGGGCTGGGATGGTTGGCTTATTCAGTTGTAGAAGATATCCGAGGCCATTGATTGCCCTGAAGATCGGAAGGTCCCTATTGCTCAGTACCTTCTTAGCGATGATGTTGTTCATTGGTGGGAAGACGTTAAACCTCGGGATCATGTCGTCATGTGGGCGGAGTTTCGAGAACTTATGGAAGCTGGATTTCATCTGGATCCGAGTGGGAAGCAGAGGAAGCTGGATGATATTGTGGTTAATACTGGAGTTGGTGTTTCTGGATTGCAACGTAGTAGTCTTTCCGCTGTGAAACTTCATCGCTCGATGCTTGGGACTGAGAGTTCCAAATCGTCGGTATTTCCTCCTGGTAAGGCCAGGAGGTGTTTCAAATGCAATGTGTCAGGGCATGTTTGTGCGCATTGTACTTCTCCTCCAGTGACGTGTTACAAGTACGGACTCAAGGGACAACGAGTTCAGTTTTGCGAGTTGGGCACCGAGCCTTCCGAGGCCCGAACTTGAGCACTGATATCAGGGCTGACTCTGAGGAGTCCCTGAGAGCATAGTATACCAGTTGTATGTTGTGTTATCTCCTTGCCTCGTTGTTTCGAATTTTGGGGATAAACTTCTTTTATTAGAAGTGGATCGGATTTTTGAACTTTTGTGTTTTCAACTAAATCGACACATTTGTGTTCGTTGATATTTTTTGAACTTGCCCTATCCTTTGTTTTGTTGATCAAACAAGTTGTGGTAATTTTTCGAAATAATTCGCTTGTCGTTGTGACTTTTTGTTCGATTACGATTCCATACCTGTGGATTTTTGTGGATGCATATCGTGTCGGTTTACCACATCACCTATTGTCTCGAGCAGAGGTGTGAACTTCGGAGTTGTTATTTGATTCTTGTTGGTCGTCGTGATCCGAACTTGACTGTTCGACTGTTATTGTCTCGATCGTTGTGGTTCGATCATTTGTTGTCTGATTTTGTTACTTCCATATCGTGATTTTTGAACATTCAAACCACGTCGTAATTTCCTTCACTTCGGGAAATTAGCTTCATTGTTGGTCTTCCAACCCTAGAATCGTGGAATTTTGTATTTGTGTAGCGTTGAGCTCGCATCTTGATTGTTATACTGTTCGGGCTGGCCAACCATATTGATCTTGTTCGTTACGTTTCGTTATCATTCTGGCATAATGATATGGATGTTATCAGCCACGTGCTGCATGTGATTCGTTGCAGGTCATCAGCAACAGTTAGCATGTGTTTTGCGTTTTGTTATCGTTCTGATTTTTATTGTTGGAGATTGTTTTGCGCCGATCATTTTGTGTTTTAAGTTTCGGGGACGAAACTTCTTTTAAGGCGGGTAGAATGTAATACCCGAGATCTTTGTTCCAGATTCGTTGAGTTTTTGGGGTTTTATCGGATTGTTATTCTTCTCATCGTTGGAATTTGGTGCCATGTTTATGTGTGCCTTGTTGGGACATGTATTTGGAAGCGTTTCGGATTACTATGCGAGTTTTTGTGTTTTTGTGGTGTAGCGCACACTAACGCTTGTGGCGTAGCGCGCGCTACTGTGTTGTGGTTAGCGCAAGCTACCGGATGTGTTGCGCACGCTAACTGGAAGTCCAGAGACAGTCCAGGAGCCACTGGACTGGGACTGGAGTCTCGTTAGCGCACGCTAAGGTTGGTAGCTAGCGCACGCTATCGACTGATTAACGCACGCTACTTCTTCTTTCTAGCACACGCTACCTGGTAGGTGTAGATCTGTCCAGGATCTACTAGACTGGATCCGTGACTCGTTAGCGCACGCTACGCTCATGGGGCTAGCGCACGCTAACAGTGTTACATGCGGACAGTTCTGGGCGTTGACCCCGTTAGCGCGCGCTAATATTGTATTGTTAGCGCACGCTAATAACTGTCCAGTATAAATACTGGACAACAGGCTTCACTTCATCATTTCTCTCCCTTCTTCATCCTTTCCGACGGGAGTGAGCTCCAAAGGTGATTTTTGTAACACCCCGAGATATTCGGAATAATTACAGCGCCGTAAACCCCTTTAGGTAAGGATTTACAAGGCTAATTTTAAAAAGAGTGTAAATATAAACCAATCGTACAACTGAAGTTTAAAGACATATTTGATTCAACCGATCAAAGAGTTAATTTATACAACCATATCGAAAGGACATTATTAAAACAGACGTACTCGAGTACTGAACGAAACAAGAAAACAACTCTCGACAACAATAACATCAATCACATCACTGAGCCATCTCATCGTCACCCGATCTTGTGGTCGCCTCCCCGCTCCTCGGCTACGAACATCAAAACAATGTCCAACCCCGAAGGGGTTAGCAAAACGATGCTAGTACAAGTATCATAATACAATAAATCATCAATGCATCATAAAACATGCAAAACGGACTTCCGCTACCGGAATCCAACGATGCGAATCCTCACGATCCCATCAATACAATACAGGGTAATCCAGCGATCCAG
Source organism: Orobanche coerulescens (assembly GCA_033398695.1). NCBI lineage: Eukaryota > Viridiplantae > Streptophyta > Magnoliopsida > Lamiales > Orobanchaceae > Orobanche > Orobanche coerulescens. Next base: position 73,303,041 of record CM065808.1, on the reverse strand, counting down.
CGCCCTTGGTATAGATCCCCATGATGATCCCGTCGGACCAACGCATGGTGGAAAACCCGTCCAGCGATCCAGCGCCCTCAGCATAGATCCCCATGATGATCCCGTCGGACCAACGCATGGTGGACATTCGATCCAGCGCCCTCAGATTAGATCCTCATGACCCCCTCGGATCATTTATACCATAATCAATCAATTATGCATACACATATGCATTTAAATATGTTCATCAATACGAAAAAAAAACAACGAATATCACGCGAATTTCAAATACATCTCATATACAAAAATTTGATCATTACCATAAGCATAATAAATCAAACTCGACATATGATACTTGCCTCGAAAATGGCAAGACGAAATACTTCAAGGATCTCGACACACTCGAAGGCCGCCTCCTTCGATCAACGTAACAAGCTCGAACCTTAACAAAAGGAACGATATACAAATCATCTCAAGTCGAACGATGGCCTAACAATTCGGTCTATGGCCAAAAAGCTCAAAATAAACAAGTTGTCTGGATTGCTTAGCGCGCGCTACGTACTTACGTAACGTGCGCTAAGACGGCTGATAGCGACGCTATCGTATAAGACTAGCGTGCGCTAGCCACGGTCTGGCGATCGACTCGGCTGGTCTCATAACGCACGCTACGACGCGTTTCGGCGTTAATCGCCCGGCCGATAGCGCACGTTAACTCACACGTGTTAGCGTGCGCTAATATTGCATGGCAGAATACTGCAAGCCGAAAACTGGGTTGAATGGTGAAGAACTCATGAATCCTACCATGATAATACAAGTTATCCTCGGGCAAATCATGCTAATATGGTTTGTGGAAGATTTATGATCGTGAAATACAAATATACGGATAGCCAACTCAACATCATAATTCATCTACGATCTCCAAGACATAATCTAAGTTCCATTTGTTCTACGTTCCAAAACACATGATTCCATTGTGTAAAACGTATCAACTGGGTAAATATCCGATTATTGATCATAACTCGATTTGAACATGCTTAGGAGTCCTTATAATAAGATGGTTCAAAGGTCCGTACGATATATAATGCCGATACGTCAAAAGTATCCTTCTAACATGTGATGACTGATTATAAACGAAATACTTGCTATCAAAACATGATTCAAACTTCCTTAGGAACATTACTAACATCAGTGAAGAACCACCTACCTCAAAGTAGTGAAGAATACGGAGGAAAATGAAGCGATCCAACACCGAAGGCTTGAACACCAATCTCCAATGATATACGATCTTCAATCTCGAACTAGGAGGTTGATATGAAGTGTTTGGGACGAAGTGAGTTATGTTCTAAGTGTAAGAGTTCGGGTTATGGGAGGAGAAAAACTGAAATCTCGAATAGGATGATGTCCTATTTATAATAAATGGCTATTAGCGCGCGCTAGACCCTATTCGTAGCGTGCGCTAACGGTTCACAGTCTAAACTGTACTCGGCACTTAGCGTGCGCTACGCATCGACCTGTAGCGTGCGCTAAGGCGTTGACTCGGCTTTTCCCGAAAGCCGTCCAGGTACATCCGACACAATCCGACAGGGGTCCCCCGGCCAGATCTCACCTACCGCACGTCCCAATCAATTTGACCACGCATAGCGTGCGCTAATTACATTCTGTAGCGTGCGCTATGAAACCATGTTAGCGTACGCTACCCTTAGCCTGTAGCGTGCGCTACATGCACAGAATTTCAACCTTACAAATCACAACCATGAAATTAAACGCTTGGCAACATCGGATTATGAAATACGGAGAATAATACTCAGACAAAAGTACAATCATTACAATATCACAAGTTCCAGTTACATAACAGAAATCTCGGGCATTACATCCTTCCTCCCTAAAAAGAAGTTTCGTCCCGAAACTTATGGTGAAAACAACGCCGGATATTTAGCCTTCATACCGTCCTCCGTTTCCCAAGTGGCCTCTTCGACTCCATGTCGTGACCATTGTACTTTAACCAAGTGTATTGGTTTATTTCTCAACTGCTTGATCCGGCTCTCAAGTATCTTGATTGGTCTCTCTTCGAAGGTGCCATCATTAGCTATCTCGATCTCGTCGAAATCAATGACGTGACTGGGGTCCGGTACATACTTCCGCAGTTGGGATACGTGAAACACATTGTGAACATGACTCAGCGATGGCGGTAAGGCCAACCGGTATGCTAAATCCCCAACTCTCTCTAGGATCTCAAATGGTCCGATATATCTCGGACTAAGCTTGCCTCTTCTCCCAAAACGGAAAATCCCCCGGGTAGGAGACACCTTCAATAGTACGTGGTCCCCAGCGTCGAACTCTAGAGGGCGATGACGTACATCGGCATAAGACTTGCCGACTGGCGATCAGATCTCTCTCGAATCAAGGCTATCTTCTCTTGAGTCTGAATAATCAATTAGGTTCCGTCCCGATCAAATCCGAAGAATCATCCCAAGACACGGGGCGATCGGCATCTTCTCCCGTATAAAGCTTCAAATGGGGCCATTTTAATAGAAGCATGCCAATGTTATTATAGGTGAACTCGATCAAGGGCAAGTGAACTTCCCAATCGATCGACCAATCTAAAGCACAAGCTCTAAGCATGTCTTCTACATGCGTATAGTTCTTTCAGATGACCATCCGTTTGGGGATGATAAGTCGTGCTAAAGTTGAGCTCGATCCCAAAGCCACGTGAATCGCTTTCGAAGTGTGACACGAAACGACCATCTCGATCCGAAATAATGGTCTTCGGCGTCCCGTGCAATCTGACTATCTCCGCAATAAATATTCGTGCCAATCTCTCGGGTCCCCATGTATCTTTAATTCCCAGGAAATGAGCCAACTTGGTTAGTCGATCAACTACAACCCAAATCATGTTCATTCCCGTTCTAGTCCTTGGCATACTAGTAATGAAGTCCATCGAGATATCCTCCCACTTCCACTCAGGGATCGGAAGCGGTCTTAACATTCCGGCAGGTCGTTGATGTTCAATCTTAACCTGCTGACAAGTCAAACACTTTGAAACGTACTCCGCTACGTCCTTCTTCATATTCCCCCACCAGAAGTTTTGCTTTAAATCTTTATACATCTTACTGCTGCCCGGGTGAATAGAATAGGGCGCGCTGTGAGCTTCCTTCAGAATAGTCCTTCTCAAATCATCATCATCGGGAACGCAAAGTCGACTCTGAAATCTCAGAACTCCATCATCTTGTATCACGAATCCTGGGGCTTTTCCTTTCTTTACTTCGTCACATAATCGAAGGATCAGAGAATCGTTCAATTGTTTAGACTTGATCTCCTCGACTAGTGATGAAGTCAGTTCCATCACATAAAGTTGCCCTTGGATTCCTGGTGCCCATACTTCAATCCCCTCGCGGATCAGTTCCCGTTGAATACTGGTTTGGGACGTAAGTGCTTCCAACACTCGAAGGGAAACAGGTTTACGGCTCAAAGCATCGGCTACTACATTTGCTTTCCCCGGATGATAGAGAATCTCCAAGTCGTAATCCTTGATCAATTCCAGCCACCTTCTCTGCCTCATGTTTAACTCTTTCTGACTGAAAATGTACTTGAGGCTCTTATGATCTGTAAAGATCTGACAATGAGTGCCATACAAATAATGTCGCCAGATTTTCAAGGCAAAGACCACAGCTGCTAGCTCCAGATCATGAGTCGGATAATTAACTTCGTACGGTTTCAATTGCCGAGAAGCATAAGCAATCACTTTATCCTTCTGCATCAACACACAACCCAAACCCTGATTTGAAGCATCGCTGTATACCATAAATCCGTCAGTTCCTTCTGGCAGCGCTAATATAGGTGCTGTCGTCAGCCTCCTCTTAAGTTCGTCAAAACTAGCCTGGCACTCCTCATTCCACATGAACTTTTGAGTTTTCTGTAACAGCTGAGTGAGCGGACGAGCAATTTTGGAAAATCCCTCTACAAAGCGGCGATAATATCCAGCAAGTCCTAAGAAGCTTCGGACTTCTTTCACGTTTTTAGGAGCTTCCCACTCCAAGATTGCTTCGACTTTCTTCGGGTCCACCTGAACTCCGTCGGATGATATCACATGCCCAAGGAAGGTTACTTCCTTAAGCCAAAATTCGCATTTAGAAAGCTTAGCATACAGCTGTTCCTTTCTCAAGATGCTCAAAACCACACGTAAATGTTCAGCATGTTCCTCTGCGTCCCTCGAATATATCAAGATGTCGTCAATGAAAACGACCACAAATTTATCCAAGTACTCCAAGAATACCCGATTCATCAATTGCATGAATACCGCAGGAGCATTGGTAAGTCCAAATGGCATCACTACAAATTCATAATGCCCGTACCGGGATCCGAAAGGAGATTTGGTACATCCGATTCCTTAATTCTCAATCGATGGTATCCCGCTCGCAAGTCAATCTTCGAGAATACCCTTGCCCTTGCGGTTGATCAAACAAGTCGTCGATCCGAGGTATAGGATACTTGTTCTTGATTGTCATCTTATTGAGTTCCTCTGTAATCAATACAGTCGGAGGGATCCGTCTTTCTTAGGACAAAGAGAACAGGCGCTCCCCAAGGAGAAATGCTTGGTTGAATATAACCCTTCGCAACAATTCCTCCGGTTGTTTCTTGAGTTCATACACCTCGGTTGGCGCCATGCGATATGGTGCTCTGGAAATAGGAGGCTGCTCCAGGCTCTAATTCGATAGTGAATTCCACTTCTCTCTGCGGAGGTAATCCGTAGTTAAATCAGAAAAACATCGAGAACTCATTCACAATGAAATAGATGAGAGTTCTACTCCTTCCTCTTTCCTCATGGCATAGCACCAAAGTCCGTGACATCCTTGCTTGATAATTTCACGACTTTCATTGCCTTGATCAATTTCCCGAGCTTCTGGTCTCCATCCTCGGAATAAGTGTTCGAGATCCGTCATCGGCAATGATGGAAATGACTCTCTCTCGGTAATTCGGCCTGACTCCATAACGGTTGAGCCAATCATCTCCGAGAATTAAATCGTCACCGCAGATGTCAACCACAATAAGATTCGATGGCCAATCTCTTCCTTCTATAGATACTGGGAAATCTTTAGCTTCTAAGGTGCCCACAATTTTCTCTCCGCTCGGTAATCCCACAACATAAGGTTCACAATTATACAAGCACGAGATGTTCAAACGATTAACACAGTTCAAAGATATAAAAGAATGCGTGGCTCCTGAATCGAACAAGACACTAACTGGTTGCAAAAGGATCTGAATCGTACCTGATGCAATAGCTGTGTTCTGATCATCAGATTTCCTCATCTCGTACAGGCGTGGAGGAACGGACCCAGCACTGGATGCCTCTCTCTTCCCAGCGTTCTGCTGCTGAAATCCACTTTGCTGCGTCTGGTTCACACTCGTCTCCTTCGGGACTGGAGCTGGAGCGCGAGTACCAAAGGATCGTGTCGCATTCCCACAAAATGTTGCTCGATGTCCTTCCTTTCCACACTCAAACAGTCACAGCAGGCGCGAAACAATCACGTCGAACATGTCCCGCCTTGCCACAGTTGTAACACTTCTTCCTGTGTCGAAGCTTGATCGGTGCTGCCCGGAACTTCTTTCCTCCTCGACTAGTATGCCGAGGTCTCATAGAAGAGTGAAAAGAGGACAGACCCCGGCGGGGCCCGCAAAACTTCTACTCCGCGAAGTTGCCCGACACCTTCTGTTTCTTTGCTTCCGTCGATTTCTCTACTGCTGCTTCCTTCATGTCGTAGGCCAACGCCTTGTCCTGATACTGCCTCAATGTGGTACAATCAAATCCGGACATATATTGCTGAATTTCCGGCTTCATTCGCATGTCAAAATGGAAAATCCTTTCCGCCTCGGTCCTGACCAGGTGGCGCACATAAGTCAGCTGGTGATTAAAAGTCTTAATCACTTCCGTCACAGTTGCTTCTGAATTTTGCGGTGAGAAAAACTCCCGAACTCGGGCCTCTCTAACCGGGCGAGGACAATATTGTGCCTCCATCATCAACTTGATTGTCCGATCGGCATTATGCTCCTGCGGTCGAATGGCCTCCCACCGATCGAAAGCCTCCCGGTCAAAAGATCTTGGGCGACGGAACCTTCCTATCGTTGGGACAATTAATCCCGCAAAAATCTTCTCTAATTCTTTCACCCGGTGATCCCAAGAAAGCGTCTCGGTCAAACCATCAAATTTGGAGGATGCAATTTGATCACTTGATAAGCCATTTATCTCCCGATTATCCACGTTATTCTCTTTGTCCCATCGCCGTCTGCATGCGATCCACAACTTGAGCAAACTGGTTTATCTGGGCAACCACTGAAGCACTCCCGGCACGTTAGGATCTGCATTATTATTTGCCGATCCCTGCTGTCCCCCGGAATGTGAATCCGTTTGACTAGCGGTTATTTCTGGGGTAGATACCGACTCTTCTTGCCTCGCATTACCACGTCCGCGTCCACGACCGCGTCCGCGTCCACGACCTCCTCTCAACATACTGTAAACATAAATACTCAATATCTGGGACCAACTTTCTCAAAGTACATTCATTAATGTTTACAAGACGTGAATTAAATAAAACAGTAGTATTCGAGATTAGGAAACTTACAACCACAGTCGATTGGCGATCTTTGGCTCGCAGTTGATGTTACGAACGACCAATAATCAATAACGTAAACAGACCCAACTAACCCGACTGCCAAGATATCCATAAATCTTAGCTCCGATACCATATTCTGTAACACCCCGAGATATTCGGAATAATTACAGCGCCGTAAACCCCTTTAGGTAAGGATTTACAAGGCTAATTTTAAAAAGAGTGTAAATATAAACCAATCGTACAACTGAAGTTTAAAGACATATTTGATTCAACCGATCAAAGAGTTAATTTATACAACCATATCGAAAGTACATTATTAAAACAGACGTACTCGAGTCTTGAGCGAAACAAGAAAACAACTCTCGACAACAATAACATCAATCACATCACCGAGCCATCTCATCGTCCTGTTTGCATGTGGTGCCTCCCCGCTCCTCGGCTACCTGAACATCAAAACAATGTCCACCCCCGAAGGGGTTAGCAAACGATGCTAGTACAAGTATCATAATACAATAAATCATCAATGCATCATAAAACATGCAAAACGGACTTCCGCTACCGGAATCCAACGATGCGAATCCTCACGATCCCATCAATACAATACAGGGTAATCCAGCGATCCAGCGCCCTTGGTATAGATCCCCATGATGATCCCGTCGGACCAACGCATGGTGGAAAACCCGTCCAGCGATCCAGCGCCCTCAGCATAGATCCCCATGATGATCCCGTCGGACCAACGCATGGTGGACATTCGATCCAGCGCCCTCAGCATAGATCCTCATGACCCCCTCGGATCATTTATACCATAATCAATCAATTATGCATACACATATGCATTTCAATATGTTCATCAATACGAACAAACAACAACGAATATCACGCGAATTTCCAGAAATACATCTCATATACAAAAATATGAACAATACCATAAGCATAATAAATCAAACTCGACATATGATACTTGCCTCGAAAATGGCAAGACGAAATACTTCAAGGATCTCGACACACTCGAAGGCCGCCTCCTTCGATCAACGTAACAAGCTCGAACCTTAACAAAAGGAACGATATACAAATCATCTCAAGTCGAACGATGGCCTAACAATTCGGTCTATGGCCGAAAAGCTCAAAATAAACAAGCTGTCTGGATTGCTTAGCGCGCGCTACGTACTCTACGTAACGTGCGCTAAGACGGCTCGTTAGCGTACGCTATCGTATAAGACTAGCGTGCGCTAGCCACGGTCAGCGATCGACTCATTGGTCTCATAACGCACGCTACGTGCGTTTGGGCGTTAATCGCCGATAGCGCACGTTAACTCACACGTGTTAGCGTGCGCTAATATGCATGGCGAGAATCGCAAGCAAATCGGGTTGAATGGTGAAGAACTCATGAATCCTACCATGATAATACAAGTTATCCTCGGGCAAATCATGCTAATATGGTTTGTGGAAGATTTATGATCGTGAAATACAAATATACGGATAGCCAACTCAACATCATAATTCATCTACGATCTCCAAGACATAATCTAAGTTCCATTTGTTCTACGTTCCAAAACACATGATTCCATCGTGTAAAACGTATCAACTGGGTAAATATCCGATTATTGATCATAACTCGATTTGAACATGCTTAGGAGTCCTTATAATAAGATGGTTCAAAGGTCCGTACGATATATAATGCCGATACGTCAAAAGTATCCTTCTAACATGTGATGACCGATTATAAACGAAATACTTGCTATCAAAACATGATTCAAACTTCCTTAGGAACATTACTAACATCAGTGAAGAACCACCTACCTCAAAGTAGTGAAGAATACGGAGGAAAATGAAGCGATCCAACACCGAAGGCTTGAACACCAATCTCCAATGATATACGATCTTCAATCTCGAACTAGGAGGTTGATATGAAGTGTTTGGGACGAAGTGAGTTATGTTCTAAGTGTAAGAGTTCGGGTTATGGGAGGAGAAAAACTGAAATCTCGAATAGGATGATGTCCTATTTATAATAAATGGCTATTAGCGCGCGCTAGACCCTATTCGTAGCGTGCGCTAACGGCTCACCGATCTAGCGTACTCGGCACTTAGCGTGCGCTACGCATCGACACATGGCGTGCGCTAAGGCGTTGACTCGGCTTTTCCCGAAAGCCGTCCAGGTACATCCGACACAATCCGACAGGGGTCCCCCGGCCAGATCTCACCTACCGCACGTCCCAATCAATTTGACCACGCATAGCGTGCGCTAATTACATTCTGTAGCGTGCGCTATGAAACCATGTTAGCGTACGCTACCCTTAGCCTGTAGCGTGCGCTACATGCACATAATTTCAACCTTACAAATCACAACCATGAAATTAAACGCTCGGCAACATCGGATTATGAAATACGGAGAATAATACTCAGACAAAAGTACAATCATTACAATATCACAAGTTCCAGTTACATAACAGAAATCTCGGGCATTACAATTTTCAGCGATCTTCTTCATCAAGATTCATTTTGGAACGGATTTGTAGGTGTTTAACAACATCTAATCATCTTCTTGATCCAAATCAAGGTAATCTCTTCTTAGAACCCTAGTTCTTGAATTTTGGGGGTTTCTCCTTAGTTCTTCGATTTAATCCGAGGATAATGAATCGATGGTGAAATTCTTGTTGTCTTTGCCATGATCTTCGGATTTTTGAACTCGTTCATTATTTTATATCACTCGGAAAATAGTTCTTGATTTCATGGAGACACACTTAGATCCTTGTTGTTTTTAGGATCGATTCGGATTCCGTTTAATGCTATTGATTCGTGTTAGTGTTATTTTCGTAGTTCTCGTGGAGTTGTCAAGTTCTTGGTCGGTTTTGGAAGTTCGAGGGCTGCCCAACCTCATCCGTTCGTTGTCCGGTGGTTCGTGGTATCGAGGCCTTGTGATTCGTCGTATTTGTTCGCTCGCGGATTTGAGGCAAGTATCTTGCCCATACGTTTCGTACTTCGTAAGCACAATTGTTGATAAATTATTTTATGTGAAATACGAATGTTTAATGAATGTTAAAAAGGATCGGTATGTTCTCGATAAAGGTTTCCTTCTAAATCTACTTGTGTATTTGTGAACGAATGTGTTGTTTTGAAAATGTGTGTTAGTCTTGTTCATGGAAATATCTTCCTTGCGTGTGGTAATGTTGTACATGATTGTGTCAAAAGTGGACTTAAGGTTATGTCTTCTTAAAAGAAGAATATATGTGTGTGGATATGCTGGTCTATTGATGAGCATATGTTGTTGTGTAGTTTTGGTTGTGAGTATGTGTCGGATATATCGGCCATTTCTAACAAGTACCTTGAATTACGTTTGATGTACTTCGGGAGAATGCAGTTTTGATGATTGTGATTTGTGCCATGCGGTTTTTAAGATTGTGTGAGCCGAGTAAAACCAGTGAGGGTCCCCTGGGGTCCGGTACGCTGCGTATCCCTACGGATCACTCGGTTGGGCTATACACCAGGGAGGGCCTGACGAGGTGTCTCTGGGGTGTGTATCTTGCTTGAGAGGTACAGGGCCAGTATAGCTCAGGAGGTTGTTTTGTGATGATTATGGCACGTTGTTGTTTCGATAATTATGATATGTCCGGAATATCATAACGCCTCCATTCTCGGTGTGAGTTATGTATTACGTAAGGTCTTGGTACTTGGCTAGAATGGCATCAATATAAGTGTCGTATATGATTTATTTCTTGATGGTGAGGTTTTTGGCATAAGGATGCGGGTCCTGGTGATTGTCTCCGTACATTGTGATTTGGTTGTTTATCGGGTGTGACCTTTTGGGCTTTCACTCGAGTATGTGATGAGGATGATCGAGTCGTGGACCCCGTGTTTTGTGATCGGATTGGTATTTTTTAACTTAAACAAGTCCTTGGCCCGTATCCCTATGTGGTTCTATTAAGTTGAGGATTCGTATATTCCAACTGTTTTCAAAACTCCCGAGATCTTTGATATCTTGTAAAATGCATATTGGGTTTATTCCCACCTGTCATGATTCGAGCAGTTTTGCTTAAATGATGTATCTCGGGGAGTATGTTTTCAATTATCGGATATTGGAGTATGATACGTATGGGTTGTATTCATAATTTTTATACTTGCACTAGCAAAACAGTGGAGTTTTGCTAACCCTCGATTATTCGGGGGGTGGATGTCTGTATTGTGTCCAGGTACTTGCAGGTTGCTGGGGAGCAAATCATAGGATCGATACGAAGGATGATCGAAGACGACGATACTAATCACATGAAGACCAGTTGTTGAGTCTCAGTGTTTGGCTCTCCATTGTGTAATTTTTCCGTTTTATGGGAACGTTGATCTAATTCAACCCCTGCATGGGTATGAGTTTTGTATGTTTATTGTGTTGTTAGTGGTAAAAGACCAAATCGGTCTAATGGTTCATTATTTAGCCATATCAGCATTAAATGTGATGTATTATTTTCGTATTTAGCCTGGTAGATCCTCATGGAGAGGGTCTGCGGTGCTGTAATATTCCCAAGTCGTTTGGGGGTGTTACATCACAAAACACACATGGTTTTGAAAGAGGGTCTTTAACAAGGCTAACCAAATCTTTTGAAAGTTCAATTTAAATGACCAAACAAACACATTTAGACGTGTTGTGCGGCGATTAATACGCCTCGACGACGATCGTCTTTTGGTATCCGGCGATCGTCTTTTGGTATCTGGCGATCGTCTATGATGTCCAATCAGATACGATCGTCTCGTGCCACGTATAAATCCAGCATCCGTCAAAGTCATCGAAGACCGAATCTTAGACTGTGACCCACGTGCAGATCCACAAAATGCGCCGACAGATAAGACCTTTGACCCCAGCCTGTCACCTACCTCACCTACCGACAGGGCCGCCGAAAGATACAAAGTGGGTCCTCCCCGGACAGCGACTCGGGACGCGTGCAGGCTTCCCATTGGCTCACACAGCTGGCCTCCAGCAGCAGCCCCCGACTTTAAGGGAATAGCCCCACGTGACGGGACGATCGGCCATCTTATTATAATATAAAAAACAGCGGTCGCCCGCGATCGCCAGAGAGGTCCCAGCAACTTTGTCTCCTCTAAATAGGAGGCTCATAACACGGCAGCAAAGACAGAGAGAGACATCATCGTGAATACAGTGAATGATATACAGAAAGAGAGATACATTCTCATACACTGAACATCAATAGCAAGAACTCACACAGCTTCATATCTGGTTCTTCCGGCAATCTACACGCTCTACAACTTAGACAACTAGAAGTCTTTACACTCATTGTAATAGATTCTAACATTAATATTTGTACTCAACAATATCCTTATTAATAACATCTCTCGAGAGAATTCAAGCCCGGGATTAACAAACCCGGCAAATCTTGTATTTTTCCATTCCCACGGACGTGCTCCCGCAACCTTGTTTGTTGTCCGTCCATTCCAGCAATATTCATCTTCGAATAATATTTCGGGCAACAACAATTGGCGCTAGAAGGAGGGCATCTAACCTTCATTTTTATTCCTACTGTCTCGAAGAACACTCACTGTTCTCCGGACATATACTTGAAGAAACACTCACTGTTCTTCAAAGAAAAGCCTTCAGAAACATGACATCTGCCACGACGTCCCAAGAGCCACCCTACGGTCTGCCGGAAATCTCCTTCCGGCCCGGACCGAATCCCAGCCCACGGCGGAAGGTGACCATAGCGACGGTAGGCTCTCACTCCCGCCCCCGAGGGATGGCCCTAGCCTCTCACTCGATCAGTTCCAGACCGCGGAACAGATTGAGGAGGCCATAGCCATCCTCAGGGAGCGACGAAGGGCATGCGACTCGCCCACCATCACTCCATCAACCATCCGCCGAGCTGGCAAGTGGAAGCTCAAGGGGATATATGTTGAGAAATCAACATAAAACCCCGAGCCGCAGGCAAAGTCTCTCGTAAGGCGGGACGACTCCGTCTTCAGCCGCCTAGGGAGTGATCCCTCATGGCGACCCGGGCATTCGGGCCCGAGTCGGGAGGCATCGGAGTCCGAATCCGTCACCAGGAGTTTGGCATATCCGACTCCCAGAAGACAGGCCAGTCAACGGGCCGCCACTCGCCCAAGAAATGAGCCCGCGGGCAGAGAACTCGTCATCCACCATGGGGCCAGGGGATTAGTGCATGATCGCCTCGGCTCGCGCTCCGGTAGTCAATCAGCGAGCAGTCATGATACGGCGATGGCCGCAATGCAGCGCCAGCTCGACGAAATGAAGGCGCTCCTAGAAACTGGGGCAGGCGCCAGGAGATCGATCTCTGGACCAAGTGAACCACTCGCGGTCCAGATCGAGCTCGCCCCGGTTCAACCAACGATCGCTCCCCCTCAAACACCTCTATATGAGGGGAGATCAGATCCAGAGACCCATTTGAGCAAATTCCGGATTTACATGACCGGATGTGGAGCATCGGACGCGACGAAATGTCGGACGTTCCCACTGACATTGGGCAACCTCGCCCACAGGTGGTACATCTCACTACCACCTCGCTCAATCAATTGCTTTGAGAAGCTGGCGAACGACTTCACGTCGCATTTCGCTGCCAAAGTCGCTCGGCCAGAAGGCCCCCACCGCATGATGAAGATCAGGCAGGGGAAGGACGAGCCCGACGAAGACTACATTGATCGGGTGGACGAAATGGTCCTCACCGGCGAGCCCATTAGCGACGAGCTCGCTCTCTTCTCTCCCCTAGGGGGATTCCATGTCCACTCACCCATGTTCAGGCATCTTACGAAGGATATCCCCCCGACCTACCCGGTCTTCTATGTCAGGGCCGCCGATTTCCTTGCTAGGCAGAGGATGCTCACCCTCCGCTTAAGTGAGGGATCTGCCGGAGAAGGGAAGGCGCCGGCCCATATTCAGAAGAAGGCGGTCACTAAGCCCAGAAAGGCGGTCGCAAATCCGCTTGGTGAGTTCAAATCCTTCGAGGATGTGGAGATTCACCTCCTCCGCAACCTCAACTTATCTCCAGCCCACATCTTTAATGCCATCAAGGGGCGCGAATGGCTCAACAAACCAAAGCCGATAAGGGACAACAGTCACCTAGACCGCAGTAAATTTTGTGTCTACCACAAAAGTCCCGGCCACAACACCAGGCAATGCCGCGACCTCCTCAGACAACTCTGGAGATTGTTTGAGGAGGACAAATTGGATAACTTGTTCACCAGACCAGAGCCCCGATCAGAGAGGGCGCACGAGCGCCGATAGAACGATGGGATCCCTTCCAATCCGGTCACAAGGATCGAGCAGAACGAGCCGGAGTACTCCGATGAATCGATCCCTCCGATCAACCCTGGCGGTTGGATTAATATGCTTCAGGCAGGAGGCGGAAACCTCGGAGGCCTTTCCCCAGTTTCCACTCTGTCGAATAGAAAGAGGAAGGCCGAACTGAGGGCGTTTGCCGGGGTCCATGTCGTGGTCCCACTGGAGCCGACCATCTCCAAAGACGCGCTCATCACCTTCTCCAACAAGGATAGGGAGGGGGTGCAGTGCCCCAAAGAGGATGCATTGGTGATCTCTACATGTATCCTTGGGAAGATGGTCGATCGCGTGCTGGTTGACAATGGGAGCTTTTGCAACATCATATTCAAATCTTCTCTTGACCAGCTAGGCAATCTAACCAAGTTCATCAAGCCATTCGACACCGTGCTCCAAGGATTCGGTGACAGCACAGTCCAAGCCTACAGAAGGATCAAGCTCTCAGTCGAGCTAATATGCTTTTACGATCCCAAGGTTAGGATTACTAGGAACCTAAACTTTGTAATCATAGATAGGCCCAGAATCTATAATGGGTTCCTAGGTCGTCCATTTCTAGAAACCTTCAAGGCGGTCGCCTCTTCTTTCTTTTACTGTATCAAATTCCCCACTACCGATGGGACGGTCGATACTATAAAAGGAGACCAATTAATGGCTAAGAAGTGTTTGAACTACTCCTGTGTCGTAACTTCTTTCAATACTTCTCATGCTGTGTGTAACATTGAAATTATCGACAACCAACCGATGGAGATCGACGAGCCAAGCACATCGTACCAACCCGACTCAGAGGACGCCATCTCAAGTCGATTAATAGATGACATTGAGCCAAGGATCGGTTTCAAGCCAAGCCTCTACATCGATCCAAGGATCCAGTCCGGAAATCATTCCAAACGAGAAGCGACTGTCCCCATTGAGGAGTTGGAAAGTGTGACGATAGATCCGGCTCGCCCGGAGCGGGAAGTACAGATCGGCACAAGCGTCGACCTCGAATTAAAGGAGAATTTGATCAATCTACTACATAAGAACATCAGAGTATTTGCCTGGTCGCATCAAGATATGGTTGGCATAAGTCCTGAACACGCTTTCCACTATCTAAACATCGACCTGGCAAGGTAGCCTGTTCACCAGAAACGTAGGAAATTCGGTCCTGAGAAGTACGCGGCACTCGACATAGAAGTCAGAAAGCTACTCGATATCAAACTAATCGGGGTAGCAACAGACGAGCCGCAGTGGGTCGCCAATGCCGTGCTCGTCAAAAAGCCGAACAGCTCCTGGAGGTTATGCATCGACTTCACCGACCTCAACGCGGCATGCCCAGAAGATCACTTTCCAATGCCTCATATCGATCACTTGGACGATAGTACAGCAGGTTGCGAAATGATGTCGTTCATGGATGCCTTCGCTGGATACCATAAAATCCCAATGGCGGAGAAAGACATAAAGCACACATCTTTCCACACAGAGAAAGACATATACTTTTGGGTCCGAATGCCGTTCGGATTGAAAAACGCAGGGGCAACCTACCAGCGACTAGTCAACGGAATGTTCGCCAATCAGATCGGCAAGACCATGGAGGTCTACATTGACGACATCGTGGTCAAGAGTCTCTAGAAGGAAGACCACCTCAATGACCTTGCCGAGACGTTTGCCATCCTCGAAAAGTTCAACATAAAACTGAACCCCAAGAAATGCAACTTCGGGGTGAGCTCCGGAAAAATCCTGGGGCACATCGTGAGCCAAAGGGGGATCGAGGCGATCCCCACCAAGATTCAGGCGATCCTCGACATGCAGGAGCCACGGAATGTCAAGCAAGTGCAACGCCTCACAGGTTGTTTGGCTGCCCTCAACCGTTTCATATCTCGGCTCGGGGATAAAAGCAAGCCTTTCTTTGCGACTGTAACACCCCCAAGTTATTCAGGGTATATTACAGCGCCGTAAGCCCCGCCGTGGGACCCACAAGGATAAGCATACGCGGAACTATAAACTTGACCGATAAGGTCTACATACAATAGAAAGAAAGACGATACAAATGGTATTCGAAACCATAAACAATGAAACCATATACATCACTGCACAAATCAATACCTCGGCAACACAGGCCGGAACATCAAGGAAACTGAAATACAATACTCGAGTATTTAAAAATCCATTCCAGTACAACAACACTGAATGGAGGAAACCAAAAGAGATAACCGGAGACAAGACACAGTATCACACTTGCCCATCATCTTCATGCCGACTGTACCACTTTGTCCGCTCTCCTGGAACCTGAAATACATGAAACGTATTTCCCCCATAAAGGGGTTAGCCGTCGAATAGCTAGTGCAAGTATAACAATATGAAACAT
Source organism: Orobanche coerulescens (assembly GCA_033398695.1). Classification (NCBI taxonomy): domain Eukaryota; kingdom Viridiplantae; phylum Streptophyta; class Magnoliopsida; order Lamiales; family Orobanchaceae; genus Orobanche; species Orobanche coerulescens. Next base: position 73,286,822 of record CM065808.1, on the reverse strand, counting down.
AATACTTCTCGACAATAAAGTAAATGTAATCCGTCAATTCATCAATATCCGTCAATTCATCAATTTAAGACTAGTATCCCGGAATAACTAAAATCTCATAAGACGTATGTGAATGCCGTAGAAACAGTTCGTTCACCTCATACGCCGTTACGTATGTGAATGCCGTCAAAACAGTTCGTTCACCTCATACGCCGATACATGTAGGAATGCCGTCAAAACGGTTCGTTCATTACATGCCAATCAATATATCTATGAATGCCGTAAAAACGGTTCGTTCATGATATGCCATCAATATTTCTATGAATGCCGTAAAAACGGTTCGTTCATATCATACCATCAATTCCTCTTACTTTCAAAGTCGAGAACGTACAATCATAAATGTATACTTGCCTTAATAAACGTTACCGAAGATCCCGAAGAACACGGTTCGACCGGGAAGCTTGAACCACGAAGAAGACAACGAACGGAAGGGTTTCGACTCGAGTTCTTCACAAGAATTCGACCCTAACAACATAAATTCAATAAATCATCGATCATACGAGGAAGAATAATCGTAGAACGCCCTAAAACCCCTCTATGACATTTTACCGGACACCTTCAAGGCGTCGGTCAAGAACTCGACCAAAACAACGAATCGATACGATCCAACCATGGGATAACAAGGGAAATGATACAATACATCTAAATAATCATCAATCCTTCACAATCCTAAGTTAAATCGGATTAAACGATAAATCGAACAAAATACCCAAAATCCCCAAAATTAGATTTCTAGGAAATCCGACTGGTCGGTAGATCGGAGGATGTTATAGGACGGATGATTGATGATATGAACCTCAAAACTCCATGGATATGTTGTTAAACAACATGGCTTTAATATTAGAACACGCCAAGCTGCGGAAGAGGAGAAGATTAATGTGAAAAATGGCGGAAAAAGCGTCTGCGGGGCCTTTTATAGGGGTTGATGCTGCCGGACACGGCCGTGCCCGGTCGGCACGGTCGTGTTACCTGATTGGCGGCGAGGACTCGACCGTGTCCCCGCTTGACACGGTCGCGGCGAGAGGCCTTCCGACGGCGGCCCAGGCATGACTCGGCCGTGTCTGGGACACGGCCGGGCGTGTCGGCGGTCGTTCGAGCTTATCCCGGAAGAAATGCGGCACGGGCCGTGTCGGACGACACGGCAGAGTCTGGTCGGCGAAACTCCGGCATTTCCGGACGAAATGCGGCCGGGCCGTGTCGGACGACACGGCCGAGTTCGGCCGGCAGTGATCGGCCAATAACGAGCGGGTGAGTTAAAACGACCATAACTCTCTCGTCCGGACTCCGATTGACTCACCGTTTGAACCATTGGAAAGCTAACTCGATGCTCTATAATATTGCAAAGATTCAGAATTTTTGGAGTTCCCAAGAATTTACGGTGATTTAACAAAGTCGAACTCATACGTGGAAAAGTCGCTAAAGAACACGGAATTCAACAGAACGATACCGAAACGAACTCGGATGACAAAAAGTGTAGAAGTAATCATTCTCGGGATGACGAAACGGTCCCAAGCAAGTCGTCAAAATAGACTTCCGCCAAAAAATAGAAAATTTCCGGGGAACAAAAATTACGGGTATTACATTCTACCCTCCTTAAAAGAAGTTTCGTCCCGAAACTTAAAACAGGCAGGGAGAAGAAATATTTCGCCAGGAAAAACTCAACGAGATACACAAGAGCCGAAACTTACGCCCAAACGGCGAATAATCAATATAGAACACAACAATACATTACCCGAAGGTAAACCAAACCAATGCCGAAAAAGATACGAATTCACAATGCCCGAAGGCTCCAACGGAAATACCGATACATCACAATGGCCTGAAAGCCGAACAGCCCAAAGCTGCAAATCATCACAAAATAGATCTCAAAGAGACCAACCTGACTGTCGGACATACCCCTCGGCGTATGAACAACCAGTCGCAAATCGTCGGACATATCCAATACAACATGGACTACGAACGATCAATCAATAAAGCTCAAGAGGGACATCACAGTATGCCCGATCCGGAAATGTGTCCGTGCACATGTCCACCCCGTATACGGAATCCAGAATATACGTGTGACAATGTACCTAATTAGCCTCAAGAACTACGTCTCGTGTGCACGGTCCAATGCGGAAATATCCACGCATGACCATCGGGTGCCCGGCTAAAAATCTTACACATAACCAATCGGCACGCAGACATGATTCCAGATATGCCACGATACAACATGACAACGAAACTCAAGGGATAAAACATCCAATACGGATCATACGACTCACCAAGTGAACGATGACACACGAATAATGAAAGATCGACACGACCAACGATATTCAAAACAACCATCCTGGGATCAGAATTTCCCTAAGGACCGATTAACACGAGCAACGATCACAACACAACAGTTCGGGAAAATCCTCAACCTTCAAAGATCACAAAATTACCGAGTTCACAAGAAAATAGTGTGCTGCCTTGAATCGGTCAACACGACAATAATAATTTAACGGATGGGAACTATCGTTGATAATCCCAATTCAATACTTCGATTACTGTAGAATGGCCAATCGATAACAATGATACAACGGATGAGAGTATCTTCGACAACGGATGCGAATAAAATTCGATAAACCCAATTCAATACCTCGATTACCCTAGAACGGTCAATCGATAATCAATGATACGATAGAATAGATGTCCGGTGTCTTAAACCGACCACCGAAACGGAGATTACAAAAGGATATATCATATGTCCCCAATCGGTTATCGCAAGATCTTAGGATCAGATCCAATCCGATGACAAAGATTCAACGATGTCTCATAACGACATTAATCGCGAATAATAATACTCGATACATCGATACATGAACCGGCTATCGATAGCAACTTTACCAACAAGTATCGTAATGCCTTGAACCGCCATTTACAAACAACAGTAACATTTGGCATAATTTGCCGACGGCGTCGTGTCAACCAATCCCTTGACATCAATACAATCATAAAGAGGCCAAGTCCCAAAATGATACACACAATCGTACGCCTACACGATAACATTAGTCTCATTGATTAGTACGAGTATAAAACTTGTCTCGATATCAATACAACGTACTGTTACCAATTCAGTTGATTTCGTCTTACGAATTCCCTCAGTCTCGACCAAGTTAATCTACGAACCCTTCAACCTTAACCGCAACACAACAGTCATAATTCACGATCAAACATCATACCTTATTGTAAAACGAAGGATTGATAATCAACCGGTTCGATGACGACCAATTATCAATACCACCAAACCTCGAACTCAATCGTTTTACCATATCTCGACTAATCACAGTCTGAACAATCCAACTCAGACACTTACAAATCCTGTCCACAATACGAGTGAAATATGATGATCATATCAGCAACCAATTCGGACCAATAATAAGGGTCTAAATGTTCCAAACTCAATTCTTAAATATGAATTGACAAGGTTCCCTTCTCGTAAATCCATCGTTAAAATTTACTTATGACCGTCATCAATTCGAATCATCCGACTGGTTCAAAACAATAGATAATCATATTAAAAAGGTTATCAAACAATCCATTCATTCGATTTGAATATTTACTCCATACGTATGGGCTTCCAAATTCAGAGATGAATAATAGTCTCATGAAACTCATAATCACATTCGTATTCCTATACGAATATTATTTCCAACACATAATTTAGCTCTAGATATGAATATTCCATATTCATTTTCAAAACATCAACACTTCTAAAAAAATTTTCATCACCTCGTATAATTCAAGAGTTCTTCAAGAACATGAAATATCCGAAATCACGTTCAAAACAACATCTCCGAGGTATATATCTCCATGTTACCATTTTCTTCATCATGTCATTCATACAATCTCAAGAATCGCAACAAAACCCTTATCACCATATGAAGAAGATCTCAATGATCATATCAACATCCGAAATCTCTTATTACAATTCCAACAAATCTCGTATAACATTATCACATGATTCCATAATTGTAACACCCCAGATCCTCCTGGGAATATTACACGCCATAAACCCTTCTCACAAGGATTTACTGTGCTAAGCACAATTTCCACGTCATTCCAAAAATGCTAAAAAGACCGATGACGGTAATATTTTTCAAATACTAAAAAAAATCATTTTCCAAATACCGTCAAATCGATCAAAAGTAAAATACCAAAAACACAGTTAAGGGAATCGGTTTGACAAAAAAAAATTTCATTTGGCAAAATACCAAAATCAATTTCCAAAAAACTCACGCAATGGATAAAAGTACACCCAATTTATGCATTTTCATTGAAATAAGACGAACATCAAAATACACGATTCCCAATGTACTCCCTCCCAAGTAGTAGCCCAAAAAGAAAAAAATGAGCCACTATCAAAGGGATACGATGATTACCTTGCATGGACGAACCACGAAGAAAGAATAATTTGAACTCCATTCCAAGAATCATTAAATCATCATAGTCATCATATGGCCTCAAGAACATCAAGATCTCTATGATTCCATAATCATAATCAACATATTCAAAGCATATCATTATCTTCCTTCAACATAAACCTCATAGAATATGGATAACACAAGGAATCACTTCAAGAATCAACAAAAGTTCCATAACCAAGCTCTAATTCCATGATTCCAAGCTCACAATCATGTTAAAAGTGTTTAGAACACTCTTAAAAGTGAAGAGGGACGAGTTTTGGAGAGAAATATCTCAAAGGATCGTGAGAGAAATGAAAGGCAACACTTCAATATATAAATTGCACTCTCATTACGCACGTAGGTGTCCTTTCTTAACGCACGTAACAACTTTAACGGCGTAATCCAAAATCCATAACGCACGTAACCATCTCACTGTCTCATTCCGTACCCATTACGACGTAACCCATACCATATAACGACGTAATATACCGTTGACTTGCTACAAGATAATGGTTGTGTTACGACGTAACACGCCCCGTATAACGCACGTAACACGACGTTGACTCACCATCAACATCCTCCGCCGAAAGTTGCCGAAACAGATCCCACCTACCTCACAGACTCGGTGTCCGATGCCTTCGTTACGCACGTAATACCTTAGCCTTGACGACGTAACCATGCCAATCTTACGCACGTAATCTCACCTTATTAACGCACGTAATAATTCCATACTTAGTCAATTTCAACAATTCTGTCCAAAGTCATGACATACCAAATACGAGCATACGGCAAAATCAATACATATACTCAATTCAATAACATTTTCAAACGTTCACAACGCCCTCGAGCATAATTAACCATCCACGATATCCAATATATAAACGAAAAAATATATCCGAAAAATCGGGTATTACACTCTACCCCCTTAAAAATAAGTTTCGTCCTCGAAACTTACAATCACTGCATAAACAACATTTCAACGGAAAATCCAAAATCACCAAGATAACCAAGAATTATCGAATAATCCGAACAACATACTTACAGTGCAGTGAAGACGAAGATCTCCGTGATACTAGCATGCGACTCTAAACAAAGTCTCAACATAATACCGTTACACACCAATATCGCAATTAGCAATTTAACAAAATCTCAAGGAAGGGTTCACGTCCGTGATCACATTACGATTCTTCCTACTTTCACCAACATTCTCAAGGCGCACACGTGCGTAAGTATAATCCGAATCGCACATTCTCGAAGTGACCAATTCCCAAGAATACCAAGCTATAAACGAAACGATTAAGAAAAATACGAGAAGAGTGAGAGGACTTACAAGTACCGGTCGCACGGTGATGATGGCAGAGTAGTGATATCAGGCAAATGCCGACTCAATCGACCCAAAGACCGACACCTAGGTATCCATAAACCTAAGCTCGATACCATATTCGTAACACCCCAAGTTATTCAGGGTATATTACACTGTAAGCCCCGCCGTGGGACCCACAAGTCTAAACATACGCGGAACTATAAACTTGACCGATAAGGTCTACATACAATAGAAAGAAAGACGATACAAATGGTATTCAAACCATAAACAATGAAACCATATACATCACCGCACAAATCAATACCTCGGCAACACAGGAACATCAAGGAAACCGAAATACAATACTCGAGTATTTAAAAATCCATTCCAAGACAACAACACCGAATGGAGGAAACCAAAAGAGATAACCGAGACAAGACACGATCACACTTGCCCATCATCTTCATGCCGACTGTACCCGCCCGTCCGCTCTCCCGGAACACAAATACATGAAACGTATTTCCCCATAAAGGGGTTAGCCGTCGAATAGCTAGTGCAAGTATAACAATATGAAACATAATACTTCTCGACAATAAAGTAAATGTAATCCGTCAATTCATCAATATCCGTCAATTCATCAATTTAAGACTAGTATTCCTAATAACTAAAATCTCATAAGACGTATGTGAATGCCGTAGAAACGGTTCGTTCACCTCATACGCCGTTACGTATGTGAATGCCGTCAAAACGGTTCGCTCACCTCATACGCCGATACATGTAGGAATGCCACAAACGGTTCGCTCATTACATGCCAATCAATATATCTATGAATGCCGTAAAACGGTTCGTTCATGATATGCCATCAATATTTCTATGAATGCCGTAAAACGGTTCGCTCATATCATACCATCAATTCCTCTTACTTTCAAAGTCGAACGCATAATCGAAATGTATACTTGCCTTAATAAACGTTATCAAGATCCCAAGAACACGGTTCGACCGGGAAGCTTGAACCACGAAGAAGACAACGAACGGAAGGGTTTCGACTCGAGTTCTTCACAAGAATTAGACCCTAACAACATAAATTCAATAAATCATCGATCATACGAGGAAGAATAATCGTAGAACGCCCGAAAACCCCTCTATGACATTTTACCGGACACCTTCAAGGCGTCGGTCAAGAACTCGACCAAAACAACGAATCGATACGATACAACCATGGGATAACAAGGGAAATGATATAATACATCTAAATAATCATCAATCCTTCACAATCCTAAGTTAAATCGGATTAAACTGGAAAATCGAACAAAATACCCAAAATCCCCAAAATTAGATTTCTAGGAAATCGACCGATTCGGTAGATCGAGGATGTTATAGGACGGATGATTGATGATATGAACCTAAAAACTCCATGGATATGTTGTTAAACAACATGGCTTTAATATTAGAACACGCCAAGTCATGAAGAGGAGAAGAAGAAGGTGAAAAATGGCCGAAAAACGCCTCAGGGGCCTTTTATAGGGGCCGATCGTCGCCGGACACGGCCCGTGCCGGTCGGCACGGTCGTGTTGCACGATTGGCCGACAGGGACTCGACCGTGTCCCGCTTGACACGGTCGCGGCACCGAGGGCCTTCCGACAATGACCCGCCCGATGGCCGATCGGGCATGACTCGGCCGTGTCCCGGGACACGGCCGGGCGTGTCGGCTGCTCGTTCGAGCTTATCCTAAGAGTACGGCACGGGCCGTGTCGGACGACACGGCCGAGTCTGGTCGACAAACTCCGGCATTTCCGACGAGTACGGCACGGGCCGTGTCGACGACACGGCCGAAGTTCGGCCGGGCGGATCGGCCAATAACGAGCGGGTGAGTTAAAACGACCATAACTCTCTCGTCCGGACTCCGATTGACTCACCGTTTGAACCATTGGAAAGCTAACTCGATGCTCTATAATATTGCAAAGATTCAGAATTTTTGGAGTTTCCAAGAATTTACGGTGATTTAACAAAGTCGAACTCATACGTGGAAAAGTCGCTAAAGAACACGGAATTCAACAGAACGATACCGAAACGAACTCGGATGACAAAAAGTGTAGAAGTAATCATTCTCGGGATGACGAAACGGTCCCAAGCAAGTCGTCAAAATAGACTTCCGCCAAAAAATAGAAAATTTCCGGGGAACAAAAATTACGGGTATTACAGCGACCATAAAGAACAAGAAGTTCGCATGGACGAAGAAGAGTCAAATAGCATTCGCCAAAATCAAGGAATACCTATCTAACCCCCAGATCTTGGCAAAGCCGATCCCCGGCGATAAACTATTCCTTTACCTGGCGACCTCGGAGGTCGCACTCAGTGCCGTTTTGGTGCGAGCAGAGGGAAAAGTCCACCTGCCGATCTACTTCGTTAGTCAAGCGCTCCACGACGCGGAAACGCGATACACACCTCTGGAGAAGATCACCTACGCTCTAGTCATGAGTGTTCGTAAGCTAAGAGCCTACTTCTTCGAACATCAAGTGGAGGTTCTCACAACTCTCCCTCTAAGGAAAGTTCTACACCGACCGGACACCAACGGGCGACTCCTCAAATGGTCACTGGAGATCGCCCAATACGGTATCACATACGCTCCTCGCACGGTGATCAAAGGCCAGGCTCTGGCATACTTTGTGGTTAAATTAACATTCCCTCACAGTCCGACCCCGGTCGGTCGCCCTGCCTGGAAGCTGTACATGGACGGCTCGGTGACCAACTCGCGAGCAGGGGCAGGGATTGTCCTCATTAGCCCCGACGGACAAAGTTTCACAAATTACATGTGTTTCGGGTTTCGTGCGACCAACAATGAAGCCGAATACGAAGCCTTGGTAGGCGGGCTCGATCTAGCCCTCGCCCTAGATGTTTGTCGCCTCCATATCTTCATGGACTCCGTCTTGGTCGTGAACAAAGTCAAGGGATAATATAAGGCGCGCGGCGAACAGATGGTCAAATACCGAGAATTGGTCGCCGAAATGTGCACGAAATTTGAGGAAGTGTTAATCGAACAAGTCCGAAGAGAGCACAACTCCCAGGCCGATGCCCTATCCAAGCTAGCGTCGTCAGATGGGGCATCCGATTTCTCTAATATCCGAATTACAAAATCAGCAAGGCCGGCGATCGACAGAAACCTGGTTACCATAGTTGCCGTTGCCGAGGAGAACTGGATGACTCCGTTCATCAAATACTTAAAGGACGGAACGGTCCCTGACGACCGTATCAAAGCTCGCCAACTCCACCGGCGACTGATACACCCTATTGGACGATCGGCTTTACAAGCGAGCTTTCAGCCTTCCCCTCCTCAAGTGTATTACACCGGAGGAAGGTCGGCTCGTTTTAGCCGAGATCTATGACAGGATCTGTGGAAACCATGCTGGCGGACGAGCTCTCATCCATAAAACAACCAGGCAAGGTTTTTTTTGGCCGTCACTTCAGAAGGATGCGATCGCCTATGCCAGATTGTGTCACATGTGTCAAGTAATGTTCCCAAACATCAAGCTCTCCCCCGAACAGCTCACTTCAATGTACAGCCCATGGCCTTTCGCCCAATGGGGCATCGACCTTATAGGTCCCTTGCCGACGGCGCTAGGGGGCTGTAAGTTTGCAATTGTAGGGGTAGACTATTTCACTAAATGGGCTGAGGCCGAACCGCTCAACAAGATCGGCCAAGAGAAAGTAATCAAGTTCATATGGAGAAACATCATATGCCGATTCGGTCTACCCCAGGCCATAATCTCCGACAACGGAAAGCAGTTCGACGGCTTAGAAGTCATGTAATTCTGCGAGAAGTGGGGAATCAAGAAGTTGTTCTCGGCCCCCTATCACCCTCAGACGAACGGGCAGGGAGAATCCGTAAACAAAATCCTCAAACACACGATTAAAGCACGACTCGAGTCCAGGCAAGGACGATGGGCGAGCGAGCTCCCAGACGTTTTGTGGTCTTATCGAACGATGACCCGAAACTCAACCGGCGAGACTCCGTTCGAAGATCGCCGTCCTCAGCCATCGAACTGAACAATAGATGACGACAGACAATGATGTGGCCCGGCGGATCGACCTTGACATACTCGAAGAACGACGATTGACCTTAGAAATGAGGAACACAATCCATAAAAGGAGATCCGAGAAGTTCTTCAATTCGAAGGTCAAAGAAAGAAGGTTCCAAGTGGGCGATCTCCTCCTCAAAAAGATCCAGACCCACACAGGTGTCTTTGGTCCGAACTGGGAAGGCCCCTTTAGGATATCTAAGTGGCTAACTAAGGGAGCCTACGAACTTGAACACCCTGACGGCACTCCGGATCAATATCCCTGGAACACCGTACATCTGAAGAAATACTACCAGTGAAAACTTTGTATTCAGTTTCAAATACCCTATGTACAAGGAATATAATGAAATTTCTTCCTGTCCCATCTATTCTAGAGATCGCCCCACCAGGCATGTCGTGTACCATCGAAGATCGTCGTTCGAACATGGCGATCCGAGGTAGAAACAATGCATCCATGGTCCTGGAGGTCGATGGAACCGACGCCTTCGCCCATGCAAGGTTTCTTTGGGATGAGATCGCCCACCCTTCATTTAAATACGAGGCCGGCATAGCCGAAGGACCCTCCAAACTAATCTGTGGACACATTCGGACGCCCTCAAAGCACATCATCTAACATGATGTGCCCGGACAAGGCGACACATCCCTACCCCATCACAACGTATACCGTCGAGGGTCTCCATCTAATATGCCGACCCGAGGTAGAAAAGTGCTAACAAAGCCGCGGACGTAGAGTAGAATAAACCGACGACGCCCCGTGCAAGGACTCCTCCAGACCAAGACTGCCCACCTTTCGTTTAAATACAAGGTGGGCGCAGCCTAACGGAGGACCCTCACAATAAAGTGAGTCGCGGGAATATCCCTCGCACACAAAGACAAGGTTGTGGAGGTCGGTCCATCGAACTCCGCGACCGTGCACGGTTCCTCAAAATCGGCAAAACTGAAGATAGCTCACCAGACATACTATTTTTGTTCCATTACTTACAATAAGTAAACAAAAACAAGGGGGCAAAGGAGGGGAGCTAATCCCAAATACGATCGGAAAGAAGGTACCGTACCCGATCGTCTTCGTTCAAACACACGCAGGACGATCGGAATTGTTCAACAATATTTACAAGTAAGAATTTCCAAACATGTCGATACATTCAATATTCATAAAAATTCGGTCGGGCGAACAAGACATCGGAAGCAATCATACACACACTTGTAAAAATTCGCATGCAAACATTCAAAGGCGATCGTACATAAAAAGAAACAGGTGCGAAAAAAGGAGTATTTTATTCAGTATCAAAGAGTTCGTACAATACAAAGCCCGAAGGCAATACAAAGAAAAAGTAAAAAGTTACAAGAAAAGCAAGACAAAGTAATCTCTCAGGGTCCCTCCAGCTGGTCTTCGCCCCCAGGTGGCGGATCGGCACGCGCTCCCCCATCGGCCTCGGGATAAATGAGTTTATCCGAAAAAGGATACCAACTCAAGTCGATCCCCAAGTCGACAAGGTCAAGGATCAGCAGGTAAAACTCCGGATGCAAAGGGTGCTCAAGTGCATAGACCTTGAAGCTCTCCATCAAAGGACCGATCTCGATCCCTACATTTTTGGCGACTCGGACAGCGTCGGCATAGGCCACATAATAGGCGAACTCACCGACGAGTGCCACATTGAGGTAGGGATCGGTCTCCATCGCCTTTAGCTGCCCTTTCAACTCCGTGGTCGTCTTCTCAGCTTCCGCTAGCTCGACCACCTTGGCGGCCATTTCCCCCTTAGCCTTCTCCAGCTCTCCCTTCGCAGCCTCCAGCTCGCTATTGAGCCGATCCACCATCGCCTTCAGCCCGGTCGCCTCCTCCTGCGAGGCCATGTGCATCCGGCGAGCTTCCTTCTCCTGGTCGCGGAACCGATCGGCCACTTTCTTGGAGCGGCTCAGCTCCTTCTTCATCCGGTCGATGTCCTGCTTAGCTCGTTTGGCCGTCTCTAAATACTCCTTCTCCATAGCCTGGATCCGGTTAGCAAAATCGATGTGTTGATTCCGAGAGGCCTCAAGGTCTTGATGGAGGCGAGCATTAGAGGGTCGCCCCTCGTAATCCTTGGCAGCTTGGACGGCCATCGTCACCGTCTAGAGATCCAGGGCAATGGTCGCCTGCATGGCATCTCCAGACCGCCGATGAGCGATCGCATCAAGATCGGTCGTCCAAGCCTTAGGCAGAGAGGTGATGGCCTTCTGGACGTAAGTAGGGACGTCGACGGACTTCTGCGGAGATTTGCTCGCTAGGAAATCCAGGACCATCGGCGAGACATCCGGATCAGCAAGACGGACCCTGCAACACAAACAAAAGAGACAAAGGAGTTAGAATACACCTTACTCAAATTGCCTAACTCGGAAAGATCAATCCGGTCTTACCTGTTGACCAATTCGGGGTCGCGGCCAAAAGAGGGCTTGCCCCGAGAAGTTTCAGTTTCGGTGATGGCCACCTTTTTCAAGAAGCCGGCCGATGACCTGGAGCCGGACGCCGAGGGCCTGGAGCCAGATCCCTCCACCATCGGAACGGAAGAGACGGGGGGAGCGGCGATCGGTGGCTCCAAGATAGCTAAGTCCGCCTCAGCTGTCGGCAGGGACCCCTCCGGCCTACGCCTCTTGTGGTTACGCTGGAGTTGTTCCTCCTCCTGAATTTCCGGCTCGACGACCGGCACCACAGCGGGCCTCACCATAGGACGGGGCGAGACGACGTAATAGCAACGCGACCCATCTTCTTACCCTAGTGAAGGCGACCGATGAGACCAGAGTTAGACGTGGCGATCTCCTACGGTGGCTCGGCGTAGCGGGGAAAATGAATCTTTGCTAAAGAAGAAACTCAAACAAGTTAGACACCTACTTAGACATGGCGACCTCTTGGAGACGATCTTCACGCAGGAAAGAGTAAATAAAAAGTCATACCAGGGGCCTTCAAGTGGCAAGGGTAGCGAAATAGTCGAGCTCCCAACTGGTGAAGTTCGTGGCTGACTGAGTGAACGTCTTTGTAGGAATCCCGCAATGCGCGAATCCGCTCCCAGACGATCAAGAAATCAAAGGGGAGATCGCCGATCGCTGGAACAAGGAATCCTGCAAAAAGGGAAACAAATTAGATCAGTTCAAGGAGTATCCAAATAAAGGGAGAGTCAAAACCCTTACTCGGATTCCTCTCCCGAAAATTGGTGGGGATATCCAACTCCTCCTCCGGATTATTGCGAGATGCCGACCTCCATGCACCGCCGACCCAGCACCACTTTGCCAGGTCGCCCCGAGCCTTGTTCGGCACCCCAAGGACCACCCTACCCAGGCGACCTTGGATATGGTAGCCGCCGATCGATCCCTTCTGCACAGTCAGCTTAAAAAGATAATTCATCTCCAGCGCAGAAGGCAAACGAAATAACTTGTGACCGCCGAACAACGTCAATGTACTGATAATCTGCAGCCAGGCATTCGACGTCAACTGGAGAAGCGCCAGATTCCAGGCGACCAGTAGATCCGAGACGGAAAATGGCAAGGGAAACCGCAGTCTGGCCGCCAGGGTCATTTCATTAATGGCGACCATACCCTCGAAAGGCTGGTCGGCACGTTCATTCTCGGAGGGCACGTGCAGTGAAACATCAGAGGGAATATGATATTTGGCCCTACAACGGCTCAAGTATTTCCGGGTCGCCAAACTCCAGATCTTACCAAGAGTCCATTGAGACGGGTCGGCGGCCCGAAACACCGTCCGCTTCACATGTTCGTAGGGATGAGCGGCGGAGTAAGCTTCGAAATCAAATTCGGGACAGGGCCCGGCAATCCGCTCCATAAGCTTAGCGAAATCCATATAGGCGGGGCCGAATACGCTATCCCTTTCCCAAGACAACCGCACCAGTTCATCTTCATCCACCGGCGAACCCCCTCGCTCCTCCGTCACTGCAGATCTCGCCACTTCGGCTTCATTGAAGAGCTCCTCAAGTTCTGCGGGTGCAATCCCCGCACGAATAGCCTCAACGGCCATTTCCATGTGGAGTACCACGGGAATTTCCTCCCGGTTCGGCGAAGCCGCGGCGGCGGAGGTGCTTCCGGTCTCGAAGGTCTTAGATCCTCCAGACATGTTATAAAAAATAAAGGGGAGAAAGAAGATTTATGTTCTTACCTAAAAGGAAGGACTGTCGGCACAAGGGTCGTCGGAAATTTTTTGCAGAATCTCAGCTAGAAATGAAGAAGCCACAGCCCCTTTTATAGACAGGAGTAGGGGTCTCTTTGCAAATAGGCAAAGTCCTGGGGGTTGGAGTGCAACCGTCGGGGGGGGGGGGGGGGACACATTAAATGCAGCCCCTTGAATCCCGCGTGCGCGTCTTTTCGAGGGCACGCCAGGCGACAAGTCTGACAAACCGTCGGACTCCCCCAATGGTAGTGCGACGCGTGTCCTTACAACGTTTCGAGAGCCCGTCTTCATTTCCCGCTGCTCCCAGCACAAAAGGAGATCGTCCAAATTTGAAATTAGATCGCGTGATCGTCTAAACAATGGTGATCGCCAACAGTGCCACCTCACCCCGTGTTTTTCAACATCGAAGCGAGCTGGGGGGCAATTGTTGTGTGGCGATTAATATGCCTCGACGGCGATCGTCTTTTGATATCCGGCGATCGTCTTTTGGTATCTGGCGATCGTCTATGATGTCCAACCAGAGACGATTGTCTCGTGCCACATATAAATCCAGCATCCGTCAAAGTCATCGAGGACCGAATCTTGGACTGTGACCCACGTGCAGATCCACAAAAGGCACCGACAGATAAGACCTTTGACCCCAGCCTGTCACCTACCTCACCTACCGACAGGGCCGCCGAAAGATACAAAGTGGGTCCTCCCCGGACAGCGACTCAAGACGCGTGCAGGCTTCCCATTGGCTCACACAGATGGCCTCCAGCAGCAGCCCCCGACTTTAAGGGAACATCCCCACGTGACGGGACGATCGGCCATCTTATTATAATATAAAAAACGGCGGTCGCCCGCGATCGCCGGAGAGGTCCCAGCAACTTTGTCTCCTATAAATAGGAGGCTCATAACACGGCAGCAAGGACAGAGAGAGACATCATCGTGAATACAGTGAATGATATACAGAAAGAGAGATACATTCTCATATACTGATCATCAATAGCAAGAACTCACACAGCTTCATATCTGGTTCTTCCGGCAATCTACACGCTCTAAAGCTTAGATAACTAGAAGTCTTTACACTCATTGTAATAGATTCTAACATTAATATTTGTACTCAACAGTATACTTATTAATAACATCTCGCGAGAGCATTCAAGCCCGGGATTAACAACCCCGGCAAATCTTGTGTTTTTCCATTCCCACGGACGTGCTCCCGCAACCTTGTTTGTTGTCCGTCCATTCCAGCAATATTTATCTTTGGATAATATTTCGCGCAACAACAAGACGATCACCAATTATCATATCCACAAAACAAGAATTGTATGGACTAGGTACTTATCTCAAAATCGGCACGCAAGTATCCCGACGAACACGGCTCAACCGGAAAGCTTCGAAACGCCCGATGCTATCGAAAAGGAAGACGACAACGAACGGAATGGTTCAACTCGGTTTCTTCACAAGAAACTCGACCCTAACAACATATAATTAATAAATCAACGATCATACGAGGAAGAATAATCGTAGAACATCCGAAAACCCCTCTAAGACATTCTACCGGACACCTTCAAGGCGTCGATCAATAACTCGACCAAAACAACGAATCTATACGATCCAACCATGGAATAACAAGGGAAATGATATAATACATCTAAATAATCAATACTACATCAATAATCTAAGTTATTACGGCTCAAACGTACGAAATCCAACAAAAACCCCAATTTCCCCAAAACTAGATTATCAAGAAATCTAACCTTGATTCGGTAGATTGGAGGAGGTTATGGGATGATTGATTGATGTTAGAAACTCAAGAACTTCGTGTATTGACAGATAAACAACATCTAATCACGTACTCCAAGCCCCAGCCGCGGAAGGAAATGAGAGGAATGAGAAAAATGGGTGTAAACCCGTCTGCTCGACCATATATATACTGCCCAGCATCCTGCCGACCACTTACGGCCGTAACCGACAGACCTTACAACCATAACCGGCATTCATCCAAATCTACCCAGCGCCTACCGATCGCTTACGGCCGTAACCGATAGGGCCTTATGGCCGTAACTCGGCACTTACGGCCGTACCCGGCAGTTCCTTACGGCCGTAACCGGCATTCGTCCGGAACCTGTCTAGCACCTTCAGACGTACCCGATCACGCCTTACGGACGTAACCGGCATTCGTCCGGAACCTACCTAGCACCTTACGGCCGTATCCGGCACCTTACGGTCGTAACTCGGCCAGTGCCGGCCTCGGCCCAACCTGCCCGGCGATGAATCGGCCGGGACCAACTCCGACGGCCCGGACGACCCCGAAACCCGAACCTGAATACGTAACGAAGATATGGTTACGAAGCACTCGCAAAGACGAATTCGATCACTAAGAGAATACACAATTCCGACCACCCAAAGGCTCGCAATTCGACAACGGAAAGTAGCGCACGCTAAGAATGTATGTCTTAGCTGGACTTTTGCGAATTTAATTTTGGAAAATAGCAGTTAGCGCACGCTAAGAATGTATGTCTAGCGCACGCTAGCCAGGTTCGAGTAGCGCACGTAACTCTTGTGCAATAGCGTGCGTTAGGCCCGCTGGACAGTGAACTTTCTGGACTCTGGAATGGGGCGTTAGCGTATGCTATGGAAGGACTAGCGTACGCTATTTCGATGCATCAGCGCACATTATTTGTAAGATAGCACGCGCTAGGGTGTCAGGTTAGTGAGGGCAGAAACGTTTCTAGTGTAACACCCCAAACTAGACGGACATTACAGTGCCGTGGACCCCCGACTGGGACCCACTAGGCGAATGAAAATGAATGAATTACACAGGGTAAATGTAGTACCGAACCACATTACAACAATAATTACTCCGATGAGGAGTTTAAGTACAAAACACCAGGACAATACCGAATACTAGTAGATTTTTTATGAAGATAAAATACACAACACTGAATGAAACGGAGTAACCAAATGAAAATCTGCAGCGGAAAATAAATGACAACAATAGGAATGACTGAAAGGATTGGGGCCCCCTACTAGTATCACTGGGACTCCTCGCCGTCAACATGCTATTCCCGTGCTTTTGCCTTGCCATGACCTGAAAACAAAATCTCCAAACGGGGTCAGTTACACAGAACAACAATCCTCAAGGGTTGAAAATACACAATCATGATATATCTGAAGTTATGAAATATCCTTAGTTATGAATTACGCTGAAGAGGAGTATCATAGTACGCCCGTAGTGTTCTGTGCAAGTGTACAAGACGGATGACCGGACACACCCGTCCTTGTACCTAATTAGTCTGACGGAGGTAATCGTTACCGTGTGCACAGTCCAATGTATCACTGCCAATACATGGCCATCGCGTGCCCGACTAAAAATTCCACACATCCGCACCCGGCCACGCAATATGAACCCAGAAGGTCATATCAACGAGAATGACCACAATGAATATCAATGGATGATAATTCGACAAGGTCAAGAATGACTAACCGAGATGAAAATAATAGTGAAGTGATTGATAACCCAATGAAATGATTGGAACCGTCGTTCCTCGTGAATGAAATGATTATTCAACAATTACAAGTCTCAATACGATTAATACAATGATGAATGCGTTATGATTATGAATGAACAACAACAAAAGGAATGAATATCCTTTTAACCGAGTAAGAATTAACTTACACAACACCGATGACAATTATCCTTCCACGAACAACGTCCTAATTGAGGTATCGGTCGCTCGAACAACCTTGAATAATACAATTACCAACAATCCGTTCAATATACGAATCAAACACGAATATAACGAACTCAAAACGTCGATACGATTAAACCAAGTTCATTGGGGCATTATATCGAACACTTTGTGTCCAAACTTCGATTGTTTATAACCAAACCTCAATAATACCAACATCAAATCCCCAAGAAGTGTTTCAAGCCAACAAAACATCTTCAATACGATCAACAATCCATTATGAATATCCAAAATCGTGATTTCAACAACAATTAATCGAAAACCCCCAAATCCAACACAATATTCAAAGTGTTCTTGAATAATCCTTGAATAATCCAATGAATAATCAAACATGTCCATAATCATGTGTATATCACTTCATACAACATGATCTTAACATCCATAACATCATATCTCAATACAAAATCGAAATCCAAGAGGTTTGATGAATATTACCTTTGAAGATCCAAGTACTTTAATCCGATGAAATCGCGTTAGTCCACAATCCGAGCTTCACAACCAAATGAAAATGATGAAAAATCAATACTCAAGTGATTGATGATGAAGAACTTCCCCCTCAAGCCCTCTCTCTCGGATAGGTTGAAGAAAATGGGAAAAATGAGTTGAATCTCACAAAAAAACGTAATTATAGTGCCGATCGCTTGTGTGCCGCGCCCATCCGTGTGCCGCAAAGACAGACCAAAATCGCCCGCCGATCGGCAGCGTGTCGCGGCCCGGACGAGTGTTCCGCGGCAGTGACTCGGCAGTGTACCGTGGCCCCGTCGGCATGTGCCGCGGTCCACGGTACAGACGGGTTGGACGATAAGTTTCAACACGAGTGTGCCGCGGCCCGGACGAGTGTGCCGAGGCATTGACTCGGCAGTGTGCCGCGGCCCACGGTACAGGCTGCTCGGCCAAAACTGGAAAATGTGTGTGCCGCGGCGCACACTCCTTGTGCCGCGGCCCACACCCCCTTTGGGTCCTAAAATGATGAAAAATGATCCGGGAAGAGAATAAAAGCAATAGGAATCAATATTTGGGAAACAATAACACGAAGTGGAAGTACGGAAACCCCAAAACGGTGGTTCCAAGCAATGATTACAAGGGTTCGTCCAATAAAAACACGATTTGAACAATGAAGAGATTTGAAAAGACATGAATTCCAACATCAACATCAACTAATGAATCAATTACAAAAATCAAGATAATACTCTTGTCTCGATTTCCGAGTAAGGTAGATACACTAATAAATATCGATACACAACTCCAAGTTATTCCGAATGGTGAACACGGATGAATGATTATTAACAAGTGAAAAAAATTACCTAGTGACAATTACCGAATGAAATTACTGAATGATAATGACTGAGTTACAACCGGGTATTACATACACCCTCCCTTAAAAGAGTTTCGTCCTCGAAACTAAGGGTCAAACAACTCGGGATAAATCTCCCGCATACTATCCTCGGTTTCCCAAGTAGCCTCTTCGACTCCGCATCTAGACCAGTAGATTTTAACTAAAGGAATCGCCTTATTCCTCAACTGTTTGATTTGCCACTCTAAAACTCGTATGGGACGCTCTTCATACGAATGATCATCTCCGATCACGAATTCGTCGAACTGAAATATGTGACTCGGGTCGGCAACATATTTCCGTAACTGAGAGACGTGAAAAACATCATGAATTCGGCTCAACGCCGGAGGTAAGGCCAAACGATAAGCTAGCTCGCCTTCTCGTTCCAAAATCTCAAACGGTCTAATAAATCTTGGACTCAACTTTCCCCGCTTCCCGAAATGAAAGATACCTCGACTCGGGGATACCTTGACCAACACGTGGTCACCTGTCTCTCGGGACCCCACGTATCCTTAATCTCAAGGAATTGAGCTGATTTAGTTAAGTGATCCACAATTACCAGATTGTGTTCATGCCACGACGACTCGTAGGCAAACTCGTTATGAAACCCATAGAAATGTCTTCCCACTTCCACTCTGGAATAGGGAGAGGTTTCAGCATACCCGCCGGTCGCTGATGTTCAATCTTGACTTGCGGACAGGTTAAGCATCTCGAAACAAATTCCGCGACTTCTCGCTTCATATTACTCCCCAGTAATTTTGTTTCAAGTCTTTGCACATCATGCTAGACCCCGGATGAGCAAAATAAGGGGTAGCATGAGCTTCTCTCAAAATCGAGTTTTTCAACTCGTCATTCACCAGTACGCATAACCGATTCTTAAAACCCAAAAGTCCATCCTCGTGGATCAGAAAGCCATGGACTTTCCCGTGAGCCATATCCTCACGGATGCGCAACAGTGATGGCCCTGAACCATTATTCTCTCTGATTGCCTCCTCAAGCGGCAATGAAATCTCTAACAGGCAAAGTTGTCCCTGAACTCGCTGAAGCCAGACCTCGTTCTCGGGTCTGAGGAATTCCTGCTGAAGCTCCTTCTGGACTGTTAAATGAGCAAGCATCTGCTCCTGAACGGACTTACGACTCAAGGCGTCGGCGAAAACGTTCACCTTGCCTGGGTGGTAAAGGATCTCGATATCATAATCTTTGATTAGTTCCAACCACCGCGCATATTTAACTCCTCCTAAGTAAATATATACTTTAAATTCTTATGATCGGTGAATATCTGACAAGTGACGCCATAAAGGTAATGACGCCAGATTTTCAAAGCGAACACCACGGGTGCTAGCTCCAGGTCATGGGTCAGATAATTAACCTTGTAAGGTCTCAATTGCCGTGAAGCATAGGCAATAGCCTTCCCATTCTGCATGAGTACACATCCGAGACCCTACCCGGACGCATCACTATAAACCACAAATCCTTCCGTCCCTTGCGGCAAGGAAAGTACACGTGCTGAAATTAGCCGGCTCTTGAGTTCCTCAAAACTCCATTGACACGCGTCGGACCACGTGTATTTCTTATCCTTTCGCAAAAGGTTCGTCAAGGGTTGAGCGATTTTAGAAAATCCTTCCACAAACCGCCGATAATAAATGGCTAATCCGAGAAAGCTTCGGATTTCCTTAACATTCTTCGGAGGTAACCAATCTTGGATAGCCTCCGTCTTCTGAGGATCAACACGCACTCCATCTGATGAAGTTACATGCCCGAGAAAAGTCACTTCGGACATCCAGAACTCACATTTAGAAAACTTTCCATAAAGTTGCTCTCGTCTTAACACGTCGAGAACCTGATGAAGATGAACCTCGTGTTCCTCTCGGTTACGAGAATAAATAAAAATGTCATCAATGAAGACAACAACAAACTGATCTAAAAAGTCGATGAAAACCCGATTCATTAACTCCATGAATACCGCAGGTGCATTAGTCAATCCAAACGGCATAACCACAAACTCATAATGACCATAGCGTGTTCGAAACGCCGTCCTCGTGATATCCGACTCTCTAATCCGCAACTGATGATATCCAGATCTTAAGTCGATCTTGGAAAATACTGAAGCTCCCTGAAGTTGATCCAAAATATCATCGATACGGGGTAAAGGATACTTATTCTTGATCGTCACCCAGTTCAATTCCCGGTAATCAATACACAAGCGGAACGAACCATCCTTCTTCTTAACAAACAACACTGGTGCTCCCCACGGGGACGCACTCGGATGGATATAACCTTTCTCGAACAACTCCTCAAGTTGGTTCTTCAACTCCTGCATTTCGGTCGGGGCTATCCGGTATGGTGCCTTCGATAACGGGGACGTACCGGGCTCCAACTCACTCGTGAATTCCACAACTCTTTGCGAAGGAAAACCAGGTAACTCGTCTGGGAATACATCGTCAATCGATGACATTTTGATACCACGAATGATTGAACATTTCGATTGCCTTAGAACGGTCCATCGATGACAACGATGTAGTGAATGATTGAACATCTCGATTGCCTTAGAACGGCCAATCGATGAAAATGATACAATGAATGATTGAACAACTCGATTGCCTTAGAATGGCCAATCGATGAAAATGATACAATGAATGATTGAACAACTCGATTGCCTTAGAATGGCCAATCGATGAAAATGATACAATGAATTATTGAACACGTCGATTGAGTAATTTCACTGCTTCCATCATATTAATGATTTTTCCGGAACAATGGGATCACTTCCCTGAAGCACACATTCGACTCCAATGACTGAAATGAAAGTGACCAAACGCTTACAATCACTGAGGATGGTATCATGACGATCCATCTAATTAACACTCAATATTACATCGTCCTAAGGTAAGTCCGCCACGATTAGGTCCACCAACCAATCGCGGTCATTAAGCTTAATTCGGTATGATTTCCGAAAATTCTTCCATCAACAGGTAGACCGATGGTATGAGGTCCACAAGCAATAGGACTATCCAAATTAAGTCTATTCAAACATGATTCGAAAATGAATGAATGCGGTGCACCAATATCAAAAGGTACACACAGGTTGAAATAAAATTACGAGTATACCTGAGATCATTCGGGCCATCGGATCATCGATCCTCTTCATCACATGAGTCCGGGACTTGCCGGCCCCCGAACCGGACACTCCCGACTGATAAATATGAGCTCCGGGGCCTGAAATGCCGCCGGAGCCGACTTGGAGTCCTTTCAGAAAAAACGGGCCTTATACCCAAAAATCCCACAATTATGGCACGTGATAGACGGTTTCAGACACTTAGTGCTGTAATGACCCGGCGTTCCACAGTTGAAACAGGTGATGGCCGAACTGGCCGCTCGGGACTGAGATCCCGCACGGTTATGCACCGTAGGAGGTCGCTCAAAAATGATAGGGCCCGCACGAGGCTTCTTGAAGGTTGACTGACCGCCTTCGGATTGATTACGCTTCGTTTATTTATTGCTGACAGATGAAGGTTGTTGCTCAGCAATTTCCTTAGCAGTAGGCTCATACAGGAGAGTTCTCTCGATTAATCCGGCCAGTGGCGCAATGATGATTGAGCAATTGCATATGGGTTATCATGACCTGCATAAAAGTGAGTGGATCAACCCGAACATCTTC